>OZ057417.1:26363336-27563336 GCA_964056705.1 Troilus luridus | reverse complement strand
TGTAGATTTAAGTAGATGTAATTCAATTTTTTCTTTATTATCTTAGAATCCATTTTTGGTTTATATGTAGCATATATCCTAGCATACTATAAATAAATAATATATTTAGCCCTTACATAGTTTATCTGCTAGCATGTCAATTAGTAATTAGCGATTTCCAAGTTAGCTAGGAGAGTGATCGTCAGTTTCCCCCTCATCGCTAAGTTGGACTCTTATCTTCAGGAAATGTCACTTAACTGTCGAAGTGCTATTCGGCCCACCTCCTCTGTAAATGTCATCCTAACTGTCCGATGAATATGTAAGCATAGGACTTACTCAGGTTTGTAAATTATTTCGTTAATTGATTAATTATGTATATCTAAATAATTTAAATGACCTTAAAAAAATGAGCAGTAAACGTTCCTTATCAAGTCAGAATCGTAATATATTCAATCTATAATATCCAAATTCCAGTGAACAATACCTAATAATATTTAGTAGCTCGATTTATTGCTTTATATAAGATTGTAAACTAGATTTTGTTTTGTTTTTGGAGTTTAGTTTGTGAAGTCTCTATATTATATATAAGACCGGCTTGTAATAAATTTATATTAAAAAAAAACAACCTGTACTACTACAACCCGTGAACGGATCTGGGGTTCAGTACATAGTAGTGACTATACTGTTTCATGAACAACCGTTCTTCAAGGAGGTGATTTGTCCTAGATCACGCTCAATCGCCAGATTTTTACCCCTTATTTTTTGTACACTATTTTTATAACACTTTTTAGAGGCTGTGTGAGCCCCAGGAGGGTCCTAGATCTCATATGATCCAGCTCCGACTGCAAAAAGACTAAATAAAAGTCTTGCCTTCAGCGGGATTTGTACTGATTAAATTTACATAAGGAGCGACAAAAGAAAGTTATTCTGCTAGAAACCTTACAAATAGAAGTCTCGCTTTTGAAAACGAACTTAAAACTTCTATATTTTCTAAAGCTTTAGATTAATATGTTTTCATCCAAAAAATAAATAAATTTCAACATCATTTATCTTCTTATATGGGCCATAAATTGTTGTAAATAAATTTGAAGTTCTTCACAGTTTAAACTGTATATCCTTCTCATGGCTCCACGATAAGTCCCCGACAATGAGAGCTAATGATAAGTCAACAGATGCCTCTGTAAAGGATTTGCTCATCATTAGTGGACTCAGAGGCACTGTGTTAATAATTATTGTCTTTATTGTTTATTTTATAGCCTATAAAAAATATATAAATTAAATTAAAATATTTTATATCAATGTATTTAATACATCTTACAACTACCACTACCTAGAACTGAACATGGTAAATATAAATAAAATAATTAATAATATTTTTTGTAGGGGGAATATTATTCATTTTATATTTTACAGAAAAAGAAAAAAAAAACTAAACTTCCGTATATTTATTCTTCATTAATTATTATTAACTCGTTTTTTTCAACATTTCGGTGACAGCCCATTTACAGGACATCTTGGTACAATATTTAATATTAATTAATAATTTTATAATTAATTACTAATTAGGGTATAATTAAATAATTATACCAGTCCACTAAGAATGTACAAATTCTCCTGTTAACTTATCATTAGTCGTCGTTTTTGTATCTTCTTTTTTCTATACCTTATCCGTTTCGGTAAAAATGTTTTGGGTTCAATACCTGATAGAGACTGTACTGCTTAAAGTAATACGGTTGTGCATGGAGGCGATTTGTCCTAGAACATACTCCACTGACACCCCCACCAAATAAGGGTATCCAGTTTATTGAAGCGGAGTGAGCCCTAGGATAGTCTGTAGATCCCACGAGGTCCATCCTTTGTTCTTAACTGATTAGATAATTTATCTGCTACAGCTGGATTTGAACTCAGAACATCAGCATAGTAATTCATAACTCTACTCACTAAGCTACCCCGCACATAAATACAACTTATAATCCCAAATTTAATATTTCCAGTTCCAATGTTATAAAACATCAATAAAAATAAACATTTTTTATAAAAATGACTGATATATAACACTGTTAAGTCACAGTTCCTATGGGATAACCTATCTACTGTTGTATTCCTTTTGTTTAGTCCATACAAATTCCAAAAGGTCGGTTAGCGACGAGCAACTAAAGCTTTGATCAAACTATATCCAGATTGATTTAAAAAAGAAAAAAGGTTACTGATACAAACTGACTTTCATGTCTATGTGCTGAAAATGTTTGATATAAAAGTAATTCAAACTTTTTATTTCTTTAATGAATTTTATTTATTTGTATCACCCTTAAAATGCCCAAGGATACAATAAAGGCAATGCTGCTGGAGCGATATATATATATATATATATTATAAAACAAAGTCCTCGGCCGCGTTTGTTCGCGGTAAACTCAATTACTACTACACGGATTTATATATATATGTATATATATATATATATATATATATATAATCCGAAATGTTTAAATTTAAATTAATAAAGTCTTAAATACCATTTTAAGAAAGATATAGGTAAGATATAAACGATTTTTTTAAATAAAAATATCCGTCTAGATATATCGTTACAAGTCCTAAATGATTAATAGTAAAAAAAAACACTTCTAGATATTAGCTAAACATACAAAAGAAAAAATGTGTTTGTGAATATTTCTCATCAACCTCCACAACCGTTGGAAACAGTACAGTCCCCACTACCCTTCAGAAGTTATAGAGGTATCAGATTTTCTTTTTTAAGACTGATTAAAATAAAATTTGTAAAATAATACTGCCTAATATCAATAATAATATAAATAAAAACAATTTAAACATGGATTCGATTGGTTCTTTTTTGCGATGTATACACGAGGAGGAATGTTCATTGACGCAAAACAAGATCCTAAAATTAAAGTAACGAACATTCTTCCTCGTGTATTCATAGCAAAATTGTGAGTACACGGGTATATGGCATCGGTGAAGAGAACGGATTTGTCTGTCCTGATTGTGGGGCGACACCTGGTAGTTCAAATAGTATACATATATATAAAAGAGTTCGTCCTGACTGAAAAGACAATCGCAGAGACAAAATGGTCTAAGCTACAGACTTGAAATTGGAGGAATTTTCTATAAGAAGTGACGTGCGCTCCCACGCAATTTGATCATTTTGGTTCGCCCAGTCGCGGACATTTAGAAATGGCATGTGAGCCGCTGCATCTCACACATTTTACTGTGTGGTTCCAGTAGTTTTTTGTGTGCTCAAATTGCTGACATTTATAGCACTGGGGCGGTAGGATATCCTCTCTTGGGATGTATTTCACAACCGTGAATATACATCTATTGACGTTGTCTTGTATATCTTTTATAGTGGTACCTTGTGGAACAGTTATTACTAAAGTTGATAATTCCATTTTCTTTCCGTCCGGTGCAGTCTTTTGCATACGTCTTGTGTCCGAAGCCTCGATAGGTTCAAATGCCTTCCTGTCATCAGATATCGGAATAGAAAGATCAAGATTTTTTATTACAAATTTGTTTGAGAGTTTTTTCTTGATTTTGGGTGCTTAATTTATAACTCTTGGCGTTGAATTTTCCATCATTTTTTAATTATAAAATTTTTAACAAGACGTAGATAGGGTATTAAAGGAATTAAGCAATATGGGGCGCGTTTTTTTCTTAGTTAGGAAACGAATTCATTTTTTTTTTTTCCGAATCGATGAAGTTTCAAGTAGCGGAAGACTTATTGGACAAATTTAAACTCTAAAAAAAAAATGAGATCAGAAAAATGAAAAACATCCCTAAGTACATCTGAAAGTAGGTCAGGCGAAAACTGTCTAGGGCGATATTCTCATTAATTTATATCTACAGAACTGGAATATTATCAGTCTCTTTTAAAAATGTATTCATTTCTTCTTAAATACGGCGTCGTTTGAGGAAACAGGATATAATTAGAGATTTTAACTACCAAATAAAACTTGAGTTATGTAATCATATTTATTTTACAAATTAATATTTCACTGAACTTCATCCACTTATTTACCTAATTAAGAATCTGACCAACCTTGTTTGAATAATAATTATTATTCGTATTTAAAATGTAATTTTATATTTTATATTTATTAAGTATTTAATCAAACATAGAAACCCATGACAAGAGAAAGTTCCCATTTCCATAACATCTTTTTAATCAATATAAAAATAATAAAATATCGGTTAATTAAGTATTCATAAATAAGTTATAAAAAAAAAATTTACTTCACTTGTCAATAATTAAAAAAATCGTCACACCACAACCCAAAGTTGGTTCAGTACATGATAGAGACTACTGTGTCTAGGACATCGATAAAGTAGAGTTAAAAGTTAAAACCTTCCTTGTCGATATTATTTAAATATTACATTTTAATATTACATACTATTATACTATATATTAATAATACATACTATATATATATATATATATATATATATATATATATATATATATATATAATATATTCATCAATCAATATACTGTAAGTTGAGTTAAAACTAAGGGAAAAATTAAGACAAATGTTTAATTTTCTAACACCCCTTAAATTAGAATATCGAATTCATGTTTCAATATTTTGAAAAATACTTCAAATTAATGCTTCGGCATATTTAAAGTATTCCGATACAATCGATGAAAAGGTATTTTATATTTGCTGAAATATATTTTATGGATTCGCTAAATTCTAAAAGAGAAATATTTTTTTCCGAATTTCATAAACTTATATATTTTAATGCTATTGGAAAAATCCAAAAATTAAAAAAACTTTTGTCTCTGAAATACGGGGAAAAAATTTAAGAGTCAAATTTTCGTCAATTCAGACCTCATCAGGAAATAGGCTAAAATAAAAATTTACATCGATTAAGAACAAATGCATCACATCTCACATTAACTGTCCAAACAGACTCACCTATCAGATACAGCATTTTTATTCTAACAAGTCCAACAAAAGATATAATTTAGATATTTAAGGTCTTGTCTTATTGATTTTTCCAATTACCTTCTAACGATTATTTAATGTTTCTTATCGTTTTTTAGGGAGTGGACTGGCTCGCTGTGAAGAGCGATGTGTTGCTATAATGATGGTTTCGTGTTCAAACGCGGTTGTAACAGAAAAATTATTTATTCTGTTAGCAGCCACAGATGGGTCCTGTAGTATCTGCAGATCATCATTGGGCTCACCTAGCCTCTACAAAGAAGGGGAAAACCAGGTGGTTGAGCGTGATCTAGGATAAATCTTTTCCCAGCACAACCGTTGTCCAAGAAAATGTATAGTTTCTACCACGTTCTGAACTCAAGACCCTTCAAGGGTTTTACAATTTTTTTCCAGGGAAAACAGATTTGTATTATTAAGGCCAATTCATAATAAAGGCCTAAGCCAACCCAATGGCTCGATGCTTACATCACCAATCCGTAATTACAAATTTCAGTCCATTGATTACGCCTATGCTGAAATTTGGTCAAATTAACGCAATCCTCCCAAATATGCCTTGGCATATCTATTAAAAGCTAACCAGTTAGCGCTTATTAACATTTTAAAATCCTAAATTCCAGAGTGGACTCATCAATTTTTGGACCGAATGTTCAATGCTATCCCTTATTTCCAGTTACTTGTACATAAGATGTTCATCCTTCAACGTTAACGGCTAAGTTTCCCAAACAATAAAGTGCAGTTGAAAGGATGATAGTTTTTTTTTAAATTAGTTAGAATTTTTTTTATTGAATAGTTTTTTTTTCTAAGTAACCTATACAGAACTGTTGAATAAATTCTCAATTAAAAATTTATTATAAACCCATTTTGTTTAAATCTAATGAACAATTGGCTGCTAAATTCCCTGTCCAGGAATGTTGCGATGATGTATACTAATTGATTAGCAGTTCTCCCCGGTTCAACATGATCCCATGAGAGTTGAAACAACCGCAATCGTCCCATCAAGTCTAATTTAAGTCGCACTTAATTGGTACCGGCTGATTGGAGATAATTAGTTTAATTTAATTAAATATAGGCCAATGAGATGGAAACAAATCGCCTGGACTAATCAGGGATCGGAGCATTATCAACGGATGAAACCGAAAGAGATAAAAGAGGATATCGATCGACTTATTTCTCAAGGCGAGTGTCATATTTAAATTAAAGTATTTAATATTTTTATTGAAAAGGTCGAATAGGAAATATTAGATGCTTTAAAGTACTTACTGTTAGAATCGATACATATAATGCAACCTTGTATGTAACCTCCCTGTCTACTACTACTGCTTGTCACGTTTTCATGTGTACCTTGTGAAATGTTTCTCAATAATAAATATGTTTAGTGTGTTTTTATATATCTTCTTTTTATTTCAAATACATCCTAATACTTACAAGACAAACTCTCTAAGCTCCAAATTAAGTACAAAATACTCGTAAAGCTATTCTAAGACCTTTAAAAGTCTAGATATCGATATAGAAGTTTTTAAATCTCCTAAGAGATGTAAAATTTAATAATCCAACACATTAGACTGAAACGACAAGAAACATTACGCCGTTTCAGGCAACTTCAACACTTATAGACAAACGATCTAAGCTCCCAATTAATTAAAAAAGACTCATATACATGACTATTACAAGACCTATTTGGATTTATGTGGTAGAGCTTAGGGACTTCATTAAGCCATCGGATTCCTCTCGTATTCAGTCCTTACAATCCAGAATCCTTCGTTAAATCATCAATGCTCCTTACTTTTTTACGAATAAAATCAGCCATTATGTCCAAAATGTTGCTGATTTTGAACGAATCCGATATCAAAAAACATTTTTCCCTCTCAAACCCACTAGTGAAAGTAAATTATACTACATATATATATTCGTTATGTTAATTTAAATACTTTTTTTATTTGAGGCTAATTATATATATATATATATATATATATATCGTTATAGATCTTAATAAAAAGTGGTACTTGATGGTAAAGTGATGAAGATTGAATATAGTAAAGTAGTAAATGGTATAAAAAGAAGAATATATAGATAATAGAAGAATAAATAGATATAAGAATAATATATATATATATATATATATATATATATATATTTTTTTTTTTTTTTTAAATATTATAAATTATTTTATATATAATATTTTATATAATATTATTTGTTTAATTATTATTTGTATATTATATTATTTGTTTAAATATTATAAACAGGATTCTCTTGAATCCTGACGATATTAGAAGCGGAAAGAAATTGAAAAATCATGACGAGGGCATCAAAATATAAAAATTCGACAAAATCAAAATTAGACAATCCATAAACTCGACATAGGTAGAACAACCTTTTAGGCTATCATATTTTTGTTATTTGCTTACAGAATTTTTTTTCTTTATTACTTTTGTCATAGTTGAACGAAGGATCTCAATCTTCTTAATTTACTAAAATATTTTCGGTTATTGTTCTGTCTGTATTATTGGATTGCACTATCCCGAATCGCGTGGCTTCGTAGTGCAGAGATGTTACTCCAGAACTGAATTGAGCTGTAAAGTTGTTTTTATGATAAAGAACTAGTCGATAAAAGCTTGTTTAGAGTTTAACCAAACTGCCGGGGGGGGGGGTGAACAAAATATAATTAGGTTGATTGTGATGATATAGAATTCGATAGTACTGGTTGGAGAGAGGTACCAAGGTTTAAATGTCGGTACAAAACAAAGTTATTTCTAAATAGTTAACCTATATGTATGTATATATAATTTCTATTTAAATAAATAGTTTTAAGGGTAGCTGTTGTCGCTTCCAGTTGAGTTACAAGTTTTAACTGTTTATTCGTTTCATTTTTAATATTTTTGAAAAATGTAATTATGAGTAATGGGTAGATATTGGTAATCATTTCATCAAGAAACAAAATTTTCAACTAACATTTCGAAGTATAGATGATTTATGTTTGTTGAAACGTTCATTTCTAGATAAAATGATTACTGAAGTATACACATTTCCCAAAACTACAATGTCTTTTCTATACTGAAGCTCATGATAACTTGAATTTTTGGAAAATATTAAAAGGGAAACGTATGAAAATTTAAAACTTGTTGTGACCCAATTGGAAGCGACAACCTGCGGAATAATTACCGTTTTAAGTATTGATAAAGTACATTGATTTAGAGATCTAATAGGCTTAATATGAAAAAAAGTAATTTTTTTTTTATTGTAATTATAGTTTATTATGTTACTAAAAATATCTTCAAAAAGTGTGTAGGAGTTATCGCATTATTTTTTTAACTTGATATAACATATTGTAAAATGATAAAAACCAACTTTTTTTTGTGAAAAATATGTGTAAACCAGAATATTATAAAAATAAAAAATCTCAAAAAGAGGCATACATTTTAAATAATAATTCAAAACGAAAATTCTAATAATGGGAACAATTCTAACATCCAAAGCCTTGTGTCTCTAAAATAGTGGAAAAAGTAACTATTCAACGTTTTTACAATTCAGGTATCATCAGGACAAACTTCAAAAGAAAAATCACGTCAATGAAGACGAATTGTAGCACATGCTATATGCTAAATAAACAAAAATGTAGTGTAAAAATTATATATGATGCTAATTTATAAGGCTTGAGTTTTAGCTGTCAATATTTTTTAAAAATTATAATGTTTAAAACAAGATGTAGATAAGTTGTTAACGGAAATAAGCAAGACCGGTCGCGTATAAATGTTTTTTCTTAGTAAGGGAGCCATTTCATTTTTTACTTTTGATCAATCGATGTAACTTGTAGCAGAGGAAGATTCGTTGGACAAATTTAGACAATTAAAAAAAAATAAGAGATCGGAAAAAAAAAGAGAAACGCCCTTAAGTACATCTGAAAGTAGGTCAGACAAAAACTGTCTAGCGCATTTAAGTGGAATAATACGGTTAGGGTTGTTTAAAAATGATTCAATTAATTCTTAAATACGGCGCCATTTAAAGATAACCAGAATTTTAATTATCAATAACTGAATTTAAATGTTCATATTTATGTTAATAATAAAAACTTAATTGAACCTATTTCCTCTTCAAATATGATTCGTAAGAATGTGACTAACCTTGTTTGAATAGTAATTATAATTTGTTACTTTTTTAAATAATTTCATAAACGATTAGAATGCAAAAGAAAAAAAATCCCCTAAACCAAGCCATATGTCTCTAAAATATAATATAATAAAAAATATTCTGGAACCAGGTCCCTTAAGAATAACAGATATATCCAAAATTTTATAAATGTATATCTGGTCAAAGAGCTACATAATGAGAATGATACAATAGTTTCATAATTACTTGAAAATAAATATAAATTAAAAGGTAAACAAACAAAAAATAATTAAGCTGGGGGAAATAAATAAATAAAAGCACCCAACATTATAAAAAATATCGTTATAATAGAAGACATTTTTTAGTAATTAATCCATTACTTCTGTTGTATATGAGCTATTAATTATTACTGATTAGAGAGTATCTGTTTAGGAATTTAGAATATGTAGGAAAAGCTTGGATTTGAATATGGATAAGGATGCTGGGGAAAACTAACCAGTCAACTTTTCGACAATTCAGGCGTCATATTGACATAAATCTATCTATCTATCTATCTATATATATATATATATATATATATATATATATATATATATATATATATATATATATACATGTGAGTTGCCAAGATTGGGAGGCGGTTCCAGGGTGTTGCGAAAATTAGCCTCATAATCCAAGTTAATAGGATTCCACTTAACAAGCATAACCAACTTCCCCTACATGATCATCCGCCGAGCCCAAGGGACTTCCGACTTAATTGCTTTACTTAATTTTATACTTAGCTTATCAATTAATGTATCCTATTTTTACAGTTGTATGAAAATATCAATATGTTATAAATTATACCACTCATTAATTTAAGCAGTTCTTACTGCGTTCAATTGATTACAAAATCAATATTTCTTGTAAAAAAACAAAACATATTAATTGTTCCATCAGGAATTGAAATGAACCTGATTTCAATAAACAACATTCTAAAAAGCGAAAATAAAATATTTAACCAATGAAAAAAATGGTGCAATAAGAAAAAAAGAAAAATAATCGGTAGCATCACATCATCACAGTCGTTCCTCTCCACCGCTCCGCAGTGTGAGGTTTCTTTCTGTATAGCCCGGACCACACCGTACGATCTTCTACCATTTCTCTCCTATTCCATTCCAGACTTCTCTTTGCGAATTTCCTTAATGCCATCTTCCCAGGTACGTCGGGGTCTTCTTCTGGACCTTCTTCCTTCAACCTTAGCCTCGTATGTCATCTTGGCCAGCCTGTTATTTTCATTCTTAAAACATGTCCAAACCATCTTAGACTGTTTTCTTCAATGGCTTTATCGGTAGTATATAAATATTATATATAATACAAATATATTCATTTTTCAAGTACTTCATACAAATCTATAGTTAAATAAAAAATTAAATACTAGAACCTATTGGAATGATCATGGAGTTATTCCATTGAATCAACATATTAAACAAAAAATTATAGTCATGTAAAATGCATCAAAGTTTCCTAGCAACGGATCGAGGGACTAGTTTTGTTTAGCCTTTTATCGTATTCGACCAGTAGAAATTGGCTAATCACAAAGTCACTGTTGAATCCACCGATTTAAAAAATTAAACATATTGCATGCTCGCGTAGGACGCGGACGACCAGGGTTCGAATCCCGGCCAAGAAAAATCTTTTCTCTTCAAAATAAAAATATTTGTATATTTTTTTATCTATTCTACCTGACATAAAAAAATTCATTATCATTTTGTATGATACGTATTCTATAATGCAGGTTCATGTATAAGCAAAGAGTAAAGCAAAGAGCGAAAAAGGTATTGCAGAGACTTTTCCGTATATACGATAACGTATGCCTCGGAGAATATAGGAGTTTATAAAAACAATTTTTTTTAAAGTTCTAAAATCGTGCCATTGTTGCAGAACGAAGCCAGAAACCATTCCTCTTTAGAAGCAGAAAAAAAAATCAGACGAATATATACATTAATTGGACAGGACAAATCCTGCCAGTAGCTCAAGTGTAAGGATCGCCAAGAAGCTATGAAGCATAAAAACAAATTAAGTAGATATTTTTAAATAAACAAATCAATATTTGATGCTACAACTATTTGATAAAAAAAAGTATCAATCTATTCGATGGATAACTTTATAAACCTTTATTGTACAAAAAATGGTAACTCACAATGTTATAAAAATCAACATTAAAATAAAATATATATATACCTATTTATCATTACTAGAGAGCAGGGTGGCTCGATGGTAGAGCGCTGAATTGCTGTGCATCAAATTCAGCTGTGGCAGATAAATTATTAAATCTGTTAGCAGCCACGGATGGGCCATCTGGGATCGGGAGACCCTCCTAGTGCTCATCCAGCATTTAGAAAGTGGGTACCATTTACCAAGGGGTAAAAACTTGGCGGTTTAGCGTGATCTTGGACAAATCACCTCCTTATACTACTGTTGCCTAGAAACAGTACCGTCCCTACCTTGTACAGAATCCAAGACCCTTCGAAGTTTGTAGTGTTACAGAGTGGTAAAGCATTTTTAGGAAAGGCATAACAAAATATACAAATAATTCTTAATTATAAGCTTTCAGATTTAAATTTTCTTAACCTTTTTCTTTTTCGTAACGTGATTTAGTTTTTACTGGCAGAAATTGAAGTTATTTTAGAACTTTTAAAACAACTAACTATTTATAAATAAATTTGAAGTGAGGTGTAGTTGTTAGCAAAACATTCTACTACACCCGAGATTGCGGGTTCGCAGCACAGCAGATGCCCTTAGGATTTTTCAAAGGACGCAAAAAATCCTTGTTTATGCCGTCCTTCAGAGGGGACGTGAAATTGAAGCCCCGTTCGCGCGTTCACAATCCGTTAGTTGGCCTTAGGATTTTTCAAAAATTGTTAATTACGCTATTCTTAGGAGGACGCGTTAAGTGGGGGGGTCAGAGACATCGCGATTACAGGTGGGTACCTTAACGGGTGTTAAAGATCATTTCTGTTATTATACCTGGATAGGCAAAATTTAGGCTATATTTTCAAGGCTTATGGTGCTTTAATTAATTTTTTTTCTCCAACAGATGGGATTACTCCAACCCTTCTTGGTACCACGAAGAAATATGATTGGAGAAGCAAAAAACATTGTTTACTTAAAGAAATAGATGGCGTTACAGCCATTCCGAGGAAAGGAGAAAAAAAAGGGAACCTTTGTTACAGACACAAAAGGAGGAAGATATGAAATTAGCTGGAAATAAGACATTAGATAGCGAAAAGGCAAACAAAAGAGGAAATGAAAAAGAGATCCATTGTTCTGCGGTGGAGGAAACTAGAGTACGAACGTCGTATTGTTGAAAGTTTAACAGAACATGTTTAATTATTTTATAAGAAAAAAGAAATTATAAGTAATCAGTCATCAGAGAGAAAGCATCCAGCATATTACATATTGGTATGGTTATTCACTTCATGCTGCAATGGATAATCTGACGATGCTACAGTGGGACTCATACATTTTTACTATCCAGGTATAATTGGAATAGGTATTTTTAACGAATATTTGACATTGTACAAGCTCGGGACCAGCGTTTAAGGTCCCTTCCAAAGGACGGCATAACCAAAGATTTTTTCCTCCCTTTAAAAAACCTATAGCCACCTGCTGGGCTAAGAACTCGCCATCTTCAGCATAATAGGTTGTTAGGCTAACCACTAGACCATTACACAGGTCGCCCCCATTTCAAATGAAATGTCCATTCTCAAAGAAAAAGATATTTAGTGATAAACAACTTTATGAAGTCAAAATAATTTTATTCGAAATATTTGCCTTAATTTTCGTAACATCTTTCCCAACTTGTTATCAAATTTTCAACCCAGAAATGAAAAATACATGGTTTTCGTGGTGAAATAAAGTCAAAAAATGCGTTTTGGACTAGTAGTCCAGTCGACAAGTAGTTTCAGATAGAAAAAGGTCGGAATTTAATGAAACTTGGAGATGTTGTTCAGGGATGGTTAATCTTAAGTTTTGGACCTCGAGGACCCTGTGCAAAAAGAGGAGAGGGGGGGACTGCAAGAATCTCGACCGTCCGTCAGTTTTTCGTCAAAAACTCTTTTTTCTTACATCCTGCGGCAAAAGTGTCCATACGTTTTTTGTAGAACGTTAACTTTCCTACAATTTTGACTAATCAAACATGTCTGTATGTCCTTACTGAGATATAGCGTTTTGAAAAAATAACATTTTTCGAAATTCGCTAAAAATACCGAAAAATGCTAAATTCCACCTTATTTCTTCTGTTATACCAGAATTATGATAAAATCTTGTTGTAATTATGGTTCCTGGTTACATTAACCGACTTTGGACCCCCCCCCCCTTCCCCACCCAACCCTAATTACTGTCAATCCTCTTACTCTCTTCCGACGTGTCTTCATTGCCAAAAAATCTGAAGAAGATCTAAAGGAACTCTTGAAGTTTAGAGTTATTTTTTTTTTTTTAATTTACGGCAATTATACCGCAGGTAGTTGGGTCACAACAAGTTTTAACTTTTCATTTGTTTCCCTTTTAATATTTTCCAAAAATAAAACTTATCCTGAGCTTTAGTTTGGAAAAGAGAATGTAATTATGGGAATGGTGTATACTTCGGTAATTTTATCTAGAATTTAATAATGCAGGGTTTTTTTCGATAAACTTTGGTAGAATTGTGTCTATATCCTGCAGTGCGATCGTTTCCCATCGGAGTAGAAAGGAAAAATAATTTACTCCTGCCATTTACCATTACACACGAACCAATATATATACATATATTTTTTTTTTATATACAAAATTTCTCAAACCAACTAAATAGTTTGTTACAACGCCCTTCCCCGAACGCAGTGATGAAGTTTAAACTCATAAAAAAAATTAAACGATAATCGCATGTTTTCAAGGTCACATTTAATGGCATACTAAACAATGTTCGTTCAGTTGTAGTTAAAGTAAATATTATTTAAAAAAAGAGGATTAATAACTCATTTCAATCAGTAAACATAAACTTCATAAAAACGGTCATTTCAATTAAAATGACCCAATAGATGAGTTGACTGACAGCCAAATAACATCCTATATTAGAGTCGGACAAAAGGCAATTACAATTATAATTATAATTTCTTACAATTGCTGTAATTTGATTCTAAAATTACTTCAGGGAACATTACAATTGTACTTATGGACCGCCAAATGATAATGGCTCAACAGGTAATTTAATTCTTGTTACTCTAAATTAGAATGATTGAAATGTTGCAATTGAAATTACATAGTCGAAGTTTCGAAGTGTGCACATATTTTTTTATATATATAATTTTATATTTTTTTTTTTTTATTTTATTTTTTTTATATGATGAAGGTATATATACACTATTGCTTTCAGTTCCTCTGTTAGAAACCTCGGAATCATTTTCGACCAATCCCTCTCATGGAAACCCCAAACTGCTCAAATTTCCCGTCGATCAATAAGCTCTCTAAAGTTATTCCACGTTCCAGGCATCTTTTAACACTACCTATACGTAAGCTCCTCATCACTTCTTTTATCTTTCCACACTAAGGCGAATTATGAACTGTTCGCTTCGATTTGTCATCGACGCCTCAAGGAGGTTTCATGTGTCCCGCCTTTACTCTGAGGTAAAGTGGCTCTTCCCTTCCGTCCGTAGACTCTATTTCCTAGGTCCTTTCTTATATCAAGCCATCAACTCACAACATCCATCTTATATCTATAGTCTCCTACAATTCACACCCTCTATCCAATCCCAGGGCACAAGGTCTCGCCCTTCCGATCTTTGTATCCGTTCCTTTCTCGCCCGTTCTGTCCCTCTTTGGAACTCACTCCCACTCGATATCAGTCATGCGTCCACTTTAACCTCATTTGAATCCAAACTTTTCCTACACCTTCTAAATTCCAAAACAGATGCTCTATAATCAATAAATATCAACTTGATCGATTGATGAATTACTGTAAATATTCTTCACTTATAATGATATCATTTTTTGTATTATTAGATGCTATTATTTATTCACTTATTTTGCTATAAGCCTATTTCTTTGTGTTGTAAACTTCTTAAAGTCTATTTCCATTATATTTCTCAAGAATTCTACATGTGTGTCTATTTCTTTATTTATTCTCCACCAAAACATACCTGTTAGTAATTTACTTTCAAGATACTATGTAAATATTGTTTTATTCTAATAATGTAGGCCTTTGGCCAGATATATATTTATTCAATTTTGTGCATATCTGTTATTCTTAAGGAACCTGGTCCAGAATAAAATTATTTTTCTATTCTATTCTATTCTATAGAATATGAGAGATTGCATTATAACCTGTAATGTAATCTAAAATACTTAAGATGGTTTATTATAAATTAATTCGTGTATTAAAATGTCCGATCTTGACAATACCAAAACTGTAGTTCTGTCAATCGAAAATGTTTAAAATCATAATTGTTATTTATGCTAAATAATATTGTCTGCGATAATAAGGAAAAACAGATAAAAACAACTCATAGCAATGAAGTGTACTGCTATCATTAGATAATTACTTTATCTCAAACGAAACAAACAAACAATGCTCATTGAAAAAGAACAAATGTTAATTACTGAAATTATCTAGGAACTCATTGAACTCATTGAAGCACTCGACTATACAGCCATTGATAAAAAAAAAAAGTCTGGATAAGTTTATAATAAACAAGATATAATAGGATCATAAAAAAGTAAAAAAATGTATAAGAAGAAATTAATAGTAATTTATATTAAAGTAATGTATAATTTATGATAGGCCTAAATGTGTGAACCACATACCACATATATTTTAGGCATTATATAGAGAATGAATAAATAAAAAATAAGATTTAATTTTTTTTTTTTAAATATATGTACCATCATACAAGGATTATTTAATATTTCATGCGTCAATACTCAAAACCGTTAATTGTGAAGTATCTAGTTAAATTTCAATTTATTCATGCACTCAACAAATATTAATAACCTTACAAAATATAAAATAAAACTTCATAAATAAATGCATTATTTATTACAAAACCTAAAGAAAATTGTAAAATTTTAATTCCTAATTATCCCATGGTTATTGTTTCATAATGAATAAACAATGCCTAAAATTTTTTCTCTTCAAAATAAAAATATTTAAAAATATCACCATAAAAAGAACAATAAATAAAAAATAATGCCTAAAAATGATTATATACCGGTTTATTTCGTTCTTTACTTAATACGTTATATATAATGTTGTTGAAATTATTTATTTATTTCATTAGCGGTTGCATTAAATAAAGATCAAGTCTGCGTATGTATATGTATATATTTATTTAATTTTGTTCACCTCTGTTATTCTAAGGGGACCTGACCCAGAATAAAATTATTTTTCTATTCTGTTTTATATAAGTTTTTTTTTCATTATTTAATTTTCATTTGCACCTGCGCAATTGCGCATTAAGAAAATTTGATCCTAGTGTTTTTCACTTTGCTTTTCTACATGATCTTCTATATGATGATGGAGTAAAAATATAAATATCAATAGGTGAGTAGGTCTCTTGGCCAATGTCTTTTTAATGTTTTCCTATCCAGTCCAGGTAACAGGGAGTAGGAAAGCGGAAGAACGAGTGGGTTTGGGTGATATTGTGTCGATGAGTGGAATGTCATGTATTTGTTATGAATATATGATTTTATAGTGGGAATGTTCATGTCGTGTGTGGTGTGATTCGAAATATACCATGGTGCATGAATTTTAAAAATTCATTTTTTTTTTCAAAGAAAACTATATTACCAGCATTAAATAATCTATACATGCATATAGAAATAATAATATACACTAAATATACCTACACGGTGAATTCAAAGTTCAATGATACACTAAAATAGAACAGAGATCTTGAGGAAGATTATTTACTAAGTAGGAAAATGATTTATTCAGCTAATAATTAGATTAAGCAATGTTTACATTATTCAGGACTTAAGAGCATTTCTGTGAAACTGTTTAAGGGTTTTAGCATTAAGCTACTGGCCTAAGTGCAATGGGCAACAGAAAGTAAAGGTCCTGTTAATAATACATCATATATAAATACGCTATAATTTATATATAAAAACGTATCCATAAAATATATTAGGCATAAACATAAAAATTAAATTAAAATTTTATTTAAGTTTGATTTATTAAAATTAATGCAATAATAATTATGTTAACATTAAATTAACATTTGGACAATCCAATTTTATTAAAAATTTTAGGGTTTCACATTCTTCTTCTGCGAGCCGAAATGGAGTAAATAGATCGCTTAAAATAAGTAAGGAGATAAACCACTTACAAAATAAATGCAGTAACAATTGGCTATTGGTATGTCAAACAAATGACAAAAAAACACAAAAAAAAAAAACTACAACAACCCATGGGTCTTAGGTTCAGTTAGTGGAAGAGATCGTACTGTTTCTAGGACAACGGTTGTACAAGGAGGTGACTTGTACGAGTTCAAGCTAAACCGCCAAGTTATAACCCCAATTTAAAGCAGCCAGGTTATAGAGGCTGGATGAGCCCCCACCCATCCCTGGCTGTTAACAAATTAAATACATACGTACTAAAAGCATTAGTAAGCTATTGTAAAATAATTAACCGTACTACTGCCTTTAATGATTTATATCATTATTATCTGTTAAACATAATAACTGAAAACCGATATACCCTATTCAGCTAAAAACGAGGAGGAAAAAAGTTTTAACGAGACCCTTTGGTCAGAAAGGCGGCTACCCTTGCGCTCATAAAGTAATAGCTTCTTGTTATTTTGTTCTTGCGTTAGGCCCGTATTTTCCGGAAAAGGGGTATTTTATATTTCCCCTTTTTCTGGAAAGGGATATTTTATTTTTCCCCTTTTTCTGGAATATACTGGTCCCGTGATATTTGTACTTCCTTTTAAAAGATTTACCGTTCCCCATCAGTGTCGATTTCAAGCCTTATCAAGAATATTGGTAAAAATTAAAATGTTTTATTAACTCAATGTTACGATAATATTTCGGAACTCTTTGTTTCAGAAATATTTATTAATATATCTTCCCTTTTTTATTTGAATTTCAACTATCCGAATTTTGAATTATCCAAATCACATCCGGCAACATCACTTTGGATAATCGACGCTCCATCTACATTTTCCAAAAAGCTCGAATTATATTATATTAGTCGTGTTATCAGAATAAATGCAGTGTAATAATGATATCCAGTGAAATAAACGAAAAAAAAAAAAACATGCACCAGTATAACCCGAGAAAGATTTTGGGTTCAGAACAAGGGGCTGACAGCATTGTTTCAAAGACAACGCTTGTACACGGAAGTGACATCTGAGATCACGCTCACCGCTCAGGCTTTCCCCAATTAAGGGTATCCTGTTTAGAAAGGATAAGTGAGCCCCGGAAGGGTCTGCAGGCTCCACAGGATCGATCTCTGAATCTTAAAAGATAAATAATTTGTCTGTCATAGCTGGATTAGAACCTGAGGCCTTTTACACAGCAACTCAGCACTCTGACTGAGATAAACCGCTCCCTTATAATATTAAACTTTAAAATGATAACTTTCAAACTCCTATTCATATCTTTATTAAAATTATTATATACGTTATGTATATATATATATATATATTGGGAATTAATGAAAAATAAAAACATGCACCACTACAACCCACTTAGGGTTCAGTACATGGTAGAGACTGTACAATAGTTTCGAGGATAACGGTTTTACAAGAAGGAGAAATGTCGGAGATCACGCTCTAGCGCCAGGCTTTTCCCCCGAATGTACACATTATCCAAGTGTACACAACCTATTGAGGCTGATTAAGCCCAAGTAATGGCTTCAGATCCCACAGGATCGATCCTCGGCTGTTGACAGATTAAATAATCTGTGAGTCACCCGGATTCGAACCTGGGACCATTGACACGTCAACTTAGCACTCTACACTATTCTGATCTAACCTCTAAAATCCGTATTCATTTAATTCTTAAAATTATTAATTTTATTAGATATTATTATAAATTTATGCTGGTTATAATAGTTAAAATAATGAGCGAATAGCAACCGTGCACATTCGGTTAAATTAGGAGTAATACTGTACTTTGTTTAATTGCTACTCTAAATATTTCCTAGCTTTCGACTTCACACAAAACTCCCAAGGGAGTCTTTTTAAACATGGTCGAGCCATAACAGTAATATAAGCAAATAACCTAAAAGCAAATAACAATCCCCCGAATAGAAATAATTACAATTATTACCACTTTAAGTACAAAATGACCAAAAGTCGACAACAACTATCGTTTTAAATAATATTAAATGAAGATATGAATTTTATACTTCCAAAAAAGCTGTTAGTTACTACGAATTCCACTAGATAGCACTAGTGCTGCTCCTCTGCTAAAAACAGCCATGTTCTGGAGTTCTACCATTAAATAAATTATTAAAGTCCCTTACAAATATTGCCTCTTGAAGAAAATCTCAAAGAAAAATGAAGAACTCTGACTTGACAAATCTTTAATTCATAACAGTTTCTCCCTATTACATACAGACGTTTTTAGTAATGTAATATTTTATTGGCGTTGCCTAGCAACGGATCGAGTAACCACTTTTTGTTTAGTCTTTTTCGTGCTCGATCAATTAAACTATGATT
The DNA here is from genome assembly GCA_964056705.1 of Troilus luridus. Taxonomy (NCBI): domain Eukaryota; kingdom Metazoa; phylum Arthropoda; class Insecta; order Hemiptera; family Pentatomidae; genus Troilus; species Troilus luridus. The sequence continues at coordinate 27,543,619 of OZ057417.1, read as the reverse complement.
TTTTTTTTTGAAATTGGTTAAGCACAAATCAACTGTTCTGATTCCTTTACACAAATATTTTTTTGTTTTTAATTATTTTATTGAATTGTACAACTGTAATATATACATCTATTACAAGCGCTGTATGAATAAATAAATACACGAAAGGACGTGTAGAGGCATTACCCATTGGCAACACTCTAACACAAATATTTTAAAAATTAAATGGAATGTATGGATTTAAAAAATATAACGAGGCTAAGGTTGAAGGAAGAAAGTCCAGAGGAAGACCCCGACATACCTGGGAAGATGGTGTTAAGGAAAGCATTGCAGTGGAACAGAAGGAGAGAAATGGTTGAGGATCGTACGGTGTGGTCCGGGCTGTACAGATGGAAACCTTACACTGCGTGGGCGGTAGAGAGGATGGATTATGACGATAATGATCTTAACAATAAAAATAAAATCATATTTTTTTTTATTTAACGCAAAATTCTTAAAATATCATAACATTACTAAGTAACAATACTCATATCTTAGCTGGCTCACAAGGGGGGTACTGAACAAAATGGACTTAATTTTCTATAATAATATCGGAGTACCAACTATAGTACAATTAAATGTATAATTTGTAAACTTGGGTTATTCCATGGTTAAATGTACAGTAGTAACACCAGTAAAAACCTGTACAATTACAACCCTTAAAAGTTTTTAAGGTTCAATTCATGGTAGAGACTGTACTGTTTCTTGGACAACGATTGTGCAGGGAGGTGATTTGTCCTAGATCGCGCTCAACCGCCGGATTTCCCCCCTTATTACCCACTTTACAGAGGCTGGGTGAGCCCCAGGAGGGTCCTAGATCCCATAGGTCCATCTCCGGCTGCTAACAGATTAAATAAAAGTCTTGCCAACTGCGAGATTTGAACCCAGGACCTTCGGCGTTGCAACTGAGTGCTCTACCACTGAGCCACTCCGCTCCCGGGGGTAACACCTACTATATAATAATTAAATTAATATTTTATTGGTGATTAAACCTGATCTACCATTTTATTTTCTTATTTTTGTTTTTTTATAAATCTTCATAATATAAAAACAATTTATATGTTTAAATAACTACAAGAATAAATAAGAAAATTTAAAAAAATAAGGTTTCAACATACGATATAGATATTAGCGACTTGTAAAAGTTTAATGCGTTTACAATTTAATACGAAAAACTAATTAGGTAGACAGAGGATATCCCTACTATAATTTTTTTTTAAATAATAAGAATAAACGAAAAATCCATAAGCAAAAAAAATATGGATAGGTAAATGGTCCAAGTGGAGATAAAAATACGTGGTTAAATGGTGAGCATCTAATTACTTTTAAAAAACGTTTCGAATCTTATTTTAACTATTCATAAATGCTTAATGATCAAAATTATAGGAGTAGGAGGAAATGATTAAGCCAATCATTTAAAGAAATAAATATATATTAAGTATTAAACTATGGAATAATTAATCAAAAAATTTTCGAAACAGAATATTTTTTTTTAACCATAGGCGTTGATGACCTAAGGGTTTAACGCCTTTAACCACCAACAAACAAAAATATTTTTTGTTTAAACGCTATTGTCATTTTTACGGATTAAATTAAAAATTATTTTGATACATAAGTGGAAAAATTCCAACTAAAAACCTTAAGTCTCTAAACTAAAACAGGAAAATAATAAAATACCTGTCCCTAAAATACCCAAGGACAGCTATTTTTTATTTTTATGTTTTAGTTTAGAGACTTAAGGTTTTTAGTTGGAGTTTTCTCACTAATGTATCGACATTTATTTGTCTCTGTTGACCGTTCCCTTTTTCAATAAAAATTATTTTATAATTAAAATATAAGGATATAAGAAAATGTTTGAGTAGTTGTTATTTTCCTACACACAAAGTAATAAAATGCTCACACATCATCTGGTATTCTATTCATTGATGAAAGACGCAGGTTCGATTTATGTCCATGGCAGTTTTACAACATGAATTCTTAAATTCGAATGCCATTCGCATTGGTCATTGCTAAAATTATAAATTCAAATGAAAATCACGTGTTTAGCACCCAGATTTCCCTTATTTACCAATTGTGCGTTATACCTTTATGTTACTCGATTTTACTTTTAAATAAGTCAAAACAATCACGTAATTCTAAGTATATCAAAGTATAGTTAAACTTCTCAATAACGGACACCCAATGGTCATAAGCGTTAATTTGTGATTCAAAAGTTCTCTAAGCAAGATTAAAAATAAAAATGCATGCATCAAAAGTAAATAATTTGTTTAAATAAATTAAGTTTCTTATTACAGCTTTTAATTCTATCAGCACACGAAGTGATCTACTGAAACTACTTTGTAACGGACAACAAATGGTGATAAGAATAAATCCGTCCGTTATAGAGGTTTTCCTACAATAAAGAATACGATAGTGTTTTCTATAAAATAAATTTGCCTTTAGTAAAATTAAAACTAGTTCACTTATCTAAAGGTGTAGCGGAGAAGCTCAGTGGTAGAGCGCTAAGTTGCCGTGCTGAAGGTCCTGGCTTCAAACGCTGTTCGCTGGCAGAATTTAATTTAATGTACCAGCGGCCGGAAATTGATCCTATGGGATCTAGGACCCCCACTGGGGCTCACCTAGCCTCTATAAAGTGGATACCCAAAATAAGAGGGGGAATCTGGCGGTTGAGCATGATCTAGCAAAAAATCACCTCCCTGCACAACCGTTGACTAAGAAACAGTACATTCTCTATCATGTACTGAGCCCCAGACCCTTCATTGGTCGTAATGCAACAAGTTTTTTTTGTTTTTTCTCTATTAATACAGAAACGATTTTTAGAATTAAATATATGTCGATAAATTTAGAGATACATATAATAAAATAGGTTGACAAAAAAATTTGTTTAATATAATCGAGTCATATTTTTTTGAATCAAATATTCTACGATATACCTTATTTTCGAACACCTTAAGGCGTTGTTCATGCTTAAACGTTAATAGAAAATTTGATCATATATTTTAAACAAAATATCGTAATTGTTTTTAAATTAAATAAATTAAGCAAATTTAAAAATTTCAATTTGAATGAAATTCAAAAATACAGTAATAATCAGAAAAAACTTAAGAATAAGGAATTTTTCTGAAATTCAGAAATAAATTGTATGAAAAACTTTACTTCTTAAACAAAGAATGTTAAAACCAATATAAATACTCTCTAATATTGTTTATTAAGAACTAATAGTACGTTCAGTTTGAATGGACAACATTCTGTTGAAAAAATTCATTCTTACAAGACTTGGCGAGACCGAGAAATATATTGTCAACATTAATCAAATAGTTGACTGAGAAAAACCGAATGTTTGTCAATCCGTTGGAAATTTAAATGATGTGGAGCAATCATGTACCTTTATTTATAAATTTACCTTTCTAAATATATTTAAATGTACCTGTCTTTATATATTAAAAAAACAAATACATTATCATTTATTTTAGAACTGTTGGACGTTGTTTTCTATTGTGTTAAATAGACCAATCTGTCTTCTATTTATAATGGATATTAAAAATAACTAAGACATTTGAATGCCGAATTCCAGGCATTTCAATGACTATTTTTGTTTTTCGGTTAAATATCTATTATGCAGCTGTTCAACGATTTCATTATTTTCCTAAAGAGAATATTTGAATCAATATATATTTTACCAGTTATAAAACTATATTTTTTTTCAAATTATTTAAATTTTGTTTGTTTCACATATTCAATGTATTTCTACAATGAAACAAGCAATGCAAATATATTTTTTTTAATTACACGTAGAATCAAATGTAACCTCATATTAAATATTTCCAAAAGGCCTTAGAGCATTTATATCATCAGTACTATGCTTAGGCATGTCGAGTTTTATTTAAATTAACTCTAGCTACAATTATTGAAACAATACTAAATTGTGCACTGATTTATAAATTCCTTTTTCACGGGGGCCTTACATTTTATTAATACAATATCAATGAATTATCGATGAGTACTTTTATAATTATTAATAAAATAAACGTTATTCAAAAAATATGGCTTTCGTGTTTTTAGAAATATTTTTTCTCAAAAAGAAAGAAAGGAGTAGTTAATTTCGTCAAAGTGTTGAAATTAATTTTATTCAATTCCTAATATTCGGATATTTTGAGTTAAGGATAATTCCTTACACAATTATAACATAACGTTATTGTTAGTATATATATTAATGGTTGATCTATAAATAAGTTTTCAAATAGTTTGAAATTAATTTTTAGAAAGCAACGTTTCTATTCACATTGCATGTCACATTGAAGAATATACAAATATATAGAAATAGATACGGTCGGACACAGAATAATAACCGTTATAGTCAAAATATTATTGTTTTAAAATTATTAATATAACAATAAAATGGCTCCATAGAGTATTAACATCAATTAACAATTTAAATTATAATAAATTATTGACCTTATCTAATAAATAGCTGTTCCTGATTTAATAAATTTATCTCTTTTTTTTTACCGAACCGTTTTCTTCTCCATGATTAGAAAATATTCTATTCCTCACTTCACCAACGAAACATTAAAATTATTACCTTCACCTTGACAAAAAGATTATAATCTTGGAGTTAGAAATTATTATAAAATTCATTGATTAGTATCTCTTAAATTTGTTTGAAGTTCACCGACATTTTTATGTTCTATTTTTAACAGTATTTGAAAAAAATGCTGATTTCTGATTTTATTAAATTCGACAATCAGTTTTGATAAACAATCTAAAAATATACTCTCCTAAACTGGAGCCCATAAATGGAAATTTTATTACGAAATAAAGAAATGTCTTTTATAAAAGTAATATATAATTACGTACAAATAAATTATAATAGGATGCATATATATATATAGCTATATATAATAACTAGTAGTTTAAAATAAATATGAGGAACGTAAACAAATTTTAAATTAAAAAAATGTTAGTTTAAATTATTAATATAGATGCATTGTAACCAAAGAAAGTTACTAAAAACATAAGATTGCAGTAATTTAAATTATAATTTTAATTTTACTTTTCGATATCACACTTCGGATAGATTCGGCAACCTTCGGAACTCAGTGTACCGTAACCAACTGTCCCAAAAGCATAAGCTGAAGTTAATATAAACTATCCCAATAAAGTATATTTTAGTAAAAAGTGATGAAAAATTTAACTAATTGCATTGGTTAGATGATACAAAATTTATATCATTTAGCAAAAATAAATTATTAAAATAACATGCATGCATAAGCTAAGTAGAGAGAGCAATAAATTTAAAAAAAATCGACTTCTGACTATGAATGAAAATTCCCTTTACGATATTTTATTGTTCCATAAGCAATAAAAATATAAAAATTAATTTTATAGGAACATATATCATATATTGAAGTTTTTTCTGGAATTCACGTAACCTTCCATAACATTAACAATAAAATATGTTATCGTTATTTTCAAGTTGGTCATGGAAATGTCGAGTTCTGCTGCACCCTTGGGAATCGCCTGACCACAATGGTAGGTTCCATAGGGAATGAGAAACAGCAGTGGAGATATACTGAAAAGGAATATTTCAGCAATAATAACACACCAGAAAAATACTGAAAATCCCTCATTATTAAACATCATTAAAATAAAAAAATAATTTTATAGTCGTGTATTATATAACTAAGTTTGTCAAATTATAGATATACATCAACTGAAAAAAAGGCTTGAAAAAAAATCTTGAAGCATGTAGTAATGATGGCAAGAGAAAAGTATAAAATAAAATCAAAATTTTAAAAGACCTAAATATAATGAAAATTCATGTATGAGTATATCTACAAAAAAAATCTGAAAGAAAGAGTAGAAGAATAAAAATATGGCTTGTGGTGATATGAATAACTAGCTTAAAAACAATTCAAAATTTAAAAAAATATATTTATGTCATTTTAATATAAGCAAAATTTGAAAACTTTAAGCAAAAGAAAATTCATAAATATCTATAAAAAAAAAAAATTGAAATATATAGATAAAGTGGCTTATTAAAATTTTAAAAATATTTTAAATTGCATAATATTTAATATGAAAAATTAAAAGATATCTTAAGTTAACTTTTTTAATAAAAACTAGTGTGATTTTAAACATTAAAGTGAAGTGGAAACTAATAATTTTGTTTATAATAAGAAAAAAAAAGCCATTATATACATTAAGAATTATAACTCACTCTTTGAATATTTAAAACTTACAGGCACCGAATATCTGTGCTTTATTTTACTACCTCCTTTATTCCTTGCAATTCTTTCTGTATTTATTGTAACACTTTTAAGTTCAATTATCAACACTGCACTAAATATTATTATAATTATTATTAACACTGAACTAAACACTTAAAAGAAATCACACAACCGAGCACTCACTGCCCGCCGGACACAAATGAAATGAAGAGATGCGATCGTCGCGCTACCAGGCGAGAGAATGAACCTGTCTTGGCGGGCATCTTTCGCGGTGTTGCAACATCTCTCTTTTTTTTAACGTAGTTTTTGATTTTTTTTAAAATAATTATGTCGATTCCATATATTCGTTTATTATTTTAAATATATCTATATAAAACATAAATAATGATATTCCGAATTATTTTGTATATTCTGCCGTTATAATTATAAATTTTAATTTACTAAAATCCAATCTGGCAACGTTGTAAGGAAGGGGTACTTTGGTTTAAGTTGAGAGATCTAGTGGTAACATTTATTTCCTTTAAATCCCCACAATATTTTTACTATTTCATCTTTTTAAATATTGTTTTTAAGATCTAACTATGCTAAAGCTAATCTAAATGTTTTACCATCATTTTAATTGATCGGGGAATGTTCCCATATTTGATCCTTTTATTTATTGGTGAGAGGAAAAAAAGGTAATAAACACATATGAAATATCCATGTTTATTTAGTTATTAATGAATAATTAATTAAAAATAAGTTTTCCCTGTTTTTTCTTTTGTATTTCAAATAATGAAGAGGGGGTGACAAACACCTATGAAAACGATTAAGGTTTAATGAGAATTTTTTTATTTATTGGTTAAAATATTTTTTTCGTATTTGAAATAATTTGTCACTAAATAATTATTTATGGGGGGGGGGGTGATTGAAGTACGATCCCTTAATATTAATACTAATAGATATAGATTTTTTAGTAATAATTAATAATATTTCCCTTATTTATATATATATATATATATATATATATATATATATATATATATATATATATATATTAATACAAGGGTGAGGGGAAGTAATTATTTAATTTTGAAAATAAAATATTTAAATATTGTTTTAAATGTATTTTTTTTCGAATAAAGGAAGTCGTTAAATTCATTATATAATATAATATAATATATTTTTAAAACTATATTAATACAATTTCAGAAATGGTTATCTCATTTTTAAATTTTTAGGTTATTCATTTAATTTCGTTGCTCAAAAACTTATTCTTACAAATGCAAATATTTAGAATAAAACAGAATAATTTGAAATATTCATTTAATATAATAACATATTTATTTTCTATACATTGAACAATAGAATTTTCCTTTAAAAAAGGATTGTATTATTTTAAATATGAGTAGGTGCAAAGGATTCAGTCAAACATCGGTGGAGGGGGAACAACCAATCAGAAGCAAGCATTCTCTTTAACTCATTTATCTAGGCATCACTTCCTTGCATTGCATTACTCACACTTGTGCTGTGCAGTTGTCAGTTGTTTTATTTAGTTTTATATTATTTAGAATGGTTTTAAAATTATTATTTTATGACAGTGGTTAAATAATTATTACTTCTATTCTATACAGTGTATTATTTGTGAATTAATTAAGTGGAAATTGAATATCAAACCTGTAGTTACAGGCCTGGATCTGAGGGATTTAACTGTAAGCTGGAAATACTTTAAAACCACTTATTACTTATTTATTTTTTTAATCATTACAGACCACACATTTCTTCAAGTTAAACTTTTTATTAATTATTAATTATTTAATATAAAATCTTGCATATTACCATTTTTTATATCAGAGTTCAATTGATTTAAATATAGAATATTTTGGTAAAAGTAAAAAAAATTGTTTAATCTACACAGTTTAAATTTTTCTTTAATTCACACATTCATTAATTGATTATTACTTTTCTGAATACACTTACTTTTAGTTAAAGTAAATGATTGCTTGTTTTAGTTTAATTATTCAGTAAAGTAAAGTTAACATTTAGTAAATTTTTTTTTACTTGAACTTTCTACAATATCACAAATTTTTTTTTTCAGAATTTTAAAATATTTATATTCTAAGTGATAAGTATGTTTGTATTTTAGTATGCAGTATATGTTTTTATTTTAAAATAATTATATGTTTTTTTCTTTTTATTCAATCATTACACTCAACACATTTCTTCAAATTACACATTTTGATTATTCCTAACTATTTTGGAATATACCTTGCATATTATTATTAGATTATTGTATGATATTAGAGTTTAAATTTATATAAATACTGAACATTTTGCAAAAAGTAAAATGGGTTTTGAATTCATATTCTTAATCTTTCATTCACACTTTGCATTAATAATTATATATGTTCTTATTACTCTTCCATTTAACTAAAATATTTGTAATTTTTCACATTTCATAGTAAATTATTGCTTATCTTAATTGAATTCAATTCAGCAAAGTAAAGTTAATGTTAAGGAATAACTATATACTTGAATTCGCTAACTATCACATATTTTTTCATCGCAGTTTTAAAATATTTATATTCTAAATAATAAGAATATATTTATTTAAGCATGATATATTTTTATCATATAATATATTTTTATTTAAATGTAATTATAATATTTTCTAATCACTACACTCTATACATTTTTAGAACACACAATTTGTTAATTATTAATTATTTTGGCATCTGCCTTGTATATCAGCATTATTTTATTACATTAGAGTTTAAATATTATATAATTTTGCAAAAGTAAAAATATCTTATTTTTAATTTTCACAGATCACATTCACACTTTTCATGAAAGATATTTAAGTAGTCATACCTTTTTCCTATCCACTTATAATTTGTGTAGGGATCTTTAACGAGTACCTGAAACCCTACTGGCTCGAGACTTAATTTTATATCCTTTCCGAAGAACGGGATAATCAAGGATTCTTTACACTTTTTAAAAATCCTAAGACTACCTGGCGGTTCGCTAACTTACATTATAGTGTTTTATCAGCAATATCTTTCGGAATTAATTTCTTTATTTTCTCCAAGCGTGAGGACAGTTTTAACCTTTACTTACTCTCCAAAGTCCAAGAGAGAACAACAAACGTAGAGACAGATATAGACGCCATTTAATGGCACACTCAACACGCTTCAGGACCTTCTAGATCGGTTTGTTTTGGTAGCCATTTACGGAATAAAAACCTCTCTTATCCAGTTGTTTATGCTCCTTCTTGTGTCGAGTATTTTTCCAAACCTCCAGAGGTGTCCTGTACCACTCGTCTTCTTCTTATCTAATCCTAAAGGTTATAAATTTTGTTGAGGTGATTAATGTGTGTAGTTGGGAAACTAACACACAAGTCATTGTGGCATTTTAAAATGCCGGAAGGGTAAGGAACCCATTTATTTAAACCATATTATATTTCACTTTCTAGAGACATCTTTCATGATTAGAAATAGGATTCTTCGAGTTCCTGTGAGTTACGACATTTTTCTTTAGATATTAAGCAAACCAGTGACCTTTATATGCATCCCCAAACTATTTTTTTTCTGGTTCTAGAAAAATTAAATAATAAATTTTTTTTAAATTTTCCACCGCAATTTGTGAATGTTATATGAGGGCGGGGTACCTTGGTAGAGTTAGGTCAAAGGCTGCGGGTTCAAACCCGGTAATCCGGTTAAATTATTTAATCTGTTAACAGATTGGACCCTGACGGATCTGAGGACCTTTCTGTGGTTCACTTACCCTCAACAAAGTAGAAACCTTTAACAAGGGAAAAATCTGGCGGTTCAGTAAGATCTCGGACTAATCACCTCCTTGGACAACTGTTGTCCAAGAAACAGTCTCTACAATGTATTGGATCCTAGACTCTTCAACGGTTGTAGTGTTACAGGTTTTATTCTTGTAGACATATATAATAATAAAAATGACCTTTGATGTGTATACACAAACTTACTTTATTTTTCTTGGTCTAGACATTAATAATGATAAATTTAAAAATATTTCACAGCAATTTATAAATAGCTCAATAGGTAGAGCGTTGAGCTGGTAAGGTAGGTCCCGGATTCAAATTCGACTGTGGCAGATAAATAATTTAATCTGTTAACAGCCATGGTTTAATCCTGTGTGATCTGAGGAGACTTCTGGGGCTCATATAGCTTCTTTTAACTTGGTACCCTTAATTTATAAAAACCTGGCGGTTGAATGTGATCTCGGACTAATCACCTCCCTGGACAACTGTTGTAGAAACAGTTGTTTCCAATTACCATCATATATGCCACCATGTATTGAACCCAAGACCCTTCAAGGATTGTAGTGGTACAGATTTTTGTTTCTTATAGACAATCGCCGCATTATAAGAAATAATGTTTCTTTACTTACGGTTATGCTAGGATCGTGGTTCACCGCCCGGATTTTACACGTGGACAGACTGTTTAACAATTAAGTGGATTGTCCGCTGAGTTCAAAACGTCAATCAACGTCCTCATGACTTATTCTAGCATCCTGGAATAACCAATTATGAATGTGGCACGAACCGTAAAAACAATTTGATTCTGGTTGGTAAAAAATTGGAATTTTGCTGAATTTATGAGAAGACCTTAAACTATAAACATAAACTCTATAATTTTAATGAATTTATGTGGTTAAGAGTCAGTTGGGTTCAATTCTAGCTACGACAGATACATTATCTATTCTGTTAAAAGTCAAGGATAGACCCTAAAAAACCTGACGATGATAATGTAGGTGAGATACTTGGCAACTAATTAAAGTAAAGTATTGTGTTGAATTTGCGGTTAACAAAAAGGTCATTTTCACCAAGGAATTTAAGAGGTTACACATTGCAATCACAAGTTACACAAAATTATACTAAATTGTTGCAATGTATATAGAGTCATGAGATAAAATTATTAAGCTTACAAACAAACTAATTTTTTAAAAGTTAATAAGCGTTGAGCCAACTAGTACCGAGATATACACCGAGGCGTAAGTGGGAGGATTGTGTTAAAGGTAACCTTACGAATTGAGGTATAAACATTAATGCATGAACTATTGGTGTTTATGGGAATTCCTGGTATCAGTATCGAGCCTGTTCTTCTTCTTCTTCTTTCTTTTAGTGGCGCGACAGATGCTTAAAGCGATCCTTGGCCTGCTCAATCTCCAAGCTCCGTCTGCTTCGGTTCTGTGCATGTGAGGAACTTATTCTCAGTTTCTTGAGATCTTCCAGGACGCTATCCTTACACGTGCCCCTGGGTCTCCATCTACCCCTCACTCCATCAGGGGAGTTTTCATACACTCTTCTGACAGTTCTTTCTTCTTCCATTCTCAGCAAGTGACACAGCCACTTCATCCTCTGTAACCTGGAAAAAGAGGAGATCGTCATGTCACTAAAGCGGTCATATAACTCTCTGTTTTTTCTTCTGCGCCATACACCGTTTTCCTGGACGGGCCCTACGATGCGTCTGAGGATTCGCCTTTCGAATCTATCCACCAGATGTGCATCCTTCTTGTTTATGGTCAATGTCTCGCAAGCATATGTCACTATTGGCCGAATCAGCGACTTGCGGAGAGTGGTCTTAGTTTTGAGGTCGACATTTTTGCTTTTCAGCAAACTGGCAATTACAAAGTATGCCCGATTCCCAGCCAGTACTCTTCTTCTGTTTCATCTAGTTTGTCGCTGATGACAGAGCCAAGGTATTGGAAGCTGTTCACCACCTCGAAGGTATGTGTTCCCATTACGTAAAGTTGTTGCCGGCGAATTTGCTGATTCACCCTTCCTCTTCTCAGCACCATCAGTTTCGTTTTTTCCTCATTTATTATTAACCCTAACTTTTCTGATTCCGACTCAAGCCTTTGCAGGTTATCCTTAATACTAGGTAACGTCCTTCAAATAATTACCAAGTCATCCGAATAGGCAAGTACCTACGTTAGTCGATTAAAAATATTCCCGCCTCCAAATAATCCTGCTCTTTCCATAACTGCCTGCAGGGCAATGTTGAATAGCAAAGGGGCAAGTGGATCTCATCCTGTTATAGCATTTTATTATTTTATTATAGTTGTATAAACAATATAACAATATAATCAGATTTTGTCCTTTAATAAATAAAGTAAATAAATTCACTTCGATCACGGATTCATTCCCGAGATTTTTTCCCTTGTTTTATTGAATTGGATGCGATGAAATTGATTGAACTCAATTTGTACCCAGTAAATAAAATAACAAGGAAATAATGAATAAAAACTCACTAACAAAATATTATTAAATAAAATATTTGTAAATTAATTAAAACAATTCCGAAATTATAACTGATATGAAACTTTCTCTGGAGATAAAAATGAAACACTGATTGCCAATTAAAATTATGGTCGAATATTTAAATGAAAAAAATAATTGTGCAATAACATCGTTAAAAAAAGAAATCAAAACGCAGATATTATTAAAATATTTATGAATAATATTGTCACGATCTGGCCGAGATCACTGCCAATTTTTAACGTAATTAAGGGTAGCCCATTTACTGGGGCTGGGTGAGCCCCAGGAGGAGAAACAGATTCCACAGAACTATGGAAGCTAGGTGTTTAATAAATTAAATAAAAAAACTGCCAATCCTGGGGCTTACAGCTCGCTACCACGCATAGAGCTTTCCTGTTCTCCTTCTATAAGGGATTTATTCTTATTTTAAATATGCTTTTTGTTCATTATCAGATGCATTATTTAGTATGGCTTATTTTTATTTAATCTGGAACTTTATAATTAAAAACAATATAAATTATAATAAATAATTTCATTCTTAAAACACTTATGTGTATCTTCATTTGAGCTTCATTTATTTAAAATTAAAGTTTTCTCTTGGCTAATGTTTTGTTTCGAACTAGGATATTTGAGTATCTAAAGGACTTAAAAAAACTTTCAAAAGTAAAAAGTAAGTTTAAAAAAAAAAAAAAAAGTCTTTCAATTAATCCAACTGAAAGCGCTCCTGTCAAAGATTTTACTAAACCTTTATTCAATTCTTAATTGTGAATGCACAACTCTACGATGATGTTATTAATACTTAATTACTTCAAATAATTTTGGAGTTATCCAATTATAAATAATTAAATAAAAACCCAACGATAATTCGAATATTTTTAATTGAAATGGATGATTTATTTTACGACTTCAGCTTTACTATCTATATACAATATAATTTATCTTTATTAATTGTTATTTTGAAATATTTTTCTTTTGAAGAGAAACGATTTATATCACTGGCCGGGATTCGAATCCGGGTGCCCTGCATCTCCGTTGCAGTGCTCTAAACCACTGAGCACCAGTACCAGAGTACCAGGGGTTGTATCTAAGTCAGACAAATCCGTTCCCTTCAAAATAAAAATCAACAAAAATAAAATTACAAATAATATATTGACGTAAGTCAACAAGATCCTAATTAAAGTAACGTTCGATGAACATTCTTCCCCGGGTTTACATCGCAAAAATTGCGATAGCACGGAGATATATGATCGGTGAAGAGAACGGATTTGTGCTAATTGGATACGACCCCTGGTAGCTCAGTGGTTTAGAGCAGTGCAACGGAAATGCAGACGACCCGGGTTCGAATCCTGGCAAGGACAAAAAATTTCTCTTCAGAACAAAAATATTTAAAAATAATCATGATCAAAATAACAATTAATAAAAATAATAACGTATTTTTTTTTAATCTCGCATGGGACTTTGAAATAACTCTATTGAAAAATTAGGTTTTTTACGCATCAAATTATTCTTTAATAGGAGCGATGTATAAATAACAAAATCATTTTTGTTCATAATATTCATTTCGAATTACAACCTTTTACAGATGACATATATATTTTTAATATCAACATTTATTGATAAAAAATGACCCGGTTAATATTATTCAAGTGATAGCGAATATTAAAATGCGCTTGTGAAGTTGTTGGACTGAGTAACGAAGGAATTCCTAAAATGTTAATGAGCGCTGTGCCGACTGGTAAACCTCTGAGGGGTAGACCTAGACGCAGATGGGAGGATTGCGTCAAGAGTGATCTGAGGATTTGGGTTTGGGTAGTGGTCCGTGGAAAGAGGATTGTAAGCAGAGATTGGTGGTGTCGTCATCGAGCCTTCGGGTTCGCTTAGCCTTTTTATTTTTTTTATTTTTTAAATAAGAAAAACTAACCAAACAGTGTTTATAAGAGTTGTCGGTAAAACCTCTATCACCCAACTTGTTGCGCAAGATTATCTTTGTCAACAGAACGTGGGGAGAGAACAGTTGATGGCTTGATCGAACTTGCAAGAAATGTTTCCTGTCTGGGATAAACTTAACAGGAAAATAATCCACCCTCCACTTGAAAGACAAACCACTTAAATGTTCATCTTGATCGGAAAATTATTAAAAGATAAACATCAATTCAGAAAAATAAACGAATCAATGTTTTGGCCATGCTTGTATGTTACAGACAATGATGATTCTAGGGTTCAGTAAATGGTCGAGGCGGAACTATATCTAAGACAACGGTTGTGAAGGGAGGAATTTCTATTGAGTGAGATCACGCTCAACCGCCAGGTTTAAAGGGTAGACATTTTATAGAGGCTGGGTTAACCCAAGGAGGGTCTGCAGATCCCACAGTGTCCATTCAAGGCTGGTAGTAGATAAAATAATTTATGTGCAATTGCTGGATTTAAACCCGAGATCTTCAGGAAATCAAATAACACACTCAGGTACCTCGTTGCCTAATACATCTTAAAATAATTCTTTCCAACGGAATTTGAAGCAGAATTTTTTCTTATAGCTTTAACAGTTTAATATTTAGGTTTGTTTCTCGTTATTCAGTACTTATGAAGGGCTTAATTTCAGTCAAAAGGTTGGTTTCTAGTTTGTTTTGATTTCCACCCGGACGATTTATTTAGTAGAGTCAATCAGGAATTATTAAATAATATATTAATACAGTAGGGCGTCCTTTATTCGATGTGGGTTCACGGAGAAAATACCCGATATTTCCATTCCCAGAAAATAAGTCAGAAGAATATTTTCTCTATAATTTTATTTTCTTGTCACAAATAGTAAGTCATGATTAAAGCAAACTAATATTAAAACATCCTTTGTGTCACAAAAAAAACCTGTACCACTACATGGTGCATG
Organism: Troilus luridus; assembly: GCA_964056705.1. Lineage (NCBI taxonomy): Eukaryota > Metazoa > Arthropoda > Insecta > Hemiptera > Pentatomidae > Troilus > Troilus luridus. The sequence continues at coordinate 27,528,219 of OZ057417.1, read as the reverse complement.
GTAGAGACTGTACTGTTTCATGGACAATGGTTGTCCAGGGAAGTGATTTGTCCTAGATCAAACTAAACCGCCAGATTTCCACACTAATTTGGGGTACCCACTCTATAGAGGTTGGGTGAGCCCCAGGAGGGTCCTAGATCCCATGATCCTCCAGCTGGTAACAGACTAAATAAAAGTCTTGCCAGTAGCGGGATTTGACCCAGGATTTTCTGCATGGCAACTCAGTTATTCTACCACTTAGCCACTCCGCTCCCTTCTTTGTGTCACAACCTAGTTAAAATCTTGCTATGTACGTACATACTTTTATTGGTGTTTATTGTTTTGACATAAGTCGTACGATACAATAAAATAAAGATCTTTATTGGTGATTTATTGGTATTCTCCTATTTTATAGTAAATATTGTTTAACAGAACCACACCATACGACATTAGTTGGAATATTCGATGCTCTAAAGTAGTTCCTTCCCCATTAACAGGTGCTTAAGAACGATAATTGTTTATATATAAAAAAATAGCGAAAAGAAGTGATTCTATAATGTTTTTCATGTTAAGGATTTATTATTGCATAATTTTTAATAATGAGATTTTTTTAAACAATGAAATTTAGCATCTATTTTTTTAAAGGAATCTGTTCAATATCTAATATTTTTCTTCTAATGTAATTTCTATATTAAGGTTTGGCCTAAATCCTTAGATGTTTATTAAAAATTTGACTAATATCGGCAATTAAAATAAAAAGCAATCGTAAAAACTTTTTGTTTTTATTTATTTATTTTAAAAGTCACCCGTTCCGTATAGAAAGAATATATAAATGAATGACCTGGTACAAAAAGCATATTACAAAAAAATGTTAGTCAACTATTTCAACGAATAAATAGGAGTTTAATCTTTGCTAAATATCCTTTTGGCTTTAATGTCTTGGTTCAGTTCCGATCAATGAGCTAAGGAACCAATATAACGTCGAAAATAAATCACCTTAATTTGACAGCTTCTTTCCCCCTCCTCTATATTTCTTGTATACGATACAAAAAAAAATTAATTTTCGATGTATCGATTTATTAATCATTTCAAAGTCATTCATAACCCCTGGATAGTTAATCTTTTAATATATGTAATTCTATATATCATACGTTACATCTTTTTTTCTATGCATCTTCCACTATATGAAATTATATGCATAATTCTCTTAAAGGCTGGCATGTACCATAAAATAATATTTTTTAATTTTAAGAAAGGTAATTTAATTTTAAAAACATAGTTTTAATATTTGAAAACTCTACTCATTAAATAATAAATCAGTTCGCAGTTGATATAAAATATATTTGTATTTACTAGTATAGTACCTACTGTCAATTTTTTTTTTTCCTCCAAATGAGTCTATTAAAATTTTATTTAATATTTCGCATAAAAAAATAATGTATTTTTTTGGTTTTGATTTGCTTCATATGTAAACAAATATTGGGAAAAATTGCTTAATCTGATCTCTCTGCATTTCGTATTTTAAAATGATTAATAAAAAACTTTAAATATTAAAATAAGATCTAACTAATTTTTTTTTCTAGCTAAATTAATGAACCGCGCTCATATTTAGTGTAGTGATATAAAGAAGTCAGGGTCGGTGGCTTTGTTATATGCAAATATTAAAAAATATTTATAATTTAGCTAATGGAGCTCGAAAAAAGTTAAATAACAAGTATTTTTATTTTAAAGAGGAAAGATTTGTCCTGGCCGGGATTCGAAACCGGGTCGTCTGCATCTCTAGTGCAGTGCTCTAAACCACTGAGCTACCAAGGGTCGTATCCCAGCCCAATAAAATAAAAATATTTAAATCCAAATAAAGATATTTAAAAATAATCACCATCAAAGGAACAATAAATAAAAATAAATTATAAATATAAAATTGACCTAAGTCAACAAGACCCAAGTTAAAGTAATATTCAATGAACATTCTTCCCCTAGTATACATCGAAAATAATGCGAGAACACCGGGATATAGGATCGGTGAAGAGAATGGTTTTGTCTGGCTTGGATCACCCGGGTTCGAATCCCGGCCAGGACAAATCTATTCTCTTCAATATAAAGATATTTAAAAATAGTCACCATAAAAAGAACAATAAATACAAATAAATTATAAATAAAAATCGTTCCTCGATTCATTTACTTGGCAACGCCAATAAAACATTTAAAAATATATAATAGACATATTATCGGCGTATAAATTTTGATTCCACATCCATTATGATTCGAAACTGATGAAAAGTATCTGAATTCAAATAAAACCGTATCAATTAATAATAATATTTTCAAATTAGCTAAACCATTAATCCGGTTAATCTATAGTCATGCATCAATAATACAATCACTTCATTAATTTAAAAATTATAATTGAAAAAAAGGGAGAGGAGTGGCTCAGTGGTAGAGTACTGAGCTGCCATCCCGGAAATCCTGGTTCAAATCCCGCTGCAGGCCATGATTTGTATTTAGTCTGTTTGCAGCGGGAGGTGGATCATATAGGATCTAGGACCCTCCTGGGGCACTGGGGCACACCCAGCCTCTATAAAATATTATAAAAATAGGGTACCCAAAATAAAAAATCCGGCGGTTGAGCGTGACCTAGGACAAGTCACCTCCTTGCAGAACCGTTGTCCATGAAACAGTACAGTCTCTACCATGTACTGAACACCAGACCCTTCATGGGTTGTAGTGGTACAGGTTTTTTTTTAATTGAAAAAAATTATCCACTAAATCCAAAAAAATCTACTACTAAATCCAATAAAAGATTCTTGGGTTCAGTGTATGGTGGGAGAAAAATGTATTTACAATAATTATGTCGCGTATAGTTATTATAATTTATATTATATATTATACATGTATATATAATTAATCACTAGACTACTATACTAAAATAACTACTAATTTATTAGCACTTTTTCCTAACTGGTCGATATTGCTATCAACTTGGAAAGCAGGCTATGTTTTTATAAAATATACAGTTTTAAATTCACAGCCCGTTTTCGCGTGGATAAAAGTATTGTAAATCTACTCTTGAGAAGAAGGAATTGCCTTGGGATACGAGAGAAGGGAAAAATAAAACTGATTTACTTCCGTGTGTGTGTGTGTTCGCCCACCTCAACAATATGAGTTCTACTGGAATTAGAATAGTCAACTCGATTTTTTTCGTATTAGAGAGGTATATATATTGTATATACCTACATATTATATATTGTATATATTAATTTATTACATATATATTGTATATACAGTATATATATATATATATATATATATATATATATATACATAAATATATATTTATATATATATATATATGTGTGTGTGTGTGTGTGTGTGTGTGTAATATTGCAGTTTTATTAGGTGTGTACATCATTTAATATAGTGATAATAATACCAACATATCAAGGTTAAAGCTATCAATGACAAAAATCCTACATTTTCATTTATTTTTTAACAGTTTTATATATATGCTAAACATATGTACAAAAAAAAAATCTTAAGCTTAGTAAAACCAAAAAAAAAAATAGTGAAATTCGCTGAAGGAAAGTTCAAACTAGTAGGATATTTAAAGAGGCTGGATGAACCCCAGGGTATGTAGATCCCACAGAGTTGTTCTATGGTTGTTAACATATTTAATGATTTATCTGTCAAATCCGGATTGAACAGCCCCACTCAGTAATATTGTTTGAAAACACTTTTTTACTCATCATAAAAACTTAAGAATTTTCAAGATTACCCAAAAGTAATCAAATAATAAGAAGCAAATAAGAAGTTTCAATTTAGATTTAGGGGTTACCTATGTGGTCTTGTGGTTAGCATAACAACCAACTATTACCAATATGTTCGTGGTGGTCTTTGTATTTTATAAGGGGAGTAAAAATCCTTATTTATTCCGTCCTTCGGAAGGGACGTAAAATTGTGGTCCTGGGCCTGAACGGTGTCTATTATTCCATAAAGATCCTAATGGTACCTAGGTAGACAAAATTTAAGACTCCCACTGTAGCATCGATCTATTAGCCATAACAACATAATATGGCCAGGATAGCGTGTTCTCAAGCCGACAAGTGCCTTACTATTTTATAAATGGATTAAAAATATCTCAGTTATAACGTCATTCGGAAGGGACGTAAACTAGCGTAAAATAGTAAAATGTTATTCGTTAAAGATCCCTACCCTAATTAAACCTCGATTGGCAAAATTTAGAGATCCCACTTTAGAATCATCCGGTTATCTATAGCAGCTTAATGTGACGTTAATTGAATAAACAAATACTTGCCATCCACTCTATAAACTGGACTTCTTCCTTCCCTCCAGAGACTCCAGAGGAGGTTTGTTTTTTCCCTTCGAGGACTCTGAGCTATAATGCTGACTATAATTCACAGCCTTAGGGATTAGGGCCCGCCCTTAGAGAGGGTCACTCCGGGGACCTAATAAACCCTCAGACATCCACTAGCGGCTAAGTCCTCCTTCGTGTTAAGTCCCAGCTGAAGAACTAAGCACCATCTTCAAGCAGTAACTAACAATGAAAGTAATCTTAAGGAAAGCCAATTATATTTTAGGAATTCAAATCAGCGTTAGAAGGTTCGATATAGATCTGTTCAAAGGGATGGTACTAGTAATTAACCTATCCAGGCTTAATTAGGATATGGATTTTTAACGAGTACCTAACATCTACAGGCTCAGGACCACCATTTAACGTCGCTCCTGAAGGACGGCATAACCAAGGATTTTTTAATCCCTTTAAAAATCACAGGGCCGATAATATTGCCGGGATGAACGATCGAACACGCGAGCTTGGTCTTAATAGGTAATGCTAACCACTTGACCACATAAGTATTTAATGACTATAATATTGAGAGATTACATTTGGATTTTTTGTTAGCAAGCAGTTAAAAAGCATTACTTTTTTTTAAAAGTTTTTAATAGCAATAATAGCACCTTCTGGGGCTCACCTAGCCTTATGTGCGTGTCCTTAATTGGGATGTGACTGTCTCTACCATGCACTGAACCCCAGACCCTTCAGGGGTAGTACCACGGCAATAGCAGTAATATTGATATATATTTATTTTTAAAAGATCCCACAATTTTGCATGATTTCAGTTCTGTAATTTTGTCTTTATAAGAATACGATGTTCGTCATTATAAACAAATATCTATGCTTATTCATTCCTTAGAATACCCTTTGGGTTTTGTGTAATTTTAAGAATTTTTTAAGTACATGGGCACATTTCGTCTACTAAGCGGATGACTTAAAAACAAGTATGTTCATTGCATTTGTTTATATATTGTATTTATTTTAATAATTATGACTGAACAAAAAAAAAACTTTAGCATATAGTAGCAATCTAAATCTGCTGCTTGGATGGCGATAGTATAATCCTGCAAAAATAATAATATATAGAAAGACTCATAGAAAATATTTTAATTATGCCATTAATTTGAGTATTGAGGACTGACAAGTTCTCTCATTATTCTTCTTTTATATATCGTTGTATGTAGCTTTGAATTGATAAGGAAGCGAAGTGGCTTAGTGGGAGAGAACTGAGTTGTTGAGCTGAAGATCCTTGGATCAAATCCCACTCGCTGGAAGATTTTTAATTTAATATGTTAGCGGCAGGACATAGATCCTATGAGATCAAGGACCCTCCTGGGGCTCATTCAGCTTCTTTAAAAGGTGATCTAGGATGAATCACCTCCCTGTACAACAGTACAGTCTCTATCATGTACTGAACCCCTTCATGGGTTATAGAGGAGGTTTTTTTTAATTCATAAAGTAAAATCGGACGGCAAAGGAATAGAAAATTAATACCGGCTGCTGTGGAAGAAGGGGCTCCTAATAATAATTCGCTAACCTTCTATCCGAGCGAATTTGCCGGTCGTGAATTCAATAAAAAAAACAGGTAAATTTATTCCCCAAATTTATAAATTAAGGCTATAAAAAAATTCATAAATTAAATACAAAGGAAAGAAAATACAAAATGAATAAACAATAGATATATAATGTAAAAATAAAAGAGAGAACAATTACAAAATATGTATGCGCACATCTAAACCTAAGGAAATACAAACAAAAGTGTTTTAAAAAGTAAATAAAAATTATGAAAAAAATAGAATGCAATAAGCACTTACAATTAATTAGTTTTACAAAAACAAATTTGAAATTAACTATTTAATAAAAATAAAAGAGTTTTAAAACAAAAAAAATATTGAAAGTCAGTGAATAAATAAAACAACTGAACTCTTGAAAAGTTTGAGGCGAGTTCCTGAAGATGAGATGACAATTCGATATGATGAAGAGCAGAAAAATAAATGTCTCTTACCGGTGAGTCCAAGGTGAGGTGAAAATTAACAGACAGTTTTACTGGTGAGATTGAGAAGATGAAGAAGATGGAGAGATGGCGACAATCAAGGAGTAGAGTAGCGAGTCGAGTCACAACCTTCTCACACGACAACTGTCTTGAGACTCATCTTGAACCGTCCCCTCCAACATCACACTACTTAATATTGCACCACATGACCCAATCACAATGTGAAATTAAATTACTATCTGAATTCTTTTATTTTCCTTTTAGCTAATTTTACTATTGTATGAATTATATAAAACAAAAATTATATCTGAGTTTTAATGTAATAAAATATCCGTTTGGAAGAAAAAAATTAAAATTAATTAAAATATAGCTATTGATACCCGACACCGGCTAAGCTTGATATTCTGTATTTTTTTAAATTATTCCACTTCAATGAAATTGTACACTTCTGAAACTTGTGGTTCTAAATTTTTTACAAAGTCAATCTGCATACAGAATAACCGAACAGAAAAAAAACCTTATCAAAACACACATCATTATTTAATATTCATAGTGCTGTGTTTATAAACCCCTTCCCCCAACACCCTAGTCTTTCTATACCATCTCATTAATCTCTGACTGAAATATACTTAATGGAGTACTTATACCACTAATTGCAGCCTTATTTTTTTTCTTTATAATATCACTTTATTTTTTTTTTACTCTTTAAGTGATCTTTTCAATTCGAGTCTCGTCCACACCATTAATCATTTAACTTTTTTTTTCCTGACTAAAACGAGAAATCATTGAAGAACATTTTCAGTGCATCTTTAATTTAATTAAATGTGGGATCTCCCTTAATTAATTGCATTTTTTAGTGGTGGAATTTTTTAAAAACTGGGAAAAAAGTACGAAAAAGGTCTTATTTGTGTAACTAATAATATACATATAATATTCATTGTTAAGTATATTAGTGTGTAAGGGGAAAATAAATAATTTAATCTGTTTAATAATCCACCGATGGATCCTGTAAGGTCTACAGAGCCTTCTCGAAATCATCCATCGTCTATTAAGGTGGTACCACCCTTAATTAGGGGAAAACAGATGGTTGAGCGTTATCTAGAACAAATCACATACCTCCACACCCTTTGTTCTAATAACAGTACATTCCCTTCAATTTACTGAATCCACGACCCTACAAGGGTTGTAAGAATATGGGTTCTCTTAATTCTGCGTTGACAGAGTGCAATTATATATTTTAGATAAAAATTTATTATAAATGTATGGTTATAATATGATGATTATGATTATATATTTATTATTTTATTTAGCATGCATTTACAGAAGGGGATTATATTGAGGTCATACAATTTTCTCATATTCCCTTGATTGGGGGAATCATCTGGCGGTTGAGCCAGATCTTGGAGAAATCGTTTCCTTCTACAACCGTTTTCTTAGAAAAAGTACTGTCTCTACCATATACTGAACCCAAAACCTTTCATGGGTTGTAGAACTACAGATTTTTCTTTTTTATTCTGTTAGTTTTTACTAGTTTGATAGTGAACAATTGTATGTTTTAGTGGAAATACTACTATCCGATTTATTTGTAATATTTTATTTTACATGAATTTCAGGAACGTGAAACAGAATAAAGAAAAAAAAATGTGCACATATCCCCTTATTTGGGGCGGGGTAGCTCAGTGGTAGAGCGGTGAGTTGCTATGCAGAAGGTCTAGGGTTTCTAATCCGGCTGTGACATATAAATTATTTACTCTGTTAACACCACTAGATTGAACCTAGGGGGTATTCAGACCCCTCTGGGGGTTCACCCAGCCTCTATAAAGTGGGTAGTTTTAATTGGATGAACACCTGGTGGTTTAGCGTGATCTCCCTGCTCAAGGGTTGTCGTAGAAACAGCACAGTCCCTGCTATGTATTAAACTCAAGACCTCTCACGGGTAGTAGTGGCACTGGCTTTTTTTTCATATCCTTTAATTAAGCGCAATATCTGGCGGTTTAGCGTAATATATGTCAAATCGCCTTCCTGCACAAACGTTTTCCTAGATACAGTACAGTCATGTATTGAACCCAAGACCCTTCATGGATTATAGTGGTATAGGTTAACTTGGTTATTGAGTGGTATGGAGAACACGTCTCGCATGATGATATAGTTGCCTTTGGTTGATTATTCGAGTCCCAATCAAATCACAGCTAGATTATTCTAGAGGGCTGTGGTCTGTAAGTTACAGTATGTTCCGTAATTATAGCTCTATCCAAAGCTGTAATCAATGTATAATATTTATCTCACTAATTGTATAATAAAATTTGTTTGTTTATTTAACGTAACTCGTGTGCTACTATGAGTAATAGGTTGATACTGCAATGGGAGTCCTAATTTTTGTTATTATATTATAATTAGGAAAGAGATATTTAAAGAGTACCTGGCTGCGGAGAGGCATTTTACGCCCCCTCTAAAGGACTTCATAACTAAGAACCACTTATAAAAAAATTAAAGGCCACATGCCGGGCTGCGAACTCTTGACCTTCGGCATAAAACAGCACAACAACACAGATGACCCGGATTATAGCAAGTTGTAAATTATTATAATTATTTTATATATTTTTATTTTTTAAGAGAAAAGGCCCAAGGCCGGGATTCGAACCCTCATTTCCGTGCTCTACCAACTGAGCTATCCTGGTTCGTATCTCGGTCAGACATACCCATTCTCTTCACTGGTCCCATATCCCCGTATTCTCGCAATTCGCGGTGTAAACAAGGGGAAGAATGTTCATTGAACATTACTTTAATTAGGATCTTGTATACAAGGGGAAGAATGTTCATTGAACATTACTTTAATTAGGATCTTGATACAACGGGAAGAATGTTCATTGAACATTATGTACTTTAATTAGACCAAGATTATCTTGGACCAAGATCCTAAAATAATTTTATATTTATTCTATTTTTTATTTATTTTTAATATTAATGATTACTTCCAGCAAATGGTATTCTAGAGTGAATTTTCCATTATTTATTATTATCTATATCTGACGTCATAGAGCTAAAACCATTTACAAACACTCCATATTTTTAATGCATAGTGCCTTATCCTACTTATATTGAGGCAGATACGGGTGTGTCACGGATGAAAGAATTAGTGGTCCGTGAACGGACGTTTGTAAGCAGCAGTCGGCTTTATCTCCTTCGGGTTTTCTAAGCATTATTATTATCTTCATTAATAAAGATTACCAATCTTTAGAATCCATGTGAAAATTTAGAGAATTTTTACCGTGCCTGCTTGTCGAATTTGAACCGACGGGGTAGTAAATCAATGCTTATAGAATTTATTCAATCATGCTTCTAATAAACTATAAATTATATTTTACTAGTGACCCACCCCCTCCCCTCAGCTTTGCTCGGGTAATAAGGCATATTATGCCTATATAATTTGTCTGTGTAATGTTTTTTTTTTATCACGTACCGGCCACGTGAATATTATTGGTTAGGCTTCTTTGGGAGTCTTGATTTTCTTTATTCCCATCTCAACTAATGTACTTTATTATATCGAAATTATAAAAATAAAAACAAAACCAAATATTTCTTTATATACGAATATATTATCCATTTTAAAAGGATGTAAACTGGACTGGATTTATCTATTGTGAGAAGGAATTATTAGAATTTATTATCTTGCACGTCGATATTCCAACGATCCACCCATTTACACAAAACCTCGACAAATTATATACCTAAACCTTCCTGGTGAATCACTCTATCTATTGTTGAAAACCGCATGAAAATCCGTACAGTAGTTGTTGAGTTTACCACGAACAATCGCGGCCGAGGACTTTGTTTTATAATATGTATAGATTGAGACAGTGTAATAAAAAAAAATCTTCTCTAAATATCCCTCCAAGTAGCCTTATTCAAAGTATCATTAGTCGTAAGACCAAGTACAGTTACGAAATAGAATCGTAATCTGCATTTAGGGGAGGTGTTGACTCGCCTGTAAAGTTTCGCTATAACTTGATGCTACGTGAGCTGCTTAGTGTGCACGTGCTTAAGTCACAGAGCATTCAGCCAACTTGTGCAAGAACTGGTAGTGATTGTGGAATATATTGAACTGTTGTGTAGTGATATGTGTAAATCCATATCCAAAACCGGCGTTTCGGCCCACGTTGCTGGTCTTCTTCAGAATACAAAAAGAAGTCACAAGTCAATAATTATGAGTAGTAATTTAAAGCAACTGAAAAGAAGATGGATTCCGTTGCTAGTAATATCCTAGTTAACAACTTCTATAGGAATGTTACCGGAAAGTATTTTCTGAACATGTTCCTTTCATGACTTATTATCTCTGATCATATTAATTATTAAATATTGGATTTTAGAGTATCCTAGTAAATTAAAAAAATTGTTCGATACCTTTTAAAAGAAGGTATTTAGATAGAGGTATTTTTTTCTGTTGATGTTATAGGCCATTGACCATCTTTGTCCGCACAGTGTGTTCTTGTAGACATACCTGAGTAGAGGGAGAACATATGCAGAGCCTGGAGTGAGGGCACCCCGAGCCTCGCTTTGCCATGGTCCATGGTTTCAATGGTGCCATCCATATAACTCCATATATATAAATCGATTTTCTAAAACTTGTTTTTTTAGTTTCGATTCACCAGAATCCTTGCAAACGAAGTTCAAAGTGTTCAATGGAAGTGATAAATGTGTCTAAATCCAAGAATTATGGCAGTTGAGGGTCAGCTATCAGGCCTATGTTTATTTCCCTATTTATTAGACTGTTTACTTTATTGATTAATTTGTTTATACTTCAACAATTACTAGACAAACGCTCTAAGGTACCAATTAATTACAAAAGACTCAGAGACATGACTATTGTATGGCCTATTTGGACTTATGAATTAGAGCTTTGAGGCTCCACTAAGCCATCGAGTTCCTCTAGTCTATCCCATCCTTACAATCAAAACCTTTCATAAACTCCTAACTTTGTTACGAATGAAGTTATCCATATTGACTTGAATGTCCCATTTGTTGCTAATAACCCAATATCAAATCTTTCATTACGAGATTTCCCACTCAAACCTACTAATTTCAACCTAGCTACCACTTCGGATCCCGATAACTCTCCGAGGCGTTTGAAAAGAATTTTGTCTTGTGCCTAACTTGAGTTTGTTATTCGAGTACTATCAGTGGATAGTTCTCTGCTTGCCTTTATCGCATTTCATTACGTTCAATTCATTATATTTATTCTTTGTATTATTATAATACAGTTGTAAAATGCAAATTACAAAATTTATGGATAGCCCAAACAAATGAATATGGAATAGGTGCAATAAGGATTTCCTAACCAATAATCTGTTTGTTTGAAACAACACTGATTACTCTATAGCGCCGGTTGATGCTAAATGAGCTCGGAGGGCCTGAAATGACTCTTCGACCAGATGATTTGAATCAACCCTCCGCTGAGTGGATAGCTTTACGAGAAGTCGTAATTGTTACGGCATCGCGTTGTTTATGGAAAGGTTAGTGTAGCTATCCCCGGGAATCCGGCGCGATAAATGGATCTGGTCGAGGCTTGATAAATAGGATCCCGACCCTTCTTGACGCCTGACAAATGGGTTTCAAGCTCAGGTTCACTGAACTAATTGATTAGCTTCTTTCAAGATGAATTAATTAGATGTTGTTAGGTCAGTTTGTTACAAACAACACGTGAGGAAGGGGAAGAAAAGACAGTATGACATTAATAATAAACCCGAAATCCTCAATGCCGTTACCATAAATCGCTTTTTACAAATCTCTATCCACCAATTAGAATCCGAACACAAGTCACTCTTAACGCGATCCTCACACCTACATTACAGTTTCCCCCACAAGACCCATAGACACTTTAAGCGGTTGTACAACTATTTGGCAAGAGAGAGAGAGAGAGATGTTTAGTTGTGATATCAGTCATTAATAACATAAAGTAATGCTATTATAGTTAATGTTGAGAAACAGTATTCTAAACTAAGCTAAATAAACGAAGCACACTAATACAACATTATCGGTATCAAGTAAACGTGGGGGAATCGAAATATTGTTTATTATCATTTATTCATTTAACGTGCTGCTATTGCTAATCGGACGTTGCTGCAGTGTGATCCTTACTTTTGCCTATCCAGACTAGAATATGGGTCTTAAATATGTACCTGACTCCGCACAGGCTCGGGACCCCCATTTTGTATTACTTCCGAAGGACGGTATATTCAAGGATTTTTTACATCCTATGAAAAATCCAAGTGCCTCATTCTGGGCGGCCAACCTGCAATATTGGGCATACTACTCTAATATAGCTCACCTCTACAGGTGACTCTCAAGTCGCTGTTTACAAACCTCTTTCCGCCTATTACAAACATAAATCACTCTAAAGCAATCCTTCGACATTTGTTACAAATTACCACTTAGACATTTAACATTTGTGGAGCGCTGTTTTTTTTTACTTAATTAACTGGTTAGGGATTCGAAACTACGAACAACAACTGCATGTTTTTTTGTAAAATTACAATATATTTTAAGTTGAGCTGCATGAAATATTTCTATAAAACTCCAAGTGACTAAATATTTCAATTGTATAAATTAACGTATCAAATGCTATGAGTTTAAAATTTTAACGCGTCTCCATTTTGATCTATATTCAATTTAAATTTCAAAAGTATTGTAATATTGGTGAATATTAATAACAAAAAAAAACCGTGCTGCTACAACCCATGGAGGGTTTAGGGTTCAGTATATGGTAGAGACTGTACTGTTTCTGAGATAACGGTTGTATTGGGGATTTGTCCGACACGTTCTCCTAATTATGTTTACCCACTATAAAAGGTTGGGTGAGCCCCTGGAGGCTTTGTAGTTCCCTCAGGGTCCATCCACGCTGTTGACAGATTAAATAAATTACCTACCACAGCCGGATTTGAACCCGGAGCATTCAGCATAGCATCTTGGCACTATACACACTGAACTACCTCCCTCCCTTAATAATTAAAAACCAAATTGTTTGAAAATTTTATAGAAGAAAAATTTAAGAGAAGTCAATTGGTCAAAAATTAAAGTGTACCTTTGAAGGCTACTTTCACTCCCATCCCCATCTCTCAGAAAATTCGTGAGTCGGAAAATTTCTCAAAGGATTTAGAGAAAAGGTTAGTCAACTGTTAGTAGTTCTGAGGGAAGAAATTAAATTTTAATTTGTTGGTAACAAATTAAATATCCTTTCATTGTTTTTGCCATGCTTGTGTAAAAAAAGAAGAAAAAACGGTTACAACAACTCGTGTTGAGAGTCTTGGGTATAGTGCATGTTAATGACTATATCTAAGCCAATGGTTTTTGCAGGAAAGTTATTCCTGTGAAATAACGCTTAACTGCCTCTATTTTACGTTATTTAAAGGCGTATGGGGCCCCTCCAAATCTTTACGGGTTCATTCATGCACTGAAGCAGAATAAATATTTATTTTCTATAGCCGGTCTCGAATCCGTGGTTTAAATGTGCAGTGCTATTAAGTCTAGTATTACTTGCTAGGATTATTCATTATTACTATGGGAGCGGAGTAGTTAAAAGTGTAGGGTGCCTGGCTGCTATACTGAACATTCCCGGATCAAACCCAGTTTTGCGAGATGAATTATTTATTCGGTTAACGGCCACGGAGGAACCCTGTCTGATCTACAATACCATATAGGCTCACCCAGCCCGTATAATGTGGTTACCTTTAATCGGGGGGAGGGGGGGGGGAAATCTGGTGGTAAAGCATGAACTCGACAAATTACCTTCCTACAAAACATTCGCCTTGGAAACAGTTTTAAGTCCCGAGACCTTTCATGGATTGAGTAGTGCTACGGATTTTTCATTTTTACTGCGTTGAGTAGAATTTTATATTTTAGGGAAAATACGTTTATAAATTTAATTTTTATTATTTTATATTAGAGTGCTGCCAATGGGTAGTGCCTCTACACGTCCTTTCATGTATTTATTTATTCATACAGCCATTGTACTAGATGTATATATTACAGTTGTACAATTCAATAAAATAATTAAAAAAAAAAAAAAAATTATTTTATATTACACATATTTACCGGCACTTGGATTATGATAAGGTAGTTAAATGTTCTCATACTAAAATGTCCTATAAACAGTATAGTATCTACTATGTACTTAATCCAATATCATTCAGGGGTTGTAGTGGTACAGGGTATTGTTTGTATGATTACTATAAATTTTTTTAATAATAATAATTATTGTTAAGCTAGTGGAAAAATTCCAACAAAAAGCCCTTAAGTCTCCAAACTAAAACAGAAATTGAAAATATCTGTCCAATAGTTCGCCCATTGAGGCATCCTCTGGGTAGAAAGAGAATAACAGCGAAGAAAAACATGAATAATGCATCCAAGAAACATCCCACCACCTTCAAGGGTCAAATCCAACTACTGAATCATAAGGAAGGTTACTAGACCCCAGCTGGATAAGGTTACATAAAAACAGCTGATAAATACTCCAGAATTTTGAAACTTCAATATACACTCACCAAACTTCAAAAAAACACACGAAAATAAAATAAATAATAGTAATAAACGACACAAAAACATAAGACAAAAGACCATATGAAAAAATGAAAGTAAAAGTGCAAGAAAAAAAGAACATTATCAAGAACCCAGTGGGCTTATGGCTATTCCACAAAATATATTAATATGACAGATATTTTGAATTTCTATTTTAGTTAAGAGACTTAAAGGCTTTTTTTATTGGAATTTTTGGATTGGCTTAACATTTATTTAAGCTCTCTTTTTCCCTTTTCATATAAAATATCCCTTTTCATATTTTGCGGAATAGCCATAAGCCCACTGGTTTCTTGATAATGTTCTTTTTTTTCTTGCCATTTTACTTTCATTCTTTCATATGGTCTTTTGTCTTTTGTTTTTGTGTCGTTTATTACTATTATTTATTTTATTTTCCTGGTGTGTTTTTGAAGTTTGGTGAGTGTATACTGAAGTTTCAAAATTCTGGAGTATTTATCAGCTGTTTTTATCTAACCTTGTCCAGCTGGGGTCTAGTAACCTTCCTTATGGTTCAGTAGTTGCATTTGAGCCTTGGAGATGGTCGGATGTTTTGTTGATCATTCATGTTTTTCTTTGCTGTTATTCTCTTTCTACTCTGAGGATGCCTCAATGGGCGAACTATTGGACAGATATTTTCAATTTCTGTTTTAGTTTGGAGACTTAAGGGCTTTTTGATGGAATTTTTCCACTAGCTTAACATTTATTTAAGGTCTCTTTTTCACAGTTCATAATAATAATTATTATTATTAGTAATATTTTTGGTATTTATTTCTGTCAGTATTAATGCTATGCAACATTTCGTAAGTAATTAGCTTTGAATATGCTAAGACGTGTCTCACTATTGCTTATTTATAAAAATATATATTATTTGACAACAGTTAATTTATGTACATGAACTATGAAATGAAATAACATCTTATTTTAGGCTCTCATTACATAAATATTTTTGTTCCATTATAAAAAAAATCTACCAACATCTTAAGATAAATTGTTATCCTAACATCAAAAGTCCCATAAATATACGAACGAAAACAAACCTAACTTGAAAATAAACGACTTCAAGACGGAAAGTTTAAATTTATTTTTCTGTATTAGATCTTTAATCTCAATTCGCAAACAAACATTAAACATTTCCTTGGCAAAGAGCTATCGGAAGAAGCTTAAGTTATTATTGATTTTATTCTGTTTATTATTCCTTGAATAATTTGTTTTGACTTTCTGATTGAATACAAATATTTCAAGTTATTACGAAGAAGCTACCGATAAACGATTTCCCTCTGCGAGTTCTTAGAGATTTTTTTTATTTATTTAAATGACCTAAATCAATTGGCTAATCTCTTCTATAGTCATATTTTTATAGTATTTTTGAGATAGAGATGTGCCCCGTTTATCCGATTCTAGCTTAATGAACTGCTGAAATTAACCAGTCCATTAAGGAAAATTAATCAATGTTTATATAATTCAGCTGCGTGGGTTTGCGCATCATTACTATGATTTAGTTAGATCTCCACACAGACCATTAATAAAACATTGAATTAAAAAAACATAATCTATACATATATAAATGTACATATAATTGAGGTACGCTATTGCTTAGTACGAAGGGAGCTGAATTACTAAACTAAAGGTCTAAGGTTCGAAACCGTCTGTGGCAAACAAATTATTTTTTCTATTAATATCCTTGAATTGATCATTTGAGATTTAGAGGCGCTCTTTGGGTACACTCAGTTCCTATAATGTAATTTTTTTGCGAGGAGAGGAGACCGTGAAATAAACCCAAACGCCCTTTATAGGTTCTACAAAAATCGCTTTTTTATTGTTAAATATTATTATTATTATAATCTTAGAATCAATGAAGTGGTACTATTATTGATGCGTGAAGATAGTTAGTTTGGTTCAAGACTGACCGAGAAAATTACATTTTGTTGTCGTGCTCGGTCAGTATTATTTACATACATTAAGGAGTTTAGCGGCTCTGTGTTAGAGCGCTGAGTTGCCGTGTCCTGGATTCAAATCCGACTTCCGGCAGATTTACTTAATCTTTCAGCGGCCGGGGGACAGCTTATGGGATATTGGACCTTCCCTGGGCTCACTCAGTCTCTATACAGAGGATAATCTTAATTGGGGAAAACCCTAACTGTTAAGAGTGATCTCAGACAAACCACATCTATATGCAAACGTTACCTTAGAAACTAGGTTCCTAAAACTCATGGGTTCAAGAGCTGCAGGTTTTATTTTTTATGTCTACTATGTTGGCTAGAAATGCGATTAGAAATTTATTTTTATAACCTTATTTAACATGAATTTTCGGAATGAAAATCATAATAAGGTAATAAAATACTTTTCCCTTTATTGTGAGGAAAAATCAGGCGGTCGTGCTCTATCTAGGACAAATCACTTCCCTACACAACCGTTGTCCAAGAAATATTACAGTCCCTACAATGTACTGAACACAAGGCCCTTCATGGGTTGCAGTAGTACAGTTTTTTTTGTTTTATTTAAATATATATTTATTTATTTCAAAAAATGTATTAAAATTTTAATGTATTCATTTTTTCTTATTATCTATTCAAAAGAAACCCTTGAAAGGGCCCATAACAAGACCACTTAGCCGCTCTATATCTGTTATTGCAGGTGGCCCTTCGGTGCTAACCCTCTTAGGTCCTGAGTGCGGCCAATTTTAGTGTCCCTTCGTCCTTCGTCCTACGCGTTATAGAAGTTCCTTTTTGATCTCATTTCTTTCATATAAAGTGACGCAGAGCATCAGGTTTATTTTTAAAACATGAAAGATCCTTATTTTTATACCAATTCCCTTTTTTATGAATAAGTTATAAAAAAAAAAAAAATTAAGCTCTGAATCTGTTTTGAACCGAAACTATTCAAAGGAGGGATGGTATATTCGTGGAAGACCTCAACCAAAAGCTTGTACCAATAGGTTAGAAGATGCTAAATGGATGCTAATTACTCAAAATCTATTTAAATACTTCTTTCTTGTTGCTGTGCTGAAGGTTCCGGGTTGGAATCAGACTTCGGTAGATATAATATATTATATATTATATAATTTAATATTTTAACATCCATCGAACCTTATCTGGAGATTTTTTTGGCGCTCACTATGACTCTATAAATGGTTACTCTTAATTTGGGAATAATCTGGTGGTTGAGATTGCACCCCTAACCATCGTTGTCAGTTTCTACGTTGTACTGAACCTTTTTTTTTATTCACTAATATATTCTTATTAGAATTAAAATTATTAAAAAAATATATAATAATATATTAATAAAATTATATTAATAATAATTTTTTTAAAATTCTGAGGAGGATTCATGGACCTAAAGTAACACAAGAGGGGTATAGGTGAAAATCCGATAAAGAAATATACAGAAATTTGGAAGATCGTGAAACAGTCATCAGGACCAGGAGACTGGGGTTCTACGGCCAAATGGTCAGAATGGACAATAAGAGGCTGGACAAAATAAATTTCAATAAAGTCTAAAACTATAGGTGGTATATGTGAAAGAGCTTTTCCCAAAAAATCAAAAGAAGTCGCGGTTAAGCAAGGAAGAAAGGAGATACGAGGGAGAAAATGGACTAAGGAAGAGCGAGAGGAACAGTCCAGGAAGGTGAGAAAGTATTGGGGTAGAAAGACGGCGGAGAGTGTGAAGAAGATTTTAAGTGATATTCGCGTGGTCCTTGCTGGCCGATGTAAAATTCGTGTAAAAAAAAAATTTAACCTGTACCAATACAAGCCATGCAGCGTCTTGAGTTCAGTAAATCCACTGCACTGTCGCTAAGACAACGGTTGTGTAGCTAGGTGATTTGTCCTAGGTCAGGCTCAACCGCCAGAATTATATCCCCCCTTTAAGGGTACCCTCTTCATGGAGGCTGGGTTAGCTCCAGGAAGTCTGCAGAACCCACAATGTCCATCTACGACTTTTAACAGTTTAAATAATTTATCTGTTACCGCCGGATTCGATCCCAGGATCTTCATACTCATCATCATACATAGCAACTCAGCATACTTATTTTTTATTTATGGTGTCACAATAAATGCGTACAAATATTTGTTTAATTATTCAGTTGTTCTTTAATACATTTTTTTCAACTTGAACTAATACCTGTTTAATACATATACATATACATATCAATCTGCACCTGTTGTGGAAAATCGAATCGTACAATCTTCAGCATAAATTATAATTTTTTCAGTTATGTATTTGTCATGAATTAAAAATTTTCATTGAAGCTTCCGGCCTACTTTAATATATTGGATCCATTAATATTGTTGATATGTACGCAAATAAAGAGATTTAAAAGCATAACTTCATAAGATTCAACCAGAGTAAGTTACGAGTCTAACACTAAAAAAAGCCATACAAATAAAAAAACTCTAAAAAATTCCCATCGTAATACTATGGATGTATTTCCACCAAGAAATAATTCTTCACTCCCGGCATACGTTCGTTCTGATTTGCTTATAACATTTTTAGTACAAAAAGAAAAGACCTTGAGCGTTTTATTTAAAATTTAAATATTTATATATATATGAATTTCTAAACTAAATAATAATTTTTTGTGTCCTAGTAGATGATATTTAAATACAATGTGGAGTTTTAAAATCTGTTTCAAACAATACATAATATAATTATTTATAAAATGCATTAAGGTTTAAAATAAATGCAAACAAAATCATGCGAGAGGCAGAAATGAAATATTCTCGAGCGAAGCTGTGGTTTTTAGTAATGTATGCCACGTGCACAATATTCGAAGGGGTGTTGTTTATGTGTATATATGAATTATTATAAATGTTCGAATTTCTTCCACACATGTTTAAACATATATATCTGTGTGTTAGTGTTAGTATATATGTTTATGTTAAAATTAAAAGTAGAAATAAATAAGTCCAAAAATCCAAACAGGAAAACTTCTATAAATAAGTTTTATGACTATTTAATGTTTCACAAGAATTATTTTCTTAGTTAAGGTTACAAACTGAAACTGAGCTAAAAATTTTCTAGCAGAATTTAAATCTAGTATCTATTATCTAGTACGTAATAAATCTATATATTACAATGGATATTGTTACAAATTACAGTGAATTTCTATTTTTTTAAAATACTTATGATTCTTTTGCTATGATATTTAAGGCATAAACTTAGCTCGTAGTATTTTTAATAAATTTATTAAATCACATTTACATTTTTCATTATTCAATTGTATAGTATTGGAAGAATCTGTTATGATTTTTTATGAGCAGTAATAATAAGTATATATGTTTATGCATACAAGTGAATATGTATATTTATTTGTATATTTAATAAACTGCATCATTTCTAATTATCACAATTAAGAATATTACGTAATATTGATTCAGATTTAATTTCATGCTATATAAATTTTAAATAAATTCGGTTTCTTAACTAACCAATGCATCCATATGCTACATGAATAACCAATGTATCCAATGTGCTTTGTCAGCTAAGATTAATTATTTAAAACAATAGATCTGATTCTATAGATTTTATTCATTCTTATATACAACATCACTTGCATTGTTTTACTATTACAGATGAAGTCACGAAAACTTTTCCTTCACTTAGGAATCGGCTAAGTCCGGTGTTTAAAGTAAGAGAATTGCTTCGTTCTTAATGTTTCCCCGAAGTCTTTGATTCCATTCTTATTCAACTGAAACAGGAGGAGGTATAATGGTTTACTCGTTCCGGCTTTAATTTGTTCCATTCCCTCTAACAAACACCATTTCTTACTAATTAACAAAAAATTTGTAGGGTAATTAAACTTTTCCTTCGGTGACCGGTGTGGGATATGTTCGGGGAAACTGCCTAGATTACATACATTGGCATAGGTAGACTTATTTTCTGTGTGTGTTGGTATTTGATAAGAAAAAAAACACATTAAAATTTGTTATCACAATTATATATTGTGTCACCTGTTATGTAGCGGTTAACCCTGTATGCTCAAGGTTCGCAGCCTAAGAGTTGGCCCTAGAACTTTTTAAGGGAGTAAAAATCCTTGGTTTTGTCGTCCTTCGGAAGACACGTAAAATGGAGGTCCTGAGCCTTGCTTTATCAGGTTCTCGTTAAAGCCCCTATTCTAATTATAACTGGATAGGAAAATATTAGGACTTCCGTAGCATCGTCCGAATCGCAATATGAGCATAATAAGGCGGTTAATAAATAAACAAAAAGCCTGTACCACTACAACCCGTAAAGTGGTCTAGAGTTCAGTAGAGACTATACTGTTTCAAAGACAGCTGTTGTACGAGGAGGTGATTTGTACAAAATCACGCTCAACCGCCTGATTCCCCCCCCTTATTTTGGGTTTTCACTTTATAAAGTCTTGGTGAGCCCAGAAGGGTCCCTGAATCCGAAAGATCCATCTCCGGCTGCTAACAGACTTGACCAATGGTATCCGTCTTAACAAATTTACCCTAACTTGTGAGCTTTACTGTTGAATAAGCCAAATGCACCAAATTTGATATGCAGTTGTCCCATTGTAATTTATTGTATTTCTAGTTTTAGAACAGATTTATTACTGAGGAAATATATAATATTATAACTTAGGAACATTACCTAAATATGCATATATATTACCCAATGTAAATATTTAAACTTAAATAATCCTAGAAATATTAATCCCAATACAAGTACATTTCGACAATTACTGCTAAAATGTAAATTCAAAATTTATTTAAAGGGCCAATATGAACAGATAAGTTAACCCAACCTGTATATATTGTTTGATGTGCTCTAAACATGACTATACATGTATATTGTTCGAATATTTAAAAAAATTGTAAGCATATAAATAAAACATGAAAATTTCTATGAAATAAAAAATCTAAACAAAAAAAACATACCAACGAAATTTGTTTTCTCGGGATTTTTATTTATTATTAACATTGTATTTTTAAGCCTTTACTGCGTTTTTACAATTATTCTCACTAATAATTATACATTGTAATTATATCACATATGTAAAATTTTTGATTATACGGACAATAAAAATATTTTTTTGTAATAGAGAGATGCATTCATGTCTATTGCTTGCTGGTTTGATAATAATTATTTTTTATAAACTCACTCAAAATAGGAAAAAAAAAACATTTAAAAAGGTTGTTATAACAAATAATCGACCAAAATTTTAATTTTATCAGCTCCCATTTTCATCACAATAGTCTGACTAGTTTACAATCTTGATTGGGTTCTATTTGACAGGGTAATTAGTCAAAATGATAAATTTAAATTAAGGGGGGCGTTTACCTTAGATAATTTAATACTTAATGTGAAATTGGAATTAAATTTTGATATAGGTTCATCTAGGATATTAGGAGATGTTGGGGTGATTTTATTACATATTTTTAATATTAAATTAAATTCTCAGTTCATTTTATATATTAAATAAATTAAAAGTATTATGTAAGAAACTGTATGCATACCTATATTGCACCGACTACAACGTTATGCAATATAAATTTTATGTAATAAAATCGTTAATTCAAATTGGGATTCTTAAAATATTTATGAAATAATTCCTCACCATATAAATATAAATAAAATATGTTTAAATGTATATAAAATAGCATGAAACAATATTAAATAATTTGTCTATCGGACAACGCTTATAAATATGGATGGAATATATCAAATTATTTTTAAATACTAAACTTAGTTCATAAATTTAATTATTTTCCTATCCCCTCTATTCATCTACTCATTCATTGTTCATCATACTACTCCCCTCTATTAATTCATTGTTAATTAATCAGTTGACACTAATTAACCTGGTGCACCCAGCATCAATAAAGTGGATACCTTTATTAGTTGAAAATCCTTACTTTTTTTTTCTTGTTTTTGAATATATAAAAACGTCGTATATATAGAAACAGACCAATTTTTATTAAAATTGAATATCCAAATATTTTATTTTAGTTTTGTTTGTATCTTGTTAATTTTGTCTTAGTGAAGATCTGTTGCGTTGTTTGAAACGTTCATTTATTTTTTTACTTTTTGTGAACAATTTTCTTTCTCGCCATCTTTATTTGACCAATAATTATTTAATGTTATTCAATACAAAGCTAATTTTATTGCACCTGTTAGGTGCTTCAAGCTACGTTAAGCAGGTGTAAGGACTGACTAGGCCACTTAATGTCGCTCGCTACAAGACGAATTGTGGTCCATGTTTTATTCATGTAGGTCTAGTTCAACCCGCTTGGAATCAGGTTTACAACTATTTTATCTTATACCTCTTTGTATGATTAGCTATAGTCTATATTAGTCTATATAAATATAATATATAAGTTTATATTATATAAAAATATATAATACAAAAAACTCTAGCGAGAATTTATATAGACATCCTCCTACATTAGGTCCGATTTGGTCCAAGTAGCTTAAAGATAGTTTGGATAGGTTCCAACTATCGCAGTTTAGTCTGTTCTCATACTTTTTATCTTTTTCATCGTATGCATACTTCTATTATCAGATTTGGAAGTATTTTTTGGTTAATTAATATATCTAAAGCCCCGGTGAATAAGTGGTAAACTCTAATTTTCTCCTAAATGAGTTTCTTGTAGTTAAGTAAGCGGAATCGAGTTATTTTCGTAGTGAATAAGGGGCTAAGTAAGGTATTGGCTTGAAAAGGAGTTTTTGCTTATATTACAACTCCATTTCAAGCCAAAAACTACGAGAATGATACGATTCCGGTTATCTTAAAGCATTTGACTCTCTCTGGACAAATCTGACTTTTATAAATAAAAATTTTTAAAAAAAACCTGTACCACTACAACCCGTGAAGGGTCTGGGATTCAGTACATGGTAGAGATAGTACTGTTTCATGGATAACGGTTGTGCAGGCAGGTGATTTGTCCTGGATCACGCTCAACCGTCAGATTTTTCCCATTTATTTTGGATTACCACTTTTAGAGGCTGGGTGAGCCCCAGAGGGTCCTAGATCATAAATCATTCATATCCGGCTGCTAACAGACTAAATAAAGGTCTTGCCTGCAGCAGGATTTGAACCCGGATTTTCGGCATGGCAACTAAGTGCCATCTACCACTGAGTCACTTCCCTCCCAACAAATAAAAATTATAACTTATAAAAATATATATGTATCTGAAACATAGACGTTAACATTGAAAAATTTAAAAAAAAAATGACTGATGTATTTAATTTGTTATTGACTCTTCCTAGATGAAACTGGGAAAATAGCTTGTTACGTTACAACTCTTGGGTTCAGTATTTGGTAGAGACTGTACTATTTCCAAGCTAACGGTTGCTCAGGGAAGTGCAGAGAACCAACAGCCTTTTCCCCCTTTTAAGGATAACCTCATTATAGAAGCTGGGTAAGCCACAATGAGATCTATAGATTCCACAGGCTCCATCTACGGTAGTAACAGAGTAAATAATATTTCTGTATGAGCCGGATTCTTAGCAACTTAGCTGCTCTATGCACTCAACTGCCCCCTCATTTTTTTCTTTTTTATTTATACATGAAACGGGGTCGTCCATATATATATCGTTCATATATATAAAAATCATCCATAAATAAATCTTTACTAATGAGGTAAAACTTACTATTATTTATTCCCTACATGGACCCGGTATTATAAATTTAATACAAAATAAATAAAAACTAGAATTTAAAAAAACATATGTATACGAGACATGGCCATTAACATTGAAAAACTAATTTTAAAAAAAATTGACTGACTTATTTAATTCGTTATTAACTCTTTATAAATGAAACTAGAACAATATACCATTGTTTCAATGGGACTAAAAAATGAAAATAAAATAATTTAATAAAAAAAAAAGTTTAAACTCTTGAAAAGTCTTGGGTTCAGTATATGGTAGAGACTGTAGTTTTTCCAAACTAACAATTTTGGTGAGAGATTATTTGGCAGAGATCCCGTTCAACAGACAGTTTTACCCCAGAATAAGGATATCCACAGTATAGAGACTGGGCGAGCCAGTGGAGGGTCTTCAGATGACACAGTGTCTGTCTAGAGCCGATATCAATATATCTAATAATTTGTCTGCTATAGTTGGATTTGTACCCGAGATCTCAGTAAACTGGATGGGAACTCAGTTAACATGCACACTCCCTACTTTTTTCTTCTTTTTCTATGGACCTTTTAAAGAAAATATAAATGTTTCCCGATGATACATTTTCTTTCTTTCTTTATTATTTAATTTTCATTTGCACCTGCGCAATAGCGCATTCAACAAATTTGATCCGAGTGTTTTTCTCTTTGCTTTTCTACATGATCATCTATATGATGATGGAATAAAAATATCAATAGTTGAGTAGGTCTCTCGGTCAATGTCTTTTTAATCTTTTCCTATCAATTCCAGGTAACAGGGTGTAGGAAAGCGGAAGAATGAGTGGGTTTGGGTGATATTGTGTCGATGAGTGGAATGTTATGTATTTGTTATGAATATATGATTTTATAGTGGGAATGTTCATGACGTTGTGTATGGTGTGATTCGAAATATATCATGGTGCATTAACAATTATTCTGAGAATTTTGGACTGTGTTGTTTGTATCTTGTGTATGTGGACTTTTTTGCTGAACCCCAATTTTCTGCTCCATATGTCCAAATAGGTTTTAGTATACTATTATAGATAAGTCGTTTGTTCCGTTAGTCAAGTGAAGATCTGCAGTCCAGAAGATGTGATAGTTGTTAGTACCGTCTAGTCAGTTCTTGTCTTTTTAATTTTGTATGTACGTTCCATGTAAGTCTTTTGTCCAAATATAGTCCGAGATAACGTACATAATTTTTGGAAGGTACTTCGTCGTTGTCAATTTTGACTGCTGGACACGAAGCTTTGCGTAGAGGAAAGGTTACATGGCTCGATTTTGAGGTGTTTATTCTGATTTGTCATTTATAGAACCAATTTTCTAAATCATATAAATGATTTTGAAGAACTATAGATGCTAGGTTTGCGTCTCTGTGAGAACAAATAATGGCTGTATCGTCAGCGAAGGTATAGATGTTGGTGCAGGGACGCTCCGGGATATCAGAGGTGTAAACAGAATAGAGAATGGGGCTTAAAACACTGCCTTGCGGTACACCCCTGTATTGAGGAAAGAAGGAGGAAATCGAAGGGTCAGCGGGAGCACAGAATAATCTGTCTTGGAAATAAGATTGAGGAATTAAAAAGTATGTAGGAGGTAATTGAGGTTTTATTTTCCAGAGAAGACCCTTGTGCCAGACACTATCAAAAGCTGTTTCAATGTCAATAAAAATCGCAGAGCAATATTCTTTTTTCTCAAAAGCGATAGATATTGCATCCACGATACGATGACCCTGTTTTACAGTTGAGTGATAAGAACGAAAGCCAAATTGGTGGTTCGGTATCACTCCGCTATTTTCGAGGATAGGCTTTATGCGATTAAGGAAGAGTTTTTAAAATAATTTAGACATTATAGGGAGGAGTGCAGTTGGACGATAAGATGAAGGATTAGTGACAGGTTTAGAAGGTTTAGGTGTCATTTTATTCATGGGAAGTTTCCAAAGGAGCGAAAAATAAGTTGTGCGCATGATTGAATTATAGATGAGGGTAAGAAAGAGAACAGCTTTCCGAGGTAAGTGGCGAAGGATGAAGGGAGTGATGGGATCATAGCCAGGAGCTTTTTTGTTTGGCATTTTGTTTAGAACTTTCTTTATATTCTAAAAATATATACTGAATAACTATTAGCCGACCGTATAAAAATCATGGGTTAGAAAATGTTCAGAGTGGAGGTCAAAAATAAATTCATAAATAGTGGTTTCCATTAAATAGTTGCTCGCTGCTTAAGAATTTATTTTTACCGCAATCCGTTTTTCTCCTCTATAAAAATATTTATTATTAACAGTTCTTTAGAAAAAATAAATCGGGATCGTTTCAGAGCTTCACTCTACAGTAAAAGGGAAATAAAATCCAAGTTAAATATTGATCCAACTTAATTTTCTCGGAAGCTGGGAATGGATGATAGAGTCAAGTGCAGTGTAGACCACAGGGTACTCACAGGCAGAATGGACCACTCGAGGGAGAGAGAGATAGAGATTCTCTCAATGTATTACAGAGATCTCAAAAATATATCAAATCTCTTTCAAATGTATCAGCTTAACTGTTGATGGTTAAGCTCTTATTGTGTCCTAAGCCGATTAAAGTATCTTTTTCTTTATATGTTTCTACTCAAGCGAAAATTTTAATTTTAACTGATTAAAAAAAATGTATATATTGTGACCGGAGTGTCTCAGTGGTAGGGCACTGAGTTGCAATGACGAAGATCCCGATTCCTGCAAGAATTTAATTTAATAAAAGGAGCTGGATCCTATAGAACTCACCCAGCCTCTATAAAGTGGGTAACCAAAATAAGGGGGAAATCTGGCGGTTGAGCGTGATCTAGAACAAATCGTTTGAGTCATACAAATGGTTTTTTAGATTCATTTATTCAATAAGATAAACTTATATGGTTTCGTAAAAAGTTTAAACCAAAATATAGTGAAAACATTTTACTAGGACTAAAAGAGAAGTGTAGCTTAGTGTCTAGACTGCTAAGTTGCTTTGCTGAATGATTTAACAGAACTTTTACCAGAATCTTTTATCTGTGAGATCTATAGGCCCTCGCGTGGTTCACTCAGCCTCCAAAAAATAAGTTTCCTTAATTGGTACAAAAACCTGGCGGTTGAGCGTAATCTCGGACATATCACCACCCTCATAGCCGTTGTCCTAATAACATTACAGTCTCTACTATGTACTGATCCTAAGACTCCTTCATGAAAGTTGAGGTTTTTCACTCTATTTTAATTATTATTATGAAAAATATTTTCAAACCACAATAATTGTCGGTCTATGTTATATTGAGGCATGCAAAGTATCGAAATTGAAGATAACAACTTTTCAGAAGAGTGAATAAACTTTTTCAAAGTTCATTCAAATTCTATAATTATCGTCATATGAATTCTACCTATTTCATTAAGCGTTGTTTTTGTATCTTATAGATGACTCTATATAAATTTTATATTAAATATCAATGCTAAAGCCTACGGTATTGATCGAAAATGAAAAAAATTGTTTCGTTCACAATTCTATACTTTATATTTGTATCGGCGATATTAGGGCGTACATTTCAACACTAATAGGAGGATAGTAAGTATTATCCATTTTGTATATAAAGATTGAAAGTCTTAGAACTACTTCACTACTCAGTATGATAGTCCAGTAAAATTAGTCAAATGAGAGCAAGAATCTCGGAATGAGAGATAGTCGGCTATAAAGTTGCATAAACCTTTAGTTTGGCAACCTAAAACTTGTCTCAAAACCTCCTTATCGTAGGGTGTCCGCCACTACAGATATTCCTAGGGCAAAGAGCAAAAAAATCGATTTTTTACACATTAATTGCAAATATCTCTTTTCCTATAGGTTTTATTCTATTTGTATTTATTATAAATATTGTATAAATCAACTTTTGTTTGAACATTTTTTTAATATCTTGAACCATTTTCGCAGAGCGCGCGCAGTGTTTAACTATTTAGAGTATCATTCGATGTCAACCTGTAGCCCCGATTAAAAACACGCCGTATAAAAATTATTAATTATGGATAAGTATATAATTCAAAATAATTTGCATTTTTTATTAACCATTACGTTATAATTAATATTTTATTACAATAATTCATTGTCTAATCATTTAATAACACTTACCTACTCGTGTAATTATTAAGTTATTAAGAAAAAAACTTTAATTATTTTTTAATTCTAATCTTATTTATACTAATTATTTCCTAACTAAATAAAAAGAAAATAATTAAATTTTTAATTATTGTTTTTAATGAAAAATACCATTTCATACATTTATGAATGTTGAAATTTAAAAAGTTGAATAATAACAAGAACTACAAGTTGTAATTTCAATTTTCTTCTTCTTCCAGTAAAATTTCAAATTCCTTTGTGT
Organism: Troilus luridus; assembly: GCA_964056705.1. Lineage (NCBI taxonomy): Eukaryota > Metazoa > Arthropoda > Insecta > Hemiptera > Pentatomidae > Troilus > Troilus luridus. Next base: position 27,499,363 of record OZ057417.1, on the reverse strand, counting down.
TCAACGACATTTGTGTTATTAAAGTGTTAAAGTGTTATTAAATGAATAGATACTGAATTATTGAAATAAAATATTAGCTATAACTATTAATAGTTAATAAAAAATGCAAATTATTTAGAATTATATATTTATAAGCCGTGTTTTTAATCGGGACTACAGGTTGACCTCGAATGGTACTCTGAATAGTTAAACACTGCGCGCGCTCTGCCCTCTATCTCGAAAATGGTTCAAGATATAAAAATAATGTTCAAACAAAAGTTGTAGAAAATTTAATCTTCTACAATATTTATAATAAATACAAATAGGATAAAACCCAAAGAAAACGAGATATTTGCATTAAATGTTTAAATAATCTTTTTTTTGCCCTTTACCCTTGGAATATCTGTAGTCGCGGACACCCTTACGATAAGTTGGTTTTGAGACAAGTTTTAGGGTGCCAAATTAAGGTTTATACGACTTTATAGGCGACAATCTCTCGTTCCGAGGTGAAACCTCTGATTTTACCGGACTAAAGGTCATAAATAAAGATTGAAAAACTTTACCTTATTCATTATAAATAATCTTAACAACTCAAAACTTTTCAAGGCTTAGCACACTTGTTTATCCGTATCCGAAATAAATCCCCTTTTATTAAAAGTCATCTTTCGAAAAATTATTCATTTTCTTTTCTCTTTATTTCGGCACGGCTTAGATGAACTAATTTCGCTCCTATTTGCATTTATACAACTTCCTTCAGAAATGGTAGATTTTAAGTTTCGATAGGATTGCCACGGATTTACATGGAATAACAGAGCGTTACTTCTGACATTTGCCCCGAGAAAAAAAAACCAGTCCTTTACAAACACACCGTTTTCCCGAATATTTTATGGTGATTTGTCCCCACCCACCCCCAAACCCCTGCATAATACTTTCATAGCGAATTTTCTTTGTCGTTCTCGGTGAGAAATTGAAGTAAAACTCCTGAATCATCCAACTTCAGAAAAATGTAAAGCAAAGCCCCAACACCAATAGCTTTTTAGATAAGGATATAAAGCTTTTTATGGTTCGTAGGCACTATACATAATGTTTTTCTTATTTCGTATAAACCTTGAAAAATCGAGTAGAAAATATTTATATATACACATAGGCGAAGGATGTAGGGAAGTAAAATTCGAGAGGAATTTTGAAAAAGGATAACTAGTGTAAAAAAAAAGCTACCATAAGAAGAATTAGTGAGTTGGCAACACTGCAAAATGTTTTTTATAGATCCTATTCAGATAATATTTGTTTAGTTACAGGCATTATATATAATGTTTTTGTATTTTTTATTTCATTTAAATCCTAGAACGATCTAGTAAATATATATCTGGAGTTCAACCTGCGCCACAAATTATCGAAAGTTTGAAAGGGTACAAAACCTATGCATGAGGATTATCAATAATTATCCCCGCTACACGAAAATATCGACTATGCTTATAGATCTTGAACTCCCCACTATTAAACAATATGTTTCAGCCCAAACAAAAACATACTTTGAAAAAACTCCAGCTTCCGAAAACCCATTAATCCGAGAAATCGGTAACTATGACAAACATTCGCTACGACGCTACACGCACAAAAGAACAAAACATATACTTCTTTCTTAATAAATCACTATTTGAAGGTATTGTAATCAAGTTATCTGTATTTATTTTATAGTTCTTTTTAATTATTCATTTATTTTCTATTTAATTATTATTATTATATTTGTTTACTTTATTATTATCATTTTTATTTATTTATTATATCAGTATTATTATTATTTTTTATTATTTTTTTTTTTCTTAAGCTGGTTTTTTCTACATTTTTCCTGCTATTGTGAAACTTATTTATAAAAGGTAACTGTAATTAATTAAAATCACTGTCTTTAAACATGTAAAGGTAGTCCGGAACATGTATTCACAAATACTGCTTGTATATGTAAAATTGCAAATAAAGTTGTTTTGTTGTTGTTTGTATAGTAAATATATATGTATAAATACATACACATATACATTCACAAATAATGTAGAGAAGTAATATCGGGGATATTTATACTTTTGAAAAAGGAAACCCACAGTGAAAAGGACCGTAAAGATAATTATTTGGTGTATTGGTGACACTGAAAAACTTTTTTTTTTAATTCTTCATCCCTTTGGTATTTCCTCTTTTTACGACGAAGCCACTACGTATTACGTCTGTTTCAGCTTTTATTTTATTTTTTCCATATCTCTTTCATTCCTTCCCCGTGTTTTTGTTTTCTCTTCTGAGTCCGAATTGCGCTGATTTTCTTTGTGTTATTTTTGAAAACTCGAAGCATTCTGAAGTCACTTCCTAAGTGAAGAACGTTCTTCAATACCATCCGGAGAGACCTCGAGCTCGTCGATGTTCTTTTCAGTCTCCTTAATCCACGTGTTGGGAGCGGAGTGGCTCAGTGGTAGAGCACTGAGTAGCCATTCCGGAAATAGTGGTTCAAATCCCGCTGCTGGCAGTTACTTTTATTTAGTCTGTTTGCGGCGGGATATGGATCATATGAGGTCTAGCTCCCTCCTGGGGCTCACCCACGCTCTATAAAATATTATAAAAATATGGTACCCAAAATAAGCGGGATTAACCTGGCGGTTGAGCGTGACCTAAGACAAGTAACCTCCTTCCAGAACCGTTGTCCACGAAACAGTACAGCCTCGACCATGTACTGAGCCCCAGACTCTTTCACGGGTCGTAGTGGTTACAGGTTTTAATCCACGTGTTGAACATTTTAACCTTTTTAAGATACGTGAGAAGTTTTATTCTCACCCCTGATAATGGCCTATGATTTTGGCCGAAACGTTTACACAAATAAAATAAGGTGAACTTATTTTTTGTAAAATATATTGGCTGCACCCTCCAACCGTTTTAAACATTTATAATAAAAAATAATCTTTCGATTCATATTATATGAAACAGTAGTGACAGGTGATACCATACAGAAACAGTGGTGTTTACTAGATTGCTCAAAATGGAAAGAAAAATCCTAACCCGTTTCCACGGACCAAGAAAATTAGCAGAAGAATATTGACGTTAAAAAAAAACTGTATGAGGGAATGGAGGTCTTGGAAACAGGAAAAAGGGAAAGGAGAATAAAATTTTTCGGCCACGTGAAAAGAATGGATGAAAACAAATTTTCAACAAAGTAATGTAAACGAGAAACCTCAGAGGACACTCCAGTCAGGTGAAAGAGGAAATAAGAAAAGAGTTCCAGGAAAGAGAAATGTTCCAAAAATACATTAACGACCGTGTATTGGAAATGAAGAGGGAAGAGGGAAAAAGGTGGGGAGATGAATAAAGGGAAGGTATGAGTTGGAATATGTAAAGAACATATCCTGATAAAAGAGCTAAGAAATTATATACGTGCAGTCATTTGTTTGCTTGTTTATGTAACGTCACTTTATGGAATTATGGCTAACCGGACGATGCTAGAGTGGGAGTCCTAAATTTTACCTGTCCAGGTTTAATTAGAATAGAGATTTTTAACGAGTACCTGACATAGCACAGGCTCGGGACCCCCATTTAACGTCACTTCCGTAGGACGGCATAACTAAGGATTTTTTACTCCCTTTAAAAAACCCTAGGGCCACCTGCAGGGCTACGAACCCACTATCTTGGGCTTGGTAGGTTGTTCTACATCCAGTCCTTAGATGGCCATTATCTTGAGAAAAAACACACAATATATACAAAGGATAAATAGTTGATAGACAATCCGTAATAAAGCAAGACTTCGACACTAATGAGCTGAAATTAAAAGAGTTTTGTTTTCTATTTAAATAATATTCATAAGTGGGAAAATAATTCAGTTAAATTTTCTTTTCAAAGGATTTTTGGGTGGTACACCTATAGAGACACAGTCAGAGTGCTGAAAATGACATTGCAAATTGAGTTACTGATGAAAAATTATGCACGCACTTACACACACTTAGCAGCCCATAACAGTGTTGGAAATAAAATTAAGATTATTTATTCTCTATTAATGATTTATTACTACAGGGATTCCATAAAGCAGTAATATGGGTTTTTAATGCTAATACCGACTCTCTAAAAGTATGCGAATATTGAAGTTAATGCTATTGATAATAAATTAAAATTGCACGTTATTTAAAATGAAAAGCTAAACATTTCAATTAATAAAAATTGTTATTGATTAATATTAGAAATTTTAAAAATCAGATAATAAGTTTTTAATCATTCGTATAGTTGCAAATTATTGAAATGCATTACAAATATTAAACAAAAAATCCTATTTCGGTTAATCAAAAAAGTTGTTATTGATTAATATTATATTTAAAAAAAATCAAATATGAGGTTTTCAAGTATTGTATCCATAAGTATTTTCCGGAAACTTAATTTTTTTTAAATGCTCTAATATGTTTAATTTAAAAATATATATATATATATATATATATTTCAATTCATTATAATTATTATTAATGATGTATAGTGTATTTTTAAAACTCAAATCACAGGTTTTCTAGTATCAACCGTAAAATTGCAGATTTTGAAATGGCTTCGAAAAAGGTTTTATTAAGAAAAAACCCATAAATTACATCTATAAGTATTATCCGTGAAGGTATTAATTACTGAAACATCTAAAAAAATAAAGCTATTTCATTTCATGACAAAAGTTGTTAATGATTAATATTATATTTTTTAATAATCAAATATCAGGTTTTCAAGTATTGTTATATCGATAATTTTATCCGTTAGGTCGAAGGTTATTGAAATCCTTAAAAATGTTCGATTTAAAATTACACAAGTCTGCGATGAAAAAATTGTAGCATCTTTAACTAGTGGGTTTAACAGTATCCTAAAAAGATACCTACTTACTTCCACCGCTTCATATCAAATTGGGGCTAATGAAACAGTTTGTAAAATCATTACCCAAAGAAGGAGAGTGTTTCAAGTACCTTTGTGAACAGTTTCCTGGTATATCCGATGCTAAGCTGAAAGAGGGAGTCTTTGTTGGGCCTGATATCAGAAAACTTTTAAAATATGAAAGCTTTGTCACTAAAATAGAAATGGGAGAAAAAAAATGCCTCGAACTTTCGAAAAATGCCTACAAAACTTTGATTGCTGAATTGTTACAAAACTACAAATGTTGGGCTGCAACATGAGTGTCAAAGTTCATTTCCTTCACTCACATCTGGATGACTTTCCAGAAAATCTTGGGGCTGTAAGTGAGGAACAAATAGAACGTTACCATTAAGATATAAAAGAAATGGAGCGCAGATACCCAGGTCGATGGAATGTCAACATAATGGCAGACTACAGATGGATCTTTAAAAGGGAAAATTCACAAGACACAGCCGAAAAAGTACCAAAAGATATTTTGATGGAAAAAGAAAAAGTTTTTACAAAGACTTATAATAACTTTACAACACATGTGCGTCACTTTTATGTATCGTAGTTTTTTTTTTTGTTTTTACTTCACGTTAAAATAATTAAAAAGAATCCAAAATTTTCCTTTTTTTTTGTACATTTTGTTTGTACTTCAACTTCATTTTGTAGGCAAGCCTTACGTGACAGAAAATGTCATTTTTGAAATCAGCGCCAAAAACTACATAAAGATCAGTTAACTAAATCAAAATAATTTTTATAAAAGATTTTTTTGCAGACTTATGTAACCCATTTCAATTCACTATAAATATTAATTATAAAATGTTATAGTATTTTTAAAAAATCCAAAATTGCAAGTTTTTGGAATGGTTAAATAATTTATTTAAAATTAATTTATGACACATAAAGGTTACAATATGGCGTGATCAATGCTACTAATACATAGTATTTTTTAATATTTACCTTATTGTTGATCTTATAGGAGACTTCTCAAAATTATATCGGATTCTTCAAATCCATACCTAAAAATATAATTAGTTGTTATTTTACATCTTATTTTTATATTACAATTTACAATATGGTCACTACGATAACAAATCCCATGTTGTATTATGTGACAAATGATGTATAAAATATTGGATCTTGGAGCCCAATAAAAAAAATATATAAAACCAAACCCTAAGGTCAGGTGGGATTTTTCGCGTCGTACTAGGTTTTATACGCGTAATAAAATTTATATACATCATTAAAACGAAGGCGTGCTAAGGTAGAAATCATTTTGCTATGGATTTTCTTATTTTATAGAGGTCATTAACTTGACTCACTGAGTCCCATTCTTCGTGATCGTCCCCTGCGATAGCGAGAAGTGACACGTGATGAATGAGTCTCCAACTCAGATCTGATCTAGGAGAGTCTAATTTAGAATTAGAACATCTACCGAATGGTGTATATATATATTTAGAATAACAATAATGAACAAATAAAATAAGCATAATATTCATCTGGCCAGAAGGCTACATAATAATAAAAATCATGATGTAATCATGAGTGACAAAACATAATAAAAATAGAAAAAAAATATAAATAAATAAAAAGTACGAAACTTGACAGGATTTTAACTAATTGTCGAAAATAAATACATGTATTGATATTAACAAAATAATAATAAATAACATTAATACAACAGTTAACAACGAAATTGCTAAATAAATTATGTGAATGGTAGATCTTGCGATAAAGTATTTACAAAGTCTGTAACTTCTTTGTTGTTGGAAAAATAAACAAGACACGTAGGTAACGAGATCGATTCAGTACTAATTTATTCAAGCGGAAGATTGAACTGCCTTGAGAGCGTCTTGTTATGATGCCAAGAGATGATGGAAAAGCAGTGATTTAAATGAAGCCAGTGAAGAAGAATGGCGGATGAAAGGAGGGATTGAGTTCCACACAGTGGTGGAGCGGGCGAGGAAGGAACCCTCGAATGCCTTAGTTCTGTGGGAAGGAATGTAGAGATCTGAAAGGCGGGATCTTGTTTTGTGGTGCTGGACATAGGATTTGAATTTGAGGAGACTATAGATATACGACGGGTGTTGCGAGTTAAAGGATTGGTATATAAAAACACTAAGGAAATATTGTCTACGACTGGGAGGGAAGAGCCAATTTAACTCATCATAATGATGTGACACCCGGGATCGCCTCGGAGTACCAAGGACAAATCTTAAAGCGCAGTTTATTATTCTTTTTTAATGGGGCCTCCAGCATTTTCGAAAGGCCCCCGTATACCACACTACAGTAGTCAAAGTGGGGGAAGATGAGGGATGATAAGAGAAGCTTCCGATATATATATATATATATATATATATATATATATATATATATATATATATATATATATATATATATATTTCCCCCATGGTAACCCCATGGATGATCCGTTTATTAGTACTCTGCATGTCCGATCAATTTATAGAATTACATTTTTTTATTTTTTTTACCTGTACCACTAAAACGCGTGAAGGTTGAAGGTGAAGGTGAAGGTGAAGGTGAACGAGTTCAGTAGATGGTAGAGACTGTACTGTTTCTTGGACAACGGTTGTGCAGGGAGGTGATTTGTTCTAAATCACGCTGAACCGCCAGATTTTCCAATTAGTTGGCCAATAGCAAACTAAATAAAAGTCTCGCCTGTGTTCTGCCCACTTTTGCTTTCCAATCGTATAAAAACTCTTTGAAGTATGGGTAATTGCCTCGGGTTTGTGAGGGATATCATTCTCGGAGAGGACGTAATGTCCTCAGAGTAATGTGACTCAATGGCGGTGCAGCTTATGACAATATGCTCAGCTGAGTCCGATATACCCCAACTCAATGGTCAATATCCTTTATGTATTTCATGTAGTCATGAAGTTTCGCCCGAAAACCTCCATGCCCTGTGAGGAATTGTGAAATCCAGTAGTCCGGGAGAATCCATTTTGCAGCTAGCCGTGACCGGATGGTAGGAAAGTGTTTCCTCAAGGTAACACGTTTTTTTATTGTCTCCCACCGCCGACCCCCCTCATCAATGGAATCTTGTCGTATGATCCCTTTCCATTTTCTGGGGTTCTCGGCTATTTTTGTACGAATATTGTTCAGCAGGCCTGCTGTGCCTCCCTTTTTAAGATTAAATCTGAATAGACCTTCACCTGGGAGAACATCGATAGGATCCGCTTTTGATGATACTTGCAAAGCCTCAGACACACTCCTATACGCTCTAGCTACTCGCAGTAGAGCCATAAGCTGAACCGTCGCCAACATGCGCTTCATATATGTTAGTTCGTTTCCAAGTATAGTGAAGATCTTTCTAAAAAAATATGTGATTCTTTGTTTGATATGCATGTTATATGGCACTATTTTGTCCCTGTATTGTCGGATATGTTGTACATGGTTTTATAGTGGTACATATTCATTAATTATCTGGAAAATAAATCACAAGTTCGTGAGCTGTTGGAATACAAAAATGTACATTCTTTAAATTATTGATGAGCGTACAGATTTCTTACGCTTTTTCCCTAAAAACTGTTTTGTATTATGGAGATATTGGTTTTATATTTTTTCATTATTTTATTATATTCTTATAGTTAAATATTTAATTGCTTACACCCCAAAAATATGAATGTAAGATAAGACCGAAAATTGGGAATATATGTGAGCCCCGAACTAAATTAGGGAGTGGAAATGAGTAACTGGAATGTGGTCAGGCGGCCTGGAGTGGGTAGGAAACCACGGCCGATTGATTGGGCTTCGTCACCATGTGCTCTACACATGTACACCATCCAGGGGTATACAGCATAGGGTTATATACTCGTTTATGTTCATAAAGCTTGTTTATTAATCATTGAAATACATAAGAATTAGTAAATTCATAGTTTACCACCGTCTCATCAACTTGTGAATTATTTTCCCCGGTAACTGATAGCTGTGTACATTGTGAATGTATAATGGAAAGTCACTGAATTGCAGATTCGGGATTGGAATCCACCAATGACATTAACATTGTTTATGGATGGACCCTGTAAGATCTACTGGCCCTCCAGAGGTGCAACCAGTCGCTATAAAATTGAGTACCTTAAAATAACCGTGCAGTGAGCATGATGTCGGATAAACCTACTCCCTGCAAAACCGTTGTCCAAGAAACATTACAGTCTCTACCATGTACTGAACCCTTCACGGGCTGTAGTGTTACTTGTTTAATGTATACATATTATTTAAAATTGTCTAGTTGAACATATTGAGTATAGAGGAAACTTGCAATGAAACTGCCTTTAGTGCTGCAAACCTAGATCACGTAGACAAGAACTATTCTTTACCCTAGAACTAGAATAAACTCTTCTGACTATTAAGCGAATACAAATGTTCTATATCTCCTCCACTCTTCTGAATAGCTTGTATGTCATGTATACATCTTGTTCACTGGATCGTTAAACAGAAAACCAGATCAAAACACATCTTAGAGTATCTTATACTTGAAAACGAAAAGAAAAATAATCACTCCTTCTTGAATATAACCTCCAGAAATATTAAAAAGTTTATTGCATTAATATTATCAATAAATATATTTATTCTTTACAAGTCCCCTTAGATTATATTGCCGAAAATGAAATATGAGCTCTAGTGTCTTAAATTTAGATATAAAGAAACTATGAATAAATATATATGCTGTCAATTTTATAATTTAACCTTATATTTAAAAGTTTGCTTTTGAATTAATTTAAAAATATGGGCAAACCCCATAATTCATAAGTTTTTTTATAAAGTAAATTTAAATATTCCTAAAAAAAAAAATTAAAAATCTGTACCTCTACAACCCATTAAGGGTCTTGGATTAACTACGTTGTAAAGACTACACTGTTTCTTGGATAACGGTTGTGCAGGGACCTGATTTGTCCTCGCGCTCAACCAGATCACCCCCCTATTTGGGGTACCCACTTTATAGAGGTTGGAGGAGCGCCAGGAGGGTCCTAGATCTCATAGGATCCATCTCCGGCTGCTAAAAGATGAAATTAAAGTTTACCAGTGAGCGGGATTTGAACCCAGAACCTTTGGCGCGGAAACTCAGTGCTCTACTCTCGCGGCAGCTGATCACCCCGCTTCCACCTAGTATTCAAAAGTTAATGATTGAAAAATACTTATCTTTCTGAACGCATATTTACTATAAAGGGGATAATATAAAAAAATTATGGCACTATAATTATAACTCCTCCTATTAAGAACCATTCCATTTTTAAATCCTTATTTGTTTAATTTTATTTAATATTGAAAGAAGAAAGTATTAGTAAGCTAAGGTATTTTATTTTCTAGAGGCGATTTTTTTATTCTTTGATGCACCCAATTCAGCATTAGTGAGCCCTACAGGTATTTAGAGGATGGGATGGGGGAGGGAAATTCTTATGGGGGGGGTTCTTATTGGGGAAACCTGATGGAAAAGCTTAGGACTCAGAACAATGATCCCTTCCACTAAGTGGGAAAAAATCCTTCTTCTGTGGGATTTTAAATTTCTTCATATTCCATTTCAACTCCCAGATTATTCATATATATAGTTAAATTGTGTGTAATTTATAATTATTTATAAAATATTATAGATCAAATCCAACGAAAAATACCAGGTGTTCCTTCTACCTATGCCTCTGGAACAGAGGTTCTCAGACATTTATTCTCATAGACCACTTTCAAAATATAGCTAGTTCCGATGGACCCCGTGCAGCTAAATTCCTACCATAATCCCAAAACTCACAAAAAATGTGAAGATTTAGTTATCATTAGGCGGTCTTACTAAATCAAAAGAACAACGCCATAACTCAAAAATTTGCATTTTTCAATCAAGTCTTCAGTACCAATTGTATTGATTGAACCTTTTTAATTCAGGAATCACATAAAAGGTATTCCATTTCCAATTTTGTATGTATATATATCTGAATGCCGGCTCACATCATCATCCTGCACAAAAACATGGGGTGATCAGAAGGTTAATGAAAAGAGCCATCAGAATCTCAGAACCGGTGAATTTTAAAAAAGAAGAAAGGCGTCTAAAGAAAGCACTCTTGAAGAATGGCTATAAGGAGTACACAATAAAGAGAGAATTCAAAAAAGCCCAAAAGATAGGCCCGCATAAAACTGAAGAAAGTAGAGAAGAAATAAAGAAAGCACTGATCTCATATGTCAAGTGCACCTCAGAAAGAATATCAAAAATACTAAAAAAGTTTAAATTAAAACTTAAAAACGCCGAATGCGAAAGATAAGTTAGGACTCAAAACACCTGGTATATACAACATTCCATGCTCCTGTGGCAAGCAATATATTGGGCAAACGGGTAGACTAATATCCATAAGACTCACAGAGCACATAAAAAGCGTCAAGAAAATGGACAGTAAAGCATCAGCCTTAGCAGAATATTTCGTTACCACTAACCATACTATAGAATTTGAAAAAGATCAGAGCGGTTAAGAAATGTAATAAAGCTACAGAAAGAAAATAATGGAAGCGATAGAAATAGTCAAACACCCGGAAAATTTCAACAGGGAAGACGGGTACAAATTAAGTAAGCTTTGGCTCCTAAACATACCAGAAAATAGAAAGAACAAAGTAAAACAGATTAACCAAGCAGAGTCCAAATCAAATCAACCAGAACAACCAGAAACAAGCCAATCGCGTTCATGGAAAAGTAGGCTCCGTCCCAGGACACGAAAGGACCCGATTGACTAACGATGGGGCCCGATGATTTACAAGCGGACCCGAGGGGGGTAAATAAGACCAATGGCGAGCCGAACGTCTTCATTCTCTTTTCTGCCCTGAAGAAGTCAGCAGCATGTCTGGCGAAACGTTGGCGAAAAAGTTAGTGACACGGTCTAAATCAGAAGATACCACTGAAGTATTTTGTATAAATAGTGGCCGTGGAAGCCTAAAAGAGTATAAAAAAGAAATTAGAGTTTTAAATTCAATTATCCTGACTTTTTATACAATTTTTTCGTATTATACAAAATGTCTTCTTATTAAAAATATTAATAGCAACTACAATATTGAATTACATTAATTAAAATATTGTCTAACTATGAAAGCATAGGATTTTAATTAATAATGGATTAATTATTAAGAATACAACTCCTGTAAGTAGAAGATAAGGGATGAGGGATGGTTTTTGTATTCAGTGTAATTACTTTTATGAATTTTCGACCTCAAAGCAATTTTTTAAGTTTAAAATCACTCGTGACCGACCCTCCGATTTAAACATTGCGCGTATATGCGTTCTTTATCAGTTAAAAACAGTTATTTACGACCTATTTTTATTATTCTACATATGTAAAATAAAATATTTCACCGTGATCACCGAAACCTTTTTCACATAATTGAGAGAGATTTTAGGGAGGGCGCAGCACAATTGTGATTGTGCGATATAAAACGAACTTGGATTCGTTGTTTTTATTACTTTTATTCTGGTTTAACTACCATTAAGTTATTCGAGGAGTTTTGAGATCAGAACCCGGAGGATAGCATGAAAAGATCTGCGAAAATTGGCAATATTTCGGGTTTGGAGGGAAAAAAATCTGAATTATACTGGGAACCAGAAAAGAAAACTGTGATGTCTCTGTTACGGTCAGTTCCGCTTTACAATTGTAAAATGAAATATTACGTGGCAACTGAAAATTTATGTACACAATAGAGAAATTTGGTAGTACTTCCTAGTATCTAGAATCATGTTGACATTTTACAAATTTTGATGTTGGCCTAAGAAATTCAGGTGGTGAGTTTAAAAATGGAAATAAATGAGTGACAGAAACATAACAAATTATATAATGTAGGATCAATTATGAATAAAAACAAGTAAATATTATTTTGAGATCGCTATTGGTTTAAAAATATATATGAAATAACAATAATCACTTTTTTTTTTTGTCACGGAACAGCCTTTCCCCTTTCCTTCCATCTTTCCCTCATCATCTCTGCGTGCTTTTGTTTCTTTTCTTCTGTCCACGCGACTCCCTTTTTCGGATTTTTCTTTCCCAAAAGAACCTTGATTTCCTTCAGTCTTTTCCTATATCTTTCTCTGTCCAGACAGTCCTGGTCCGTTATTCCTAGTCTTTCCATTTCTGCCTTCATCTGCCTGGTGTATCCCCTTGAGCTTTAGTATCCTCGGATTTTGTTTAGTCTTTCTGGGGCCATTCTTACCATATGTCCATGGAATATCAGTCTCCTGATCCTTATGTCTGTTTCTAGGTCTGTTGTGTCTTTGTAGATTTCTTGGTTGGGTCTTAGCCTGTATCCTTCTTGTGTCTTTTTGGGGTCGTAGATCCATCTTAGGATTCTTCGTTCTATTCTCAGTAGTTTTTCCAGATTGGGGAGTGGGGAAGTGATTTCCGTTCCGTATAGTATTACCAGTTTAACGACTGTGTTGTAATGTCGTATTTTCGCTTTGGTGGAATTTTAGATTAATGCTGTTAACATATTAGTCTACATTAAAAGCATATTGTATATACCTACATAATACAGTTATGCTGGTATATACTATTATTGTTATAGCCGTTCCAACATGGGTCGCCTCAACCTGTCAGAGCAGAGCTCCACAGTCCAGGTTTCCGAAGAATAAGTCAGGATCGATTCGACAATGGTTGTGAAAATACGGCATTTATTTTCCGTCGACATCTCTGTGTTCCTTAGGACCGGATGTACCATTCTAGTAGCTTTCCGGGCTTGCTCCACCTTTTTCCTGACGTCATACTCAGATGACCCGGTGGTATCCAAATAAGATCCCAGGTACTTGAATATATTTACTTTCTTACAGGCCTCTCTGTCCTCCAGAAGCGCATTTGTATCAGGATCTCGAAGTAAATTTTTAAGCCCACCGTTTCGTAGCACATCTTTAGGGCATACACCATCATTTCAAGGTAGACCTTCCGTCTCGCAAACACGACCTGGTCGTCAGCGAAGATTAAGGATAGTAGCTTTTCGCCATCAATGAACGGCTACTAAATTGTCATATAATAAAATTATCAGGGAGGAGGTAAAAAATCAATGAATATTTTTAATACGACTTTATTACAACAATTGTCATATGTCGTAAGCTGACAATATTTTTTTTTAATTAAAAAAAGTTTTTAAAAAACGGTACCGTTCCACCCATGAAGTCCGTTGGGTTCTGTATATGGTAGAGGCAGTATAATTTCTAGCACAACGTTTGTGCAGGAAAGTGATTTGTCCGATTTCGCTGAACCGGCAGGTTTTCCCCAAACCGAACGGAACTCACTTTATAGAGGCTGGGTGAATCCCAGGAGGGTTTTAAGATCCCACAACTGTTAACAGATAAACTGTATTATAACTGTAGTTTACTGTAGTAGATAGTTGCTCACTATTTAAGAATTTATTTTTATCCTCCTAACGTCCCATTCTCTTCTCCATACTATTTAGACGATCAACTAATAATTAATAAAAATTAATTATTTAAAATGGGTAGAGACAAAACTATTACTCCGGATTTTTACTTGTTGCCTTTTATTTCCTAAGCTGGAAGAATAAATTGGTTTCGCAAGGTGTACGAATAGGAATTCTATTCTAATTTTCGTTGGGATCTTCTTTGAAATAGAGAGAAGAGTTATTCATGGTTTATTCAAAGTAATTGGTGTTTTTTTTGTTTAAAGTGAACTAAACAAAATTGTTATTTCTTCCGAAACGGGCGGATAGAGTTGGTTTTTGTTATCTCCTAGGCGAGCTACCAATTGCAACTCGGTACTTTGTTATAAACTGCATAAGATAACAATAATAATGGTAAAAGGATGCAAGTGAACTTTTTTCAGTTTGTAAGCATTTAACTAAAAAATTTTTGGAAAATTATTTGATTTAGGGTATTAAAATTGCGTTTTTAATCTTAACTTAATTATGGAAAAATGGGAATGATAATGGGAAATCAATAGTAGACAAAATATTTAATTATAAAATTTAATTTCAATTTGCGTATTAGAGCACGGAATACATAATTAATACAATCATTTAGATGTTAAACGCATATTAAAAAATAAGTTTTTTTTTTCACATCCTCTAAGATTTTATTTTACAATATATGTACAATTTACAATATATATACAATTTACAATATATGTACCTGAAAATGCTCCTATATAAACAAAAGCCTTCTGTTACCTTTCGGTATTTTAAGGCGTTACAAAGGGCTGAGTCTGCTGGAGGCGGTTTTTACTCGAACCGGCACGAGGCCGCTGACGTTATACAATACAAAACGGTGAGGGACCGTTCAGCGGGATGAAGTGACAGTTGTAGAAAGAAGAAAGGGGAGGAAGGAAAAGGAAGGAAGGATAAGGACAAGGGAGTACTTACCCCATCCCTAGATCAAATGTAAGTACATCGACCAAGGGGACTCTGGCAGAGTCACTCTGCCCTGCCTGTACTCGGGCACCGAGGGAAGCCGAAGCTCCTCCCGGATGGTGGTGTTAAGTGCCCTTTCGAGCGATGTGCCACTTACGATCTTCCTAAGGATGGAATTCTGGTAATGGTGCAGGCGCTTCAGCGTGGTTTTGTAGAGGCGTCTCAGTAGTGGTGCACCATAGAGCAACGTAGGTCTTATGATGGACTTAGTAGATTTGTAATTTCAACCTCAGTGAGAGCTGCGGCGACAAGAGTAGATGGTATAGCCTGTGGGATTTCTGCCGTGCTAACTTCAATCTTGCCTGAACGTGCTTTGAGAAGGTGTGGTGCCTATCAAAGTTGACGCCAATGTAGAGGATTGAAGTGGATAATCTTCTTTCCTCGCAGTCCACGGTAAAAGTCTTCGGTAGAGGTTTCTTACTCGCACTCTGAAATGACATCACGGTGGCATCCGCCTCAGTTAAATCATTGAATCATTGTCAACGGATTCAACGAGCTATGGTGGTAATGCGACATGCGATAGATGAACGAAAAACTTTGGGGCGATAGAAAAAAAGTTTCACATTAATAATAAAAGCACTGGGATATTAAGGACACTATCAAAAACTGTTATATTATCTACACATTAGTAATTCACGGAATAAATGTTCTTTAGCAGTTGTTCTCATTTCATTTTAAAACACAGTAAAAATGGGGATTAGTATTTTATTTTTGGCATATGATTCCACGATAGGATTACCCCGAAGCTAATTGCAGAAGCGCCCTTCCTACCGACGTATTGAAATCTCCAGATTCAAAAGGAGTGACAAATCGGGGAGGATCCATTAATTATGTCTGTCTAGGTTTGTGTGAACAGGTTCCAGGGGAGGAATGCGCTTGAGGAGGATACTATACAGTTCTGGGACAATACTCGGTTCCTAGTTCTTTGTCAGATTGGTGTTATGTACTTCCAGTAGGATGATGGGATGTGTAGGAGTTTAATTATTACGTACCTGTCTATTCTATAATAGATAAGGGAATGGAGTGGCTCAGTGGTAGAGCGCTGAGTCGTCATGACGAAGGTCCTTGGTTCAAATCCCACTACTGGCAAGACTTTTATTTAATCAGTTAGCAGCCGGAGATACTATTGGGATCTGGGATCCTCCTGGGGCTCGCCCAGCCTTTATAAAGTGGGGGGGGGGAATCTGGCGGTTGAGTGTGATCTAGGACAAATCACCTACCTGCAAAACTGTTGTCCTAGAAACAGTGCAGTCTCTACCATGTACCGAACCCCAGACAGGTTCACGGATTGTAGTGGTACAGGTTTTTATTGTGGTACAGACATTATCTATTGTATAATGTCTTAAAAAAGATATTCCGAGGATAGCTAAGTTTTTAGAACGCTGTGTTGTGCTGAAGATCTAGGGTTCTAATCCGGATGTGATAAACGAATTATTTATTCTGTTTGCAGCTATACATTGACCCTATGGAATGTGCAGTCACTAAAAAGTGGATAACCTGAATGGAGAGGAAAACCTGGCGGTTGAGCGTAGTGTCAGACAAATCAAATCCCTGCATAACCGTTGTCATAGAACGGTTATGCAGTTGCAATCTTGTACTGCACAATTCACAGGTTGTACTTTTTTTTTTTTTCTATACGTCTAGAACGTTCAGTTACTGTGCTGGAAATCTCGGGTTTCCAGGATATGATTGACGATGCAGATTGATTTTGGATGAACCTGAAAAAAATCTCCAATCTCCTGAAAATTGGTTTTATTCACTTCCGTTAATTTGCATTATTTTTTTTACGATATATGTATCCATGTCTAGATACATATAATGCCTTTATCTGTTTATAGATACATACATATATCTACTTAGGGAGCGGAGTGGCTCAGGGGATCTAGGACCCTCCTGGGGCTCACCCAGCCTCTGTTAAATGTTATAAAAATAGGGTACCCGAAATAAGGGGGGGGGGAATCTGGTGGTTGAGCGTGATCTAGGACAAATCACCAGGTATATTTATTTTTATATTTTTTTAATTTTATTCTTCCCTATCTAAATGAAGACATTTATTTATAAATGTATTCACACTTATAGCTACAATTATTATTTAATAACATTTAAGACTAATCGTTTTTGAATTAATAAATTTGAAATATTATCAAAACAATGTTGGGTTTGAACAAAAAATACACATGATGAGAAGTCGAGATATAAAACAAATCATAAAATATTTGGAAAAATTACAATATATATTTTTTGTAGTTGGAAAACGTGGTCAAATTCGTTTGGGAAATTTTCGATTCTGTCGCCTTCCCCTAAATAAATGTTTTAGTAACACATACCTCCATTGGTTGGCTCTGCAATTTCCAGATCAGATTTCCAAATAACCGGGCATAACAATTAAAATTCGAATGCATCTGGAAATCGAATCATGTGCTTTTCCTGTGCTACGTGACGGGGAACAAATTCTGGCAATCCAATCTCGAACAGTTTCCAAAACTAATACATTTCTATAGAAATTCGTATTCAATTTGCAAGGAATATAGAGAGAAATACATATATTGAAGCTTCGGTTGGCATAGTTCAGGTAGGCGAAGAAAAATCTATACACTAAACCCCAAGAAGGATCTTGGGCTCTGTACGTTGTAGAGACTGTAATATTTCCAAGACAACAGTTTCGTAGAGAAGTTATACGATTTGTACGATATTTATTGCACTGGAGATGCAGACGACCCGGGTTCGAATCCCGGTCAGGGCAAATCTTTTCTCTTCAAAACCAAAATATTTAAAAATAAAAATGTATGTATCTGAAACGGGACCGTGAACTTTAAGGAGGTCGCTCTCAAACGCCAAGTTTCCTCCTATTAAGGTTAACCACTTTGTAGAGACCGAGTGAGCCCCGTGAAGGTCTGCGCATCCCTTGGCGTCTATTTACGGCTGTTAACAGATTAAATAATGTATCTGTTACAGCTGGATTTGAACCCAGGTACAACAACTAAGCGCTCTACAAACTGAGTTTCCTCACTCTCAGTGTAAAATATCTCCGCAATACATTATTTAGCAATACAAGCCATATAACAGTTTGATAACCGATTTAAGATCCGATGACACTTATTCTGGAAGTATAGAATCAAGTTAAAAGAACTTAACGGAAACGATCTATAAGGAGTTTCGAGATAAACACGATCCCGGAGAAATTTATGAGACCACTAAAACTTCAGTAAATTTTTTTTTCTTTTTCGCTTTATTTCCCAATCTCTTGTTCGTAGAATCCCTCGCTTTTTCCTGAAACTTTTCCAATTGGAATAGGCGTAAATTTCATTTTCATTGTTTATGGTGTTGTAGTCGTTTGACCTTTGTAATTTTTTTAACTGCCTGAAACTCCGAAGTAAAGCTTTTGTTAGACATTTAATTTGTATGAAAAATGTATTTTTATAGGGTGATACCTTTCCTTTTTAATACCTAAGATATGACTATTATTTATTAAATTCGGAAAAGGTTTTCTCTGTAAGTAATATTTACCCTATAATTCTAATCCATGTATATAGAAATACATATATACTATATAACATAGAACCTAGATTAAATAAGAGACCTTGGAAGATGCCTGGAGTAGATGGAGTGGAATATCGACTCTAATAGCTACGTCAATTCCAAAACCCTCTTCTTCTGATTCTACTTCGATTCTTTAATAAAAAGGATAACCAGAACTTATCTATTTACTTATTTGATTTCTTAGTTAAATTTCATCCAATCCGAATTATAAAATATTTTCTGGACGACCCGGGTTCGTGTCCCGGTCCTGAACATATCTTTTCTTTTCAAATAATAATATTTAAAAATTAATAAAATCAATAACTAATGAAATAAAATAAAATATAAATTATAATAATATATAATGACGTAAGTTAATAAGATCCAAATTAAATAAATGTTCAAAGAACATTCTCCCCTTCGTATACATCGCAAATTGCGAGAATGCGGGGACATGGGATCAGTGAAAAGAAAAAACAAAAAAAGAAAAGAAAGGCTATGACCATGACCGGGGAGCGAGCTTAATTAAGCCAGGATAGCTCAATAGGTAGAGTTCCAGACTAGCGATCTGGACGATCCGGGTTCGAGTCCCGGTCCTGAACATATCTTTTCTTTTCAAATAAAAATATTTAAAAATTAATAAAATCAATAACTAATAAAATAAAATATTTTCATTTATAAAATCTTGGACGTGTAGTTAATTTGTTATCGAGTAAGGTTATTAACCTGTACCACTACATCCCATGAAGGGTCTGGGACTCAGTGCATGGTAGAGATTGTACGGTTTCTTGGACAACGGTTGTGCAGGGATGTGATTTGTCCTACATCACGCTTAATCGCCACATTTTTCCCCCATTTTTCGGGTACCCACTTTATAGACGCTGGGTGAGTCGTTTTTATTTATAATAAATTGTTTTTTTCATTTATCATTTTATGCTGCTATGGCTAATATGAGGAAGCTACAGAGGGAACCCAAAATTTTATCTATTCAGCTATAATTAGAATAACGATTTTCTACGAATACCTGACATCACACAGACTTGGTACCCTCATTTTACGTCCCTTCCGAAGGATGGTCTAACCAAGAATTTTTCATTAAAAAAGTCATAGAGCCTGCGAACTTGCGCTTTTGAGTACGAGTATAGAAGATCCAAACCATAACACCGAATTTGTTTCCAATACTTTGTAGACTTAATACTCCGTTTTCTATTATTGTTACTTTAGTTGGAGTTTTGAGTTTGTGGTTGCCATATTCAAAGATAATAAGTTTTGCTTTTCGGTGCTCTCTTGAGCCCACTCATGACAATTTTTCACATCCCTTATAATATGAAGCCTTTATTGGACCTGATGATTGAATATGTTATACGAAAACCGTTTCCAAGTTCTGAGAAACAACCGGAACAAATGAGTTATAAAAACAATAATAAATTAAATTTTTAAAAAACATAGGGGAAAAAGCGAAGAACACGGGATGAGATTGACAGATGACCCTCCATCAGAACCAACACCGCTTGTCGACAATTCACTTCTCCTACACCCGTCTGTCTCTTGTCCCTACCCTGCATCCCACCTATCAATAGTTTTTTATTTATTTTATTTAAAAAAATAAATAAATATATAAAGGAATTCATTCATCGTCAATAACGTTTTTAATGATTAAGGTAAATTTACCTGTACCACTATAACCCGTGAAGGGTTTTGGTTCAGTACGTGGTAGAGACTATACTGTTACTTGGACAACGGAGTTAGAACTAATAAATACAGAAAACATATCGAAAATGTCTTATCGTTCTAAGGCAGAAACTTTTTAAATCATATTCTTTCTTTCCGAACTACAATCACTTATGTTTAAAATATACTTAAGATTGTATATTTACTATGTAAACATGTAAATAAATAATATATATTTAATTATATATTATCTTAATTTAATAGCATCAGCATAAAAATAAAAAAAAAAGAATGTACGAAAATCAATATAAAAAGGAATAATCAAAAACCTATGAAATTAGATATTATAATTTATTATGAATAAAATAACCAATTACAAACCCCAAATATCTTTAGAAATTTTTGAATAATGAAGATTTCTTATAATTACGAAAACCTTTCCTATAAATCAGAAACTTCTAAGCCTGTTAGTTCCTATTTTCCCCGCAGACTCAAAAAAAAAAAAGAAGAATTAGTAGACTAAATCTTAAAATTTCTAGAAAAACATCACTGGATCACTTGAAAATGCTACAAACATATTTATTTTAATGTTTGTATCTTTTAAAAAAATTGACGAATCATTTAACGGTATCATTTGATTAACTAATTAACAAAATTTTAATTGTAACTAAATTCTGCCAAAATGGATAAAGAATTTTTACTGTTATTATTTTTATCACTAAGTTGCTTGTTATTGTTATCACAAAATTTCTCATAAATAATTTCTCTTCTTAGCCGAGTGACAGCGGCGGAGAGTCGTTGGAAAGACCAGGAGGGACCGCATCAGGAATGAAATAGTCAGAGAGGAGCTGAAAGTGATCGAGCTGAAAAATTCCATAAAAAACCGACAGCTAAAGTGGTTTGGCGACGTTTGTGGGATGGATGAAGAGAGATAGCCGAGGAAGGTCATGGAAGCTAGACCCACTGGGAAGAGGCCGAGAGGCCGTCCCAGAGTTTCTTATCAGGAATATACTCAACGCATTGGAGGGGAGAGAGGCAAGGCCCTCCAGGAAATGAGGCGGCTGAGTAAGGACCGCGAGGTCTGCGAGGCTGCATTGGGTGGAGTCTCCTCGACGCTAGCAATGCCATAAGAGGAAGTCAAAGAAGAAGAAGAAGAAAGCGGAATTCCAGAGCAAGCACCCGTTTATTATTATTGTATGTTAAAATGAGCTTATTAACTAATAATTTCCTTAAATGTTAAAAACCTGTTAAACATCCTAGGGATATACCGAGACATAAGTGGGAGGATAGCGTTAATTGTGAAAGTTAGTAATCCATGTATGGAAGTTTGTAAACTTTGGCTAAAAATTTGTAGTATAGCCACTGAGCTTTAGGTTCTCTAATAATTTTTATTGATGTAATTTTTCTCGAAAATATATAAATGAAATTTAATCAGAATTTACAGCGCTTGTTAAAAAAATTAGAGTCAAATTATCGTAAAACGATAGTAATATATTAATAAATGATTAAGAGCGAATTTAGTGGTAGAAGGGGTTAAGTTTCGAAGTTAAAAGGCCCCGATAAATTTTAAATAAGCCCCCTCAATTAAGCCATTTCGAGGTCAATTAATTATTCACAAGCCCATAATGCAAGGGCCGTGGTGATATTAAGTGTAATATCAATAACTTCAAAATATTTTATAGATTATAGGGTAATAATACATTCGAGATTTTCCTATCGATTGGTTCTTAAATCTTTTATTCTTTAATTTATTTATTTTTAAAACCCTGTACCACTACAACCCTTGAAGGGCATGTGGTTCAGTAAACGATAGAGACAGTAGTGTTTCATGGACAATGATTGTGCAGGGAGGTGATTTGTCCTAGATCACGCTCGACCGCCAAATTTTCCCCCTTATTTTGGGTACCCACTTTTAGTGGCTGGGTGAGAGCCCTATGAGGATCCTAGATCCTATTTGATCGATCTCCGACTGCTAACATACCAAGTAAAAGTCTTGCCTGGAGTGGGATTATTACCAGAATTTTCGGCATGGCAACTCAGTGCTCAACCACTCCGCTCCCCAAATTAAAGTAAGTATAACTTGTATCATTTTATTTAATATGCTTTATTGTAGTTAAAATATGGTCTATACGTTGCCATCAGTATATATAATATTATTTTTATATTATCTATTTATTATAACTATTATAAATATTTTTATTTGAAAAGAAAAGATGCATTCAAAGAACATTCTTCCCCTCGTATACATCGCAAAAATGCGAGAACGCGGAGACTTGGGATCAGTGAAAAGAAAGGATATGACCACGACCGAGAAACGTGCTTGATTGGGCTAGGATAGCTCAAATGGTAGAGTTCCAGACTAGCGATCTGGACGACCCGGGTTCAAGTCCTGGTCCTGGACATATGTTTTCTTTTCAAATAAAAATATTTAGAAATTAATAACAAATAAAATACAATAAATTTTAGTAACTATATTAACTATTTATAATAAAAAGTAACTGGAAATTTTTAGGATAAGTAGTTAACAGTTCTAGTCTTTAAAAATTAATTAGCTGTTATTTTTAAAAGTGGTCTAAGTCCATTTGTATTTTTAAAATTCGTTTGTTCTTTTAAATAATTTACTGATTATTTACCCTTAAATATATCGATACAAGAAATAATGGAATTCATCATGGAAATCTAAATGTCCACCTATCTACGAGGTTCCCCCAATTAAGAGTACCTTAAGTGAAGGAGCCCCAGGAGGGTCACCATATCCATCATAGTCCATCCTTGGCTGTTTAAATAATTTTTCCAATAAATAATCTTCAACAGCTGGATTTGAACCAGAATAGCATCTCAGCTCTCTGGTGACTAAGCCAATTGATTTATAAAACTATTTTCTTCAGTAAATAATACTTCCTATTACCTTCTTCTGTGCATTTCAACCTTGCACCTTTGGATTGGAGTAAGTCTTATTCATTCATTTACTTCATCATCAAATACTGCATTTTCCTCAAGGTAGTATCCTTGGCCCAATCCTTTATACAGTTTATACAGCTGACATCCCAACTCATCCTAATACTAACCTTACCACGTATGCTGATGATACATGTGTATTATCAGTCAACACCAATCTTATATCCCACTTGTGCATTTAGAACAGATCCGATACTTAGGGTTGCATCTCGACAAACGATTAACCTGGAATCCTCATTCAAGACTGAAAAGACAAGAAACCGCTCGACGTTTCAGGCTACTTCAACATTTAGTAGACAGACGCTCTAAGCTCCCAATTAACTACAAAAGACTCATATACATGACCATTATACGACCTATTTGGTCCGTAAGTCCAAATAGGTCGTATAATGGTAGAGCTTTGGGGCTCCACTAAGCCATCGAATCCTCTCGTATTTTGTAAAATCCTCAATGCTCCTTATTTTGTTAAGAATAAAGTCATCCATAATGACCTTAATTTGGCCCGATTTGTTGCTGACTTGGCCCGAACCCGCTATCTATCCTTTCATAACAAACTTCATTTCCACTCAAACCCTCTAGCTTCCTCTTCAATTCCCGATAATCCTCCGAGGCGTCTGAAAAGAAGATGGCCACGTGACCTTCTTAGTTGAACATGCGATTTGAGTACTACCAGTGGGTAGTTTCTCTACTTGTCATTATATACCAGTCATCATGTATCACTTAGCCTATTTACTTGTTATATTATTGTAATATAGTTGTAAATATCAATAAATAAATAATAAAAAAAACAATACTGCATTTGATTAAACAATATGTCTTTCTGTTGTAATTATAACCAGATGATACAGCATTTTAATCCTGGACTACTTTGTATTATTAATCTAATTAGTTTGTATTAGCGAACTTTTAAAAATACGTTCTTCTTTTTCTATAACTTTACGCTCTGGGTTTCCTACATACACTTCCTAAACTCCTGCATACATCTCTATCTTAGCTTTCTCCCATCCAATTCATCTCTACCTCGGTTTTTACATCACTCAGCCATCTTCTTCTTAGTCTTCTTCTTCTTCTGGTTCCATATATACTTTGTAAGCATATTTTTCTAGGATTTTATTGTCTGGCATTCCGGCGGGAATTTACTAATAAAAATTATAATATTTTTCTATTTTCTCCCTTTTCCCAGTCTTCACTTCGAAGACGTTTCTTCCTCTAATTCTTTAATCCTTATCCTCATTTAGTGACCAGACGGCATATTTTTCTTATTTTTTAAGGATCTTAATCCCTTACTCTTTCCTACCTTCGAACAGGGGCCTGAACGCTGTACTAAAATTTAATAATATCTTACAAAAAAAACATTACCCGTTAATAGAGATATATCAGTGATTTCAGAGTCAATGATTGATTAAGACTTTGAGTTACTAAATAGATTCTGAAAGAGTTTTCCACTAGGAACGAACATCATTGTTCTTGATCCACCTGCACCGATGGTTGATCGAGGAGGCGGGGATGAACGAGGTTAAGGAGATGAACTTGGAGAAGATTAAGATAACGGAAGGAGAACACAAAGGGCAGCCGGATCGAGATAGGCCCTTCCGAGGAAGTAACCTCTGCTTCGGGCCACTTATCAACGGCCCTATGTCCCTCCTAGGCTTCCTTATACTTCCTCTATCGTAGCTTTATCACCGAAATTTAACCTTGAGTTAGTAATTAATTATTATTACTGATATATTTTATTATTCTGCCAGTAAACACTCATTATAGGGAAGACATACTTATTATAGGGAATTTTCAAGGATGGAAAAACGCTTTTGTATGCCATGTCGTGTATGCGCATATCAAAGTACGATATCGGATCGAATAGAGTGGATACGTTTTGAGAATGGCGGATTATAAAATCCCATAAAAACCTGCTCAAGAGCGAAATATATGGAACCAGAAGAATAGGACGGCCAAAAAGAAGTTGATGTGGAGACGTAGACGAAGTATGGAAGATTATTGTTAAGAAAGCCAAGAGGGTAGAGTTACGGAAGAAGGTCGCTATTGCGGTATAGTAACAATAACAATATAAGGAAGCGGTGCACATAGGAGTGTAAGGCCACTGAAAGGGTACGAATTTCCGGGTATATAATGTTGTAATTTGTAGTTCTAAAAATTCCAATAAAATAAATTGTTTGTTCTGTTTTTGTGACCGTATGTGATCTGCAGACCTTCCCGAGTCAGTGTTTAGAGAGCTTATAAAAATTATATTACTATGCTGAAACTTCGGGAAATGGCAAATACATCATTTAATGTGGTAACAGCAATGGATGGACCCTGTGCTATTTACAGAACCTCCTGGGGTTCTCGAAGTTTCCATTAAGTGGATACCCTAAATTGGGGGTTAAATCTGGTGGTTTAGCGTGAACCCTGAGAAATGATGTCCCTCCTCAACTCCTGCCCTAGAAGCAATATACCCGCTAACACCTTAGTTCTCAAAGTGCTCCAGGTGTGTTGGCGTGACAAAAAAATGGGGGTTCACAATTCGTTAGCGGGGGTCCACGAATATGTATCTGCTTTCGATTGTGAAGAACTAGAATGTTGGCTTGACTTCACCTATCAATGTTGGCTTGATTGTGGAACTTGTTAGGTTCTTCACCAATATAAATACGAATGCCAAGGATAAACGTTGCTCATTTGTTTCCGTAATTTCGAAAAGTAAAGTGAATGGATGTAAGTGTTTGCCAGTATCGGAAAAAGTAAGTATTTACCTGCCTATTTGATTTTTTTTTCCTTTATCTACCTCCGTAGTGCTGTTAGGCGTGGAGTAGACTCAGTCCATCTTTTATAACTTTCTCTGTCCAGAGCCATTCTTCGGAGTTGATCCGTCGGCAGCCGCGTTCCTTCCAAGCCCCTCTATATATTCACTATAGGTAAGTCTTGGCCTACCTACAGGGCGGTTTCCTAATGACCTTGCTTCCATCAGCCAGCGAGCCTTAAGGTCATCTCCCATCCTACAAACATGGCCATACCATTTCAGCTGGCGTTCCTCTAGGACATCAGTAACAGATCTCAAACCCAGTGTGGCACGGATGCTGTTCTTTCTTACATAATCCCGTCGGGTTTTTCCTGCGGCTTTCCTTAAGAACCTCATTTCCGCTGCGGTAACTTGGCTTGCATGTTTCTTAAGCATAGTCCAGCTTCCTGACCCATATAGAAGAGCAGGCTTAGCTTGGCTTCTTTACTTAATTCTCGCTTGCCTACCTATGCTTAAGATATTTGGAAGAACACTCCATTCGCCTTTCTTATTCGGTTCAAGATCTCTTGGTCCACTCTTAACAGAAAAATATAAAAAAATTTTGGAAGAGAGTTTGATTCCTTCAATGAATTACCATCTTACACACTGCGGAGACTTCATTTGTCAAGATGATTCTGCTCCATGCCATAGAGCCAAATCAGTAAGTTAATTATTTATTTATTTAAAAAATTGTATTAGCTGTAAGATACATTATTTTGTATTGGCTTTAGCATTGTGTTTTTGGATAAGTAAAGCAGTTTCGAGCAGAAAACGAGATCACCACGCTGCCATGGCCAGGCTGTAGCCCTGATTTAAATCCTATAGAAAACTTGTGGATGATCATGAAAATCCAAATTAATATTGCAAGGCCTAAGAATAAAGATGAGCTAAAATAGGCAATCGAAAAGGTGTGGAATGAGGAGATTAGTTACGAAATCATAAAAAATTTGCTCTACTTGGGTCAGTTATCAGGGCTAATGGCGGTTCGACAAAATACTAGTTTATATTAATATCTCAATAAATATATTTTTAATGTTAATAATAAATTCATACGAGTACGTAGAAAATAAATTTTTTCTTAGATACCTCGTTAACACTAAAAATTGTAATTATCATTTTATGAATAATATTTATTTTTTGTTTGGGTTTTGACCATTTTTCACGCCTAATAACATACTATTTTCCTTTGAAAAACATTTTAAAATTATCAAAAGGTAATAACAACATTGGTTTAAGGAGATCCTCCATTATTTTTAAGTGATGCAATTTCTATGACCACGACTGTATTATTCTTATTTTCCTTGTTAATTTTTATACAAATAATTTAATTGTATGAAATAGCCTAGCTAGTTAATTGCGTTAAAAATAAAACTTAAGGTATCAAAAAAAATTAAACCTCTCTAACTAAACCCTATGACCTCCTACTCATGAAAAAGTAAAAAAAAAAAAAAAACATAAATGTTTATGTTGATTTACTAACTCTCCTAATTCATTCCTCAAGTCCTCAAATAGTTTTAGGATTTGTTTTTCTAAGGTTGAGAAATGAACTTCATCAATCAACAGTCTTATTGTTAGATTCTACTTCTACGACGTTATTACATTGCTGAAGACATAAGAAGGTCATTTAGGTTAGAATCAATGCCCTAATGCTTTTGCTTTGTTTGAAATGGACTCGTAAATAGCATAAATGGGACATACTCATTCTTTACGTACTCGGGAAAACGTGTGGGTTGAGATGAAATGACTTCTCTGCACAACCGTTGGTCTAGATATAGTACTAGATACTTACGATATACCTCATACTGAACACAATAGTCATTCATGGTTGTGTGGTCCTTTTTGTTAGTACCCCTTCTAAGATACCATCCTTATGCGAAAGTGCGAATACGAAAGTATATTTGAAAAGTCAATTGAATTTGAAAGAGTTCTAAAAGAAGCCACAATGGCAAGTAATTGAAACCCCGAACAAACAGTGGCGTATTTGATCGGCCTCAAAAGAATATAAACCTAGAGTGAGTCTGTTTGCATTCTACTTTGCTTAGCCGTTCCTTTGTACTCCTATTTCACATCCCTCAAGGCCCACAAATATTCAATGTACAAAGTCAACTTGTGGAGGGCGGGAGTTTTTCACATGTCTGCATAATGGAAGCTTTAAAGTCTTCAGGTTGGATGGCAGTCACAGCAATCATGCAACATGATCATTGGGTGAAGATTGTTGTAGGTCGATTTCTGTTACCCATATTATATGACTCCGAACTGCAAAGTTAAGTCGAGAGGAAATAATTCTACTATCTAACACTTTATGATTCTATGAATAATTGGACGGTACTACTGTGGGAGTTTTAAATTTTGCCTATAGAGGTATAACTTGGAAAGGGATCTTTAACGATTAGCTTACGCCTCACAGACCCGGGACCACCATTTTACGCACCCTACTATGATCAGGTATTTTCCCTTTAAAAAGTACAGGTAAGGAAATAGGGGTGGATAAAAAAAGGTATATGGCTAGTACCAAAAAAAGGTAAGATTTGAAGGATATTTTTTTAGGAGGAAATAGGTTTGAGCGTTAAGTAAAAGTACTTTGGGTCATTGGTAACTAGAAAAAAAGAAATTAAAGAGGAAATAAATTTGTAATTAGTAGTAAAAATTGCCGGGGTGAGCCGGAGCCGCCTATTTGTACTACTGTAATTAAAGACAGGATATGCTTGTTATTATTCGGTCTCAACATTATACATGGCCGCTGAAGGATGGACAACGTCTTAAAGTATACGAATATAAGGTGTTGCGTGGAATATTCGGTCCAAAAAAGGATGAGACCACTGGGAATTTAGAAGTGTTTGAGGGATAGACCGTGGCGTAGGTGAGAAGATTGCGTTAAGAGTGACCTGGTGGGTTTGGGTTTGGGTTGTGGTCACAAGATGTTTGTAAGCAGAAATTGGTGGTATCGGCATCGAGCCATTGGATTAGCCGGGCTACGAACGCACTACCATGGCCATAGATTTGTATGCTAATTACTACACCACAGATGACACTATTCTGTAAGGCTTATCTCTAATCAAACTAACATAGATAAGAAGAAAACTCTTAGTAATTTAAATTTATGAGGGTTATTTTTATGAGCCTCCATCGCTAATAAACGGGGTATATTCATTCTAAGATTTAATCAAACCTAACTGATTCGGGGCATAACTATTCCCCGACAGAAAAAAAAATTCTTGTCTATTCTAGTTCACCCTCCGAGTATAAATAGCTTCAAATTTACTTTAATCCCCTCCGTATCTTATAAAGTGTTCAGAATAGCACCAAGATTAATCAGGGATAGTCTAATTCTAGAATTAGGCCTTGTGGATTCCTCTGAACCGGCCAGTTTTGTGTATACACGATTTTGGGTAGGTGTTCCGCAGCTTGTCACTTCTCTTAAAGCCCAAAGTAATGACGCCAATGGTACATCATTTCTACATAACAATCTGAATCACGGTATTACCTGTATCGACGGTCTTTTCGTTCATTTGCATTATTTTATTGAAATGTACAAATGAATTATTAAAAAAAATTAATAATAATTTTATTCCTAGCTTCATAGTTATGGCATCAATTTCGCAGGTTATCGAGTTCCTTCAAGTCGCAACAAGTCCCATCTTTTCATACATTTTATTTTAATTTTGTTCATTTACGGAGTAGAGCTTTGGGGCTCCACTAAGCCATCGAATTCCTGTCGTATCCAATCCCTACAGTCCAAAATCCTTCGTAAAATCCTCAACCCTCCTTATTTTGTTAAAAATACCGTCTTCCATAACGACCTTAATGTCCAATTTGTTGCTGATTTGGCCCGAACCCGGTATCTTTCTTTCATAACAAACTTCATTCCCACTCAAACCCTCTGGTTTCAAACCTAGTTTCCTCTTCGATTCCCGATAATCCTCCGAGGCGTCTGAAAAGAAGATGGCCACGTGACCTTCTTAGTTGAACTAGTGATTTGAGTACTACCAGTGGGTAGTTTCTCAACTTGCCATTACTCATGTCATTTTGTATCTCATAGCCTCTTTATTGGATGTATTTTTTTTTTTATACAGTTGTAAATATCAATAAATAAATATTAAAAAAAAAAAATTTTGTTCAAAAATAAAAATAATTTTATAATCAGAAAAAAAAACCGACATACACATACTGTTTATGTTATATCATCATATATACTTCAAAATATTCGTCGAAACGTTCATTTCCTGATAAAAATATTCACATTTCCCATAATTACACTCTTTTTTCCATACTTAAACTCAGGATTTTTATTTTCGAAAGCATTAAAGCATTAAAAGGAAACAACTCGAAGCGATAACCTGCAGAACTAATGCCAAGTATTGGTTTACATTTGTTGAATTAATTTATTAGAATCAAAGTTTATTAATATATCTCACTGAGAGTTATAAATTCTTCATTATTTTCCTTTTTATTGTTCTCGAAAATAAATGTAATAATGAGTTTTACTTTAACTATGGGAAATGTGTAAAGTGATAATTTGGCGTCCCGAAAATCCCGTGTTCGAATTCAGCTGTGGCAGATATTTTATTCAATTGTTAATGGGAGTGCTCGAACACTGTGGGATCTGGAGACTCTTCTCCGGCTTACCCAGCCTCTATCATACACCTGTAGGATACACTTAGTTGGGGGAAAACACACCGATTGAGCGTGATCTATGACAATTCACCTTCCTGCATAATCTTTGTTCAAGTCTCTGCTACGTAATGAACCTCAGACATTTCATCGGTTGTAGTGGTACATATTTTTTTTTTCATATGAACGTTTATTACTTCGAAATTTTAATTGAAATTGTATTTCTTGATGAAAAGATTACCTCTTTATTTCATGCTAAAACTCACGATTATTTATTTTTTCAATTATATTAATAAGGAAACGAATGGAAAGTTAAAACTTATGACTTAACTCGAAGCGACAGCCTGCTGAACTGATACCTTAATAGCTTTGAATTTACTTTAATCCTCTCCTTAAGTTATAAACTGCTAAGAGTATTACGAATATTAATTAGGCACAGTCTAATTGTAGAATTAGGTCTTTTGGACTCCTCAACAAGAAAAAACTCGATGGTTTTGTTTTACTCGATTTTTTTTTATTTGGGCACGACATTCAGTTATGAAGAAACCTTACAGGATACAACGTAACTTGATTGATAATCGGAAGAGGGTGAATTCCCAAAGTCATCCGATAAAAAGCTTGGAGACAGATAGGTATCGGAGATACCGCGGTTAGGAGACGGCTTTTTACGGAAGTGGTACCAATGAGTAATGGTCCAAATGCTGTCTTGGATAATCCTCAACCTCTTCATCACCAGGTCCCCAGGCGGGGTGCCGTCCTAGGGGGCTGTCGGATTAATTTGATTAGGGTGATTCATATCCTGGGATTGTCCCTTTGCCTAAAGGATGCGATTATTAGCAGGATTAAGTACTATTTTAATCCAACTATATTATATTATCCTCACAGGGACTTGAAAAAAATCAGTGAAGTATTCCGAAAAAAAAATCCTTGAAGATATTTTTAAAATAATCTAATTTGAACATCTCCTGACTTCTGTGTAATTCTGAATAAAATTAAAATCTGAGTGGATCTCATCAAGAAAAAAAAATGTACCACTACAACCCGTGAACGGGTCTGGGGTTCAGTAGATGATAGAGAGTGTACTGTTTCATGGACAAGAGTTCTGCAAGGAGGTGACTTGTCCTAGGTCTCGCTCAACCGCCAGATTTATCCCTCTTATTTCGGGTACCCTATTTTCATAATATTTTATAGAGGCTGGGTGAGCCCCAGGAGGGCCCTAGATCCTATATGATCCATCTCCGGCTGCACTGACAAACAGAAAAGACTAAATGAAGTCTTGACAGCAGTGGGATTTGAACAATGATTTCCGCCATGGCAACTCAGTGCTCTACAACTGAGCCACTCCGCTCCCCTCCAAATCTCATCAAGTATTAACTAAAAAACTGTACCATTGCAATCCCTGAAGGGTTCAGTACATGGTGGATAGTGTATTAATTCAAAGGTAGTGCGAGTAGGTAGTTTATCTGATATTTTTTTCAAAACCCAAGTTTTTACCAGAATTGAGGATATCCACTTTATAGAGGTCTGAGTGAGCCTCAAAAGGTTCTGCATATCCCACAGTCTCTTTCTATAGTTGCTAGCGAATTAAATCTAAAATAATATGTAAAATAAATCTATATACTAAGTCTATAAGTATTCGAATCAGTCTAATATTACTTCAGCATAGTAACGCTCTCTACACTTTTTTAATAAATGAAATTAAAACTAAAAGTCTGCCCTATCCTTTTGATGTGTCTGTAAATTCTAGGCCCCAATTTTTTTTTTTTTTTTAATGATTTTTGATTACTTATTCTGAATGTCTTCTATATCTCTCTTCCTTTATAAATTCAGCCTCTCTGAGCTACATAGGCATTCTGGTTTTATGACTGTACTGTTATTTATTAGTTTTGAATTATTGGACATAGACTTTTTCCTATAAATATTTTGGGTGAGTCGATTTACAACGTCCTGCTTTTGGCTTTTGTTTCTCTTCTATTCTTATGAATTCTTTCACCGAGACACTTAAAATTCTGTAAATTTACTTATGTAATCTATCAAAAAAATCCTGTACCACTGCAACCCACGAAGGATGTTGCGCTCAGTAAGCACAGTGGTCCCAAATCCCCAAAACCACAAAAATGAAACATTAAGTTAGGAGTTTTCGACCGTTGGGTTGGGGACAGTAATAGTTTAAGCATTGAACGGTAATGGAGAAAGGGGGCAACGGCTTCTATCTGAGTTTATATTACGGTGCAAACGTGACCTTCGTTCGAGCAATACCCGCACCTGACGTAACAGCAAGAAAGAACGCACGCTTCAAATGTAATAACTTTGCTGTGAGTGCATCGATTTTAATTTTTCAAAATGGAAAATACTCCTGGAAGTAAGTAGAATTTATGTATTAAATTTGTTAATATTCTTTTATAAAAATTTAAGTAAAAACTTATGTGTAAATTTTTAAAAGTTAAAAAAAAGTTGATGAGTTAAGCGGAGTTACGTTACAAAACCAATTTCGGTATTTAGTTTTGTTTTTTTTTAATTTAATTTATTGATATTTACAACTATAATATGATTATAACTAGTAAATCTGCTGATATGTACATTATGACATGAAAAGCACATGTGGAGTAACTACCCATCGGCAGCACTCCAATAAAGTTCTATAGTAGATGGTCTCGAGGCCATCTTCTGGTATTTAGTTAATACTATAATTTAACAAAATCAAGAAACATCAGCTGCCACTAGGTGCCACTCTAATTGTAGTGAAAGTTTGTATACTAGCTGGTAAGTTACCTGCGTACGTAAAAAAATCCTAAATACCAAATTTCGGCTAAATTAATTTTTTTTTAAATATGTACGTCTTCCATAGTAAAGCCACCATTTTGTGTTTTTTACCTTTGATTCGTAATCTGCGATGGAAAAGCCCCATATACAAAGTTTCGGCTAAATCTGATATTTTTTAATATATATGTCCGCCATATTGGATGCGCCATTTTATATTTCGTAATTTTGACTTTTGGTTCGTATACAGCGACCTTGGAAACTTTATTATACCAATTTTCATTTATATTGAAGAACGCCTTCATATTTTGGCCAGGTTTTTGGAATTTGGGATCACTGGGGTACGTGGTTAGACACTGCACGGTAAAAAGGATTTTCCCACTACTTTGGGTTCCCTATTATTAGAGATTGGGTGAGCCTTAGGACGGTCTGCAGATCCCATCTGTGGCCTGTAAAACGATTAAATGAAGTGTCTCTCACAGACAGATTATAATCTGTTACCTTCAGCACAACTTATCACTCTATTTCTAAGGTACCCCTCTCCCGATTTTTTAATATAATATTCTAATGATTCATTTATAATAAAAAACACTATGAAAAGATAATTCCCGAAATTGAGTAATATTGAAAAATCTAAATGGGTTGGAGGCTCAGGATGTTATCACAAAAAGACTTATCCTTTGTATTTCCCGGCCAGAAAATGAGAGGAAAAAAATCGTTGAAAAGGAAAGTAATTAAGGAAGGAAGAGAACAAACCCCCAAAGGATTCTCTTCGGATTTTACTTAATGACAGGAGATGAAAGGATGACCAACTGCTCCGGATAGCGAGCCCAGGTCTCAGGAGGATCTGCCTGTAGCAATTAGTCTTCAAGGTGATCGTAATTGCGACTAGGCTGTAATGAAGAAGAGGAACAGAAGGGAAGGAATAGCATTTCAGATGAATCGGACTTAATCTTGTGTTGTTGTTCTTGGGAAGTTGTGGGGGTATACAACATAGAAGTATACAATAGTTTCATACAAAATGTCCGTTTTCAACGGGAAGGTTATGTTAAGGTTATTTCCCAATTATATCAAAATTTCAAACCGAGAACTGAAAATTCAGGATTTTGTGATGAACTGAAGTTCTTAATACGCGTTTTGAATTGAAAATCATTTTCAAAAAATTTACCCTCAAGGAAGTTGTCCAAATTTCTATACAGATGGAAATCTGTTGAAGAAAAGTCTGGCAATTAAGGTGAATGTGGGAGAACGTCTCGATTAGCGTCATCGTGTAAAGTTGATCCCTTCTTATCAACCTGGCTGTTTTTCCTGGGTATAAAGTAGAAATAAATCATTTTTTTAATTATTTTATGTCACCAGCTGAAAATTTCTCCAGCCAACGTTCGTTACAACACCCTTCCCCCTGACGCGGTGGTAATGATTTTTTTTTTTAATATTTTGAAAATATGAGTTTTTAAAAATAAATTTTAAACAAATAAAGAAAATGATCCCAGGGATTATTGATAGTAACAAAAGTATTTTTAACTCTTGATCACACACTTCCATTGGGATTTCTGTTTTGTGGTTGTTTTTTTTGCTAAAATTTAACCCTTTCAGTGCGAACCGTCGATAAATCGAGTGTCTATAATTGCGTATAAATTGCGGAGCATCGGAATATCGACTATTGCGCAGTTTGATTTTTTGACCATGGAAAGTTGAGTTCCAGGATTTATATATATTTGACTTTTTAATATGTTTGACCTCAAGTAATGATTGGACTTGTAAATTTAAAGGAGGCTGTATGAAGAACTACTAAAATTGAAAATGACAAATAAATGTCGAAACGTTTTTAATCTTTTGTTAATTTTTTAACAATTGTTGACTGGAATAAGCTTTTTTCTTCATTATTAAATTATACAGATCAAGATTAGTCCAGTATATAAGAAATATCCTATAAAGAAAATGAAGTTTTTAATATTTTAAAAAGATGAGTTTTTAAAAATAAATTTTAAACAAATAAATAAAACGATCCCAGGGATTATTGATGGTAACAAAAGTATTTTTAACTCTTGATCACACACTTCCATTGGAATTTCTGTTTTGTGGTTGTTTTTTTTGCTAAAATTTAACCCTTTCAGTGCGAACCGTCGATAAATCGAGTGTCTATAATTGCGTATAAATTGCGGAGCATCGGAATATCGACTATTGCGCAGTTTGATTTTAGGTATCGATCTGTGCGGACGTGTCGTAGTAGTAATTAATAAGGTACTTTTTTTCAAAAATCCTTTATCCTTTATGAAAAATATGTGAAAATTAGCTCAGCCCTGAAAGGGTTAAATATCGATATATAGTTTTTTACATCATTATCTATTCCTTTCCTACATAGTACGAGTAACATACACCATAAACTTTAGATCACCCTTACCCCTAACGATTCTATACACAGATTGGATCAAAAAAATAAATACGTGATTACAAAAAAAGTGCTTTTTTTTAAAGGTCAGAGCCCACCCTAGTGCAGTAAATTTTATTCTGTTCCCTCTGGCCCTCGCCGCGACACATGGGTGGACACTCCGGAGGCTTATATAAATCCCAAATGGGTAGTCTAACCCTCAATTCCATTACAGTAGTTACAAATTGCGATAATTTCACTTTAACAAACTTTGAAATTATTCAACTTTGGAATTATTGAGCCTTACACGAATTTAAAGTTTATAGTACTTGTAAATGTAAATGAATCGTTATATACAATTGATGTGGATGATTTTAAAATTATTCAGTTCGTACGGACGTACTAGCATTCTAAAGAGTATTGATTTAATTTATTGGTTTTATTTGATAATTAATTTTATTTATTGATTTATTAATGGTATTATTATTTTTGAGTTGTTATTATTTGCAAATATATTAGTAGTATCATTAGGAAGCGGGGTGGCTCAGAAAGAAGAACGCTGGGTTGCAATGCCGAAGGTCATGGGTTCAAATCCGGCTTTGGCAGATAATTCATTTAATCTGTTAACTAGTACGGAGGAAGCTCATCCAGCCTTCAATCCGCGGTGGTATAGTGAGATACTGTCAGTAATACTGATCGTGTAATGGCAATACTGATGTACTGAAGTAGGGTATTGATGAGTGATGGTTAACTCCATCATTCCTCAGTCCAACCCGGCGTAGAGGAGGGGATACTGACAGTATTACTGATCGTGTAGGCTCGTTTCTTTCATTCTTCAGTACTTTTTACCAGTTGAGTGCACCTCATCGACCGATTTCCAATGCAATAATTAAAACATAGCCACCTTCTTCTATAGTTTTAAATGATTTATATAACGTGTTTTTCTTAAAACTTCATTTTTAAAATTCAGTATTTAAATGAGAGCTTCACAGGTCTCTATCACAATCCGGCTGATGGAGAAATTAACGTTGAAAACTTTAAGTCCTCAAAATGTCGGCCTGTTGCTATATAGCGTAAGGTAACTATCGACCGCTGTTTTGGGCATATACTTTCCCTAATATTTGTATATTGTTTTTTTAAAATGACGAGAACCCATACTCAATAAATTATCGAATAAGTTTTTATTCATATGAAAATAATTATAATAATCTGATTTTACCTTTATTGAACTTCATTTCCACTCAAACCCTCTAGTTTTAAACCTAGCTTCCTCTTCTATTCCCGATAATCCTCCGAGGCGTCTGAAAAGAAGATGGCCCCGTTACTTCTTAGTTGAACTTGTGATTTGAGTACTACCAGTGGGTAGTTTCTCTACTTGTCATTTTCACATGTCATTATGTATCGCTTAGCCCATTTACTAGATGTATTTTTTTTTGTGCAGTTGTAAATATCAATAAATAAATTTAAAAAAAAAAAACTTTATTGAAATCTCGTTGATTAAGTTTAAATAGGTGAACTTATCCCCCAAGCGTCATTTCCTCTTTTATTCCCAATACCATGGCGATCACAATTGCTCAAGACGCTCTATCCATAAAAAAATATGTATATTTCTGCGTGAGAAAAAGATAACTGTTCTTATCGCGAGCTAAATGTGAATTGAGTTAAAGACTGAAAGTAATATTGACCGTGTATGCTGTAGAAACTTCAGTAAAACTGATCGTGTATTGTGTAAAAATACTGAAGAGTGACTCCTCATACCATTCCAGTACTGTCAGGAATATTGGTCGTGTATAGGCAGGCCCCTTTAAGAAGTGATTTGATCTCGGACAAATCACCTCCCAGCACAACCCTAGAAACAGTACTGTCTCTACCACGAACTTAACACTTCATGGATTGTAGAGGTACATTTTTTCTTTTATTAGGTGTATCATTAATATATTATTTAGATAAAGAGTTATAGTTCTATGGCTAATCGGACGATGCTACAGAGGGAGTCCTCAATGTTGCCTTTCCAAAGATAGGTAAGGTAGGGAACTATTAGCCATCAAGACCTTAAGGGATTTTAGTACGTTTTATAAAATCCTTGGGCAAACTGCTGGGCTGTGAACCCGCCAACTTGGGCATAGAATCTTGTTATGCTACCCACTACACTACAACTTACCCCTATAAAATTATGGAATTAGAACCATTTTAGATACTCTCATAGGTAATCTAGTAAAAGGATGTACATCATTAATACAAATATTGAATAATATTAGCTGGCCTTAAATAGACTGCGAATTAGACTGGTTGACACAGTCTACTGTCAAACACCGATCTTACCTTAGTCCTGAAGAAGACCTGCAATGTGGTTCGAAACTTCGGCTTACCAATAAACAGTTTTCCCTATATAAGACCTCCATCATGACTATTTTCTTCCTCATTAATATTAATGTCTATTATTGTTCGTGTACGAAGTGTAGGATCGGACTTGGGTATTTACTTAGTTTTAAATGCCAAACTGACATCATGCTTAATTATTCTTTGTTTTGGGGAAGGATTCTTGGGGAATCGCTAGCTATCGGTTCACAGCTTCCATTCCCAGATCTCCATGGGGGACTGAATACTCTGGCTGGACCTTCCCGACCCCCGAAGAGGATGGAGATCCGGAAGGAGAGGATCGGCGTGCGGTCCAGCCGGAAACCTGTATAGAGATGAAGGATAATTCCGAACAAAAGGGAGACCTGGCTGGTTTGAATGAGGCTGGGAGAATAATGTCGACCAATATTCAATGCCCCTCGGATTCGATCAATATGCTGTGGCCACACTTTCTGAATATTTATCAACTCAAACTGTTCGAGTTGGTTGGTATTGTCCACCATACTGGTGGAGTGTGAGAGAGTGCTCCGGGTCAAGTACGTGCTTGTGAACGGTACGTAACATCAAATTACGAGAGGATCATTTTTTTTTTAAATGTCACTTTCACAGTCCCTCAATTAGTCACCTTCATTTCTTCGTTAGGAGTGATTATATCCAAACAAATAAACTTGCTGAGTATATTATATATCTGAATCATTAATAAATGTGTTCAGATTGCCCCCTGATTGGTGAAAAAAGCTACTTCTGGCTGATGATGGTGAACCGTTATTTACTTCCAGTTTTGCAAACATTGGTTTTAGTGCTAAATAGTTTTCTTTTTTGCCACCATTTATCAGTTAGAATATATTGGGATAATATTTGAAAGGAAAAACACACTACCAGGTTAAAGGCTTAGCGAAGCCGATACTATGAACCTCTGCCTACACAATTCCGTCCACGGACCACTACCCAAACCCGATCCGCAGGACCACTCAAAAAAATCCTCCCACCTACGCCTCGGTCTACCCCTCAGACGCTTCCCAGTTGGCACAGCGCTTATTAACATTTTAGGAATTCGTTCGCTACTAGTGACTTTACAGGACCATCTTAATCTTCGTGACGCTATCACTTGAATTATATTAACTGGGTGCAGGCTTCACCATTCCGCGTTGCGTAATCTCTTAATTTCTCCTGTGGTCTCATCCGATTTAACAAAGGAGGATTTAGAATCTTTCCGAGAATTTTGGATTGTGTTATTTGTACCTTGTGTATAATTACAAATAATATTGTAGATTAGTCGATTCTATCATAAGTCCAATGAAATTCTGTATTTCTTTGTAGCGCCTTATCAGGTCTTGTCTTTTTGGTTTGGTATGTATGTCCCATGTTTATTTGTATGTTTTGCCCTAGTATCGCCCGAGATACAGGAATTGGTCCAAGATCGCGCTCAACCTCCAGTTTTCCCCAAATTAAGGGTACCAACTTTATAAAGGCTCGGTGAGTCATAGGTGTGTCTGTAGATCCCACAGACTCCCTCCGTTAGCAGATTAACTAATTTATCAGACCCATCCGGATTTAAACCCGTGTAACAATGAAGCGATCTTCGCGCTCAGCTACAATATGAAGTGGCCCTTTAGCAATTGTAATATTAATGTATAATGTAATGTTTTAAAAATAATGACTTTTGAAAAATGTCTTTATTGGGTTATAATTTTATACGAATGATCTGTAATTTGGTTATTGTGGAGTGATGCACTTTCACTACTAGCAATTTGTTAGCATTGACCATTTACCCATAAATATGTAGAATCTCACTTAACATAATATCATTCAAATATTCTGAAACAATAAGAAAATCAAACGTGGAATAAACAAGTTACGAAAACAAAGGATGGAAAAAAGATGAGATAAAAAAAGAAAGAAGAAAGAAAAAAGACTGGGCATATTTCATAAGAAATGAGTCGGTCCTTTTTGAATGTCCCAGTCAACTAGGACTTGATGGCGGCAGCTTCGGCCTTTGAAGGGCTCAAAAAGG
This sequence comes from Troilus luridus, assembly GCA_964056705.1. NCBI lineage: Eukaryota > Metazoa > Arthropoda > Insecta > Hemiptera > Pentatomidae > Troilus > Troilus luridus. The sequence goes on along the minus strand of OZ057417.1, from coordinate 27,459,064 downwards.
GACTTCACTATATACTTAGATATGGGCACTGTCTGTTCATCTAAAATAATTATTTTATTTTATTGATTTCATTTTTAAATTATATTACTAACTATTAAATTATATTTGAATAAAATGTAAAACAGTAAATATAATTTTTTACATATGGGTTTGTTTGGTTTCTTTAATTTCATTTCTCGCTTCTATGGCAAATCGGACGACACTACAGTGGGAGCCCTAAATTTTTCAATCCAGGTATAATAGGGATTTTTAACAGTCATGGGTAAATACTGGATTTTCCTGTATCTGAATACAAGTAATACGGATACTTTTCTGTATCCGATACTTTTACTTGATATTTTTGTAGTTGAATACAGTTATCCCGACTCTTACTTTTCTAATACGCTACACAGAAGCCTTTCTTGGGGCATCAGTTATCATTTTTAAAGGAAAAAGAGTTATTCGCCGAAATATAACCTGCACAAGGCATCAAATGATTAAATCATTTTTAAGCATAAAAATGATCATGTTTTTTAGTGGTTAGTTGTTTTTTTTAAACTATGGAATTGAACACAAAAAAAATAGTTGTTAACCTTACCTCAAACTTTTGCTATTCACGTTCCAAGACACGTAGAATTTGGATTGTAATACAAAATTTGTCTGTCCGCCGCCGCACGCTAAACTCTTTAAAACGCTATAGCTGTTATAATACTCGTCATATTCCGCTGATGTTTTTTAATTTTGTAAAACTAATTTTCTTCTTTAAAATGATGTAAAATTTCTTACTGTTTAAAGTAAAAAATTGAATAAAAATTTTATTTATTTAAATATGTACAAATATAATGGGGGCCAGTCTACTGGCCTTTTTCACCTTCCCCATTGAGAGAAGATGGCGACTAACAGTATCTTTCGACACACCACACTCCCAGGTAAGTTCGCGAGTACTTGTGGACGGATTTGACTCAACAGCTTCCTTTAGAACCTCATCAATATCCATTAATGGTCGCCGGAACTCTTCTTCCTTTCCAACGTCGTATCTCTACTGCTAAATTTTTCACACGGAGTGCGCTGGTCAAGGACACCTTCCCCTTCATATTTAATAATTTCACGAGTTGCTTCAGCGGCTGTGAAATTTTTTTTCAAGTAATGTCTTAAAATTACGAGAATTTCATAGGACACAGTCATGTTTCTTCTTTAAAATAACTAAACTGAGGCTGACATCGAACAAGGTCCGGACCCCCAGTATACGTCCCTTCCGAAGGACGGCCTAACCAAGGATTTTTTACTCATTTTAAAAAAATCTTAGGGTTTTATGGTTTTACACAAGGGTATATTTTCTTACCAATAGACAAAAGCAGCATGTTTTGACAATAATGTTACTTACATTGCGGCTGAGTATAGATAATAGTTGTTACTATCGACGTTAATGAGAAAGTAAGAACTATTTATTTATATATTTTACCTCGCTAAGACCCATGTAATGATAGCCAACCACCAAAATTTCAGTTAATTAACTTATTTCACAAACAGCTCAATTTATTTTATTCGCTTAATGTTATATTTGATATTTATGAACAGTGGATACCAAACAGGTATTAAATTTTAAAAAAAAGAAAATCCTGGGGCTCACCCAGCCTGTGTGAGGTAGCTAGTAGTACTATAAAATAAATAGGGAAAAATCTTACGATTAAGTGTGATCTTTTTCAAATCACCGCTCAGCACGTTCGCCCCTTATGTACAAACTTAACATTTTACTGAGCACAATATTCTTCATGTGTTGTAGTGGAACAGTTTTTTTCTTTTTTTTTTGCTCTCTTACAAAACGCCATAATTAAAAATAATAAACCAAAAATACGTAATTTAATTTTTTTTTTTTTTCGAATCATTCACTTTGGGGTATGATGAGTCAATTATATTTCCTTGGATGTGTATGCGATTTCTCCCGTATCCCTTCATTCTCTCCAATGTTCCCTTTCTATTCTCTTCCGAGATTAATATTTTTCTCCTAACCTTAGTTTTCTTATAAAATCTTTAATTTAATTATTTATCAAATTTCTTAAGTATACAGCATTTTTTAATTATATTAATAATTAAATAATTAGTCATAGTAGCTTAACATTGAAAGTCATTTACCCAGATTTGTATATATTTTAACGCAGTGAAGCCAGCAGTGTAAATTTAAAAAAAAAACTATATATTTACATTTGAAATATTCATTTTAATATTTTCTTAATCAGTTTGGACTAATTTGTTTCTAGTCTTCCGTGGCGCTACAACTCCTGTAGAGTCAAGGCCTCCTGCAGCTTGGCTCGCCAGTCTTCTCTATTGGTTGACACAGCTCTTGAATTGCGGATTCCCAAGATGGACCTGGCATCCGCCGCCACTCCATCGATCCATCAGAGCCGAGGTCTTCCTACTCTTTTTGTCCCATAAATCTAGGACCATTTTAGGAATCTGATGCTGGTTCATTCTAATTGACCTGCCCATCGAAGCCCACCTACTTTTATTTCCCTTAAAATATGTGGGCTCTTGTAGATTTTTGTTAGCTCAGCGTTTGTCCTTATCCTCCGATTCCCATTGGTACAAACTGGGCCATAAATTCTTCTCAATATTTTCCTCTCGAACCTTAAGAGAAGGGCTTCCGGTGAACTGAGTATTGTCCAGCATTCGGAGGCCTAAGTAATTACTGGTTTTACCCGGGTCTGATACGAATGCACCTTCGTGTTTTTAGTACTAGCCCTGCTCCTTAAATGCTTCAGTAATCCAAAATAACATTTATTTGAAGATATTTTCTAAATCTGCATGGGTTCTTGCCACAATATTTATGTCATCGACGAAGGCAAAATCATAGAAGATCTATTGAATATAGTTCCCCCAATTCGTATTTCAGATTTCCACACTGCACTTTCGAGTGCCAAATTGAAGAGAAGGCATGCAAGGCAATCACCCTGTCTCAACCATTCGTGAGTTTCAAAGCTTTCAGTCAGGTCGCCCAGAACACGCTCTGTGCATTGCACCTTCTTCACCGTAGCCCTAATCAGACGTGTCAGCTTCGGTGGTGTTCCAATTTCCAAAAGCTCCTGGTACAGCTCGTTTCTCTTTATGCTACCATAGGCCATTCTGAAGTCAATGAAGAGGTGTGTATGGATATTATACTCCCTGCACCTCTCATGAATGCTTCTAATGGAGAATATCTGATCTATGGTAGACTTTTCTCTCATACTTTCTTATGTTCTACCGTATAACTATTACTTGTAATTTACTGTACTAGTTACTTAACATTGGTATTAAATATATCTATATTAAGATTTTTTTTTTTTAAAAAAGGAACAAAAATTTCGCTAGAAATTACAATATTAGTTTTATAATCCATTTACCGACGTTTTATTGAGTATTGTAAAATCGAATATTCGATTTTCAGATTTAACAAAAACATCAATTTTAATAATTACTTACTCAATTTTGAATAATTTTTGTTTTCAGTAATCGTAACTATTATTGTATTATTGTTAATACTCTGTATTAAGTTGTAATATATACAATGGTCGTATATTTTATAAAGGGGATCTTTCCGCTTTTATAATTATATGGAATAATTTAAAAATATTATTTTTTTTTAAACATAAAAAATGCCGGTTCAGATCAAAGATTTGTTACAATAGAAGGCCTCTAAGTAGAGGATAATGGAGACCCACTCAACAACTTAAGGTAACTCATTAAGCACCGTTCTCGAGTTAGTAACTCAAATCAAGTGACTTATTCTGTACAACTTTATTCCCAACTATCCTGCACTTAGTCGGAAAGGGCAGTGTGGTTAGTTAACAATAATTGGGACTTAATTGTGGCTATGGATATAGTGCTCTAAGCTACGGAAAATGGATACTAAAACTTATTTAATAAAGTAATTTATAGACTATGCCACATTTTACTAAAATAAATAACATCTCATGTGGACAGCCCGTCAATTCCTGATTCACATTTATAAGTGATTAAAAAAGTTATTCTTTATCAGACAATAACGTGATCTCAGACAAACCACCTGATGTGGCTAATCGGCCGATGCTACAGTGGGAGCTCTAAATTTTGCCTATCCAGGTTTTATTAGGATAGGGATTTTTAACGAGTACCTGACATCGTACAGGCTCGGGACCCCCGTTTAACGTCCCTTGAGAAGGACGGCGTAACTAAGGATTTTTTACTCCCTTTAAAAAATCCTAGGGCCACCTGCCGGGCTACGAACCCGCGATCTTGGGCTTAGTAGTTTGTTACGCTAACCACTAGACCACAGGTCGCCCCCTGTGCTGCACAACCGTTGTCTACAAAGAACTTAAAGCCAAGTACCTTCGTGGGTTGTAGTTTCTTTAATCAAATAACTATCTGTTTTTAGAGCATCAAATAATCTTTATTACCAATTATTATATATTACAAAGTAAGATTAAAATATTTAAAGATAATAGTTACGACTGCTGGAAAAAAAATAGTCAAATTCATTAAGGAAGTATTAAAATGAATGTTCCATTTAAAATTTAAATATCGAAAGTTCTTTTTTGTAATTTACGAGTTTAATTTACAAGGTTCACTGCGTTTAAAGAGTTAAAATGTTGATAAATGATTATTGTTACACTTGTTATTTGCTGACCGTCTCTTGTTCCACGTAGCTGATCGGACAATGCTACGGTGGAAATCTTAATTTTTGCATATCCTAGTATAAATACAGTACTGTGCGAATTAATGTGAACAGAAGTGATAAATTAGAAAAAATAAGAAATATTCATTATTGAGGAAAAATACACAGAAACCATTACAATTAAGTTGTTTTTTTTTTAGTACGAGATGTGTGCTCCCTTAAATTTATAACTTCTCGTACACGATTTGGCTTAGGCTACACCTACATTGGATCCGGTGTGATACGATGAGACGTCGCTAGCAAACCAAATGACTGAAATATATCGAGAATTATAACATTTGGTTCTTTAAATTTATAAAATTAAGGTTATTTATTAATTATTTTTAATACATCTATATTTTACTATAATGTATAGTAAAATATATATAATGTATACACCCCAGAATCGTATGTGATAGAATCACGTCTCACCGAATCGGATCCAATGTAGGTGTAGCCTTAGAATCAACAAGTTTTTTACAATTTTCTGATATTTGCTTGTCTCTAAACCATGTCTGAATTATTGGCTCAATCAGCTTTGTTTTTGTTGTGCAATCATTTTTTTTAAGTCTTGCTTTAATTATAGCCCACATATTTTCGATTGGATTGAGATCCGGAGAGTTACCTGGCCATTCAAGGCAATTATTTTTTTTTCTTTGAAATATTTCATCGTCACCTTGGACACATGACATGGAGCTGAATCTTGTTGGAAAACTGCTTGACCGTTGGCATCAACTTTTCTTAGGCCTGCTTCCAGTTTTTGTTCTAGCAAGTCTTTGTATTTTTGTGAGTTCATCAAGCCTTCGATCGGCACAAGGAATCCAGTACCTTTAAAAGAAAAGCAGCCCCAGAACAGCTTCTTTAATGGACAGTTTGATCGAAATGTTGTGCTGTACTCTTCATGGACGGTGAGTCTTAACAGTTTAACAGCAGCGGTTGCGCATAGAGGTGTCCGAGACCACGGTCAAACGCCAGGTTTTACCCGCTCAAAAAACGTACCGAATGTACAAAGGTTGGATGAGACCAACTGGATATTAAGGAATAATAATTAAGCATGATTTGAAACCATGATCTTCAGCACAGCAACAAAATGCTCTATATCCTGAGCAACTCCCTCCCATATATATATACTTATTTTTATTACGGCTTATGTTTGATATTTTTTAGTCTTCCGGATAACAATTTGAGAAACTTATTAATATAAAAGATATTTCCTTCATTTCCCTCTATAGTTCCTTTTGATGACTAAATACTCCGATCAAGTTCATTGTTCTCAAACTAGTCATCCCATATCTTACCTCCAGACTATAGCTTACCGGAGCGACATGGCTTTTCAGAAGTTTAGACGTTGCAGGCAAGACCTCATTGACCTTTGTTGTGCTCCAGTTTGGAACAAGGCTTGTTATCGAGTTTGTCTTTAGTATTCGTCAATGTCTGATATCATTCCCGTTTATACCAACTAACTTGGATTCCAATAGAAAATGCGGAACCTGTTTCAGATAGAGGCTAAATACTTCCAATAAAGCACTTCTTTGACAAGATATCAGGAGTATAGTATGGGTTTGGAAATCCAAAAAGTATGGATGTATGTCCGCAAATATATCCTTTTTTTTAAGAGAAGCGAGGGGGTGTTTGACTGGAAGATAGAGTAAGGAAGAAAATAGTTGGGGGTGCAGCCAAATGAAAAAACTAAATAAGTGGTTACTTATTTAATTATGTGCCGACGTTTCGACCCACTTATAGGAAGCTGGAGCTAGACTAGTGACTAGAAACGTCGGCACATACTTAAATAAATAATCACTTATTTTAGTGTTTTCATTTGACTGCATCCCCAACTATTTTCTTCCTTATCCTTTTTTTAAGGAGATATTTACTCTTTATCTCTATTAGTATTTATAAATATGTCTACTCCATTATCTCACAGATCAAATGAGTATAATTTAGCGTCATCAGAATAAGAACGGACTATTTCCCGACCTAATACTACAAATAACTTTCGGTCAAAATCCTCCATATAAGTGATTCGGATACTTCAGTCTGCAATTTCTTTTTTCTTATAGTTTCCTCCTCTCGAAGAAGAAAAAAGTAAATCCCCGAGAATAAAACGGAGGAATAGAGCCACTCTATGAGGAAAGACAAATAAATTCGTATCGAAGTAAAGGAACCGAAGACATAGAAGCTTGAAGGAATGTCTGTTCAAATACATCACCTGCTCTCCCCAGCCAATTCCTTCTACAGGAGATGTATTTTCTTATCCGACCCCGGCCTTTAGTCAAACAACTCCATTGATTTATAAATCCCTCCTATCTCTTATTCCTTGAATAGATTTTTAAATATTCTCCAAACCTCAAACCATTAATGTTTGTTTCTGTTTAAAAAAATCCTAAAAAGATAGTGCTGACTGATAAAAGTTCAAGGGCAAGACCGAGTTGGAGGATTGTATTTAGAGGTTTTGATGATAGTGCATGGATGGTTATTGAGCGATGTGGCTCGGCGGTAGAGCTCTGAGTTGCCTTCCCAAAGGTCCAAAATTCAAATCAAATCGCAACCTTATTATAGAATGAAATAGAAAAATAAATTTGTTCTGTGACCAGATCCATTAGGAATAACAAATGTGTGCAATAATAATAGAATATATATCTGGCCGAGAGGCTACATCTTATGTTAATTACATAAATATATACAAAAAGTATGTTTCTTTGAAGACAAAAAGTAATAAAAAAACATAGACTAACAAGAGCTAAGCAAAAAAAAAATATATATATATATATATATATATATATATATATATATATATATAATGTATCAAAAATAATAGTTATTTTAAGTTATAATATTGTATTTCTTCAGTATTGTTAATACTGAAGAAAATTAACAATAAATCATTATATACTTCTGATGGAAATGAATTAATGATTATAATAGATTACGGAGAATGAGTTTGAATGAGAATAGGGAAGAAGCATGGCGGATATTAGGTGGAAGTGATTTTCATTCTGTGAAAGTAAAGTAAAACCTGATTTTTTTATGTGCATCTTCGCTACAAGTTGATTGGACTAGAGTCTTATCCGAACCATTTTCTATTTAATAGAAAACGACTCCAAAGCCAAATGTTAAAAAAATGATATGGGCAGACACTTGGAAGAGTGGAAGAGAACAGTACATTCACATGGTAGGGACTGTTCTGTTTCTTGGCCAAATCCCCTCCCTGGACAACCGTCGTTCGAGAAGCAGTACATACTCTGCAGTGTACTGAACTCAAGACCCTTCATGGGTTGTAGAGATGTAGATTTCTTTTTTGTTATTAATAAACACAGGTTTATAACAGCAAAAATAAACGGGAAAATGAATAGATTATATATCCAAACACTCACTGACACGCTAATTTTTTTTTCTTATCAATAATTCAAGTATATTTTTTAACATTTCTATTCAACTGACTACAACGATTCGAAGAAAATTTCGGAATTTTAAATTCACGATAAATATGTGTCTGCTCACTAGACGAAATAGGCACATTATAATCCTTGAACAGGACGAGACGCTGACAGAGGATAACAAAAACACCTGCCGTTTGGAACATTAAGATAATACGTCCCATTGTGTAGTAACTGATCCATTAGCCTAGTTCACCGTTCCTTGATAAGAACCCGTTTCTCTGGTGACATATAACGGTTAACGGGTTAGGTACTTAACGCTTTATCTTAATAATGAGATACTGAAAAAAAAATGTAATCGGTTTGTAAGAACAATTAATAACAGCCAAAGTTTCGTATATTTCAGCTTTATTAGGAATAACGACAACATTAAATCATTGTAGACATGGCACAATTTAAATAACCTTTAAAAAGGATTAACTTCTCAAATAGTTTATTTGTTTCTTTGACGTCGATTTATGGAGCTATGAGTAATCCGACGATGCCGAAGTGGGAGCTCTGAATTTTGCCTACCCGGGTTTAGTTTGGATAGGGATTTTTAAAGAGTACTTGACACCTAACAGGCTCAGTACCCCCGTTTGAGGTCCCTTCCGAAGGACGGCATAACCAAGGATTTTTTACTCTCTTTAAAAACTCCTAGGGCCACGAACCCGCGATCTTGGGCTTAGTAGGTTATTATTTAGGCCACAGCTCATCCCTCTCAAATATTAGTTAACCAATAATCGTTAATTTATCCTTAATACAGAGATTTATCATGAAAATTTAAAGACATCATAATGCTTGTGAAAGTTAATAAATTTCATTTCAATAGTTTAAAAAATCCGGGCGCTACTTTATCAAAAAACAATTGTTTATTTTCTTTCATTTCATTATTATTTTAAAATTTAAAATTATAAATTAGCTCTAAATTCATAGTAAAATACAATTTTTTAGGTTTAGTTGCGAATTTATGGCATTGACATATCGGTTGATGGAATACATTAATATTTATTTTTAAGCATAATTTAAAGGGTTAATGAAACTCACTACTAACCCTGCAGTTGATGAAGGATGCTCAAAACCGTTAATTACATTTCTCAGCATTTATCATAAGGACGATCATTTGTTTCATCTCTTCGGCGATTTAGGCCTAAACCATTTAAGGTCTTGAAAACCCTTTGAAGGTGCATCATGACTCGTAAAAAAACCTCAACACCTAAAAATGCTTATCATATAATTATTCGTCATCTAAAGTTATTAGTCAGTCATTCGTCATCATCGACTGATGAGGTTTAATTATTTTTTCGTATGCGGTAACTATACAGGAAGTTATAATAAAAATTATTTTTATTTTTACAGGACCACCTTCCATTGGCGTTTGAGCCAGTGATGCGGCTGGGAAAGGGCGCAGGGGCCTCCCGGACTCTTGCTTTGCCCCCATTCCTGGGGAAGACATAAGTTAAAATCAAAGAAGTGTCAAGCTCTTTAATAATTCCTAATGGTTAATAAAAGGATTTCAATACCATCAAATCAGTAGAAATACATTGCTTTATCAATAACCAATTTTTTATTTTTTTTAACTCATATAGAACTTTCGCATATCTCTATTGGAAAATTAGGTTTTTTGACTTATGACTTTCTTTTTAAGGAACGATATAAGTCTAAATAAAAGAGATATTAAAAAACTGTACCACTACAGCATATGAGGATCTTGGGCTCAAGTACATTGAGGAGACAATAATGTTTCTTGGACGACTGTTGTTCAGTGAGGTTATTTGATTTATAAATTAAGTAAATTATACAAAAGATTTTTTTTTTCATTCCGAGTTGGGATAAGAGTTTAAAAGTACAAATAAATTGGAAACGGCCAATAATCTATAATTCCTTTTATGACGCCGACCATATTTCTGGCTTACCGTTGAGACGGAACGATGGGGAATTTCAGAAAGTCTAGTAGAAATAAAACTGTTATTACAAAAGAAGAAGATGCAATATCGTAAGCATAGCCCGCACTAGCGAGCACACAACTTTTGAACGATGAGACCTTACCAGCATTATTTTAATACGAAAACTTTGCCCTTAGGAGAGACTCTTATAGGGTCAAGTAGAGCGGCCAACTTAGCACTTAGGATCTTGTGGTGTCATCGGAGTTATGATATTATAGTCGAAGAACTATAATAACAATGTATAACGCTAGTTCCGACGATATGGGACATAACTTCAATAAATGTATAAATTGAAAAAAAAATACCTGTACCACTACAACCCGTGAAGGATCAGGGGTTCAGTACATGGTAGAGACAGTACTGTTTCTTGAACAACGGTTGTGCAGGGAGGTGATTTGTTCTATATTACGCTCAACCGGCATATTTTTCCCGCTTATAATATAACTTTATAGAGGTCGGTTGAGCCCCAAGAGGATCCTGGATCCCATAGGATCTCCGGCGGCTAACAGATTAAATAAAAGTCTACAAGCCAGCGGGATTTGAACCCAAGACCTTTGGCGCGGCAACTCAGTGAACTATCACTGAGGATATAGGAATGTCTGATATCTACAATATAATGTAAGAGGGAAAAAAAATATTAACAGCCAAAACTTATATAGACATAAAATCTATGTACTAAAAATAGAAGTTAGGTAAATGATAGAGAAAAGAAAAAATGTATTAAATATTCGTTTTCTTCCTTTGTCCTAAAAAGAAAAAAATTTACCCTTGCTATATTCACAGCGACCCTTTTCAGAATATGCAAATGTTATTAAACAATGGAATATGTTAAAAAAATAATAATAATACCCAGGTCTCCAACTCTATAACATCTCTTTAAAAAAATGTCGGAGAACGCAGAAAATAGTGACGTGGTTTTTAACGAACACTTCATCTTCTCAGCAAATATTGGCCTTCCGTAAGTAACGTTTTTTTTTTCCTATTTTTTCTATTTCTCCCTCTTTTGCTTTCAATGTTGTCGAAGTTAAAATATTTATTTTGAACGAGTGATTTTTTTTAAAGACCATTTTCCCTAATATTTTTGAATGGTAGAGATATATCATAGGGAACTGTACGCCAAGCTATGTATAAATCTTTTATGATTCCTTAAATAGTTTATAAATGAAAATAATAAATACATGTTGATATATGTAAAAAATTGAAATATGAGAACGGAGAAGCTCAGTGGTAGAACACTGAACTGCCGTGCCGAAGGTTATGTTTCTGCGCGCTCCAGATTTTGATTCAATATGTTAGCAGCCAGAGATGGATCCTACGGGATCTAGGACCCTCCTGGGGATCACCCAGCCTCTATAAAGTGGGTACTCAAAATATGAAGTAAAAATCTAGTGGTTGAACGGGATCTAGAACCTATCACCTTCCTGCACAACCATTGTCCAAGAAAGAGTACAGTCTCTACCATATACTGAACCCAAGACCCTCCATGGGTTGTAGTGGTACAGCGGTTTTTTTTTTTTTTTACAAATATTTTATTATTTAAAAACCTATTTGTCCCTTGTATCCATTATGATATATAACGTATTGTGTCCATTGTATTCCCAAAAATTTACCTTAATTTTTAATTTTATTATTATTATTTCATTAATCCGAAAAAGTGATGAATATTATATCATTATTACTTGCTAATTGCATACCAACAATTTTAAATAAATAAGTTTCAATTTACAGTTTTTTGTTCGTCATGATGTACATCCCTATTATATCTATATATATATATATATGTAATATTTATCCTAGTGTTCACTGATAAGTCGATATATATAACTTGGAAAAATTTCCGTAATATAAAACATTGTTTTACCTTTATAATTTTATTTTAATTTTTAACATGAAATCTTCTTTTCCCATTTTATATCTTTGAAAAAAATGATTTAGTTTAAATATATGTATACATCATATATTGACATAGTACTGCCATAAAAAAAAAACCCTGTACCACTCCAACCCGTGAATGACGGGTCTGGGGTTCAGTACCCTATTTTTATAATATTTTGTAGAGGCTGGGTGAGCCCCAGGAGGGTCTTATACGCTCCATCTCCCGCTCCAAACAGACTAAATAAAAGTACTGCGGGATTTGAACCAGGATTTCCGGCATTGGAACTCAGTGCTCTACCAATGGGCCACTCCGCTCCCTATAGTACTCCCATAGATTCACCCTAATTTTTAATTTTATTACTATTCTTTTAATTACTCAAGAAATAATTAAAAAAATATTATACTTATTGGTTAACTGCGTACTGAACAATTTAAATAAATAAAATTCCAGTTCATGATAATCTCTCTATTGTATATATTTATTTTTCTATGACGTGATATTTTATCTAGCAACGGATCCTTTAACTACTGTTTCATTCATTCAAAGTAATTTGTCGTAGATAAATATAATAGAATATTTTTTCTTTAAATTTTAAATTCTAAAATCGAGGTTCCTGAGTTCTTTAAGCCGTTACAAAAAATTAAGCACTTTTTAAAATTTAAATTAAAAAAAATGGAATACACAATAAATAAAAAATAAAAAATCTTTTAACAATATTTTGATTTTAGGATACTCCTTTCAATAAAGTGAATGCAATGAAATAGGATTAAGACATTTCTCTTATAAACTACACAAATTTTTTATCAATGAAATAACCTTAAATTAAAAAAAAAATTAAATACTTTATTTAATATTTAAACATAATTTTTAGTTTTAGTGATTACTTTTCTACAAACTTGCAACTCCCGCTTACGATAATTTTTAGTTCTAAAATTATTGACAAAATATTAATTGTTTAATTAGTAAATCTGCCGCTTTAGTTGCAATGTCCCTAGATAATTTTTTTTTAGTATCAATTATTGAATAAATGATTTATTACCTATATTAATAAATATAAATCGGAAGCGGGGCAGATCAGAGTATAGAGTGCTGAGTTTCTACACTGAAAGTTCTAGGTTCGAATCCGACCGAGGTAGATAAATTATCTGATCTGATAACAGGCATAGATTTCTGCTGTGGGATCTTCAGACTCAACTTGGGCTCAACCAGACACTATAAAGTGGAAGAAAACCCTTACGTCCCTGAAAACCCGTTATCATGAAATAGTACACAGTCTTTACCATATACTGAATCAAGGTCCCTTCCCGGGTTGGCGTGGAACAGTTTTTTTTTTCAAATAATAAATATTGATTAATTATTTTTCTGTTATCCGACTTTGTAGACCTAAACAAAGACTTACAAGTACTCTATTTGCAAATAATGCTTCGACTAAAAGCATTTTGTAACGGCTTCAACAAATTTAAGGTTGGAGAAACTTTATAATTATGTTTGGGCGGCCTGTATTCTCTTCCAAGAAAGGTGGGAGTTTTACAAGACAGAAAATTTGTTTAGCGGAATATATAATTTTTAATTATATTTATGATATACTTTTATTTAATTAATTGGTATACTTTTAAGCTAAAAACTTTTAAAAAATATACAAAATAAAACTTCTACAATTAGTTTATTTTATTTGTTACTGATGTTTAAATATTTTTATTTGAAAAGAAGATATGTTCAGGACCGGCCATTTTTCCCATCAAAAACTAATAGAATAATAATTATTAAATATTGATAATAAGCAAATTTATTCCTTATAAACTTTGACAGAACTATAGAAGTTTTAAATATTTTTATTTGAAAAGAAAAGATATGTCCAGGACCGGGACTCGAAACCGGGTCTTCCAGATCGCTAGTCTGGGACTCTACCATTTGAGCTATCCTGGGCCCTAATGAAGCACTATCTTTTCTTTTCACTGATCTTAAGTCCCCGCGTTCTCGCATTTTTGCTTGATTAGGGCCCAGGATAGCTCAAATGTTAGAGTCCCTGTCAATAGTTCTGTCAAAGTTTATAAGGAATAAATTGGCTTTTATCAATATTTAATAATTATTATTCTATTAGTTTTTGATGGGAAACATTAACAACAAATATTTCGAGGTATGGATTATATGGGTTTGTAGAAACGTTCACTTCTAGATGAAATGATTAGCGAAGTATACTCGTTACCCCATAATTACATCCTCTTTTCCAGACTAAATCTCACGATAAATGTATTTTTGGAAATTATTAAAAATGAGACAAATATACAGTTTAAACTTGCTGTAACTCAACTCAATTTGAGGTACAGTTATCTGTATATTGAGTTGAGTTACAACAAGTTTAAACCGTATATTTGTCTCAATTTTAATATTTTCCAAAAATGCAAGTTGTCATGAGCTTTATTCATAATTCTTACTTATTTTCTCACATGATTAATAGGAATTTAAATATTGTGTGTATTTAAATGGGATTTCTTAAGCATGATGTACTTCGCATTATCATAAGCTAAAAGTTCGGGCGTCATAAAACGTCTACGCTAATAGTCGTAAAATGTTTAGTTTGCTCTTAATGCTCGTGGAGACTTTTCCCATTAGGGTAGTAGCCATCGAACCAGTAACTGATTAACTAAAACTAACCAATTACTGGTTAATCGTTTAAGGAATTTGCGATATAACCCAACTTTGACAAGTGCTCTCCATCGGAGTTAAGCCAACTATTAGTGACTAACTCCATGATTCTATAACTTACTGGATTACGGTAATTATTTAACAAATTAATACAATTTGGTTTAAAATACAACAAATTAATATTAATTAACTTTTAATTTACCAATTTTAATAAAAATTAATTTATCAATGCATACAGAAAATATTCCGAGTTTGTGTTTTATATATGTAATGCCACTTAATGATTTATGATTATGAAGTAGAATAGACTAATTTCGAGTTTAAGGAGAATCCTATGGAATAGAAGGAGAAAAATGGTAGATGATCGTACGGTGTGGTCCGGGAACCTCAGACTGCAGAGCGGTAGAGAGGAACGACTATGATGATGATGAGGAGAATCCTAAATTTACCCTAACCAGGTATAGTTAGATAGGGATGTTTAATGAGTACTTTACATCATACAGGATCGCATCCCATTTTACTTCCCTTCCGAAGGACGCCCTAACCCAAGTATTTTTTACTCCCTTTTAAATACTCCTAAAGGGCTGCGAACACGCGATCCTGGGCATTGTTGGTTGTTATGCTAACAACTACGCCACAAAAATCGGTAAGTTCGTATTCAATTTGCTTGACTATCACTGAGTTATTGCGAACTGAAAAATAAAAATAAATTGAATTATTTAAGCCAAGATGCACAGCATTGAGCCTTGTAATAATATTTTTGCTATTCCATCCATTTTGAAGATACAGTCTAGGGCAGTTATGTATTGTTAATACCTACAAAATGTCATAAAAATTTCAGGAATTTACATTGGGTTATTATGAATTGTTCATATATAATCCCTATATATTACAATAATCATTAACACCATCGTGTATATATCATTATCGTTCTAATGACATATACATGATGTGCTTGCAGAAATAATGTATGATGTTTCATAGTAAATTGTAATATAATAATACATTTCATAACTTGTATTGCTAATGTAAGAGTCAATCTTAAACATTTTAGGTTTGATCAAAAATTTTTAAATTTGCAATGCGCTATATGAAATTTATTGAATTGTTGATTGTAGCCTTAAAATTATGATCTTATCATAAAGTTTTATCTTTGATATCTTATTTAAATTTTTAACGTAAGATCTTCCTGGTCGCTTGCATATCATTGTGACTAGGATTTCTATTTTAAATATTTATCTCATTCAATAATTATTGTTAGGTTAGCTATATGTTTACTAATCAAGAATAATGATTTAGTTAAAAATATAACCAAAGAGTAACTTTATAGGCATTATTTATTGGGCTCATTGAAAATTATCAATCTAATTTTTAATAACATTATTTTTCCGTGAGGGGAGCACAAAATTTTGATTTTGATTCTTTATTAATAATTCAAAGCATAATTAATCAAATTAAACGTATTATTATCCTTTATTTAAATAACTATTGTAATATAAGCATTCTTGTTGAATTTTTTTACAAATTCGATTAATTGTTTAGTAAGGTCTTTTATATATTACTATTTATATTGTCTTTTATATCATTTAACTTAGCTGTTTTTTTTTTAACAATAGTCTCAGTTCAAGCCAGAAATTATGATTAAATGAGAAAATAATGAAGATCAAATTTGTTTTCTAACAAAATATGTATTCACTTTGAAAATTCCTGACTTTAGGTTTATTATTAATGTTAATAATTATATTATAACCCAAAAAAATGGTTCTTTGCTAAAGCTTAAAATAACTCCCACCTACTTCTCGGTCTAAAAACTAATGTTAACACAATGACTGGTACCTTTCGATATCCTACTTTTCTCTCTTATACTCTGAACACCACAATAATTTAATTGAGACTAACCTGGTTTAGGTCGGGTTTTGTAGAATATTTTTATATTGATCATATTTAAATGAAATTTTAATTAATTTTTAAATAAATTTAATTTAAAGTTAATACATTTGTTATTTTGCTTATACGATTTTCATCGTTATTTCTTAAAGAATAATTTTTTTTAATAGTAATTTCATTTAAAAATCATATTTAGCTTATATTGTTTTATTACATGAAATAGCTATTTGAAAAAATTGAAAAATAGATATAAAACCTACAATAAAAAAAAAAAGGTTTTATAGGTTATTTAATGTCTCATTTTTAAAGATTTTTTTCCTTCAGGTTGTGTTCAGGTATATATCATTTTATTTAAGTATTCCTATTTTTTTTTAAGTTTTAATCAAGACTCCTGCTTTATTATTATTTATATTTAAATAATATTAAATATATTATAAATATTTATATAGTTTATTACTATTATATTACACTTTTAATTATAATTTATTTATTTTCGTCCGATTTTTTTTTTTTTAAGGTTTTCGTATATAACTGGACTAAATTAGTTTAAATCAAGATCCCCGGTTTATTACAATAAATTATATCTTGTAATAATTTATTCATTTTTTGTTGTTATTTTTTTAAGGTTGGACGGTCTTTTTTCTTTCTATCGCTTTCGACTCTGAATACACTTTTTAAATGTAAATTAAATTAGTTTAAATCGATGATTACTGGTTTGTTTTTATATTTTTTTTTTTAATTCATTTTTTTTTGTAGGTCTAATTTTCTTAATAAAATTTTTCATCGATGACTAGATCAGTTAAAATTGAGATTCCTGGTTTGTTATTTTGAATTATATATATATTTTTTTTTTTTTTTTAAAGCGTAGAAAGGTCCGTTTTCATACAATCTCTTGTTCGATTCTTAATAACACTTTTAAATGCAGATAAAATTAGTAAAAATCATTTTGATATTATATATTTTTTATTTTTTAAGAAGTGCGGAAAGGTCTGCTTTACCTGTTCGATTCTGAATACGATTTTTAAGTGTGAATTATGTTTAAATAAACATTTCTAGTTTATCATATTATCTCTATTTGTATAATTTAAAGTCTGTTTTTCTTCAATCACTGGTTCAGTTCTGATTAAGTTTTTTTTAGGATTAATGCATTTGTTTAAATCAAGATATCAGTTTTATTATATTCCTGGATCAAAAAAACTATATTGTGTATTATTTTATAATTAATTATTATTGTTAATTGTGTATTTTTTTTTAGGAGGGTGGAGAGGTCTGTTTTCTTTCAATGACTTTGTTGATTCTGAATAACATTGTTGAAGGTTCATTAAGTGAGTTTAAATTGAGGCTTCTTGACTATTATTATAAATTATATTTTGTGTTATCTTACTATTAATTTTTTCAATGTGAAAAGGTCTTTTCTCCTTATTGTTTTATTCTAAAGAAGAGTTTTGAAAAGTTTGCTATATTTGTTAAAATTAAGATTTCTGGTTTAGTATTATTAGTAATTTTTTTTAAGTGGTTTCTTTCAATCACTTGTTAGATTCTGAATTATATTTTAAAATTAAATTTGTTTAAATCGATATTCCTGGTTTGATATATATTTTAATTTAATTTAATTATTTATTATTTTTCTTTTAGAGAAAGGCCTGTTTTCCCCAATTTCCGGTTCTGAATAAGTTATTTTAATAATGAATAGATAAGTTTAAATCAAGATCCCCGGTTTATAACAATACATTATATCTTGTAATAATTTATTCATGTTTTTTTTTGTTTGTTTTTTTAAGGTTGAAAGGTCGTTTTTCTTTCTATCACTTTCGATTCTGAATACATTTTTTTAATTTAGATTAAATTAGTTTAAATCGATGATTCCTAGTATGAATTTATATATTTTAATTTCTTTTTTTGAAGTACAGACATGTCTAATTTTCTTAATCTTCCGTTCTGAGTAAGACTTTTTATCCCTTTACTATAATAATTTATAACTTGTATTATTTAAATATTATTTTTTTTAGGAGGATGCAAAGGTCAATTTTCGTATATTGACTAAATCAGATTAAAGCCTACTTAATTATTATTTTTCAAACATCATTATATTTTTTTTTAAGTCTGTTTTTCTTCAATCACTGGTTCTGTTCTAAATAAGTTTTTTTGAGTATTAACACATTAGTTTAAGCCAAGATTCCTGGTTTATTGTTAATTATGTATCATTTAATTTTTTTAAGAAGTTGGAAAGGTCAGTTCTTTTAATAAATTGCTCGATGCATATTGTTAAATATTATAATATAATGTATAATATTATTATTAAATTAGTTTAAACCATGATTCCTGGTTTGATATTGCATATTAACTTTATTTAATTTCATTTTTTTTTTTTTCGGAAAAGTGCTGAAAGGTCTGTTGTCCCTAACGTTCAATTCTGAATAAGTTGTTATAATTTTAATTCGAGATTCTTTTTTTTTTATCATCATTATTTTGTTAGGAGGGTAGAAAGATGTGTTTTTTTTTAATATATATCTTGTTCGATTCTGAATAATATTTTTTTAATATTGATTTAAATTAGTTTAAATCGATTTTATTGGTTTGGTATATTATTTACTTAATTTATCTGTCGTTTTTTAAATCCTTTTTTCGATGAAGTGCAGAAAGGTCTGCTTTCCCAAATATTCTATTCTGAATATTTTTTTTATGTTGACTAGATAGTTTTAAATCAAGCTTCTTTATTATTATTGAAGCTGGTTTTTTATTATCATTTCTAATTTTTTAAATTACTATTTATTTTTTAAATTATATATCAGGATTGCGATTCATAAAAAGGTGGTAAATTACTAGATAATTCCTTACAACGCCTTACTTCCTTGCTGACGATGTTGTGGAGACAGATCCGACACGAAGGTGTGCTCAGTGCCAGGGCCGGGGATGCACTGCCTTCCTGTAGCCCCCTCTACTCGAAACAGAGGGGGGAGGTATGAGGGGGGATAGTAGGGGAAGGAAAATAAGTTCTGCAGGATAGCAAGAAGTCGATGGAACCGAAACATGAAGTATTTAAGGGGAGTATATATATATATATATATATATATATATATATATATATATATATATATATATATATATATATATATATATAGAGAGAGAGAGAGAGAGAGAGAGAGAGAGAGAGAGAATAAAAAAATAATTTTATTCTGGGACCAAGTCCCTTAGGAATAACACATGGGTGCAAAATTAAATGAATATATAACTGGCCAATGGACTACACAGTAAGAATAATACACTATTTTCACAATAACATAAAATTGTTATATAAAAACACTAAGAGGTGTGTTCTGATAGAGAGAAAAAAGTAATTAAAAAAAAAACCTTGCAAATTTACAATAAAAAGAAATAGACTATTAGAAAAATAAATTATATTATCTCTGGGGTGTAACAAAACCGTTAGTCCAAAACATTTATTTTAACTCGTCTACACGTCTCTCATACTTTTCGACCAAAAGCGTGGTCATTTTCAATATATTATTTCATCAGTCAACATCATGAAAATTATATCTGCAAAAAAATTAAAATGAACAATTCAAAAAATTCAATACAATTAAAAATTCAATAATTATAAAAATCATCAATCATCAACAATTAGTAATAACAATTTTGGTACATTAGGTAGTTATACAATTATAAAAGGTACGTACTATAAAACTTTATTCCAAAAACGTTACAATTCATATATCTTTATTGTCCTTACAAATAGTACAAGAAGGATACCTTTTCTGTAATTTAAAGATGTCATTATTTAAAACATGCTAGCTGACTATGGGATGGTACGCATCCAGCATGTTCTAAGTAATGACATCTTTAAATTACAGAAAAGGTATCCTTATTTTGTACTTTTTGTAATTACAATAAAGATATATGAATTGTAACGATTATGGAATATAGTTTTATAGTACACTGTATAATTGTATAACTACTTAAAGTACCAAAATTGTTATTGTTAAGTGATGATTTTTATAATTATAGAATTTCTAATTATTTGGAATTGTTCATTTTAATTTTTTTGCAGATATAGTTTTTATGATGTTGGCTGATGAAATAATATATTGAAAATGACCACGCTTTTAGTCGAAATGTATAATGTGTAGATGAGGTAAAATAAATGTTTTGGACTAAAGGTTTTGTTACACCCTAGAGAAAATATAATTTTCAAGTCCAGTACCCTTGAAGCTAAAAATAAATTAATAAATAAATAAATGTTAATTAATAAACCATATAAAAAATAACATTATAAATGAGGAATATTTACAGTAATTCATCACTCTATTATGCTGAATATAGCTTTTTTTTTTTTAGAGGGCTGTTTAGGAATTTAGGAGATGTAGGAAAAGTTTGTATTTGAATGTGGATAATTATTTTATAAACACAGGAAGTTAATCTAAAACAGTAATTTATAAAAAAAAAAAAATCATGAACCTATATTCAGAATGAGTAAGAGATAAAATCTTGAAAAGAATGTCGTTGACAGATATAGCACATTTTGGTTGCCAAAAACGGCAATGACGTAAATGAAACTACGACTTCTAAATAAATAATAATTCTGGATACAACAATATTACAATACTTTTGAATTATTTTATGAGGTAAAAAAAATAATTTATGACAATGGTTCAGTGCGTAATTGTACTAGTTCAAGGACAACCGTTTCGAAGGGAGAAAAAAAAGGGAATATAAAATCTGGTCCTAGGTTCAAATCCCACTACTGGCAGACTTTTATTTAATCTATTAGCGGCAGGAGATAGATCCTATAGGATCTAGACTCCTGGTGATCACCCAGCCTCTGTAAAGAAGATACCCAAGATATCGAGGAAAATCCAGGGGTTGAGCGTGATCTATAATATTTTTCGTTGTCCAACAGTACAGGCTCTATCACGTTCTGAACCTAAAACCCTTCATGGATTGAATTGGTATGGGATTTTTTACTTCAACTATTTTAAGTAAATAAAAACTATTTATGTGTAACTAATGTTATGAATACGCTTATCTTTTAGAATAAATATAATAATTTTAAGAGATATAGCGATCTTCTAGTACTTTCTTTAGGGAGTGATTATCGCGTGATGGAACTCCCGTGATTTCAGGAAACTTGGAGATGCAACAATTTGTGATGAGAAAGGGCCAACGTTTTCTTCTAAACGGTTTCGTGAATATACAAAGCTCACGCTAAGTTAGTGGCCTTTTCCTTTTCAGGCCATCAAGAGTAGTCTCTATTGTCACGAATTACTTGTGGAGGTAATTTGTGCTCGGTTACTTGAAACTGTTAAAATAAATGGGCAAGTAAAACAAAAAAACATGAACGTGTCTACAAGAATAAGTAAGTTTTCACTAATATTTAGGCTATTGATATTTGTATGATCCTCAAGGTAGTATCCTTGGCCCAATCCTTTATACAGTTTATACAGCAGACATCCCAACTCATCCTAAAACTATCCTTATCACGTATGCTGATGATACATGTGTATTATCAGTCAACACCAATCCAGTTATTGCACCAATCCCATATCACTGATCTTGAAGAATGGTGTCAAAACTGGAGAATTAAAATAAATTCTCAAAAATCCCATCAAATCACTTTTACCTTACGTCGTAAACCAATGACTTCCTGCCCTTCAGTATCCTTTAATAATATCCCACTGGTGCCTGTAGAACAGATCCGATACTTAGACAAACGATTAACCTGGAGTCCTCATACTAGACTGAAACGGCAAGAAACCGCTCGACGTTTCAGGCTACTTCTACACTTACTAGACAAACGCTCTATGCTCCCAATTAACTACAAAAGACTCATCTACATGACCATCATACGGCCTATTTGGACTTACGGAGTAGAGCTTTGGGGCTCCACTAAGCCATCGAATTCCTCTTGTATCCAATCCCTACAACCCAAAATCCTTCGTAAAATCCTCAACGCTCCTTATTTTGTTAAAAATACCGTCGTCCATAACGACCTTAATGTCCCATTTGTTGCTGAATTGGCCCGAACCCGGTATCTTTCCTTTCATAACAAACTTCATTCCCACTCAAACCCTCTAGTTTCAAACCTAGCTTCCTCTTCGATTCCCGATAATCCTCCGAGGCGTCTGAAAAGAAGATGGCCACGTGACCTTCTTAGTTGAACTAGTGATTTGAGTACAACCAGTGGGTAGTTTCTCAACTTGCCATTACTGTCATTTTGTATCACATAGCCTATTTACCGGATGTATTTTTTTTTTAATACAGTTGTAAATATCAATAAATAAATTTAAAAAAATATATATATTTGTATAAGAAACGAGTAGACCGAGGCGTAACTGGGAGGATTGCGTTAAATATGATCTTGCATGTTTGAATTTGAGCGGTAATTGTCAATTCGGTTGATGATTGTATACATCGATTGGTCTCAAGCTTTCAAGTTGGTTAAGTCTTTTATTAATTTTATTTTTATAATTATCATAAAAATAAAATCAGACACATTGAAATTGACTTATTTTCCTGTTATATACATATTCCCAACGTGTTATCGAACTTTGTTTTGAGAGTAAATAAAATCTGAGTTTGTGGTCTTTACTTGATAATCATGTTCGAGACTTTTATCATCAAGGAAGTTGTCTGAATTTCTGAACATATAGAGATCTGTTGGAGATGATGTTGGCGAAAAAATTGGGTGTGGGAAGACTTCGTGACCCAGCTAGTTTATTTTCTTCACTATCCGTCCGGAAACATGAGGCCTGGAGTTGTGAGAGAGTACAGGTCCCTTCCGATTAACCAATGCAGGTTGTTTTTGATAAGTGTTTGCTGAATTGTGTCAATTTCCCTATAGTACGATGTGGATGCGATGGTTTCATATCTGGGTAGAAAAAGACTTGAATTATTTAGGAATTAATCCGTGTCACCAACTGAAAATTTCTTAGACCAACGGCGAATAGTACGTTCGTTACAATACCCTTCCCCGAACGCTGCGGTAGTGTTTCTTCCAGCTTGATCAGCCGAGTGTCCAAAGTTAAACTCATTAAAAAAAATTACTCGCATATTTCCAAGGTCATATTTTATGGCGTACTAAACAATGTTGATTCAATTGTAGTGATTTTATGATAATATTATCAAAAAAGAGAGAATTAAAAGTAGATCTAAGGAAGAAAATAGTTGGGGGTGCAGTCAAATAAAAACACTAAATAAGTGGTTACTTATTTAATTATGTGCCGACGTTTCGACCCACTTTGTGGGTCATCTTCAGGGCTAAGAAAGAAAAACAGACAAAATAACAAAACTATAAAAATACATTGCAGACTAAGTATATGATAAATTAGAAAATATATATATGTAGAGAAGTAGAAATTTAGAACAAAAGTGAGGGATATGTATGAAAAAAAAAATTACATTATGAGTTTAATTTTTATTCATATGTATCCCTCACGTTTGTTCTGAATTCCTACCTCTCTAGATATATATTTTTTCTAATTTATCATATACTTAGTCTGCAATGTATTTTTATAGTTTGGTTATTTTGTCTGTTTTTTTTCTTAGCCCTGAAGATGACCCACAAAGTGAGTCGAAACGTCGGCACATAATTAAATAAGCAACCATTTATTTAGTGCTTTTATTAGACTGCACCCACAACTATTTTCTTCCTTACGTCTATCTTCCAGTCAACCATCCCCTCGCTTCTCATAAAAGTAGATCATTAAAATGTGTAAACATGAAGATAGGTAACAACAGAACTCCACTAAATCCACTTTGAATTTTAGAAATATTTGTAATACAAGCAAATGGCCCAAATAGAATAACATACCTAAACCTGATTGTTTTCACTTTGTACGAATTTATTAATAATACTATATTCCAAGTGCATGCCCTGTATTTTCGTTCTATTTATTCTGATATATTGTATTTTGGTTTATTTATTTGTTTTTCTTTTTATAATTTATTTTATTTTATTTTTTTAATATAAATATATTCCACATCTACTGGTAAGATATTGTTGACATGTTTGTGAACTTTAAAAAATCTCTCTCTATTATATATATAAATAAAAAATCCGACGTATCATAAACATGTGAGTAAATATATAAAAATGGGTCGTAAAAGATAGAAGAAGAACGCAAAGAATGCGTTTTGAGAAAGATAGGACGGAAGAATAGAGATTGGCTCTTAATAAAAATAGCTTAGAAAACCTAAAAGCCCTTTAAAAAAAATTGAAGACATATATTCCTAATACAATATTATAGACTTAGAACTGGGTTAGAGGATGTCATGCTAGGAAATCATTTGCTATAAATTCTCCATCGTTCTGATTCAACATTCCTTAAACTGCTGACAATAACTGACCTGGTACAATATTCTATTGGCTTTGAGATCTGGGTCGTCTCGAAGTTATTAACTTATATTTATTGTCGTGGAAGTTATAGATTAACCATCGAAATAAATACGGACAGGAAAATATGTAATGTTCCATTTTTTATTTACTTGTGATTAAACTTGTAACCGTTCCTACTCATGAAGGGTCCTGGGTTCAGTAAGTGGTAGAAACTGTAGTTTTTCTATGGAAACGGTTTTGCAAGGAAGTGATTTGGCCAAAATCACCCTGAACCGCCAGTTTTTTCTCAAAGTAAGGTTACAACATTTTAGCGGCTGGGTGAGCCCGAGGAAGATCTGCAAGACCTACATGGTCTATCCACGGCTTTTAACAGATTAATTAATTAATTTGCCATCCAGAACATTCAGCCAACTCAGTGCTCTAAAAACAGATGTACCGCGCTCTCAACGTTTGATTTAAGGAAATTGAAAATTAATTTAATTTTTTTTTATTGATTTTAATCACCACTCTTACAATGATATATAAGTTCCAAAAGTTATAAGATTTTAGCAAAGAGGTAATAAAACTCATATATCCGCTAAAATGCATCCCGAAAAGTCCATTTATTTCAATAATTTCTGTACTTATTAGTGGTAAAGAAGTAAAAAACGTGTAAATATTTCAATAACCTGGCAGATTTTCCTCAAAGTAAGGGTATCACTTTATAGAGACTGGGTGAGCCGCAGGAAGATCTGTACTTCCCTCAGTGTCCATCTGTGGCTGATATATTATATAACAATAGATACTTATATAATAATGATTTTTAACTATTTATTAGTCAGTTTAAAGATCATATTTAATTAAGATATAGGTTCCTTTTTTTTTTAAATAACAAAAACCGTGATATTTTATCTTATAATTAAGGGCACTAGATTTATATAGGCTGGGTGAGCCCCAGGAGGGCCAGTTGATCCCCATGGTCTATCTGTGATTGGTATATTATATGCATATAGTTTAATTACTTTTAACTATTTATTAGGCAGTTTAACGATATAAGATAATTTTTTCAAAGATCATAGATCCTCTTCCATTAATGAAAAAAAAAACAATATTTTATCTTCTAATAACGGATATTCTCTTTATATAGCCTGGGTGAGCCCCGATAGGGCCACCAGATCCCACCAAGTCCAGTTAGGGGTGTTAACAGAATAAATGGTTTATCCTCGACAGCAACAGAACAGTGATCCACCACCGTACATCCTGAGCCTCCTATAATCATAATTGCAAATGTAATAGTAACACATTGTAATTAATTAATAAAAATTAATTCTTTTTTTTTTTAAAGACCACATTTTATTTTTAGCTACATGTTTAAAAGTACGTATATACCTCTCAAATCTGGTATATGCAGAGATTCGCTAGAGTTGACTTTAACAACCCAGCCATATATCATTAAATATCTGTTCGATACATCACAAGGACCTACAATAACATCAAAGCATTGTACTAGATTTATAGAGAACACACTGGAAATATTAATTCAAAATCCTTCAACCATTTATATTGAATTGTAATTTTGTTATTCTTGTATTATATATATATATATATATATATATATATATATATATATATATATATATATATATATATATATCGTTTCTTCGGCACTGATTTTCGGCATCTGAGTTTGTAATATAGCCTTTTGGCCAAATGAATACATATTATACTTTTTTCAAACACTTTTTGTTTTGACGAGAAAAGATTTGTCCTGGGCGTGATTCGAACCCGGGTCGTCTGAATCTCCGGTGCATTGCTGTAATCCATTGAGCTACCAGGGGTCGTATACAAGTCAGACAAATCCGTTCTCTTAACCGATCCTATATCCCTGTCTTCTCGCAATTTTTGCGATGTATATATGTGTCTGACTTGGATACTACCCCTGGTAGCTCAGTGGTTTAGGGCAATGCACTGGAAATGCACACGACCTGGTTTCGATTCCCGGCCAGGACAAATCTTTTCTCTTCGAAACAAAAAATATTAAAAAATATTACCATCAAAATAACAATTAATACAAATAATATGTTGACGTAAGTCAACAAGATCCTAATTAAAGTAATGTTCAATGAACATTCTTCCCCTTGTATACATCGCAAAAGTTGCGAGAACACGGGGATATATGATCGGTGAAGAGAACGGATTTGTTCAACTTGGATACGACCCCTGGTAGCTCAGTGGTTTAGAGCACTGCAACGGAGATGCAGACGACCCGGGTTCGTAGCTTCGTAGCTATGAGTTTTTACTGTTTTCTTTAAGTAGCTTGGAAATAATTAGTTTCCATTTTTTTTTTTTAAAGACATGTATATTATATTATATTAATCTAATCGATATTAAGTCTGCTGAACATCAGTATCGAACGATCTTAGGTGTCGTTGACATCAGCCCCTAACCTCCAATTTCTAGGTAGACAATCGTGAGGTCAATGTCACAAAATCGTAACGAAATTGAATCGAATCGATCTTTACATGCTTAATAACTAATGCCAAGGTCTTGTCTGAAGTAACTTGAATTATGTCGTAACTTTAGCTAAGACGATAAAGAAAGATAGATTATGAAGCAATCAGGTTTACAAAAAAAAAATTAATTAGTAAAAATATTGAAGAATTCCAATAAACTAAAATATGTGGGGAGCGGTGTGGCTGTGTGAGCACTGAGTTGCCATGCCGAAAATCATGGTTCAAATCCCCTGCAGGCAGTACTTTTATTTAGTATGTTTGCAGCGGGAGATGGATCATATAGGATCTAAGACCCTGTGGCTCACCCAGCCTCTATAAAATATTATAAAAATAGGGTAACCAGAATAAGGGGGAAAGATCTGGCGGTTGAGCGTGATCTAGTACAACCACCTTGCATGGTCCTAGTACCGTTGTCCATGAAACAGTACAGTCTCTACCATATACTGAACCCCAGACCCGTTCATGGGTTATAGTGGTACAGGTTTTTTTTCCAAATAACTAAAATATCCTGATATTTTTAACAAAATTTTGTGTAGATATTATTGATATATTGTTCGTAATTACCCGAGATCCTAAATAGCTACAAAAGAACTCCACATTTTTTTCTCTTGTTAATGTTGTATCAATATAAAGTTTATTCATTTTATTAAATTAATGACGGTTGAAAATAATGTCATTATACAATCAGGTGCGAAATAAATAACTTTTAATCAAGCAATAGAACTTGCCCCAAACGGATAGTATTGAGTCCACAGCGATTGAAAGCGTCCGAGCGTCGCCGGCACTTTAAGGGTATAGTATCATAATAACAGGTTATAGCCAAACTGAATAACCACTTATTCACCTGTGTTGTAGTATTATTTTATTTACTGTATTCATCACTTTGCGTAACCTGTCAGAATATATTTCGTCAATTAATATCCTTGACTCTACGGAGTTCATGCATTACGGCTTATCGATATCTGTGGTTCGTAAGCGTAAACGGTTGTGGAGGGTGGAATTGAGTTGGTGTTTTAATGACAAAGGGAGTAGAATATGGAGAAGGGGTATTTCATTTCGGGGCTACATTCCCTTCCGACCTCCATATTAAGGGAGATGTCTGAATTCCTCGGGACCTGTACCAATCATCAGCCTTATGAGACTTTAATAGCCGCCCCCGCAGAATTCGACCTATAGCAAGCCTCGTCTAACGAGCTGAGGCTCCGAAGTCCAATGTAAGCATCCATCTGATTGGCTCTAATAGAATATTGGAATGTGCCAGACGATTTGTCACAACTTGTTGCTCTACTTTAAATAATTGATTGGTCTCCCGCAATTATCCCAAGTGGAATTTCACCGACGGCATATCTTAATTAAGTTTATTCGAAATACAGTTTTTTTTTTGTTTTTTTTTAACAGAAACAAAAAAAATAATAAAAAGACAAAAATATCTATTAATATAAAATAGAATTTTCACCCACCACTTAACATGAAATAAAATTAATATTCAATTACTGTATAATTCTCAGAAAAGTATAAAAGGTCAGTGTGTGGAGTCAATAAATTTTAAAAAATAAAAAGGGCTTATTTATTGTGCTTACGGTTCTTAGGTCGAAACAGCCAGGGTTTTCCTCTAATTAAGGGTACCCACTTCATAGAAGCAGGGTGAGCCGTTGAAGGGTAAGCATATTCCACAACGTTCATCTATAGGCGTTTATAGATTAAATAATTTGTTTTTTTCAGGCAGATAGAAACATGTGAACTTTATTACTACATATCGCAGCATTTCAAGAGACGAGATGGACAGGATCTGGCATAATGGAGAAGAAATTTTACACCATTTACTATAGTTGCCACAAAGATCAACATATTTTTGGCACAGCCTTTGTTGTTGGTGGCAAGATGCGACAACTAGTAATCGACTTTAAAGCTATTAACCACCGTATCTGTAAGTTATGATTCAGAGGCAGATTCCGAAACTATTCAATAATCTCTTGTCATGCACCAACAGAGGTGGCGGAAGAAGATACAAAAGAAGAGTTTTATAGTGACCTCGAAAGTGCTATCGAGGAGTGTCCTCGTCATGACATAAAAATAGTTTTGGGAGACCTAAATGCACAGATCGGCAGTGAATCAGTTCTTTGGGTCCTAGCTGGAAGACAGCCTGCAAAATATGTCCGATGATAATGGAACTAAGCTGGTAAATTTTGCAGCATCGCACAATATTATTGTTGGGAGTACCATGTTCGACAACTCAGGATGAATGCAGAGATATATCGGATGTATCAGGAGCTAGACGTGGTTGAGTATAAGAATAGCTAGGGTTAGACGGGCTGGACATGTGGCCAGAATGGAGGACAACGCTGCTCATAAGATACTGCTATTTGGGCACGTTGGCGGAAAAAGGAAACGTGGAAGGCCACGATTAAGATGGGCAGACGAGGTCGAGAAGGATGCAGGTAGCATTGTTGGATCCAGAGCTTGGAGGACCTTGGCACAGGACAGAGAAGAGTGGAGCCGACCCATTGATGCGGCCAAAACCCGTACTGGGTTGTAGAGCCAGTATTTATTGATTGATTGATCTTCATTACTGAGCCACCCCTTTCCCAAACTGCATTCATAGTAAACATTAATTATATTTTCACATTAAAAAAAAACCCTAACCTGGACGCTTGAAATAAATTTTAACAATTTTTATTTAGGGAGCGGAGTGACTCAATGGTAGAGCACTGAGTTCCCATCAATGGTAGAGACTGTACTGTTTCATGGACAACGGTTCTGCAAGGTGGTGACTTGTCCTAGGTCACGCTCAACCGCCAGATCTTTCCCTCTTATTTTGGTTATCCTATTTTAATAATATTTTATAGAGGCTGGGTGAGCCCCAGGAGGGTCCAGATCCCATATGATCCATCTCCCGCCGCAAACAGACTAAATAAAGGTACTGCCTGCAGTGGGATTTGAACCAGAATTTCCGGCATGACAACTAAGTGCTCTACCACTGGGCCACTCCGCTCCATTTGCATAAAAAAACAGTAATATAAAACTAATCTGTCTTAAACATTACTAAATAATGATATGGTTATCTTAATAATAAATAATCACAGAAAAAAAATATATACATATATTTTTTAGTTTAATTAAATTGTTTAGTTGAAGAAAGAATTGTAATTGTTAAACATTTCGAAAAAGATTTTAAGGTTGATTAACTTAAGCCCGTGTTAAATTTAACAATGTTATTACATTTTTATAAAATTGTTAAATATAGTATTTTTATTTTATTTTTTTTAGTTGAATTTATATATAGTAAACAAATTTATTGTGATGCTTCAAATTTCGTGCTAAATTTAAGGTATTTAAAGTTAGTAGTCCGGGTTAAATTGTATTACGTAATTACATTTTATTAGAAATATAAATTACTGAGATTTTTAGGACTATGTGAACATTATAAGAATAAAATTGGAAAAATCCCACTCCGGTAAAAAAAAAAAAAACTAGAAAAAAAACATATATTATCTATACTTCGAAATGTCTGTTGATACGTTTATTTCTTGATGAAATAATTACCGAAATATACATATTTCCCATAATTACACTCTCTTTTTCATACTAAAACTCACTATTATTTATATTTTCGATAAGCCTCCGAGGCGTCTGAAAAGAAGATGGCCACGTGAGCTTCTTAGTTAACCACGCGATTTGAGTACTACCAGTGGGTAGTTTCTCTACTTGTCATTTTATCATGTCATTACGTATCACGTAGCCTATTTACTTGTTATATTATTGTAATATAGTTGTAAATATCAATAAATAAATAATAATAAATTTTCGATAATTAATAAAAGGGAAACGAATGGAAAGTTAAAACTTGTTGTGACTCAACTCGAAGCGACAACCTGCGGAACTTGTTTGTGGTTTTTTTATATAACGTCACTTTATGCTTCTATGCCCAATCGGACGATGCTACAGTGGGATTCCTAAATTTTGCCAATCCAGGTTTAATTAGGATAGGGATTCTTAATAAGTACCTGACATCACATGGGCTCGGAACCCTCAGTTTACGTCCCTTCCGAAGGATATTTTAGGCTCTTCAAAATATCCTAAGGCCATCTGTCGGGCTTCGAACCAGAAGGTCTGCGGAGCCGATGCCAATTCTTTCTACATTCCTTACTATAGATGCATTAGTATAGACGATATTAGCACCCTTAAAATGGCACTTTTTTAAATTTATTTATAATAACATCATATATCTTCGGGTTTATTGTTATTTAATTGCTTTGCTAATGTTTATAGATGTAATAAGCATCTAATCTATTACGGATGAGACCTATAAATAACTGGCGACCATGGATCTTTATCGAACGGTTTATATTGCTGCTTTTGAATTCACATCGACCCAAAGCTTCGAAGGTTAGTAGTGTCTGCGCTTTCATCACGTAAACTCGACGTTTAAGAATGATTTTATTATAAATATTAATTTCGGTACAATAACGATTATTATTAATGTTGCTTTGAGAAAATATGTTAAATATTTTATAAATACATTTGAAGTTATCGCGTGAAATCGAGTGAAGAAAATGAATTGTGTATTCCCTTTGATCTTGTTGGCTGTTTTGAATCGTGTGTTCTCCAGTAAAGTTGTCAAACGTCTTGAGTTTCCACAATACGGTGAGTAATTACAAATATTTGACTGTCAACACTAAACACGAAAATAATGAACACCTTATTTATATATTTAATCATTTCAACCAAGGGATTAAGGTAGCTCCAGAGTATAGAGCGATGAGTTGCAGTGTTAAAGACGGCTGGTTCAAATCCTCCTGTGGCAGATATAAATTATTTAATCCTTCAAGAGGTATTTGTGGGATCGTGAGACCCTCGTAGGGCTAACCCAGCTCTATAATTAGAGATATAACCTGGTGTATGAATGTGAAATATGTTTTTTAATTTGCTACAAATAACGAAGCATAAATTTTAAATAAATTAAAAGGTAGTTTTAGCAAAACAATTTTTAAAATGCGGTATTTAATCATTCTCAGTGATAATAAGACATGTCTCATATTATAGGGCATTTAATTGGTTGAAAACTGCTGGAAGCCTATAAGGCAGGAGGCCTGGAAATCAGTAAAACAAAAAGCGAGTACATGGCATTAAATAATGGCGGGAACTACTCACTAAATATTAGGGGATGGGATTAGACCCCAACTGAACAATTTAAATATTTAGGCACTTGGCTTTCGAAGAGGAGCTGCAGCAAAAAAGATATCGACGAAAAGGTATTTAGAGGCAGAAAAGTAATTCGGACTTTAAATTCTGTTCTGTGGAGTAAGGACGTCATGATAGCAACAAAAAAGAGACTCTACAATTCATTTCTTATAAGTACCGCCCTATATGCCTCAGAAACCTGGTCCGTTTCAACTGACTCGGCAAGAAAACTGCTTTCAATGGAGATGGATTTTCGGAGGCGAAGTTGTAGGATATCAAGACTACAACATGTTCCTAATAACATAATTAGGGAAGCAGTAAACAGGCCACTTTAACATCCTGTACTCAGTTGGAACGAAAAAACTGAGTTAGTTTGGCCATGTTAGAGGATGGCGGACGACCGATGGCCTAAAAGGGTACTGAAACATGTACCATCGGAAAGGGAGAAGAGAGGTCGCGCAGAAAAGAGGTGGATGGAAGGGATCCCGATGGCAATAGTGGCAAGAGGACTTAGAGAGGAAGACTGTTACGATAAAAAGAAATGGCGACAGGGCTTGTATGAATTAGGCTAAGACATATGACCCATTGTTGTAATAAAGTCGTTTTATATATAAGTGTATGTGTATACATTTATATTTAATTGATTGATATATTGGATACTAATATATCAATATGCATTGGTATATTATTATTGATATAACATGTATATATAAGTGTGACGTACATACATATGGGGAGTGAGGGAGCTCAGTGAATAGAGCGCAGAAGGTCCCGGGTTCCAATCTGGCTGAGTAAGATAAATTATTTAATCTTAAAAGAACCAGGGATGAACCCTGTAGGATATATAGAACGCTCATGGGGCTCACCCAGCTCTATAAGTCGGTTCCCTTAATTGGAAGAAAACCAGTTGGTTAAGCGTGACAACGGGCAAATCAACTCCCTGCACAAACGTTGTCTTAGAAACTGTACAGCCTCTACCATCTCCTGAACCCATCTCTCTTCACGGCTTGTAGTGAAACAGTTTCTTTTTTTTTTTTTATACAAAATATTTTAGAACATATTTCTTATATTTTCGAATGTTTGATTCACCAAGTGCGTGTGAATAAAATAATACGTCTATGAACAAACGAAAATTTGTTTATTTCTTAATTAGGAAAATACTATTCTAAACGAAAGATTGAATTTGTAAACTAACCTAGTTGGATTTTATTTCAGATATGAATACCTTAAGAAAAATGAAAACCGGGCAATTGTTAATGGACGACTTCCTGAAGAGTGAGAAGGTGGCTGTATTTAATAATTATAATTTATTAGTTAAAATTAATTTTATATATATAATTTAATAATGAAGAAAAAACCTTATTCCAGTCAAAAATTGTTATTAAAAATTAACAAATGATTAAAAAACGTTTCGACACTTCCTTGTCATTTTCAATTTAAGTAGTTCTTCATACAACTATCCTTTAAAATTTACAAGTCCAATCATTGCTTGAGGTCAAACGATTTAAAAGCCAAATATATATAAATCCTGGAACTTAACTTTCTTCCATGGTCAAATATAATATGTATTACTTCATTATAATGTATAAGGTAATGCATATTATATTTGACCATGGAAGAAAGTTATTCGAACCCGAGTCGTCTGCATCTCCGTTGCAGTGTTCTAAACCACTGAGCTACCAGGGGTCGTATCCAAGTCAGACAAATCCGTTCTCTTCAAAATAACTATTAATAAAAATAAAATTACAAATAATATATTGACGTAAGTCAACAAGATCCTAATTAAAGTAATGTTCATTGAACATTCTTCCCCGTATATACATCGCAAAAATTGCGAGAACACGGGGATATAGGATCGGTGAAGAGAACGGATTTGTTGACTTGGATACGACCACTGGTAGCTCAGTGGCTTAGAGCACTGCAACGGAGATGCAGACGACCCGGGTTCGAATCCCAACCAGGAAAAATCTTTTCTCTTCAAAACAAAAATATTTAAAAATAATCACCATCAAAATAACAATTAATAAAAACAAAATTAAAAACAACTACATTTTATCCAAATATGTACTCTTTTTTTTTTATATAAAATAATTATCTATAAATGGAATAACCACCACTGATCTGTGCTCAAGTTATGGATTTATAAATACATTATACATAATCTAAATAATTGATTCCAACCCAGTCACAAAGTACAAATGTTAGTATCTCAAAAACTTGATGGGGGAACACTCACTTCTTATGCAATCATTTAATGTAGCTATATTAAAATAAAAACTTAATTTATTACAAAAGGTAATGCGCACAATTACTAAAGATGCTAATTATTTTATTCCTTTCAGTCTTTACAATCATTCTCAACACTTGAAGAACCGATTTCACTTCAACGACTCAGCTTCAATGAAAATGATTTCGACATGCAAGTAGTTTTACATAAAAATTCCAAGCATTTAACAAATAAATATTATGAACGATTTACTAAAAATCTAGAGATACTTTTTATGTAGTTTATAATAATTTTAGTTTTTTAGTTCCTAAGATCAAAACTATATTCCCCTAAATCTAAGTTATATCTGTCATCTTTGGTAAAATCTGTTATAATTTAAATTAAAAATATATAAATATCTATTAATTATTTCATTGATTCAATTTAATTAATTTTAAAATTAAATTAAATAATCATATCTTTAAGTGTGCAAATATATAATGTATATTGACTTTGTATTATATATTTAAACTCATTTTACTCATCCGTGACCATTTCTAATTTTTAATAAATATTTACATGAGAACTGTCCTTTGTTTACTTGATAATAGTAATAATAATAATAAAAATAACAAAGGAAGAATGGCTAATTTTTTTATGGATTACTCATTCATTTTTTATACAATATTTTTAAAATTTTATAGAGCATGATTTTCAAGAGAGAATAATTTTATTTTTTTTTAATTTTGTTTTGAAGAGAAAAGATTTGTCCTGGCCGGGATTCGAACCCGGGCTCTAAATCCCGGTGCAGTGCTCTAAACAACTGAGCTACCAATGCTTGTATCCAAGTCAGACAAATATGTTCTCTTCACCGATCCCATATCCCCGTGCAAAAATCGCGAGAACATGGAGATATGGGATCGGTGAAGAGAACAGTTTTGTCTGATTTGGTTATGACCCCTGGTAGCTCAGTGGTGTAGAGCACTCCACAGGAGATGCAGACGACCTGGGTTCGAATCCTGGCCAGGACATATCTTTTCTCTTCAAAACATAAATATTTAAAAACAATCACCATCAAAATAACAATTAATAAAAATAGAGAATAATTTTAAACTGATTTCTATTTATATTATTATTTTTTCTACACATTCTACAGATTTTTTTTTAACATAAATTTAATCATTTGTTTCAGATCACTAAGTGATTTGGAAATGACCGTAGAAAATGCTGCAATCAAAGCAACTGCAGAACAGCCGCTGCAAACTTTAAATATTAATCTTACTGTCGAAAAGGTTTTTATTAATGGAATATCGATAATAAAATCAGAATCTATACAACATCAGTCCAACTTTAGGTATATAAAATATTCCTGTTTTTACATCAAATGATAGATAAATTAATTTTTAACTGTCTAAAATTTTTTTTGCTTTTCCAAATATATTCGGATATATTTATAATTTAACAGATTTACGGTTCAGGGTATTACATGTGCTGGAACTGGCGGAATCGTTGTAAACAGAAATGACTTAGACTGTGAATGGGTTCTCATGAATTGCTTAGAAGAGAAATTCACACCCCTTGAGGTAATAATAAATATTTTAAATCATAATGATAAAGAAAATAAATGATAATCTATAATTTTTATTGCAGATTGTTTTTTCCAGTAGCTTAAAGGAACACAAAAAAAGCAATTTTAGTAAGTACAATTACGTTAAATGATATTTTTGTTAGTGTTTGATGTATTATTTTTGTTGTCAAATACTACAATCTGATAGAATTGCACTCAGACTATTCATCTTATCATACAAATAAATGAAATAATACAATAAAAATAAAAAAAATATCTATTATGTCCAATAACATGATTTTTGGAACTCCATAAAGTGAAAGACCAAAATAAAAATTCGTTGCTACGTTTTCACAACTCTCAGTCTGATATATTTTTTTTTTTTTAATGATTAGATTTGTATCATTTTCTTAAGTGTAACTATAGAACTATAACCGATAATTTATCACTGTATAAAGAATTGAATGTTTAAACTATTCAAAGTATGGTTATTCTACTTTATATTAAACCTTTACTCATTACAATACAACTCCCTAAGAGTTAAGTATTAATTAAGTTAATATTTATATATTAGAAAATTAATAAACCAATAATAATTAATAATTTATATTCAAGAAGCAGTTAACAACTGCTCATAATTATTTAATTTATTTATTTTCAGACTATTTTAAATAAGTTATTCATAATTTTTTTCAGACAATAGTGAAGCAGGGTTATTAAGAAATATTGAAACGAATCTTAATACGTTCTGTGCGCTTCGACTGAAAAATTCCTTTCGGAGATTGCCTCGTGTTCTCAAAAATCTACTTAATGACTTGGCGAACACGTAAGAACTGATTTACAAAAAAATCTAAGCATTTTAAGAATAGAATAATCAATAATATGAATTTTGATTATGATAGTTCAAGAAATCGTCAATAAAATAAATTTTGAAATTAAATGATTAAAAAATTGGTGAATAATTGATCAAATTTAAATTTAGAAATTAATCCTAACCTTAATTCAATTAATGAAAAAATTATATAAGTTATGATGTTCTTAATTATTTGTGAGATATTTATATACACAACTCATTATGTACATTATGTTTTAAAAAGGGATTTGGAATTAAGCATTATTTTTCTCTTTAATTAGAAAAACTGCTCGATTAGAAGAAGAAGACTCTAACGATTTCATGGACTCTGCAATTTCTGTGATTACTTATTACACAAAACGTCGTTATAATGACACCATCCAGTTACCTGATCTTAAAGAAGCTATTCCCTGTAAAGTGAGTCTAAGAGTGTACACTATTTCCTTAAAATTAGCTTAAAAAATAGCACTTGTGTATTAGCTTGTCTCCAGGGGCTGTTATCCGCAATAATTTATAACCTGAACACTGATAATTCTGATACTAATAGCACCTGCACCTGCCTTCTTATTTATATAAATGGAAATCGAAATATAGACAAATTAATAATAAATTGCTAATTCTAGATCCCTCTAGCAATGTTCATCTTCCCTGATAAGCCATTTAAAAAAATGAGTAATTGTGGTTAGAAACTAAGAAAATTAACATTTTGAAGAAATACATATTCAAACTGATAAGTAAATAAATAAAATTAATTTTTGTATTAACTCCATATTGACATTTTGTTCTTTCTTAATTCAAAGCCAAACCACTTCATCTGCCATCTGTTCAATAACAGATCTAACTCCCGATTTGGCACAGATACTGAAATTTCTTATACAGTATGTTTGAACATAAATGGGTTCTATAAAAATTTAAATAAATGCTTCACCCAAACTAGTTATATTTGTACCTCCTTAATCTTTAAATAAAGATAAAATGGATTTATTCATAAAGTTAATTATAAATTTTAAAAATTTCAGTTGCCATCCGGACGACGATGTGATACTGGATTGATAGCACAAAATGGGTCTGCAAAGGATGTTTCAACACTGAAGAGAGTAGGCAACGCAAGGCTAACTAGAAGGAACTTAACAGTGGACTTCACTGGCAATATTAAGTTTGAAAAACTTTATGTGAGTAACATCTACTTATGTTGAAAAAAATGGTCCGGGTCGAGGTCAATAAATTTCTCTTATATATGGAGAAATGTTTATTGAGTAGCCAACGCTTCGACATACATTACAGTTCTTCTTTAGGGCTGACACAGGGGAGGGGGAGGGCTCGATGTTAATCCATCACTGTTTGATAGCTAACTGATAGAAAAAAAATTTACTTATATTTTAATTAACTAATTTAGTTTAAATATTTTTATTTTGAAGAGAAAAGATTTGTCCTGGCCGGGATTTGAACCCGGGTCTTCTGCATCTCTAGCACGGTACTCTACCAACTAAGCTACCAGGCTAGACAAATCCATTCTCTTCACCAATCCTGTATATCCAGTACTTGCAATTTTGGCAAATTCTTCCCCTTATACATCTCAAAAATTGCGAGTACTGAGGATACAAGATGAGTGAAGAAAATGGATTTGCCTGGCCTGGTTACAAGCTGGGTAGCTTAGTTGTTAGAGTACCGCGCTAGAGATGCGGAAGAATCGGGTTCAAATCCCAGCCAGGACAAATCTTTTCTCTTCAAAATAAAAATATGTAAATAATCACAATAAAATTAAATTAAAAAATTGTAATTTTTTTATAATTATATAGTTTATGATGTTATTTTATGGTTTATGAAGTATATATAGATTCTGGACACTGGTCTGGAAATCTGCCACTACATTGCAATTCATATATATATATATATATATATATATATATATATATATATATATATATATATACATAGAGTTTATATATATACATATCGTCCGATTAGCCATAGCAGCATAAAGTAACGTTAAACCATCATGTTAAATATATGTATTGTTATTTCAGATATACTATGATAAATACAGAGCTTCTCTTCTAGGGATTGGACCAACTGGAAAATTAAAATTACAAACTCAGCCAATCGTAATTGGAATGCAACTTGAGATAGATTTTGAAAGCCGAAGGATTGGTTTGAAAAAGCTCAAAATTATTAAGCTGGGGTAGGTATGGTTACAATATGTTGTAATAATTTACAAAACTAACATCACTACGAACACAATTTACAAAAAGTATTTAATTGTGTGGTGACGTTTCGAGCCTAAGTTTTGCGTTAATCATTGGGGTTAAGAAAAAGAACACTGTCATAATAATGATAACAGTGTCAGTACAATTATTTTTAACAAGAGGTGAAAAAGCTTTGTTGTATAATATGATATAATGTAAATTTTTATAATTTAAATAATGAGAATTATAAATCCTTATATGCTTATTTTTATATATTTACTATATAATATGTTACTATATTATGTTTAACAAGAGGGGAAAAAGCTTTGTTGTATAATATGATATAATTAACATATGGCTAGTATAATATAAATATTGAAGTATAAAGTAATAATAAGTATATAATATATATATATATATATATATATTATTACTATATTATACTTATATATTATATATTATATACTTATTATTACTTTATACTTCAATATTTATATTATACTAGTCATATGTTAATTATATCATATTATAGAACAAAGCTTTTTCACCTCTTGTTAAACATAATATAGTAACATATTATATAGTAAATATATAAAAATAAGCATATAAGAATTTATAATTCTCATTATTTACATTATAAAAACTATATTCTGTCTGTATTCTTATTTTTATTAATTATTCATTTATTAAGACCTTGAGACTTTAAAACAACAAGAAAAAAAAATGTCTATGACAGGTATTTTCTTCTGTCGTTTTATAGTATACAAGCTTTTTTTTTTAATTTTTCTTATTTTCTCTCTTAATATTCATATATTGCTTTATACTATCAAACTTTCTTATTTTTATTGGTATTTTCATTATTACTGTTATCTTATTTTTCTTACCTCTGATAAGGACCCAAAACTTAGGCTGAAGGTTTAGTACACAATGAAATAAGTTATTTTTTCCTCCAATGACCATACTAAGTTTCTGCTAGATAATTGTGAATTGGTTGTGTAAGAAAACAATCACATAGGCGGTATTTCTTTTAAAAAAGAAAATCAACCTTATAAAAACTTAATTTATAATTTTAATAAAATATATGATTTTATTTCAGTGTAACAAGAGTTGAACTAAGCGGCTTAGGGATCGTACTTGGAAGAGTATTGACAACTATTTCTCCCTATTTCGTCGGTATATTCAACGCTCAGATCTCAAGTATCGTAGAACAAAGAGTAGCTGTTTATGCGAAAGAAGCATTAAAGAAAAATACAATAGATGATATATTTAGGGGAAACATAACTTTATGAAGTATGCTAATAATATACTTCATATACACTTATATGTATATACTTACAAAAAGTTTTAACTGTAGATATTTAAACAAAATAATTGTGCCTATTTGATACTGAACAAATTGAATGGTTTAAGCCTTTGTAAATGTTATAGTAATAAGTAAAATCCTTTATTATCTAACACCATGATAATTTACACCAACACAATTTAATTTAAATATTATTTATTTGTTTTATTATTAATCACTCAATTAAGGTTAAGTATGTTATTATGTTGATTTTAAAGTTATCCATTCAGATTCTACAATTATTTCGAAGTATTTTGAGT
This sequence comes from Troilus luridus, assembly GCA_964056705.1. Classification (NCBI taxonomy): domain Eukaryota; kingdom Metazoa; phylum Arthropoda; class Insecta; order Hemiptera; family Pentatomidae; genus Troilus; species Troilus luridus. The sequence continues at coordinate 27,418,229 of OZ057417.1, read as the reverse complement.
ATGAATATTAAAGCAATGTTCCATTAAATGTATATACTATGTCAGTTTGAAGATATGTAACTTTTTTTAAAGAGAATAGTTAACCAATTTTCAATTTTGATGGGTTAAATTATTTGTGATCCTTTGGATGTTTTTGAATCATTTTGAGCTCTAATTACTAAAAAATGTTTTATTAAACTTTTGTTAATAATTTTAATGTTTAATCTGTTAAATGCTATGTTGTGAATATTTGACCAAATATAATGATCAAATCTATTTCTTGATGGCTCAAATTTCCAGTGAGTATTTTGGAACAATTATATGCAATAAAATATTTCATTCAATGTTTCATCTGAAACTTGATGTAGTCAGATACCTTTTATTACTCATTAGGTCTCCTAGCAAATAAATTCTTTCCTATGCATCTATGCATGTTAAAATTAAATATTACTTCTGGCATTTTTGTGCTAAACAGAGAGTAAATTAATGTATTCAATAATGTATAGTAATTTTTGTCTGAGTGAGGAACACAAAGTATCAATATTTCTAGGCTTCAACTAATAACGTGCATGTATATAAGTAAATTACCTTATTTAAAAAAAAAAATGGTTTTTAGCCATAAAAGTTTTCTCTTTATTTAGACTTTTTATTTCATAATTTATTACATGTTATATAATCATCCTGTTTTCATTAAAAAAATAATGTTTTTATTAACATAATCGAATGTGTTAGTTATTCCTAATACTTTTCCTTACCTAGATAATATATCTGGTTTTTTGTATTTTCTGTTTGTTTTTTGTTTCATTTTCCAAAAAAAAACTAAATCTAAAAATTTTGAAGAGAATCTCCCAAAATAAATAATTATAAAGCTGAAATGATATCGTAATAAAATGAAATCATAAAAAGTGTGTTTAATTTCAAAGGTATTTTTTATATGATAATTGAGGCGATTAAAATAGTTTTTTATTAAATGGAATACAGAAAAATAAAAAAATAAAATACATCGCAGCTATTATAGAATAATTTATCTACCACAGCTGAATTATTTCGTCCATTAATACCCGCAAATGGACCCTGTTGGATCTACAGACCCTCCTGTGGCTAACCCAGCCTCTTTAAAGAGAGGGAAAATCATTGTCGTTGATTCTGATTGGACGAGTTACTTTTCTGCACAACCATTATCTTTGGTCGAGACGTCGGCACAAATAAAAAATAAGTCTTCACTTATTTGTTGTTTATTTTGACTGCACCCTCCAACTATTTCCATCCTCTATTAGTTCAATCATAAGCATTAACAGTTTTTACACTTAGAACTAAAAAAAAAAGCTAGTTGGAACTCATAACTATAATATTTTTGTAATTTATTTTTATTTATCGTCCTTTTGATGGTGATTAAAAACATAATCACCATCAAAAGAACAATAAATAAAAATAAATTATAAATATAAAATTGACATAAGTCAACAAGATCCCAATTAAAGTAATGTTCAATGAACATTCTTCCACTTGTATAAATCACAAATATTGCGAGGACATGGGGATATAGGATCGGTGAAGAGAATGGATATGACCCGTGGTAGCTCAGTGGTTTAGAGCACTGCACTAGAGCTGCAGATGACCCAGACAACCCGGGTTCGAATACCGGCCAGTCTTTTCTCTTCAAAATAAAAATATAACATATTTGATATAACAGCAATAAAAAGTATGTAGTCTGATAATTTTTATTCTTAAAGCTGACTTTCAACTCAAACTATTTCAACTAAAAAAATATAAACTTTAGAACCATTATGTCTAAGTAGTAAATCAGTTATTACTTAGGATTTTAAAAAAACTTATTATAATTGTCAAAATATTGGCTTCTAGAATAAAAATTACTACATAGAGTGTATCCTCATTTCTTATTCCATTTAATAAATTATAGATGAATGAATTGACAAACTGACATCTATAATTAATATTAGTCAGATAAAACAAGGAAAAAGAAATACAAAAACATTAACATGGAATAACACATAATTTAAATATCTTGATATTATTACTTCTAATGATAGAAATTTAAGGGAATTTAAATTAAATATTTTATTAATAATAATAAGGCTTAGTTAGTGAACCCAAACCAATGTCCTATATTTAAATTAAATATAATTTTGTATTTAATAATATTATTTATTTTATAATTATGAAATAAAATATTCATATAAAATAAAATGGCGACCGGCCGAAAGGCAAATTCTCTGTTGAAAATCTTTATTTAGTATTAGGAGAGTAGGAGTTTACAGGAGCTCACTTTTCCGAGCGACTCCTAATCTTCGCAGTGCTGCTTTCTAGTGGCCGGGAGCGGAACTACAGCATTGGATCATCGGGTGGTGCTGGCATCTGCTGGTGGATATTGGAGCTACTAGCTATTTAATACTTACTGTTTCTTTATTATTTTTATTTTATAGAATGTTTTTTGTTAATATAAATGACATGAATTTCTTTCTTAAAAAATGATACCTCGACGTTTCAGGCTACTTCAACACTTACTAGACAAACGCTCTAAGATCCCAATTAATTACAAAAGACTTATCTACATCACCATCATACGACCTATTTGGACTTACGGAGTAGAGCTTTGGGGCTCCACTAAGCCATCGAATTCTTCTCGTATCCAATCCCTACAATCCAAAATCCTTCGTAAAATCCTCAACGCTCCTTATTTTGTTAAGAATATAGTCATCCATAACGACCTTAATGTCCCATTTGTTGCTGATCTGGCCCGAACCCGGTATCTATCCTTTCATAACAAACTTCATTTCCACTCCAACCCTCTAGTTTCAAACCTAGCTTCCTCTTCAATTCCCGATAATCTTCCGAGGCGTCTGAGAAGATGGCCACGTGACCTTCTTAGTTGAACATGCGATTTGAGTACTACCAGTGGGTAGTTTCTCTACTTGTCATTATACCATGTCATTATGTATCACTCAGCCAATTTACTTGTTATATTACTGTAATATAGTTGTAAATATCAATAAATAAATAATAAAAAAAAAAAAAAAATGAAATTTTTTCTTTAAAATATAATTGTTATCTACCAAAATTATGATCAACTAATTACTAGATAATTATTATTTATCTTAAATAATTATTGGTCGACTGTATAAATTATTTGTAGAAGAAAATTAACCGTCAAATATAAGAAACTATTAACTGAAAACTAATGTTTCAACCCAATGGTTACAGGTGTGGTATAGAATTAATTAAAGAAATAATCTTTAAAAGCATTAATAATAATAGATAAACAACAAATAATTAAAATATCTTGCATTGATTGATTGGTGCATGGGGTAGCTCGGTAGGTTGAGTACTGAGTTTCTACGCTAAAGGTTCCGACATTATTTAATCTGTTGAAAGATGGACCCAGTTGGATCCGATGACCATCTCCTAGTGCTCACCTGGCCTTAATTGGGAGTAAAATCTGTCAGTTGAGCAAGATCTCGGACAGATTACCTCCTTGCTGCGTAATCGTTGTCAAAGAAACAGTACTGTCTCTACCATATGCTGAACCCAAGACTCTTAATGGGTTGTAGTGGTACAGGTTTAAGACTCTAGTCAAATGACTAATTTTTTTTTTTTTGTTGGTTTGATCATTACTTCTAAAGTTAAAAATTGAAGTGAGATTAAATTAAATATGTTATCAAGGACATATTTTCAAAGAAATAAACAATAAATATTGAAAGGTTTATATCTAAAGCCCCGGTGAATAAGTGGTTAAGTCGGATTTTCCCCAGAGAGAGAGTTAACTGCTTCAGATAACCAGAATCGTATCATTCTCATAGTTTTTGTCTTGAAATATAGTTGTAATATATGTTTATATCTCATTTTCAAGCCAATTCATTACTTAGCCCCTTATTGACTACCAAAATAACTCGATTCCGCTTACTTCAGTACAAGAAACTCAGACTTAACCATTTATTTACCCGGCTGTAGACATAATAAATATTAAACAAATAAAAATAAGTAGAATAACATTTGACTTTAAGTGTCACACAGTAGTAACTTAAAGTCTCGTTAAAATAGGTATACATGAAAGAACTGAATAAAATAATAATAAACAAATTTATTTTCTTTTATTTTATTAATAATTTAATTTTTATTAATCACAACATATAGTAAGATAAAACAAGCAAAAATATAATTAAAAAAACATTAACATTAACAATAAAAAATAAATAATTTAAGTAATATGCTTTGATTATTGATTCATCCAATGTAAAAAATTGAAGTGAGATTAAATTACGATACATTTTCAGAGCATGATATAATAAATTGTAATTAATAAAACTTAAAACAAGAATTAAATACAAATAAATTGAATGGCAGTAAATTATGGCTAAAATTTAAAAGAAAATATGAATAATCGTGGTTTTTCTATAATACAATTGACAGATCTGAAATAAATTAAAAATAATAACAGTAGGCATCCCAGTAACCTTGAGTTAACATTCAATTGACAGTAAAAATTTACACAAAATACAAACAATTTTAAACTAATTATAAATATAATAAATAACATAAAAGCGTTGATATAAGAGTAGATTTTTTCATTTGTAAAAAAAAAAAAGGAATGTATTTATGACTTTAAAGTTTTGATTAAGACACTCGACAATCAGGTATATCGGGAGTTCATAAAAACTCTAATTTTTAATAAACACACTAATTAATTTAAATGTATTCAACAAAAGGCAAAATTATTAATAAGAGCACTAATAACCTCTATAACGGTTATAAAGCAGATCTAAAATCAAGGCATTTGGGCATTATTTAAGGCATAGTATCTGCATCGAGATATTAAGATTTATATTTCTTTTTCTATATAAAATTTATACACACAAATCATTGGTTATATTAACATAAGTTTATTAATATTTTGATATCTGAATAAAAAAAAAATCACATTTTTAATTTTAAAATACAACTGTATATTCAAAACTTTATATTTTGTGCAAATCAAATCCATTTTCCTTAATTATAATCAAATCGGTTTGTATTCTATATAAAAAGTGTAAATGTCATAGAGGTAGTTTCGAGATAAATATAAGGCCAATAAGTGTTTGTTTATTTATTGAATTGTTTAACATATCTTTATGCTGCTAAGGCTATTCAGGTGATGCTACAATGGGAGTCCTAAATTTTGCCTATTTTTATTAGGATAGGGATATTTAACGTGTACTTGAGACTAAACAGGCTCGGGACCACCATTTCATCCCCCTTTGAAAAGGATGGCATACCATGGATTTTTTATTCCCTTTAAAAGAGGTCAATTAAAAAATTTCAACTTGCACTATTTTTAATTCCATTTTTTCAGGATTTTAGGTAATGTTAAGTAATAAAAATTTATTTTTCAAAGGCCACGACATATTTTTTTTTAATATAAAGAAGAATAGAATTGTTTTGTTAGTTTATTTGTTTAATACCACTTTATGTTGCTCTGGCTATTCGTCCTATATTTTGCCTATTCAGGTATATTTAGGATAGGTATTTTTAACAAGTACCTGAAACTGTACAGGCTTGAGAATGCAATTTTACATCCCTTCCGAAGAGTGACATAACCATGGATTTTATAATTCAGTGAAATTTCAGCTTGAAGTCTTTATTTGTCATAGTTTATTTAAATAGCATCCAGGAATAGTTAACAAAAATATAATTTTATCTGTTATTAAGTAATAAAAGTTCTTATAGTAATGAAAACTGTATGAACTGAACCAAAAATTTTATTGTCATTTCTTTTGATAAATCACAGTCCACGGTAAGACTTAATCAGGTGGAACCAAGGAGCAAGGTTGAGCCAAAATAATACTAATTCATAAATGAAAAATATATCTGAGTTATTAATATTTTTTATTCTTTTATCAAAAATTATCGAGTCAGAACAGGAATTTAATGTAAGAGGACGACTATTACCGTTAATTTATTATAGTTTAAAATAAAGGCTTGAAAATTTCAGTATTCATTATGCTAATTCAAAAGCAGTTTTCTTTTCACGACTAATTTCTATGTAAAAAATAAATAATTTTTTTTGCAAACTAATATTTTAAGAAGAGGTGATAAAAAATATTTTTCAATTGGAAGAATTTTATACAAGCTAAAGAGTGTATATACATTAATTATTAAAAAATAATCTATATACAATCATTTTTTATTGAAATTAACACGGAAAATTGACATTTTATTAGATAAATTGTCGTTCGGCATATTTAATTAAAAATATTGTCCTTAATTGTAGAAGTACAATAAAATGGAAAATCTTCCATTATTTGTTTCATGAATTTATAAAGAAACTGATAGATAAGAAAACAAAGATATTTCGTAAGATTGTACAATTTCCATTTGATTACTCCAAATCTGGAGAAATTTTACATGAAATTATATCCAAAATATGCTGGATTGTTATAATAAATGAAACTCCACATGCTAACATTCGCGATGATACAATATTTAAATAATAGTGCAATTTTTAAATAACATCAATCAGACTGCGAATAATGTTTTTATCTAGTAACGCCTAGTAATGAACAATACTGACCCTGAATAATTAAAATTTAAATTCTTGTGTAATTATTTACAGATGTCTGTACATCTATGTCCATCATGTATACCTAACAATCTTAATTTTGGTGTTTAGAGCTGGGCTGTTTTCATTATTTATAAAAAGTCAATCTATTTGTTCGCTCCTATCAGACTGAGTGAACCCTAGATATGTGTTCATGTTCATAAGTACCGATGGTACTTACTATACAATAATAAGTTTGATTTTTAAGACTTTTTCTAGCTTTGAGTTTTAAATTAATACAAATTGATCATGATTAATGTATGCTCATAAAATATCAAAACATAGATTTTGATAATAAATAAGAAATAACAAAATAAAAATAAAAAAAGTTATTTGCTAATTCATTACATCTAAATTAATAATGAGCATTCAAATTTATCTTTTATTTAGAATATTATATTATTTTATTTTTTTTATTTATTCCTTCAACAATAATAAAATAAAATTTATTTTTTTATAAATTAAATAAAAAGGAATATGGTTAAATATATTTAAATAAATTAAATAAAATAAGGTAATTTAAATAAAACTTAAATAAGGTAATTAAAGTATAAACATTTAAGATTTTTTTTTAATTTATCTGGAAGTCATTATGCGTATGAAGTAATTTTTGGTTTATAAATCTAAAATAAATAGTTATAAATATGATTTTGTAAAAGATAAATTAGTCTAAATCACTTTTGATCAGTTTTTAATCAAATTTAATCCCCGGAATTTTGAGTTCTGTTTAGACACTATTAACAAAGCAATGCCGAACTAAAGATCTTATTAGCCTCAGATCAATAATTGAGATTCAATAAGAATACAAACATATTTATAAATAATAGTATCATAACGAATTATGAGAGTATTCAACAGGATAGACAAATTTTACTGAGCTAATATAGCCCGTTCGGCTGAAGTATCCAGGTTTTCTAAAAGTTTTGGCTATCTAAGCACCTGAATATTCGTCTGGTTTGCCTGGGCGTCATGATCGTACAGCGGACGAACCGTTGCCGTCTGATGAAACCTCTGACGAGATGAAAAGTCTTCATTTTCTTCCGTAAGTTGGCATGGAGAAAGTGATACCCCAGGATGGCTAGGCGGAACCACAATTTCTTCGTAATCGTAACCACGCCTCCTGATAGAAAAAATTTGGTGAACATAAAAAACAATAATTCAAATACTAAATTAAGCTTTACATATGAATGAATCAAACATATATTTTTATACATTTATCTGATATTCACACATCATGAAGAATTGTGTCATTCTATCACTTAAGAGTCTATTCTATTAATGAAGAGTTTACTAAATAAGAGAATCATTCATTTTCAAATATATTAAAACAGAAGTTTAAAATTATATAAGTGAATACTTTTAAATAAATTTATTTAATGAAATTAACAACTGCATTATAAGAATACAAGTAAATGCAGACAATGAAATAATGGCTTAAAAAAAAAAAAAAAGTAGAGATAGTAATATCCAAGGTAGTATCCCAATAACGATATACTTTTCAAATGTGTCAGAGGGTTATCAAGAATCGATGAGGATGCTAGGTTTGAAACTATAGGGCTTCTAGCCATGAAGGGATTAATATTTGATAAGGATTAATGTTCAGGCTATAACAGGGGCATTACGAATCATTAAATTTGTAATAAACTTATCAAGTAGTGAGGATTCGATACTAGAGGATTTCAATGGCTTAGTAGAGCCCCAAAGCTCTACTCTGTAAGTCCTAATAGGTCTTATAAAAGTCACGTATATGAGTCTTTTGTAATTAATTGGGAGCTTAGAACGTTTGTCAAGTAAGTATTGAAGCAGCCTGAAATAGTGGGCAGCTTCTAGTCTTTTTAGTCTAGTATATAAGAAAAGTATGGAGTAAGGAAATAAGATTAGAAACTAAAAAGAAGATCTACCATTCCTTCGCAGAGAGCGTACCCACTTACGGATCAGAGGTTTGGACACTCATGAAAAAGGCGGGGAATAAGCTGCTTTCCATGGAGATGGACTTCTGGAGAAGAAGCTGTGGTATATCGAGAACCAAGCGGGTCACAAACGCAGCAATCAGAGACAAGGTCGGATGTCAAAAGAACATCCTTCACCAGATCGGAACTAACAGTGGGATGGCCACTTAATGCGGATGGACGAAAACCGCTGGCCAAAGAAAATTCAAAACTATATACCACCTGAAAGAAGAAAGCGTGGAAGACCGAAGAAAAAATGGATGGAGGATGTAGAGGAGTGCATGGCAGCCAGAGGCCTCCGTGAGGGGGATTGGATGGACAGAGAGCAGTGGATTTTGGGTATTGGGGATATGACTCCTTAAGTTGTGAAAAACCCAAGAAAAAAAAAAAAAATATATATATATAAGAAAATACAAATTTCACATATAACAAAGACAAAAAATCTATTTAAATAATAAAATCTTAATTAAATATAAGAAAAATAACTGACCATTTAAGACACTTATTGATTAAAGAGTAACACAAATGAATACTAACCCGCATAGCCTTAGGAATGCTCGGTGCAACCAAGCGAAGAATTTGAATTCCGAAGCGATTCCAGGTTTCACAGCAGGGTTGGTCAGCCCGACGTACAACCAGATAATGTATACTACTCCAATATTGGCCAGGGCATAACCCCAGTGGACAAGGAGCATCATACCCAACTTTAAAAAGGCCTGATAACAGATAAATTATATTTTTAAATTAATCATTAAAAGTAATGTGGTAAAAAAAAATAAAAGTAAATAAAGTGAATATAGATACTAATATTTTTTAGAATAGAATACAAAAGTAACTTTATTCTGGGACTAAGTCCCATTAGGATAACAAACATGAACAGAAATAAAAAAATAATATATATCATAAGTGTATAAAAAGTGACAGAAAGCAATAAAAAAAAAATAAACAAATAATAATAATAAGCAAATAAACAGTGCTGAGTAGCGTTTTTCTGGCAATACAACAGGCGGCTTCACTGTTGGGCCTTGAGGTGAATGAGGCCAAAACGAAGTATATGGTAGTAAAGGCCGACAGAGCTCAGCAAGGTGGAAGTCATTTAGAAATAGGCCCTTACAAATTTGAAAGAGTGCAGGAGTTCATCTACCTCGGATCCCTCGTAACATCGACCAACGACATGTCCAAAGAAATAGGAAAACGGATTGCGGGAGCCAACCGTTGCTATTTTGGCTTGAGTAGGCAGATCAGGAGCCATCTACTCACGAGGCAGACCAAAGTACGGTTATATAAATTGTTGATTAGACTGGTGTTAACCTATGCCTCACAAACATGGATGATGACAAAGGCTGATGAGAATAACCTCCTTATATTATACGGCCCTATAAAAGAAGAAGCATGGAGGAGACGATGGAACCGGGAGTTATACACCCTGTATAATGACTTGAACGTTGTCGACTTCATAAAACTGGGAGGATTAAGTTGGGCCGGCCATGTGATTGGGATGGAGGAAGATGAAATTCATAAAAGAGTCCTTGAGGATAGGATTGACCGTACCAGAAGGAGAGGCAGACCCAGACTGAGGTGGATGGATAGTGTGGCGACTGACTCCAGGCGACTGCTAGGCACACCGAACTGGAGAGCAGCAGCAATGGACCGAGCTGGATTGCGGAAGCTCCTAAAGGAGGCCAAGACCCACCCACGGGTTGTAGCGCCATATAAATAGATAAAAATAAACAGTACGAATCCTGACAAGATATTAAGCAATTAAAAGAATAAATAAATATTTACATAAGAAAAGGGAGCAAACGGAAAAAACCATGATCCTTCTATACTGTTTATCTAAATTAATATTGATTAATTAATTACATTAAAATTTATGAATTAAATAAATCAGTGTAAATTACATTATTATGTATGAATTATATAAATCTTGATTAACTAACAAATTGCCTCCTATTACAAATTTTCTTGGCAATTCAGGCTGAATCTGACTAGAGAGGTATTACATCAAAAGGATTTGACTCCACGTATCACGTAAAAAAATTAAACTAAAAAGAAGATGAAACTTTAATGAAATTTCATGTAACACTCTTACGGAGGTTATATTTAATCTCCAACAAGTCAGGCTATTATCATTTTTTTTTAAATTGAAAATCACTTCTATTGCAGTAATATTGGTTTAATCATGAATTTTATATATTGGTTGTAGCTTAACAACAATTAGATAAGATCAAAATCAGACTAATTTATTTTAAGAAAATTATTGTGTTTTGGGTATTAGCTACTTGAACTTTAAAATCATTAAAAAAAAACAATAAAAAAGTCTACAATTTTTTAAGAGCTATAAGCATCCAAAAAGGACACGACTAAACATTTAGATTTAATACTTTAGGATCAAAATAGAAATATACAATAAAATTATAATTATATGTCCATTTCCAAGGTAATTATTTATTTTATAACCAAGGTTTTAATTTAATGATATAACTACTTATAATATAGTAAATAATAAAAAAAATAAATATTGACCCCAAATAATGAAAGCCATCTATTACACCATTTCGAGTACCAGTTCGTAGTTTTTCTGTGAACTGTATAACTTGGAGGTGCTGTTGCCACGTGCTCTGGACTCGGTGTATTAGAGACCTAAATACAGAATACAATTTAGAAAACAAAAAAAATATATTTATATATAACACAATGTTTCGACAAAACCTACAGCTGAGTACATCCTATGCTGACTTCTTTCAGGAAACAGCGTATCTAAATCGTTGCTAATATCGCTTTGCTGGAGCGATGGCGAAGATTCAGAAAGTTGCCTTTCTTTCGCTCTGTAGACAAATACATTTATCAAATAACTAATACATAACAATTAATAAAATGTTTTGAATAATAAATTTACATAAAATTATTTACTTGAATCTCTGTTCTCTCTGCGACTGTATGTCAAAAGTTTGGGCAAGAGCGAAGTAAGCATAATCGACGATGGAATACATCATCAAAAATGGCATAGTAACGATAGGAGCTAAAGAGTTGATGTCACCGTCAAGAATAAAACTGATTGTCACAACGGCAACAACGACTAAAGCATATACAGGAACTTTATTTGGCCCTCGCTAGAAAAATAAATAAATAAATTTGTAATATATTATAAAATAATAAACAAAAGAAAAATTATTGTCTACTGAAAGGTTAGGTAGGAGCATATCACAAATGAAAATTAAAAAATTGAAATTATATCAAGTCGATCTTACTCCTTTTCCAAGAAATTGAATATGCGGAATAACGTTCTCATTTGCGATTGACTGTAAAACTCTTGGGGTTCCATACATAGCTCCGAGGCAACTAGACATCGAAGAAACATATAGGCCGGAGAGAAGAAGGACTTCTAAAATGTCAAGAAAAAAATTCAGTCACTAAACAGTGATAAATTTTATAATATTAAAAATAAAGTTATTACTCACGAACAGCAGAAACTTTGGCAGATATCATAAAATCAGTCTTTAATGCTTCACGAGTACATGTTGATCCCAATACCAATACAAAGGTTAGGTAAAGCCCAGTACTGAAAAGAAATTAGAATAATTTAATCTCACAGTGTGTATTATCAATATTGTTTATTATTATGAGGAACCAGGAGAAATAAGTAAACTATATTCATCTATTATTCTAAAATAAAAAAAACAATAATACATAAGATGGTTCAACTTTAAAAACAAAGCTACTAAAAATATAACCTGTACCAATAGTTTTCTGATATCTTGACTTTTTCAATATAATTTTTTTGAAAAATATTATACTTGGATTAAACTGATGAAATAAAAAAATTTAAAAGTTGTTTTTTGTGTTGTTTTATATAGTTTAATGCATAAAGTTTTTTAATAACAATGAAATAAAAATACATAATTATATACTACTCATCTTTTACTGCACAGATCAAAGTTTAAAATCATTTTAATATTAACATTTGACCATGGAGGATAGCTGATCCTCAAGTATATATATAAAATATTTAGACATTAAAAATGCATTTTAAGAGGTATCTATGCTTGAATTTGCTGATTGTTGGGACATATTGTTTTAAAATTATGTATTTTTCTCATTATAATTGTTATTTTTTACAGAATTGTGACTTATAACTTTTAAAGTTATATATGATTATTAATTGATGCAGAAGAATTGTTAAAAATATTTGAAAATGACATCAATTTGTCGAAAAGTCATGTTAATATATTAAGAATATATAGTCTGGAAAATGTTTTTTTTTCCCATTTTTATGAAAAATTTAAGATTATAGTCCAGTATTTTTACATCGTTTTATTTAATAAAAAAAAATTAGAGTAATAATTGAGGTATTTTCCAAAGATAAAAATAAGATCCTTTAGGCTTATGTGCACTTTTTCTCCAGGTTTTATCGCACTTTTTTGATAACTTCTGCAAGTTTCAGCAACACCTGCTTCAAGTTATGAAGGTAAAACAGACATATACAAACAAAACTTCATTTTGGCAGTGTTTCGTTTGCTCTAAACTTGATTTTATTGGTTATTATCGAGTATTCTTATTGGTGAGGGATTCAGGAACAGAATTAGTTTGTTTATTCATTTAATGTCACTTTATGGTGCTGTGGCTAATCGGACTATGCTATGGTGGGAACTCTAAATTTTGCCTATCCAGGTATAATTAGGATAGGGATCTTTAACAAGAAACTGGCATCGCACAGCCGATGTTAGCTCCTTCCTAAAAATGGTATAATTAAGCAGGTTTTACTTCCTTTAAAAAATCTTAAGGACAAAAGCCGGGCTGAGAACCCATACTCTTAGGCATAGATGGTTGTTAAGCAAACCACTATACCACAGCTGACCCTTGTTAAGTAGTAATTTTAAACAGAAACTTAAAAGGTTTGAAAAAAGTGAGCATAAAAGGAAATTTGAAAATTTAGAAGAGAAAGAAGTAAAATGTATATTGTTCTAATTCTATAATTAAGGATATTAAAAAATATTCATTAGGTATTTATCAGTTGTAAAAACAAAGGTTTCGATAAAGTAACTATTCTTTTCAGGAACAATTGTTTATTAAAATTCATTTGGAACTGAAATTTTAACAAGTTGGCTAAATAAATGAGAATAGAGGGAGCTTCTATAGGAATAATGCTCGATCCCAAAAATAAATTTGAAAATTTATGGGAGTATTTTTTCTTATTATCGTATGATTAAAGACTATATTTTTTATTTTTTATTTTGGTCTCTTAAAGCTTAAGTCATAGATTTAATGGGAACAGTTTCATTTAGTTATATATTTTAACAATTATATATAGCATTTTAAAATTATAAATAAAAAACATACACTGTGATAATAGCTCCCAATGTGCCGTTTGGGATATCTTTAGCAGGATTTCTCAAGTCACCGCTCATATTAATCCCAGCCAATATTCCGGTAATGGTTGGAAAAAATACACCAAAAACGGTAAACCAATTGTAGCCATCAAAGTATTCCGGGAATAAGTTTGCGCTCAACTGGCCGGTCCACCATCCAGTAAAACCACTTTCTGAAATCAAATAAAAAAATATTATTTTGCCAATAAGGTGGTTTAAAAAAATAATAATAAATATTTACTGACATATTCACATTTCTATTTGTTTAAGGGCGATTCCCATTTCTGTCTAGAAGATTTGGACTATAACAGCTTTTATTGAATTAGTTAAGTGTAGCCTGATTTTTCTCTGCCGTACTAAAAGTTAAATAAACATTTCTTCATAATAAACTATTTAAAATATTTCAGAATAATTGACCTTGTTGGTTTGTTCATTTAACGTCACTAATATATATTGGGAGCTCTAAATTCTGCCTATCCAGGTTTAATTAGGATAGGGATTTTTATCCAGTATCTGACATCGTACAGGCTCAGGAACACAGTTTAACGTCCCTTCCGAAGGAGGGTGCAACTAAGGGTTTGTTTACTCCCTTTAAAAAGAATAATTGGACTTGATAATTATGTAAGCTACTAAAATATTATTAATACTTTAATTTTTCATAGAAATAACTCAGGCGTAGGGAAGTGCCTGAGTTGCCTGAGCCCCATCGCCCAGCCGTCTGGCTGCAGTCAGCCACTGGTCCTCCAGGTTGGGGGAATACGTAACACTTAACACTCATACAATATTTGTATTCAGCATACTACATACACCCTCTCACCTACAGACAAAGGTCATATACAGTACAAACCCTAGAGTCACTTTCCCTACGTAGCCTCCCAGAGTGTATCTGGTGGAAAAACTAAGCATCACGAAACCTGACAAGAGCCATCTAATTATGCATAGAAATAACCAGTTTGAATGTACGTATATACTGAACGTTGACATCAAAACTAAACTTTTATGACTAAGTCACAAGCATAAGGAAATGTGGAGGGAGATTATTCTGCTGAGTTAACTTCAAGTTCAGTTTTAAACTTGGTACAAATCTTTAAAAAATGAATGAACATTTCAACGGTTAATTTAAATCTAACATAAATTATTTACAGTTAACATAAATTTGACATGTAAAATTAGAATAGTAGTTAGTTAATATACATTGTCGATACAAATGTTAAATATCGAAATTGAAAAACATCACTTTTAGAAATAGTGAAAAAACTGGCTGAACCAGCATAAATTCAAAATCAGTGCATAGTGACATATTTACCTATAATAAACTTTTGTGTCTTATAGATGGTTAGATATGAATTTTATATCAATTATTAATTCTAAAATTAATCTCTATAGATTGAAAACGAAAAAAAATGATTTTTTTCACATTCGATATTTTGTGTTTGCATAAACATCTGACCCAAGAGTAAATTTTCGTATTGCAATTCAACATTTTAATAATAAACAAGTTTAATTAGCATTGATTTTTTTTTTTATGGTAGAGTCCAAATTTCGAAATAAATGGATAAGATAGGTTTCATTGTAAATAGAAAACGACAAATGATTAATAATGCTTACTTATATCAGTATGGACAAAACTACCGACGAGAAGATCTAGCGCAGCGAAAAGGAGCACCACCAAAAGCATAAACTGCAATTTTACGACCCATTTGACTCCTGCTAAATTGATAACCGCCAACAAAAGAACGGCAGCACTAGCGAATCCACGCTGGGCCCATTTGCCACCTTCGAGACCGACGAGACCAGCAAGAGATTCGCCAAAACCAAGCACAAATAATGAACAGCCTACAGCCTGTAAAAACATTAATATAAATCAGATTATAGACATAAATTATAATATTTCATTAAATTATCATTTATAATTCTTAAAAAATATTATTAATGATGGAAAAGCCAAATTAGTAGATACAACCAAACGCATAGTGCACTCATTTGCTTAATATAAAATAAAATTATCTTATTATCTACAAATTATTATTTAGTTACGAGAGGAAGAAAAATAAATTGAGAAATTATAAAAAGGTATCAGTTCCGCAGGTTGTCGCTTCGAGTTGAGTCACATTTAACTTTTCATTAATTTCCTTTTTAATATTCTAGAAAATAAAAATAATTATATTACTGACTGTATATTGTAACTGTTACTGGTAGTATAACGATTAAAGAACCGAATAACACATACATTTTAGGTTATATCATCATCTTTACTTCGAAATGTTTGTAGAAACGTTCATTTCTTGATGAAATGATTACCGAAATATGCAATTATAATTTTCTTATTGGGAAACCCCAAACTCAGATTATTTTTATTTTCAAGAATACTAAAAAGGAAACGAATCAAAAGTTAATACTTGTTGTGACTTAACTCGAAGCGACAACCTGCGGAACTGATACCTAAAAGAAAACAATAGAATGAAAAACATTTTTTGAAAAACATTTTCATCTTTTTACCTAAAGGTCAACATTAAAATATATGAGTTTATTAATAATTCAAAAATATGATCTCGAAAAAACTTAATAATAAAATTTTAAGATAAATATCATTACTGAAGAATGCTCATTATATTTAATCAACCAATACAACAATGATAGAATTCGATCACTTTACCTGACCAAAAACGTAAAGAAGACCAAAAGCAGTTCCTAACCGAGGCCCGAGAACGTGGGCTAACAAAAAATATACACCTCCGCTTTCCATTCTACAACGCTCGCAGATCCCCACTGCAGATAAAACGGTAATCAAAGCAACGCCAACTAAAAAATTGGAAAATACGATAAAAAACCTAATGAGTAAAATTAAATTATAACAGTATTAATTTTTCAATGGTAAAGTGTTTAACAATAATCATATAGCATAGATAATTATGTTTATTATTAGTTTGGAAATAAAAATGATAGTCTGAAATTTTTGCAAAATTAGGTGAGTTGATTCACACCAGTGTATAAACCATAATTACATTTCACTATCGACAATATCTATTATTACAGTTATCAAAACAATTACATTTTTTTTCTTACCTGATCACTATTTCCTTTACTAAGAGTTATTAAAAAATGATTCCAAACTGAAACCAAATCTACCAATTATATTGCTATTAATACAACTATTATCCTAACAAGAAACATTAAATTAATTAACCTGTTGCCAATATCATTAAAATAGCATTCAATACACCAGCTTGTCCGACAATCCATCCAGACCTGAGGAAAACGATAACACCGAACACATTTATCAAACAAGAAGTGAAAACGCCATCTAACGTCCCGAATAAAACGGGTTCGGAAATAAAGAACTGTGATTTCCACCAGGGTGTGTCATTCTGAAAAAAAAAGAAAGAGAGAAATTAGTAACCTAGTTATAAAAAATGTATTTATTTAGAGTTGTAAAGCCTGATTTAATTTCTTTTAAAAACTTCACTGGAGGTATTATCAGCAATAACATAGAACTCCAAGCCATGGAGATGCGATATATAAGAAGAATGGAAGGGAAGAACAGAAGAGACCGAGTGTGAAACATAACAATACGGTCCAATGTGGGACTACGGCCAACTGGGGATTCATCGAGGAGCATCAGCTGAGAAGGTTCGGCCATGTTTCCAGAATGGCGGAAAACAGAGTGGCAAAGTCCGTATATCAGACAAAGGTAGAAGGTACGAGACTGAAAGGAAGACCAAGGATGACTTGGGAAGGTGCAATCCAGGAGGCCTTTGACAGAAGAGGTTTGGAATGGGGAAGAAGACGATTGGTACAGGGGAGACATTCATGGGTTAGGGATCCTCTACAGGAAGGATCCTCACACTGTTGGCGGTAGAAGAGGAGTAGATTAAATAAATAAACATAGAAATTTTCATTTCAAAATCTAAATAAGTATATCAACAGCTTACTACAAAAAACCTTAGTCTTAATTTTCTATATATTTTATTTCATTCTTTAGATTTGTTTCTTCACCTAAAGTTAAGCCTGGGAAAACCACTTCAATATCATTATTCAAGATAAAAAACTGAATAAATAATAAGCCTAACACCCAAACCCAATAATTATTAAGGTCGGACTTAAAATGTTTTTAAAGTAAGCTGATGATATATAATTTATTACATATATCAAATAAATTAAATAATATGCAAAACAATTCATTACTTGTTCTCCAGCAAACAGCTCATTCGGCCCGGCAGGTTGGTGGCCGATGAACCCGAAGTTACCATTTTCAATTGTAGTGTCTGGAGTACTTTCTGGACTGAAACCATTCATCAACCATTCCCTATTATGGCTTTCGGTTCTTCGTCCATTTGTACCCATTTTTAAAGGATCATCTGAGGACAGGACATAAAATTATTGTTGGTTACGATTTTATGTATAATTAAAATTACATTAATAATTATTTTTTAAAACACAGAATATGGGAAATGCATAACAAAGTCGTGAAAACTTCCAAATTTTGGTTATTTTTGTAGGATCAGTAGATAGTTCACTATGGATTCTGATCATATAAAAATCATGTTCATTTAATTTCTAACAATAAAAACCCTCTCCATAATAATGAATAATAGAAGATAAATTGCATAACAAATCGAGATAAAATTGTTGGTATTTTCAACAGAATAACGAAGATAGTAAAATTGTTAACAGACTGATAGAAGATCTGGATCTGTAAGGAATAGATGAAAACCATCGATCATTAAATGGATTTTTTTTCTTTTTTCTTAACATCCACGTAATAAAAATTAGTAAAACCTTTTATTCAGTCGTTTACAATATACAATTTGAACAGACTATTTCAAGGAATGACTCATTCATTGCATAACTCCCTTTTCTTTTAAAACATTAGATAATTGCTGAAAATCACATTACTATTTAAATTTTTATCTTTCATAAATTATTTTTTAGAAGATAAATATAAAAAATGTAAAATTATATTAAATTAAAATAATTAATTGATTATTTTCAAAAACAAAAGAAATATTTATTTGAATAAAGATCAGAGCCTTAATAAAAAAATTTAGTAGTGATAAAAATCAATAGAAAAATACTATACACATCAATATTTTTGAAATTAAGATGAGCAATTAGAAAAATGGTTAAATGAAAATTCAAATTTATACTTTGATACATAAAATTTTAATTGTTCACAATCTTGGTTTTAATGTAGTTATTAGAGAAATAAAATCAATAATTTCACAGCCAACAGCACTTTTATATTTATTGATAACAAACTGCCGTAAGTCGAGTGTTTCTCAATTTTATTTCACTTAAGTATTTACGTTATTCTGGATTATAAATAATAGAACATATAACACCTCAAATATTTAAACTGATCCAATATACAAACAAGTAATACATGTTCCACATGTAGTAATACATGTTTGTGTGCTAAAACGAATTCTGGTAACTGACATACTACGGTGTAGCTCTAATTTATAGATGTGGAACTTTTAACTAATAATAAATTTACAATAAACTTACCCGGTGTATCAAAATAAGAAGGATTTAATTATATTAATTTATCATTGACACTAAGAAGAAGGAAATGCAAATAATAATCTTCAGTACAATTAAAAAAGAATAAAGGTATAAATAGATCATACAAGTTAACTACCTAGCATAATCCCTCCATATGATAACAGAATCGAATATAGAAACAATAAAACCAGAGGAAAAGAGAAACTCGTTAAGATCAAAACAGAATCTGGTGCTTAGCAACAAACTCTTGATCTAGTTAACAGTGAAATAGATGCTCTGGAAATATGAAACAACTTAGGAGGAACTCAAATATTTCAAAGCTATATAAATGTATATATATATATATATATATAGGTATGAAAGGATATTCATCAGAAAGTAAATACAAATGACTAAAAGCTTAACTGAACAATAAAAATTTGTAACTAATAATTCTTCTCAGTAAATTTAACTTGATGCTGATAACATAAGTAAAGAAATCACCAAAACTTCCTATGACTCCTGATCAGACTTAAAACTGTCTATAAATATAAATTATTAACTCGTACTTACCGGTCACTTAAATACCGACGATAACCAATGATATGTAGAGTAGTTAAATTAATATTATATGTGGAACATCATATAAGTAGTTGTCAATATATTATTTCATGTATAACTTCGAAAAATAAAGCTGGATTCGTCCTAGGTATAGTAGCCTCATACATTCCCCAAGCTTGATTAAATAAATATTCGCGTAATTAAAAGGTATTCTAAACTAAAACAAATATCAATTCAAATCAACATGTAACATACTGTTTGCAACCTCCACACTACTTTCAAGTTGAAAGTAGTGACTCTAGTAGAGTCACAGCTTATGTGATCTATCAATCAGTTCATTTCTTGTCTGTTGAAATAATTAATTTCAGAAGAAAGTAATTATTTGTATAAACTTAATAAAAATATTAAGATATTTAAATAGTTTTTAACTATATATATTTTTACCTAATTTCTATTTCTTTACAAACAAAGTTATACAACCGTATTCGAAAGATATAATTTTGATAGATCTTTTGTACGATTCTTTACAAATTGTTCTTAATTTATTAATGTTCTCTAAAATAAAATCATTTAACTAAAAAGCAGAGTTGCAACTGCAGTGAGAAGAAAGAAATTTTCAAACCTAAAAAATTCAATTGAAATTATCTATATTTTAAATTAAAATATTTGTTTTAATTTTTTTAATACATTTTTAAAACTTTAATGTAACCCTAAAAGAATATATACATTTAATAATTTTCCTATCCCCTCTCCTCCTCGACCTTAGTACCCACAGATCAGGCCCGGCTCTCTAACTGCGAACATCGCTGGAGTTTATAATTTAGCTATTAGAACTAAAGTTAAACAATATATTCAGATAAAATAAAGTATTCTACTAATAAAAAAAGGTAATGAAACAATTATTACTATTGAAAATTAGAAATAGGGTACTTTTAATGTAGTTTAATAAATCTAATGTCTGTTAACTAAACCATTCATTAAGTTAGGTAAATTTAACTTCATGTAATGTTTTTTATAACGTTGATAATCCAATAAAAGAATATATAAAATTAATAACTATTCTATCCCCTCTACTCAGTGAACATTGAACCTGTACTTCGTACCTTTTAGTTAGCTTCCGTGTTCCTACCTGCGGACACCGCTGCAATTTATAATTTAACTATTAGAACTAAAGTTAAACAATATATTCAGATAAAATAAAGTATTCTACTATTAAAAAAAGGTAATGAAACAATTATTACTATTGGAAATTAGAAATAGGGTACTTTTAATATAGTTTAATAAATTGAATGTCTGTTAAATTAACAATCCATTAAGTTACGTAAATTTACCTTCGTGTAATGGTTTTTATAACGTTGATAATTCAATAAAAGAATACATAAAATTAATATTTATTCTATCCCCTCTACTCCGTGAACATTGAACCTGTACTTCGTACCTTTTAGTTAGCTTCCGTGTTCCTAACTGCGCACATCGCACAAGTTTATAATTTAACAATTAGAACTAAAGTTAAACAATATATTCTGATAAAATAAAGTATTCTACTATTATAAAAAGATAATGAAACAATTTTTACTATTGCAAATCAAAAATAAGGTAATTTTAATGTAGTTTAATAAAAATAATGTCTGTTAAATTAACCGTCAGGTTAATTAGGTTACGTAAATTTACCTCCATGAAATTAGTGATGGGCCAGAAATCACGAACTGTTACTTTTTCACTGTTGCTCAAAAGTCACAGGTCTAACTGTGATTACAAATTCATCAGTAACAGCTCCAAACTGTTCTTCACAGTGATTGGCGATAGAACCGAACGGAATTGAAGCGTGATTGTTATCGTGACTACAGTAGCAGTTCTAAACTGTTCTTGGCATATGGGAACTGGTCGTCGGCGGACGGAATTAAAGCGTGATTGTGACTACTGTGATTCGGGTGAAAAGAGTGATTACTGTTGTTAGGGTAACAGGGATTGCACCCTTGGAAACCTTTCTCTATAGTAATAAACTCTGATAAGCTGCTGCCATAATTTGACTCAATATTATTGTAGAAAATTAACTGCTCAGTAATAAATTTAATTTATATTTGAATGTTTAAATATAAGTGAAAGTCAGATATTTATTTACAGCTTGTTTATTGTAAAATATAAATATTTACTTGTAAATTACCTATACAAAAAATAATGGTAGTACTAGTAGGCACTACTGAGTAGGGGGGCGGATTTAAGGCTTTAAAGACTTTTTTTTGTACTTAGGAGAATCCATTACAGTTCATACTTACAGGCAAATTTCAAGATCAGGAATATTTCAAGGTGATTCGCTAAGTCCTTTGTGGTTCTGCCTTGCGATTAATCCTCTGAGCTCCATTTTGAATCAATCTGGAAAAGGTTATTCCTTGAATCAGGAAACAATGATCTCCCATTCTTTCTATATGGACGACTTAAAGCTTTTTGCAAAGAATGAGAGGGACATGAGAACTCTTCTTGAATTAGTAAGTTCATTCACAGAAGATATTGGGATGAAGCTAGGAACTGAAAAATGTGCAACCCTTAATATACACAGAGGAAAATACAAGGATTCAGCTAACATTGAACTCTCCAATAGTGACATCATTAAGCAACTTTAGGTCACAAGCTCCTACAAGTATCTTGGTTTTAGAGTATAATGTGATTACATTTAATTAATCAATGCGATAATATAACAATAATTATAGAGAGAGAAACAATAGATAATTACATATGTATGCAAATTACAATATCAAGTTGAAAAAACAAAGCAAATAATGAAGCAAATATACAAACAATATCAACTAAGATAACTTGGTATTAAAAATATCTAACTGGATGAGTGAAGCGTCAATGATATAATTAAAACGCACTTATATATAATATAAATAAAAACACATCATTCATTTATCAGTTAGAAAATTTTAATCTGAAAACTGAGTATGTTATTTCCGATTTTTTGGGAATTGTAAGGATTTAAAGTGATTGAATATACGAGATTTAAAGTATATAAGATTATTGGAACGACGAATGGAGGAAGGCATGGAGTTCCAAAGGGACGATGATCGGATAAGGAAAGCTCTTTCAAAAGCAGTTGATCAGGTGAGCAGCTGTGTATAGGCCTGAAAGCAGAGAACTGGTGTTACGGGAGTGGACCGTGGTTTTGAATTGAAGGAGGTCGGAGATGGTCAGTGGGATTGGATAGCTTAGTAAAGAAAGGAAGCTAGGAAGTACTTACGGCGATTCTGATTCTCTAGTTCTAGACAGACTGGAACTCCAGAATCAGAATTTATATTCTATATAACAGTCAACAACTGTAATTACTGAAAAAAGTGATTTCAATAAGATATAAATGTTTTGGTATTTATCACAGAATTTCTTTCTACATAGTCTATAAAAAAATAAACTTTTTGAATTAAAGAAATTTTAAAATAGGGCATCTTTAAGTGGATAAACAGTATAATATTTATGTGCGTAATATTTAAAAAAATGAATTTTAATAAATATAATAAAGTTTGTTTAAGATATTTTTTCTGATTCATTTACATTGTTCTGCTTGGCAACATAGATATAAGATGTTAATTTACCCCTCGCAAACGTTTTTATGCCAGAAGGGTTTAAAAAGGTTATTTTGAGGCAATTTGTCAATGTAAAAAACAGAAGGCTTTTCTTTTTATAGAAGCTATAGTTTTTACGAAACTATAATGTAATTGTAATTTCATAAAATAAAGGGGGATCTGAAAACATTTATTTACGAGGTGGGTTCAGTAAATTAAATTTACACCAATATTCAATAATTTATTATGGCATCATGAACTGTTATTTTTTTTAAGAAATCAAGAAAATTATTGGTTATATTATTTCCCTCGTGAAAATTTGAAGTTATTTCTCTCTATAAGAACCTTCTTTGCCCTTAAAAAATAAGGAAAAAATGTTAGCCGAATTGGCCGAGCCGTTCTCGAGTTTGGCACTTAGCAATACATTAGGCAATTCATTTTTATTTATATAGATATACAGTTGGGAGCAGAGTGGCTTGTATGAGAAAAGAAAAGTGTTGTTTTTATTATTTCCCTCGTCATTTTTACGTTTTTTTTCTCTCCATAAGAACCTTCTTTTAGCCGAATTGGTCGAACCGTTCTCGAGTTTTGCGCTTAGCAACACATTTGGCGATCCCTTTTTATTTATATAGATATAGAGCTTCTCGGGATTTAGATTTTAACTTAAACTGTTTTGATTTTGAAGATGAGAGCATGAGGAGAGATGGAAATAGCTTGCTTTGTATTCGGGGGGTTGAACAAAAATATTTTTTGGTTTATTTCCTTTCACCATTATCACTGCTTTATTGCAAATCATTGTATCTTCCTCTAAAGATAACAAAACAACTCCAATGATCTTCTCAAAATAGCCATTACCAAGAATTTTATCAAATAAAAAGATAATTTTTCTTTTTTTATAAAATAACTTCCATTATAGAAGACTTTAGGACCTTCAGCACAGTAACTGAGCACTCTACCGTAATCCTAGTACATGCGTAGGTAAATATTTATTCTGTGTTTTTTACTCAAAATAAATAAATAAAATCATTTCTCGCCAATATTGAAAATTAGGTTAAATGTTTAGACAGGGAAACCAAATTATATTTCCCTTAATTTATTAATGATTGATAAAGTGTTGACTTATTATTTTCTATACCTTATTGGCTAAGAGCCAATAAGGTATTTACAAAAATTGTTTTATTATTTACAAAAATTTGAATATAAGGAAGAACGCATTTTTAATGTTGATTCATTTAATTTATTCTGACAATTTCGTAAGATTCTGTCATATTAAATTAACAGGAAGGTAGATTGATTTGAAATAAAAAAATTAGTAATGGTTAATATTCTAGAAATTGTAGCCAAATATTGCAGTTGTCTGGAAATTCGTTTCTTCTGAATAGGAGTTCGTACCAATACCAAAATCAAAGACTTTTTGAAAAATGATAGGAGTAATCCCATTGTAACCCGGAGATTTTTTTGTTTTTTAATTTCATTGGGCTTTCTTAATTTTCTGATATTGCTCCCTCAGCTTGTTCCTTCTTTTAGGTAGTGCTGGCAGTTCATCATTCCACAATGGAACAGCCTTATATTGTTTTATACGGGGGTTATTACTTTATTTTTTAAACGTCATATTTGAAGCTTTAGAAATAATTTAGGCATCATTCTGGAAATTAAATTTGTGCTCATAAAATGGAGTGATTCAATGATATAGTTTTGTTCATCTTCAACTGTGTATTTGTTTTCAGTACGCGGTATAAATTCCTTTTCAAGTTGTTTTAATAAGTTAGTCTCAAATTTATTCCAATCAGTATTTGACCTAAAGTATTTTATTGCTCTAATTGTATTTTCAATAGACCTATTACATTTAATTTCAAATAGAATACAGTTGTGGTCCGTAAGATTGGTCTCGTTTGAAATGGTCGTCCAGTTTTTTATTCGTAATGTAGCTTGTAAATTAGAAAGAGTTAAGTCAATATTACTCTGCCCTCGATGCTCTTCAAATGTAGGAATATTTGACTTCATGTTTCATTATTAGTAACCCATTAGTTACGATAAACTCTTCCAAAAGTAATCCCCTTGAATTAGATTGTGACTCATCAATAACAGACAGTAACCTTACTCGAAGGAGTTTAATATAATACATTATTTTAGAGCAGTGGTTCCCAACCGGGGGGGGGGGGGGGGTAATGACAAGTCAGGGGGGCGCGAGACCAGTTGGAAATAAAGAAAATTCATACTAAGTTTTGATTATTTTCTCTTACCGGTACTTCTTTATCTTAAGATGAAAGTTATAATGTTGTATTTGTGATAGTAAAACATGTGGTTTTTTTCATAGACTCATACAAAGTTTGTCCAAGACTGAAGGCTTTAGTGGTTTGATATGGCTGCACTCATCGCATTAGCAGGGAGCAATTCCTGCTACTGGGTTCAGTGAAGCGAACCATCCACTATAAAAAATGGGTAACGAAACCACAGGCAGAACCTC
The DNA here is from genome assembly GCA_964056705.1 of Troilus luridus. Classification (NCBI taxonomy): domain Eukaryota; kingdom Metazoa; phylum Arthropoda; class Insecta; order Hemiptera; family Pentatomidae; genus Troilus; species Troilus luridus. The sequence continues at coordinate 27,392,271 of OZ057417.1, read as the reverse complement.
ATGGGTGGTTTGGAATCCTGCCTCTGCCTATCCCATTGTAAGTATTTTCTTCTTCTTTTACTTCCTCCAAGTTCCTTTATGCTTCGAGTTGTTCTACCCCAGAATCTGCATTTTTCCCTGCCCCTCAACCATATTTGTCGTCCTCTGGTGTCTTCCCAATAACCCAATAAAATTAGGGAGGATCTAACGTAGCTTTCGGCAAATCACCTTCCTTGCACAACCGTTATCCAAGAAACAGTACAGTACTGTCTCTACCATGTAGTAAACCCCAGACCCTTCATGGGTTGTAGTAGAACAGGTAAAAAAAAAAATTACCGATATAAAAATAATTCAAACAATTAAATAAGCTCTCGTGTGTTGCTATATGTCATATAGCATATGCTTCACTCATCCAGTTAGATATTTTTAATATCAAGTTATCTTAGTTGATATTGTTTGTATATTTGCTTTGTTTTTTCAACTTGATATTGTAATTTGCATACATGTGTAATTATCTATTGTTTCCCTCTCTATAATCATTGTTATATTATCGCATTGATTAATTAAATGTAATCACATTATACTCTAAAACCAAGATACTTGTAGGAGCTTGTAACCTAAAGTTGCTTAATGATGTCACTATTGGAGAGTTCAATGTTAGCTGAATCCTTGTATTTTCCTCTGTGTATATTAAGGGTTGCACATTTTTCCGTTCCTAGCTTCATCCCAATATCTTCTGTGAATGAACTTACTAATTCAAGAAGAGTTCTCATGTCCCTCTCATTCTTTGCAAAAAGCTAAGTCGTCCATATAGAAAGAATGGGAGATCATTGTTTCCTGATTCAAGGAATAACCTTTTCCAGATTGATTCAAAATGGAGCTCAGAGGATTAATCGCAAGGCAGAACCATAAAGGACTTAGCGAATCACCTTGAAATATTCCTCTTTTTATTGGAATTTTCTCTGCGACGAGAGTGTTTCTTTTAGTTGGATGAACCAATGACATTTCCCACAGCTTTATAAGTCGTTGCAACAGTTCTGTCACTTTTTGGTCGACTTTATAAATCTTGAGAACTTCAATCAGCCAGTCATGCGGGACCGAATCGAATGCTTTCTGATAGTCAATCCATGAAAGCGATATATTACGCAACTTTTTTGATACTTGTGAAGCTATGAATGAATCAATCACTAGAAGCTCTTTACACCCCTTAGAGTTTCGCTTACATCCGATCTGCTCCTGTGCCATAAGGTTGTTCTTCTGTACATGTCCCATTAGTTTATTACTGATTATAGACGATAATATTTTGTAAAAACCATTAAGACATGTTATTGGCCGAAAGTTCTTCGGTTCCGGAGATTTGTTTTTTCCTTTGGGAATCAAATATGTCTTCCCTAAACAGTTGTCTTTGGAGGTATAACCGAATTGCACAATAGTTTCTGGAAATAAGAGGCTAATGGTACATGAGTACTTTTAAAGTGTTTGAGCCTATAATTTTGAATTTTATCTGGCCCGGGTGCTTTCCTGTTGTGTGCAAACTTAATAGATTCCTGTACATCATCACCATTAATTTGTACTACATCCATCATAGGAACACCCCGTGTTTCTGCATGCAAATTCCTGAGCCAAAAAGCATTATTGTTATAATTTTTCGGACAGCTCCAGATGTTTTCCCAATAACTACAAAAGTCAGACTCATTATTATTATTATTATTATTATAGTTACAAATACCAATATATTTTTATATGAGATATAAGGGAGAAGGAATGGCTACGAGAAGGAAAGGTGTTGGATGAGAGATCTTCCTTAAACATCCAATGTTTGATAAAGATCCTTACATTGTTTTCTCCAATACACGTATGCTACTTTATGAGCAGAAGGTTGACTGCGCATTGGGAAAATTATTTCCTCTTCACCCGATATTTTGACTTAATTATAGTTATTTTTATTTATTTTATTTATTTGTATTATATACTTTCCAAAAAAGGCTTTTCTCATCTGTAACGGAAGAAGTTCTAGTGCTATATAGCTCCAATTACTTTATAATTTAAAAACAAATTATTTTTGTCTAAAAACTATATTCCGACAATTTAGAAAACATCCTGCGCAGAAGTCGGCTCTGGGCCCGGCCGCGCAGGCTCTTTCCCCCACTACCTAGCTCGTTTCACTTGTACTTATTCCTCAACTTGATCTAGCTTGCTCTTAATCTTATATATTTGCCTTCTCTTGGAGTTATTGTTGTTATTGTTTTGCGTTCCACCCAGGTACCCTTGGATTTCATTTTGTACCTGATATTAATATAGTATTCTAGACTCGTCTTTCTTTGGACTCTATACCAGCGGTTCCCATCCAATGGACAGCGCAGATCAGATAAAAATAAAATAAATGAAACAGATAAAATGAGTGAAAACAATTTGAGTCATTCAGTTGCTAGTAACTACTGGTTGCATAACATAATACAGGAGTGGATCGAAACCATAACCTTGATCCTAAATATAATCTAATAAATCATGATTAGTGTTTCCAAAACGTTCTCCAAAAATTGCATTAATTGAATTTATCCAGTCCAGTACAGGTAAAAGAGAATTCCTATCCTTCAAATAGATCTAAAAGTTCTTATTTTACTAAAAAAATGTTAAATAATGAAACAGTTTCAAGAACCTGGCTGATTTATTCTAAATCAACTGATTCGGTTTATTGTTTATTGTTTTGGTTTATTGTCACTCCTTTTAATGGTATGATAGGTTATAACGATTGGCAGCATTTGTCTATAAACTTAGAACGTCATGAAAAGAACTCAGCGTACCAGGTTTGTCTCAAGAAACATATTACATTAAAAATTGGCATTTTAAAAGAAAAAACAGTCGATTTCGTGCACCAAGCTGAAATTGAACGAGAGAAAAAACGTTGGGTGGCAGTAAGCGAACGAATAATCCATATAATTCGGTTTTTAGCGAGGCAATGTCTGGAATATACGGGGAAATTCTGAAACAATTCATGAGTCTGATAATGATAATTTTTTGAAACTGGTTGAATGTATCTCTAATTTTGATGATGTATTTGCAGAACACATTGACCGTATTGAAAAATCTGAGTCACGCCTAACTCATTATCTTGGCCATAATATTCAGAATGAATTAATACAATTATTAGGAGAAAGAATAAAAAAAAACGATTTTTTTGGAATTGAAACAATCCAAATATTTTTCAACTATATTATATTGCACTCCAGATATTGCACATATAGAACAAATATTGGTTGTCATACGGTTCGTAAAGAACATTTTCTGGGATTTTTCCCAATTACAGGTGCAACTGCTCAGGGTTTATCTCAATTTTTGTTATATTTTTTAAACTCTAACGATATTGATATACAAGATATGCGTGGCCAAGGTTATGATAATGGCGCGAATATGAATGGAAAACATATAGGTCTCCAAAAACGAATTTCAGACTTAAACTCGCGCGCATTTTACGTACCTTGTGCGGCACACAGCCTGGATTTGATAGTTAATGACGCTGCTAAAAATTCGTTAAAAATTGTCAATTTTTTTTCAAATTTATGTTTTATTTTCTGCGTCAACAGCGCGTAGGGAATCTCTTGCCAAAGAAATGGCAACCTTAACTCTAAAACCACTCTTAAAAGCTCTACGATTTAATCTAGGAAACGTATATGATGAATTTATCTGTTCCCTAGTTGTTTGGTTTGATATTTTAAGCAAGATAAATATAGTTAGCAAAACTCTTCAAAATTCAGATGTCGTTTTGTGAGAAGTGGTAAAAATGATTGATTTTGCAAAAAGAAGTTTGTCTGAATTCCGTAGTGAATCCGCTTTTCAGGAGTTCCTCAATAACGCGAAAACCATAGCCAACCAAAGTAGTCGACGCAATTGCCGAATTTCCCGCACCAGCTCGCCCTCGCGCCTGTAGAAGGTTTTTTGACTATGAGGCAGAAGATGAGCCGATAACAGATGCAGAAAAACATTTCAAAGTAAATTTTTATTACTACCTATTTGATACCGCGATCAATAAGTTCGACGAACGGTTCGAAATTTTGAATCAAAATAATATACTTTTTTCATTCCTTCAAAAATTAAATAACTGTAGGGATTTAGAGATTGATACAAAAAGAACATATTGTTCTAATTTAGAAAATAAACTGTGTCATGCTGGTTCTTCAGATGTAGAAAAGTGAGAGCTCTTTAATGAAATCGAATTATTACCGATGTTCATTAATGATTCTACCACACCGTTGGATATTTTAAATTATTTGTTTAATAATAAATTAATTTCAGTGTTTCCAAATCTGCCCACAGCACTTAGGATTTACCTCACATTGCCAGTCACTGTTGCTCACAGCGAAAGATCATTTTCGAAACTAAAGTTAAATAAAAACTATCTCAGATCCACAATGTCTCAAAGTAGATTGACAAATTTATCATTAATAAATATTGAACATAAAATCAAAATTGAAGTGAGTGACATCGTTAAAGATTTTGCAGCTGCTAAAGCACGAAAAGTAATCTTGTAAATATGTATTTGTAATTTGACTAAGAGCGTCTTTTAATTTGTATATATTATTAATAAATATTGTAAAATAAATTTGTGCTTTCTTATTTCTGTAAGCCCTAGTTTCCTCAAATACATGGTTATTTTAAGTCAGTGTGGATATTATATTTTGGCGGAATGGATATACTCATCAATACCAATTCTAAAATCGCGAAAAAATATCAGCTGTTCCATTCATTTGGTCTCAATGACTTTTTCTATGGAACAACAGATTTTTTTTCGCGATTTCACATTAATCTCCTTAGAGGATTTGCCATTTTTTGCAACACCTTGTGTAACTGTAAGTGTTTAATTTTGATCGCGTGCCTACTAGGGGCGCCTAGGTCACGATTGCACACGAGCGCGCATGGGCTAGAGCCGGCGCTGGTCTTGAATGGGTTAAACCATAAGAGGAAAATTTACGTTATGTGTAGGATATTGATAATAATTCCATCTGTATGTATATTGATAGGATTAAAGTGAATTATACAAGTGTCAAAGTAATTTATCCTTATAATGCGTATTCTGTGATCGTTATATTCAAGATGTGGAATTAAGTGCGCCGACGCGATCACTGTTGGTAGCATTTCGAGTAGTGATGGGCCAGAAATCACGAACTGTTACTTTTTCACTGTTACTCAAAAGTCACAGGTCTACCTGTGATCACAAATTCATCAGTAACAGTTCTAAACTGTTCTTCACAGTGATTGGCGATAGAACCGAACAGAATTGAAGCGTGATTGTTATTGCGACTACAGTAACAGTTCTAAACTGTTCTTCACTGTCATTGGCGATAGAACTGAACGGAATTAAAGCGTGATTGTTATTGTGACTACAGTAACAGTTCTAAACTGTTCTTCGCATAAGGGCGACTGGTCGTCGGCGAACGGAATTGAAACGTGTTTGTGACTAATATTACTACCTTAATTTGACTTAATTAATTTTACTGTAGAAAATTAACTGCACAGTAGTAAATTTAAATTATTAATATAATTTAAATTATATATAAATAAATTAAAAGGGAAAGTCAGATATTTATTTACAGCTTGTTTATTGTAAAGTATTAATATTCACTTGTAAATTACCTATACAAAAAATAATGATAGTATTAGTAGGTACTACTATGTGGGGGGCACGTGCCCCCGTACAAATTGTATCGCCTGAATAAGATCATAAATCACTTATTGAATTATGATTGATTTCTTACACTATTTGTTTATTCGAATAATAAAAATCTTTATTTGAGGATTTAGTTTTTGTTCTGTTTTTTACCCATAAAAGTCTATGATACTTCTCTTCATTATCTTGTAACAACTAAACCCATTTGAGACCGATTCCACACCGTGTTTGCAATAACAGTAATGTGCAATTATCAGTTATTCTGAGTAAACAAGTCGTTGAAATAAGATTTTTCTTGAACTAAGGAAATCTGTAAAGTACAGGAAAACAAAATTTTGCATTGGTATTACTGTGTACCAAAAAATCTAAAAACCTATTTTTTTAAACTTTTTAAAAACTTTCTTTCCATTATATTCTGTTCTTTATCATTGAAAACAAAATAGCGATTTTATATGATCTAACTATTTTTGAAATAAATGTTTATAAATTTTTTAATGATGTATTTTCATTTTATCTTACATTGCACACTTGGTAAAAATTTTAATAAACATTTCCGAGGAGCGAGCTGCATACCCAGTGTGCAATGATCTTATTTAAGAGAATTCACTTACGAATTGGGTGATTTACATAGTAAACATGGTTTTTTATTTAAAATGAATAATATAAAGACAAAAAATTTTCCCTTCTGGGGACCGTCTTCGAAAAAAATCGTCTTGAATGGGTTTAACTTTATAAGATGAAAATTTACGTCATATAGGATATTGAAAATAATTCCATCTGTATGTATATTGATAGGATTATGGTGAATTATACAAGTGTCAAAGTAATTATTATCCTTATAATGTGTATTCTGTGATCGTTGTATTCAAGATGTGGGATTAAGTACGCCGACGAATCACTGTTGGTAAGATTTCGACAGAATCACGAATCACAGTTAGTAGCAGTTAAGCAATCACTGTTGGTAGCAATTCGACAGAATCACGAATAACAGTTAGTAGCAGTTAAGAAATCACAGATAAGAAAAATCACAGTTAGTAGCAGTTAAGCAATCACTGTTGGTAGCAATTCGACAGAATCACGAATAACAGTTAGTAGCAGTTAAGAAATCACAGATAAGAAAAATCACAATAACAGTTAGAACTGTTACTGAAAAGTAGCAGTTAAGCCCATCACTACATGAAATGGTTTTTATAATGTTGATAATGCAATCAAAGAATATATAAAATTAATAATTATTCCATCCCCTCTACTCCGTGAACATTGAACCTGTACTTCGTACCCTAGCCTCCAGTCAGGTGCCAGCTTCAAAAATGTGCTGTTATCATAATTTTTATAGATCTTCATTATTCTCCAGGTTAAGAAGGAAGATGATTTTTTTTCATTTCTTTTTTCTTAGTTAAGTAGTGATGTCCGCAGCTCGTAATAGATATGTCTAATGCGCCTATCAATTATTTTTTGGTTTCCTTGCAATAGTAATTCTATGTGAAATACATAATTTGCTACTTGTGTATTAAATCCACCACCTAAAAAGCCCAACGTTGTACGTATGCGCAAGCAGTTACATTTTACAACAGTTATATTTCTAACAGTAACAGTTACATTATTTACAGATTCATTGTTCTTTGTTTCTTTGAGTGTTCTAGAGTTGTTGTGTCCTCATTTTTGTTTGTTGCTGATTTGTTGTTTGTTTGGTAGTTAGGGGTGGATTTTAATTTGAATTGTTGATGATATATTCCATTGTTTATTTCTATTATTATTATATTTATTTATGTTATAATTTCATTATTTCTAGAGTTGTAGTTGTATCCTCATTTTTATTTGTTGGTGATTTGTTTTTTGTTTGGTGGTTAGGGTTGGTTAGGGGTCGTTATGGGTGGTTAGGGTTGGTTATGGGTGGTTTTTATTTTAAATTGTTGATGATATATTCCATTATTTGTTTCTATTATTATTATATATATTTCATTATGTTGTTATATATTCAATTATATTATTATTTCTTCTATTTATATGTGTCCATTATTATTATATAGCATGTTATATTATGCAAATTCTAACCCCAATAAAAATATTTAAAAAGGTTATCCAAGGTAATTCTTAGAAAAATAACTGTTATAAAGCGTAACTGGTTGCGCATTGGCCTTTGCAGGGGGTGGGTTTAATACACAAGTACCCATAATTTATTTATTATACACATTAAATGAATAATATACCTGTTTATTATCTTTATATTCCAATTACATATAATTGAATATCATTTTTATTTTAACTACTGTTATTATATTTATTTTGTTAGTATTATAATATTGGCAATTTATTTTTCAGGCTCAAAATCTGAAGAATCTACTGCAGAGGTACTTGAAGGAAGCTCAATGATGGCGAAATTAGACATGCAGTAGCTATAAGAATTGGATTGACGTTTCATATAAAAAGAGGATGATGCTAAGGAGAAGAAGAGGATGATGATGATGAGCAAATCAAGTAAGTGAATATACATTTTACTTATAAACATACGTTATAAAGTGGATAATTATAAGATTCTAATTACGATTACCCACTACACTACTAACACACGCAACACTACCAACACCCGCTACACTACATACACCCGCTACACTACCAACACCCGCTACACTACCAACACCCGCTGCACTACATACATCCGCTACACTACATACACCCGCTACACTACATACATCTGTTACTCTACGTACACTAGCTACACTTCCCAACACCCGCTACACAACCAACACCCGCTACACTACACACACCAGCTACACTACATACACCCGCTACACTACCTACTCCCCCTACCCCACATACACCCGCTACACTACCAACACACCACCTTCACACCCCCCCACTACCTACACCCGCTACACTACATACACCCGCTACACTACATTCACCCGCTACACTACCAACACCCGCTGCACTACATACATCCGCTACACTACATACACCCGCTACACTACATACATCTGTTACTCTACGTACACTAGCTACACTTCCCAACACCCGCTACACTACATACACCCGCTACACTACATACACCCGCTCCACTACATACACCCGCTACACAACCTGTTTTTTTTTGTTTTTTTTTGTTTTTGTTTTTTTTTACACCCTACCTGCCATTTCTGGCATACGGGTTTCGGCAGTGACGGGTTAGTGCGTTGGGTATACGCACGCCCGCCACTGCCAACAATCTACTCTTTTCTTTTAAATCTTTATTAATAAAACATTACATCCTTTGGGGGGGTTCCGTTTAATAACTGGGGACAATTTATAGCTTTCTGTGGTGCTGCCCAGTGCACGGATGTGCACCTTACTGCTGGGGCAGCACCTTACCACTCCTCCTGGCCGGTCCCCATCCGTCCGGACGCCGTCCAGCAAGCCTGGTCCGCCGCATCCGTCCGGTCATCCAGCTAGTCTCAATCCCTTCGGTCTCCTTCCTCTTCTCTCTCCTCTGGCGCCTCCTCTTCTGGTGGCTCTTCGTCCGGTGGCTCGCCGAGGGGCCGGACCCTGCTAATGGTGAAGTGCGCAGGCCCGACCACTTCCTTCCACCCGTAGACAAAATCCCTAAAGAAGGGGTAATTGTCCTTCTCCATCAACCGGGGCAAGTCATCCTCGGCGAGGGCGAAAAAACCCGTTTTCCGCGACAACCTGGCACGGTGTCCTTCCATCGCGATGCAGGAGAGCACCACGTGCTCCGCAGTCTCAGGGACCCCACAATGCGGGCACCGGGGGTCGATCTCTCTCCTATGCTCACTGAGCTTACCCCGGAACCCGCCGTGTCCTGTAAGGATCTGCGAGACCCAGTAGTCCGGGAGGACCCATGTCGCCGCCAATCTCGACTGGACGGTGGGGAAGAACTTCCTCAAGGTCGAGCCCTTCTGGCTTCCCACCCACCGTCCGTTCCACTCGTCAATCGAGTCCTCCCTCACTATCTTCTTCCATCTATTAGGGGTCTCGCCGATCCTCTCTCGGAGTCCCTCCGGGAGCGCCGCCAGCCCCTGCCTCTTCACCTTATATTTCAGTGCGTCCTCCTTGAGGTCCAGGGGCATAGCTCCGGTCAGCACCTGCACCGCATCATGTGACACCGTCCTGTAGGCCTTAGAAACTCTCAGCAGAGCCAGTCTCTGGATGGTCGCCAGCCTCCTCTTATGCGGTTGCGTGAGGTTACGGCTCCACGCAGGGGATGCGTACCTCAGGATACCCAAGACCACGCCTTTGTAAATGGTCATGGTTGCCGGGTACCTGAGGCCCCAGAAAGCACCCCCTATTCTTCCAAGTCCGTTAAATGACAGGGTCACCCTATCTTTCAGGTATGCTAGGTGAGGGGTGGCGTCAAAGTTCCTCCTGAACCTAACGCCGAGGTATGTCACCTCCTCACCCAGCCTAACTCTTTCTCCCTGTATCTCCATTATGATAGGGCGAGCCCTGTCGGTGGAGCCTCTTAGGAGTATGGCCTGGGTCTTGCCTGCGGCCATACTCAACTTCCGCCTCACGCACCATTCCGCTACGAGGCTGGCGCATCTCTCTGCTTCTGTCTTCAATCTGGCTCTGCTATTTTCGGCCACTAGGACTGCCAGGTCGTCAACGTAGGCCGTGGCAAGGAACCCTTCGTCTTCTAGCTCCCCCAGCAACTGATCAAACACGAGCTTCCACAGGGCCGGCCCGAGGACCGACCCTTGTGGGCACCCTCTCTCAATTCGTCCTTCCACCTCGTAGTAGCTACCTCTTACCCTGACACTCCTGTCACTCAGGTAGCACCTTACGAGGGAGTACAGGTTGCTGGGGGTGTTGAACTCCTGCAGCCGCTGGAGTACGCAGGGCCACCATACACTGTCGAAGGCGGAGGATATGTCGAACAGTACGAGCATTACGTACTTCTCCGCCCTCTCTTCCACGTCCCTGCGCACTCTCAACAGCGCATCTGTGGTTCCCTTGCCACGGGTCGAGCCGAACTGCCGTGGATGGCTAGCTGCACTGAGGACCGGCCTTAGGCTGGTGACTATTAGGCTCTCCAGGACTTTACTGACGACTGGGTCATCACTACATACTACACAACCAACACCCGCTACACTACATACACCAGCTACACTACTAACACACGCAACACTACCAACACCCGCTACACTACATACACCCGCTACACTACAAACACCCGCTACACTACCAACACACCACCTACACCCCCCACACTACCTACACCCGCTACACTACATACACCCGCTTCACTACCTACACCCGCTACACTACATATACCCGCTACACTACCTAAAGCCGCTACACCACCTATACCCGCTACACTACCTTAACCCGCTACAATACATACACCCGATACACTACCTACACACGCTACACTACCTACACACGCTACACTACCTACTCACGCTACACTACATACACCCGCTACACTACATACATCTGTTACTCTACATACACCAGCTACTCTTCCCGACACCCGCTACACTACATACACCCGCTACACAACCAACACCCGCTACACTACATACACCAGCTACCCTACCTACACCCGCTACCCTACCTACACCCGCTACCCTACCAACACCCCCAACATTACCTACACCCGCTACCCTACCAGCACCCCCTACACTACCAACACCCTCTACACTACATACAGCCTTAAACTATCTGTAGCCGCTAAACTACCCATACCATACTATGCGAAACGAGACTGGAAGATCGATGATACAAAAACTCTTTTAGCATTTAACCTGAGGTACAAGGACGAGTACAGGCCCAGTAATGAAGTGAAACAAGAGTGAAAGAGGAAAGAATCATATCGGCTTTCACTTCCGGCAATCCTTTCGGTGATGATGATGATTCTGCTTATCCTTTTCCCGATGATCTGAATAATCCTTTTAACGAGGAATCGTCAAATCCTTTCGAAGGTGAACTGGATAATGAAGCAGCGACTATGACAAGAATCTGAACCCGTTTGCCAAATTATAGATTATTTTATTATTCTATTTAATATTATTGTATTTAAAAAAAAGTTATCAAGCTTTTAATGGGTATCCTTTTGAAATATTAGTTATTTTTATTTTGTTTACGTCATATTACCAGATAATATATTATTAGTTCAGGCAAAAAATGCTCCAGTAGAGAGGGTAGATGGAAGTGATGGTATGCTGAAATCGACTCTAACTTTTGTTATGACTAGCCTATTCTAAAAGTACATTTTGTTAGAAGGTATATATTATACCTTTTCTTTCGATCCTGTTTACTGTTCGTTACTGTGAAGGTAATTTATTTTCTAAAGCCTAACAGAAGTGGAGGAAATCGATTCAAAATCTTGTGAAAATTTAATGCTTTTTATTTTATTTTTATTTTTTTTACTACTAACTGTTTCTTAGATATAATTGAAAAACTGTAATAAATGAATTTTTTATTTTGTTTGTTTTCTTTCGGTTTTCGAAATTCAGTTAATACTCATTTAACTATCTTTGGCGTTTTGAAACAAAATGTTAAAAAGATAGTTTAATGAACATTGACTAAATCTTAAGAACTGGAAGAAAAAACTTATTTTATTAACAGCCAAGAAGAATAGAAACCATTTTATATCTGCAGCCTCGGAGAATAAGTGGTTAAGTCGAATATTGTCCGAAATAAATTAATTGAACCGAGGAAAACAGAGACATGTCATTCTCGTGGTTTTTGGCTTGAAATGGAGTTATAATATAAGAAATATCTCCGTCTAAAGTCAATGCCTGGCTCAGTAAACTTAAACATTTCAAAAATGACACGATTCTACTTACCTTTTACAATTATTTCATTTCAGGCAAATTACAACTTAACCACTTAATACCCGGGACTGCAGATATATTTATGTACATATGTATGTTTATCTTTAACCCTGAAGTCAATTAGTCATCTCATCATTTCTATCTCAATCTTTTTCATTGACTGGTAAGTATCGTTTGTTTTTACCATTAATTTTCAATTATTGTACTTTATTCTTTTGTCTAATGAATTATTGATCAATATATTGATGAGTATTATATATCTACAGCCCTGGTGAATTTTGTACAGAATAATACCGAGGGAATTGGAAAGGTATTTATCTTCAACAGGTCTGTAGATATATGAATTAATTTTCTATATTTAATATGCTTTACATTGAAATATGTGATATCTAGATCTAAGTTATTCAGTTTAGATATATTCATTATTTTATTTTATTTAAAACAAATATCAGTGTTAATTATTGTCAGATATAATGAAAATACTATCTATTGCTTATTGGATACTGATTGGTTAGTTGAGGTGCATACTGAAGAACGTCAAACTTTTAGTTTTTGTATCAACTGATCGATGAGCATTTATTGTTTATGAGAATTAGTCCATGCTTAAGCTATCAAATGAAAGTTCTTTTATAGTTACTTATTAATAAATTGTTATTTATTCAATTGCAATTTGTCAAGTATTCTCCTACAAACTCGCTCTATGTACTAGAAATAGTTATTATTTGTTTATTCATTTAACATAAATTTATGCTGTATTATAGTTATGATTTCACCTGACCAGATATAATTAGGATAGGGATCTGTAACGAGTACCTGATACCACACATGCTCGGATCCCCCATTTTACTTTCTACCAAAGGATGGCATAACTAATGATTTTTTACTCCCTTTAAAAAATCCAAAGGCGAATCCTTTGGTAGGTTGTTATGCTAACCACTTCACCACAAGTGACCCCACAAGATTATAGTTGTGATCATTATGCTTTTATGATTACTTCTGTGTAGAATGAATTCTTACAAATACTTACTATCTTATGCAATCAAAGATCAAAATAAAATCATTAAAAAATCTATTATGGACACCAAATGACTTCCTACTAAACAATAATTTTTGATGTTCCAAAAATTATTAAATCATTAATTACAGAAAGTCATCATCATCATCATATTCTGTCCTCTTGAACCTACTATGCAGTGTGAGGAGCTGCTGGTCTTTATAGAGGCTGCGTGAGCTCAAGGAGCATCCGCAGATCTCACATGGTCAATCTAATGCTGTTAAAAGATCAAATATTATCTGCCACAGGTGGTTTTGAACCCAGGGCCTTCAGAAGATTGAATTGCTTTATATACATCATCTTTCGGATCTTGAGAGATGTCCCTGTTACTCGATTTTATGAAGAAGTGAAGTGGCTTTACTCTTTCTATTGTTGTAGGTTCTTCTTGATTTGTCAGTTAAAAAAGTATACTATAATGTAAACTATGGTCTATCAGGCAGTCAATGGTGTACTCATGACCATATTAGCTCCAGCAAGGAGACTGGGCCTGGAAACTAACGAAGAAAAGACCGAATTCATGATATCAGCTCATAGGGTCAACCATAGGGAGCGTACACATTTTAAAAGGTCGAAGAATTGATCTATCTTGGCTCACAGGTTAAGCTGAACAACGAGACATGACAGCAGAGATAAGACGGAGAATAATTTTTTCAAACAGAAGTTTTTCGGTTTAAGATATTTCATCAGAAGTCATCATCTCAGTTGGAGAAGCAAAAGACCCTGATCCGGCCTGTCTTGTACGGATAGAAGACTTCGAACCGTCTCAAAGTTGGATGAGCAAAGGCTCATTGTGTTTGAGAAGAAAATTCTATGCCGACTCCTGAGGTCTAGTGAGAGTATGCGAGAGCTGGGAACCAAAGAGTTAACTTTGAGCTCTACACATAGACAAGAGAACCGGACATTATGAAAGTCATCCACATATCATCAGGATGCACGATGAAAGCATTCAAAAAATGATAATGACCTAACAACTAGTTGGATCAAGAGGCATCGGGAGACCGAAACTTGAATGAAGAGACGGGGTTGCGAGTGATTCTAGCAATCTGCTTGGTATGCCGAATCGGATTGCGGCTGCGCGGGATAGAGAGAGATGGCTAAAGCTGCCTCAATAATGGTTTGTTGCACCACTGATGAATGGTCATCAGCCTAACCATCCCAGAACTTATCCGAATTACAAATGGTATAATGACTCTTAAGCTACGAGGCATAAGTTGCAATGATACAAAACAAAAGATAACCGAAAACAAATGATTCCAACCTGCTTCTGATACGGTAATAAAACTGCATTTTTTTCATCTTAATTCAAAATAAGTTTTGTAATATAGATTTTTTAAGTAGTCTTACATTGGAATTTATGTTCACCATAAACCATTAAGACTTTTTTTTTAGAAAAACAATTATAGTTGCTATTCAATATCTCCCTATTGTATCCCCCTGTATGCTATTAATTTATTCCCATTTTACACAAAATGTACATTTTATGTTTTTTGTATAAATGAATTTATTTATTGTAAATGGACCCAGGAGGATCAGACAAAGCATTCTATCGTTTCTTCGATACTTCCTTCATCTATTCTCAATGTATTATATTTCCCTCCTCTGGCCATTTTGTGTCTATATGTTTAGTTTCACGTATTTTTCTATTTCTGTCTATGGTTAGGATCTTAAAATTTAAAAGAAGGTTATTTTAAAACTCTGTTTCAATCTTCTGTGTCTTAAAATTTATTTTGACTTTGCATTTGGTTCCTTCCAATAGAATATACTATATTTTTGTTGCCACATTTTTTTTTCATGGGGATTTTCTATTTCAATACTTGAAGAACTTAAGAGATTTTTGGCAAGTTTCATTGAAAACGCCACAATTGGATTGGGCACCAAAACACTAAATAACAAAGAAATAAACAACAGAATAGCATACACAACAGTTTCTGAAACACCAATATCCTTTGGGATTGAATATTTGATTCAATTAAAATATTGTCCTTACCTGTTAGAAGTAGGTAAATAATTTGATGGATTTTTGAAAAAAAAGAGTATATTAAAAATAATTTATATATTTATATGCTTTGTAAAAATATGTACACTTGTACTCTAATATTTATATAAAATAATTATTTTAAATACAATATAATCAACATGTAATATAATACTTAAATATAAATATTTAAAAAAAGGTATTTACACTTGGTAGATTAATGCATTGTCTTATCACATATCAAAAAATGTCCCCATCTTTGTGGTAGATTGGAGAGCAGTAATTAGCCGCAACAATGCCGTAAGGCTGTTGTGAACCAACATGGACGATGGTATCCTTGCTTAGTTTGTTCCAGAAATGGAGGATATAAGTATTGTTTATCCGATCCTTAATTTTCGGCCAGGCAGTCTCATCGAGGAATTGCTTCCATTCCCAATAAGGTATCGGGTAAAAGAAAGGAGGTGGATGGATAGTGAGTCCACAGTCAAGTTTTCCCAGCTCAGACAAAGGCGCCTTCTAAAAATTAAAAAAATATATTTTATGTTCTCTTCAAAATATAAATATTTTAAAAAATTTATATTGATAATGCAATTTAGGATTTAGTTAAAAGAACTAAAAATAAAGTAATTGTATAATATTAATTTTTTTTCATATGTGTCGAAAAAAAATAAGAACAAGAAAAATGAATGGCAATAAAACAGATTGAAAATAATTAATAAATAAAAGATAGTGAGCTTAAAAAAACCTGTGCCACTATACCACATGGAGGGTCTTGGATTCAGTACACGGTAGAAATTGTACTGTTTTTTGGAAAATGGTTGTGGAGGGACAAAGGCGGTACAAAGGACAAACTGTCCCTACTGACCGGCTAATACACAAGTACTACATTTATTAAGTTTTGGAAATTCATTCAATCAAAGTTTAATTTATGTTGAACATATATAAACATATCCTGTTTCTAATTCTTACTTACCTCATCTATTTTGCAAAATTTTCTCAATTGGGTTGTGACCAATGCAGGTCCATTAGCGGCCCAATCTGATCCTTCATAAGAGAACTTCAATGCTGAGAGAGTTTCTTCGATGAATTGATGACCCACTGCTGTCGGACTGAAGTGCATAATACCATTGGCCAAGACCGTAGCCTCTTGGGCACCGATATAATCGAATCCTAATTCATCCAGAGGTCTGCAAAATAGAGAATGAAATACTTTAACAAATCAGTTTCTTACATAATATTGTAATAACTGTATTCAATTGATTTCAAAATTCTCAACTTTAACATCCAAAATTCCTAACATTTTCATTATGCCCAATGAAAATAGAGAAATAATTAAACAAAAAAATTTTTGTAGAAGAAAATGGTCTAAGGTATTTTAGTGAGGTAAAATAAATAATTTGATGAACTGTTAATTAGAAGCTCATGTTTCGGCCCACATTGGAGGTCTTCTTCATGGCTTCAAATGTAGGTCACAAGTATGGAGGTTTAATAACAAAAAATAATTTTGTTGCCAGTGTGGTACTTGTGACTCAATCGGTACCCATGAAACCTACATTTATATCTTGTATTACACTCTTCTCTTGTGAATTATTTATTTGTCCACTATTAAATTGTTTTTGTCATTTCAGTATTCCGGTCATAAACGATGGTGGATAACAATCCCTGGGTGGGTACCTGCTAATTCACAAGTACCAGTGGGATATCTAAACAGACTAACATAAAATACACTAAAACATATAATTTTTTTTTTCTCAATACATTTTATTACATGAAGATCGAGTTATAAGAAGATTTTAAAAAACTTTTACATATAAAACAATTAAAATGAAATTTTGAAAAACAAGAGTTTGAATTATAAATAAAATAAAAAATTGTGATAAGCCCTTTAACATTTTATTTTCTGTTGTAATCACCCTCTTCTGCTTACACGATTATAGTTTAAATTGTCCTCCAGTAAGCAGATAGGTCGTTTAAATAGTTCTAAACTTTTTGAATTGTATTTAACTTTGTTTAAACTATCATAATGATTTAAATGGATATAATATACAATGATATGGTGTGTGTATGTTTTATAATGTACTTGCGAGTGATATAATAATATAAAATATTTAAAATAGGTAATTCTCCTCAGATCACAGTCCAGTTCTGTTCTCATTACACTCAAACTTCATTCCTAAGCCCTCCTCTCCTTCATTGATTACAGGACGAATTAACTGGGAGCAATTTAGTAACGATTTGGAAAACAAACTAGACCTACGGATTCCACTCAAGACTAAACAAGACATTGACAGCGCAATAGAAATACTTACAGCAACAATAACAGACAGTATAAAAGATAACACTACCATAAACAGAAATAATATCACACAACAGACTAACATGCCACAGCACCTTCGCAGCTTGCTAAGCGAAAAATGCAGAGCAAGATCGAAGTGGCACAGGACTCGTTACCCATCAGATAAAACGTATTACACCCAACTGACTAACAAACTGAAAACGGAGATTAGAAACTACAAAATCCAAAATTTGCTTTGTGTGACTGAAAATCTTACGACTACTAACAAATCACTATGGATGACCACCAAAAAGATCCTTAAATTCAAAGATTTTAATCATCCTCTCCTTACTGAAAATCAAACTTGGTCCAGATCTGACGAAGAAAAATCTCACATATGCCCAACACCTCTTCAAAACATTTAATCCACACCCTGATATCCTCAACCCTATTCACATTGAGTGTATTGAAGTAGAACTGGATATCCCACTCCAAATGACTCTCCCACCTAAGGCTTTTCATCCATCAGAAATATGAAATGTTATTCATAGTTTGCCTTCCCGTAAAGCTCCTGGACATGACCTAATTACAGCTCACATCCTAAAATCCCTTCCTCAAAAAGCTATCCTATTCCTCACATACATATATAATTCTGTAATCCGTTCTACCTATTTTCCCGATACATGAAAACTATCTATAGTAAAAATGATCCCAAAATCCAGTATCCCATCCTAGATAGTAACCACATAATCCCAGACCACCAGTTTAGTTTCCGAACATCCCACTCAACTATCCAGCAATGCCATCGTGTGGTGGATGTTGTGTCCTCTGCATTGGAGCGTAGATTGTACTGCACGGGAGCCTTTCTCGATGTAGAACAGGCTTTTGATCGAGTATGGCACCCAGGTCTCCTCGAACGCTCAAAGCTTCAGATCAATTACAAAAGACTTATTTATGTTACTGTTATAAGACCTATATGGACTTACGGAATTGAACTGTGGGGCTCCACCAAACCATCAAATTCCTCTCGTATTCAATCCTTGCAATCCAAAATCCTTCGCAAAATCCTAAACGCTCCTTATTTTGTCACAAAAAAACCCATCCATAATGACCTGAACGTTCCATATGTTACTGATTTAGCCCATTCCAGATACCTATCATTCCATAATAAACTCCAGGCCCATCCAAACCCACTAGTTTCCATCCTTGGTTCCAATTCTATCCCGGACAATCCTCCTAGGCGTCTGAAGAGAAGATGGCCTCGAGACCTTCTATAATAAAAATGTAATTAGAGTGCTGCCAATGGGTAGTGCCTCTACATGTCCTTTTATGTATTTATTTATTCATACAGCCCTTGTACTAGATGTATATATTACAGTTGTACAATCCAATAAAATAATTTAAAAAAAAAAAAAAATAGGTAATACCCTATAGTAAACTAAAGTTTTGTTTACCTCTTGAGCGAGGATAATAGAAATATTATACTTGAAGGCAAAGCCGATATCACTCATTGGGCTTGATAACATTTGTCTAGTATTTCCAACTGATTACATAATCTTATTGTAAGGTTATATTACTTTTATGATTCTGAAATAAAACCTTACCTAATACTTATAATATCTGTGTCAAGATATGTTCCACCATATTTGTAGAGTATTGCTAATCGGACTAGATCGGCAGTGTGTTCGACTGGATACGCAGAATGATTGAGCCTACCGTTGAGAAGTGAGATGATGGGAGTATCAGAGAGTAGCCAAGGAATTTCGGCCTCTATAACTCCTACATTTCCCAATGTGAGAAGTTCTGGCCAATCTTCTTCCCATCTATTACAATAAACAAAAACTGTGAATCTTTATCACTAAAACAATAAATATAACAGCAATGTAAAGCATAAAATATATTATATTCTTTATTTAGGCCCTGGTTTGTAAATTATTAACTATAAAATTATATCTGAAAATTCATGATTCAGTATTACAGTTTCATTTTCTAAGTTGTTTTTTTTTTCTTATGCTATTTTCTAAGTGGATATGATATTTTTAAAAAAATGTTTCTATTAATTTTCCTCCACATAAAAAAAAAAATTAAAATAAGAAACTCTATCTTCTCACCAAAGAACCAATATATTATAATAATAAAAAAAAAACCTGTACCATTACAACCCTCTAATGGTCCGGGTTCAGTACATGGTAGAGACAGTACTGTATCATGAACAACTGTGTAGCAGGGTGGTCATTTGTCCTAAATCACGTCTAACCACCAGATTTTTCCCCTTATTACTTTTAGAGGCTGGTTGAGCCCCAGGAGGATCCTATATGATCCATCTCCAGCTGCTAACAGACTAAATAAAAGAATTGCCTGGAGCGGGATTTGAACCAGTATTTTCGGCATGGCAACTCAATGCTTTACCACTGAGCCACTCTGCTCCCCAATATATTATAATATGACTGAATATATTATCTGTTAGAGGATGTTTGTTAGAAATAATAGCATTAGAGGTTTAAAAAGTAAAGTATTCCTTCCATCCTAGAGAAATTCTTTAATTGGGATCTGGAAATGATTTTCATATTATTTGGTTAAGAGTGTCTCTAACCAACACATATTTACTTAAAGCTGCTACAATGTTTAGCTCAAAAGGTTGTCTCAAAGAAGGAAATTCTTAATATTAGTAAAAGAAAAAAAAATTATATATATATAAGTTAAGAGATGTAGCACAAGAAATAATAAAAAAAAGAATGAAAAAGGTTGGAAATAAACTCACTGTTTGACTTCTGGAAACACACTGCTTTATTTTGTCTCATAATCCTGCTTTTATCTGCTTTACAATGTTTACATTAACATAGATGGTATTAACAATAATACTGTCCTGCTCCTACTCATAACTCCCCCCTGCCAGTTTCCGAACAGTCCTCGGAAACTCTTATGTACAGAAAAATAAAAATAATATAACAAGAGAAAAATAGAATCTTATAACTTATCACAATAACAGAAAATGAATAATAACAGTTTAGAAACCAACCAAGAACCTGTGCACAAAAAAAATGCTAGAAACTTTACACTTCACTAATCTATATATAATAAAACCAAAAAAAAAAACTAAAGAAAGAAAGCCTTATACACATACATAATTCAACATACATAACTTATAATTCCACTTTAATTGAATTCTCCTATTATCGAAATTACAGATTGAGATAGGAGAACTTCTACATGTTTTCGTATCCGTATTTTCGGGAGGATACTCCATTACGCTACTCAACCGGCGGCTCTAATGCTGGTATCTTTAATTGTTCTATATGAACTGTCCTTCATGCTCCAGGTGCCACCTGACGTCTAAAACGCGAATCTCCTCCCGAATCGCAGCATTGTCAAACTCTCGACCCCGTCTGATGAGATCTGTTCCGGGACTCCTTAAAATTGAAACCATCGTTGTAGCGCCCCTAACACTGCATCCGCCGATCGTTCCTGTACCTGCTATGCCATAGCTACTTTGCTGAATAGGTCTACCGTCGTAACCCATTTATATCCTCTCCAGGTAAACGTGTCTATTTGGATGTCCACGAGAGGCGCTTCTGCTGTGGCTGTCTCTTCTTGTATGACCTTCGGCGGCTGTCGATCATATTTTGTGCGTAGGCACACTTCGCATGTTCCAATGATCCCACTCACCGTTTTCTTCATGTTTAGCCAGAAATATCTCCGCCGTAATGCCACCTTCGTCTCTGAAATCCCGCGGTGATTCGTCTTTCCCTGGTGATGAACTAGGGTTACTTCCTTTTGTCGTTCTTCTTCGCGGACTGTCTCCACCATTCGTTTACAGCTAATAAAGCTGCGGTCCAACCCAATACGCTCTGACCTCCATACCCTTTGAATTGTATCCCAGATAGTGGCATTTCCTACGTAAATGTGGTGTACTTCCCTCTACTTCGACAGGTTTTTCAGGACTCTACAAATTTGGTCATCCCCACCCCGGGCTACGACCATACAATAATACTGTGCATTCCATACTTCGTGAAATCAATCTTCAGTAACACTGATGTTCGCGTTTTCCAAATTACTTGACGCCTCTTGTAATTGATAATGTCATCTAGCTCCTCCATATTCTCAGGTCTGTCTTCTGTAGAACTATCGTCTGATGGTGGTTCTTGTCCTCCCGTTCCTTCGCCTCCTTCTC
Organism: Troilus luridus; assembly: GCA_964056705.1. Classification (NCBI taxonomy): domain Eukaryota; kingdom Metazoa; phylum Arthropoda; class Insecta; order Hemiptera; family Pentatomidae; genus Troilus; species Troilus luridus. Next base: position 27,370,379 of record OZ057417.1, on the reverse strand, counting down.
TCTACGGTGTCCTTTCACTCAGGAATTGCCGCACGTCTCGTGACGATTCGCCCACTTCTTCTACCGCGTTCATTGTAATGGCCCGAGACAGCCAGTCCGCTACAACGTTTTCCTTCCTTAGCTTGTATATATCTTCCATATTGTATTGTGCCAGAAACTCCTTCCATCTTGACACTCTCACCGAGGTCTCTTTGAGTCTTCCGATCCATTGGGGCGGCCTGTGGTCAGTGTGAACTCGGAACTTCCTTCCGAAGATGTACGCCCGAAAATGCTCCACTGCCCACACGATAGCGAGCAATTCTCTCTCTAACGCGCTGTACCTCGTTTCGGCGTCAGTTAGCCGTCTGCTTGCGTAAGCTATTGGACGCTCGCCCTCGGCCTCTCCTTGCGACAATAATGCCCCCAACGCATATTCGCTCGCATCCGTGGCTAATGCAATGGGTTTCTGAAAATCCGGGAACGCAAGCACAGGTTTTTCTTGTAACCTCTCCATACATTTTCGAATGTTGTTTTCTATGGCTGGCGTGATGACTATGCTCGACCCTTTTTTGAGCAATTTGTTGAGAGGCACTAGATATGCTGCCATGTCTGATATGGTGACGTATGTATGAGGTGACGTATACCCTTGACGTCCTGCGGCACCACCATCTTGCGAATCGCTTCAACTTTAGTCGCGTTTGGTTTGACCCCTTCTTTAGAGATGTTATGGCCCAAGAACGTTATTTGCTCCTGTCCCAGAATCGATTTCTCCTTTGACAGCTTGAAGCCAAACTCTCTTATCTTGGCGAAAACTCTTTCCAAATGTTCTACGTGTTCCGTCTGGGTCTTACTAAAGACAAGGAGGTCATCCATGTAAACTTGGCAGAAAGATTCTCCTAAGCCTCTGAGGAATTCATCCATCATGCGCTGGAAGCTGATTGGGGCGTTTTTTAGGCCAAACGGCATGCGCGTGAACTCATAATGCCTTTTCTTGAAGCTAAACGCCGTCTTATGCTGATCACGAGGGTGCATCCTAATCTGGTGATATCCTGCTTTAAGGTCCAGTGTGCTAAAGATGGTCGCTCCGCTCAGCCTATCTAAAATATCTTCGAACCTCGGAATCGGATATCTCTCATCGACGGTTTTTTCAATTTTTCGATAGTCTACCACCACTCTGTAATGTCCTTTCCCGTCCCCTGGAATTATTACCTGGTAATGCCGGGTCATCCCACCCACTACGTGGACATTTAAATTCCCGCGTTTCCCCGTCCAGTAATTAATCTCAATAATCGATCCTCCCTCTACTTTGCCAGGCCCACCAAGTTGACATTTACACTCGCGTACCTGGAGTACTCTCTCTTTCCCGTACAACTTCTCTAACGCCCCTTTGGTTACAATAGTGTTCGAACTTCCCGTGTCCACTAAGCACTGCACCCCCCCCTCTTAACCTAATAATTGGCAACCTGCGGTCGCCTCTCTGCAGACACTCCCCTCAGAAAGCCGCTGTCCTGCTATCCCCTGCTCCGGTCCACCTCTGAACGCCTTTTCGGTTCCTATACTGTTCGCCTCAGCTGCTCCCTGGTCCTTCGCCTTTGGTCTCTGACGTTCCGGAAATCTCCGTCTCCTTACCGGAAGAATCGCTTCTCCTCGCTGCTCCTGAACCTCTCCGCAGCCTCTGTGTATTTATCTCCATGGGTTCAGATTTTGGTAGTTGGCTCCTCCTGTATAAGTACGAGCATTGGCGAACCATGTGTTCTTCACCTCCGCATTCGAAGCACCTGGCGCGGAGACATTCGGCCATTACATCTAATGGCCGAATGTACCCGCACTTGTGGCACTTCCCGCGTTTTCCTGCACTCGTGGCACTTCCGCTCCTCTCTGTTCCTAGTCGTCTATCCCTGGCCTCTCCTTTTTATATCCTTCGGGATCTCTCCTTTTTCCCATGTCCCATCTCGGACGGTTCCGGCTAACTTCCAGCCGACGGTAAGTGACCCTGCTCCGCCCCGCCCCGTCTATGGTATCTCGCTATATTTTGACTCCTCTTCCCTTGCACTCGAGTCTACAATCTCATGGGCACACTCCAAGAAAGTTTTGTCCCTTGGCAATCCATCCTTCCTTCCAGTCTCTCTGGCCAACTGGACTTTCAGTATCCTGGACAAAAAGTCCATCCTTGCCTCTATCTTGTGGGTATCCTTTATTTCGCGCAGTTTTTCGGTAGTTTTATTGGACCAGGGCAATCGCATGGACAATAATACTGCCGCGTATTGTCCATGTGATTGCCCTGGTTTGCGAAACTCCCTGAACATTTGGAGCATGCCCTCCTCTGGAGCCCATCAGCCTCCTCCAAATGCCTTTTTTTTTAACCTTTCCTTGATTGTGTGCCAAGGTGTCCATAAGCTTGAGGATACTTCTTTTGACTCGGCACGCTAAGGCTTCCCTTAGCCTGGTGGCGTCCAATTCTTCGATATCTTTCGCCTCGACCTGGACCTGGATATAGTACATAATCCTGTCCCTTCCTTTTAGGAAGAGGTTCAGCTCCCCAACTTCTCCGTTGAACCTCTCTAGCTCACTAATTTCCTTCCTCAAATCGCGTGCGTTACTTTTTTGTAGTTTCATGCGTTCTAGAAGATTTGCTTCCCTTGCTGCGTGCCATTGCTAGAGTAGTCGTCGGCAGGATCGGAAAATCCGGGTTTATAGACTCCTGTGGTTCCAGCGGTGGTTGTGGTTTTGGTTGTGGTTCCACCATGAGCACTGCGGGTCTCAGGATATCGCTTAGTCTGGGCTCGGGCATTAGTCTTCCTTAGTGAGTAAAGTCAAACAAGAGAATGAAAAAAAAGAATTTACCACGGGTCTTCTTTTTCTCCTAGGTCCCGGGTTTCGGCACCAGTTAAGAGATGTAGCACAAGAAATAATAAAAAAAAGAATGAAAAAGGTTGGAAATAAACTCACTGTTTGACTTCTGGAAACATACAGCTTTATTCCGTCCCATAATCCTGCTTTTATCTGTTTTACATTGTTTACATTTACATGGATGGTATTAACAATAATACTGTCCTACTCCTACTCATAACTTATATATATACATATAAACCTCAACCACTACAACTAATGTTAGGTATTGGGTTCAGTACATAATAGAGAATGTACCGTTTCTAAGACAATGGTTGTGCTGTGACGTGATTTGCCTGAGAACACACCCATCTGCTTGGTATTCTCCCCTATTTAGGGTACCTACCTTATAGTGACTGAGTGAGTGTGAATATAATTATAAATATTTTTTAATATTTAATATTATAAATCAAATTATCTTATAATTATATATAAAGCTGCTAATAAATTACTCATACCTGTGTGAATAATCTTTCACCAGAGGACATGTGTGAACAATGATAATCCTGTGTTTAGGATTGAGGACTGCGGTAGAATATATGGCGCATGCCTGCCGCTTTGTAAGGTGGAGGAAGCCTGTAAAGTAAATCATTAAAGCATAAACTAGGAGTTGATTTACACATTGATCAATCTAACAGACATTATTGAATTCACCATTAAACTATTATATTATATTATAATATAAATCAGGGGATAGTTTCAGTATTTATTAATAATTAATAATAGTTTTTATAATTAGACATAATGTATAAAATACACATAATAATAAATAATAAATTAATGAAGTATTCTCTATTATACTCTATTCTAGCAGTGGCTGTTATTCCTGTCAATATGATTACTATACTAACAATAGAACAATAATAATAAATATGGCTATACCTGGTTCGACAGACGATTTGAAGGCACATGAAGTCTCTATGAAGAAAACATTAAACGGAGAAGGACTTAAGGGTCTCCATACATAGGGAGATGGAGCCCCATAATTCTTTTTACTCTTCTTGTAAACTCTGACATGTGAAACAGCAACGGAATCCGAATGTTGGATTTGAGCAGTGTAATAAAACGCTGTTACGCAAAACACAACCAAGAAGCAAGTTAAAACCAACCACCTTTTCATTAAGGGAAGGCCTGCAACAAATCAAAATATTTACAAGATAAATAAATAATAAAAAAGATATATATGTGTGTGTTCATAAACACATTATTATATTTTAAAAATATCATATTCAAGAGTTACAAGGCAATAGAAGAGTGTAAAATGGTCCGGGGGTGCAGTCAATAAATAACACAAAATAATTTAGACTTATTTGTGCATATGTTACGACCTAATTCTTATCCATCTTCAGGGCAGAGGGGTGTAGAGTCGAATAGCAACTCAATCACAATTGCAGTTGGAGTCTTCATACCTCAGCCCTGAAGATGGCCTAAAAATTAGGTTAAAACGTTAGTGCAATTAAAGTAAGTCTAACTTTCTGCACTGCTGAGTGCACTTCATGACCATTTTACACTCTTTTAAGATATATCCAGTCAACAATTTCCACATAATTGCAAGAAAATAGTTTAGATTTCCTTAAAAATTCAAAATTTCGAATAGCCTAAGGCAGTGTCCTTTTTATGTCCCTTTTGCCTTCTAGCTTAGAGAAGAAGAGCGGTTTCTAACCAGAGTGAGAACTGTATTCCATGGATCCTCCATGTTCGGCAAAGGATGAAATGGTATAGGTCGTCTGTGTGCCGAAAGAACAGGCCAGGATACGGGATAGTTTTTGAGAGCAGGTCTATGAGACTATGCTTCCGAGGATGACCCATACTGACAAGGATCGCATCTCTATAAATAGAAGGGAAATAATCTGAACTGAAGAAAGAAAGATGCAGGCTTCGACACTGTGAGACTCAAGGAAGGAGAAGGAAAAGAAGAAGAACGATCAGTCATGATATAAAAGCCTATGCTACATAGAGGATGGCTGAGCCCAAGGAGGGTCTACAGATCCCACAGGGTCCATCCATGGAAATTTACTGGTTAAATAATGTTACGGTCCGAGAGAAAGGCCCGGAAGGATTAGGACGGCTGAAGGGATTATAAGATTAGAAAGATCGAGAACCTTCTCGGCCTGACGAGACAATTCTGGATCTTCCGAGAAGTGCCCCATCCCGACCTACCTTGCCTATATAAAAGGCCAGCTGTTTCGGCCGAGTCAGTGAGTAATAAGGTTAGTAGTAAGGTTGTGACAGTGAACGGTGACAGTCCGTGTTAGTGACAGTGACAGTGACAGTTAGTGGCCGTGTGATAAGTGTAATAAACTGTGTGTCAGTTTGTCATATTTGGAGAGTCTTACGGTCGGTGGACTTTAATTAGCGAGATGTAAGTGTTAATTTGTAGTTGTAAACTATAGTGTAATATTATTGTATTTGTACAAATTTATATAAATAGTTAAGTTATTTAGTATTAGCAAAACCTTATATTATTTTAGTAATTAGATAACAGTAAGGCCTAGCTTATAATCTATAGAGTATTGTTATTGTAAATTTATATTAGTTTAATAATTTAATTGTTTTAAATAACTTCCTTGTAGTCTTTCTAATTTGTTAATAAATTTTAGTATCTTGAATTTAGTAATAGTTTAATTCATTTTACACCCAGTAGCCCGTAACAATAATTTATCTGGCATAACTGGATTTCGCATAACTCGGGTACTTTCGGTACAGCAACTCAGTGCTTAGGTGTCAGGTACTCGTTAAAGATCTTTCTTTCTCATTCATACATCTCTTCTACCTTGCGATGTAGGGCTTTGCGTAAGGAGCAACACCTGTCTCTGTCAAGGGCTGCTCTCCTGGCTTCCACCCACCCAACCCCTTTTTCTTTAAAGATATTTTGGAGGTAATTCTTCCAGGTCACTCTCGGCATCCCCCAGGGTCTTTTCCCTGTCTTCGTCTTGTTTTGTATCCGGCCCCCCTTGGTCTTTCCTTTTATTTTCCTCAAGTACCTCATTTGTAATCACAGTGTTTTAGGGCCTAAGATTCACTTCCATAAGTGAGAATCGGAACGCATGTCGAGCGGTAAACAGCCAATTTAGTTTCTTTTGTGACTTCTTTCTTACTCAAAACTTTTTATTGATGGCAGAAATATCCTTCCCGAGGTGGATTCCCCTGATTTCATCAATTAATTCATTTATTATTACGCCCAAATACTTAAAGGTCCTGGATACTAGCAAGCACTTGCTTTTGGAAGTACTAATAACCATATTTCTCTTTGCCAACTCTTCTGTCCAGACATCTAAATTTGCTTATATCTTTTCTCGTTAAAGATCCCCATCGTGATTATCCCTGGATAAACAAAATTTAGGACTCCCACTGTAGCATCGTTCAATTAGTCATAGCAGCGTAAAGTGTCGTAAAATAAATAGCCAGCGTACAAGTAATCTTGGACAAACGGTGATTTGAGCTTGGAGTATACTGAACTCGGACGTTAACACAAGCGCTCAGACTAATTTTTTTGGTGTCTATTCAGTACCAAATTATCATAAAGGCATACTAAGTTGAAATAGCTTATAATATATACTCTAACATATATTTTTTCTTATTGGTCCTTCAAAGGACCAGGTAATTTCTTTCAACCGTCCTCTCTTAGTGCTGATCTTTGCCCAGCACTCCTTCATACTGTAATTGCATCGGGTACAATAATTAACTAAATCTTGGCTTCTGGGTCTGCGTTCAAATTATCATTTTATTTCTCACAGATTCACAAACTACAACTTCAATAACATACAATTCACTCTGTTCTACCTTTCTTGACTGTTATCCCCTCTCAATAATACCAACATAACATTGCTAAGTTTACCTCCACAATACCTTGCCGGTGTTGCTACCTTCTTTCCTCCGTTCATTTCTTTCCCGTCGTCAGCTTTGGTTTTTCCTGAAAACCCTGGTGGGCATTTAGTTTAATCCTGAGAATTTTTGAATATCCTCACAAGTAATCTCCATCTTGGAATTAATTTTTTTCTACTTCTTGGAATCTTTGATCTTCTTTTCTTTAAAATATCAAAAAATACGGTTCGTCAATCGTATGGGTTTCGTTCTTAGTAAGTGGTCATAAAATGCAATTTTCTTTGTCATCATATCATCTGATTTTTTTTTCTTCGCCTAAATATAGTATTATTATTAATTTTTGTTAGTTAATTGAATAGGTTTTTTATTTGGGACAAAGATGGTTGTCTGTTGGCAGTCCAGTAGTTCCAATTATTTTGTTAAAAACATTAGAACTACATGCCGCCAACTGATGACACCATGATTTGAGGAATATTGAGAAAAATAGATACATTGAATTTTTTTAATTTATCGATCTTTTAATTGTTAGATTTCACTCGATATAATGTAATATCGAAATTGTTGAACATTGGTAATTGATATGTTTCCTAAACGATTCGATGATGACTTCCTTGTACACCTAGTAAACTATTGTATAAATCGTAGCACAAGAAGGGATTATGAATAAATTAAAAAATTATCTCTAAAGCAACAATTATTACTTTATTTAAAAAAAAAAAAAAAGTGTAAAATATATTTTTTTTAAATGATTACGATTACTAAACAAATATTTGGATAGACGAATTTAAGAACGATTTCTACATTTCTCTTACGGTTTGGTGAGTTATAAAAACCAGTTCAGAGTTTCAAGTAAAGTATCACTTTCAGCTTATGGAAGTAAATATCCCCGTGTATTACGTCCTTCGGAAGGGACATTAAGTAGGTGTACAGAGTCTGTGCGTGTTAGGTACTCGTTAAAGATTCCTATCTTAATTATAACTGGATTGGCAAAATTTAGGACTCCCACCGTAGAATCGTCAGCATAGGAGTAAAAGTGGTCTTGAATATGGTAAAAGTGGTCTATGCCAGAACTATATCTAAACTAAAGTTGTTTTCACTAATTTAAAACTGAAAAATATTATTTTTTAAAAATACATTTTTTTTATTTTAAAGAGAAGAAATATTTTGTGATACATCTACCAGGATCTACAAGTAAAATAACACTTCCAGTAAACAAAAAAGAAGATTTAAGAACTATAGGTTAATATATCTACAGCCCTTGTGAATTAGTGGTCAAGTCGAAATTTGTACAGAGATAGTTTATTGTATTCAGAAAAGCGGAATCGTGTCATTCCCGTAGTTTTTGGCTTAGAATAGAGTTGTAATATAAGCAATAATTCCTTTACAAGTGAATGCCTGATTTAGCCTCTTAAGCGCTAAGAAAATAACACGATCCTGTTTTTCTTAGAACCTTTGGACAAAATTCGACTTAACCACTTATTCAACAGTGGTGTGGATATATTATCTAACTAATCCTGAATAGAATATTTTAACTTTTTGTGACTGACCTTATAGAGTAATGTGAGAAAGAAATATAGACATCATGCGGAAATTAGTCAAGATGAATATACTGTCGAAATTGAAAATTAAAATCGATAGTAAACATTGTTCAAATTAATCCAAAAAAAAAATCTTATAGAAAAACATTATCATATCAAGTGTTTTCTTAATTAAATTTATCTAGAGAACTATACAAATATTAAAAATTATCAATAGTATGCAATTTCTAAATTAAAAAATTTATATTTGTCTTTTATATTGATTTGCAAATATTATCTTTGTTTGCACTTATATTGAATTTAACATATCAAAATTGAGAAATATAAGGGATTATACAATAACAGTTACTAGTGTAACTGTTAAATAATAAATAACGAATTGTATAAGAACAGTTACTAGTAGAGAAGCCTTCGGTTAGATAGTGATACTAAACTCGCAAAGCGCGTGTAATGCGGGCAGTATCATAATAGTTGGAAGGCTTTAAATGGGCTAACAGTATAAAGCTTCATTTTGGTTTTATGTTTAGGAAATAAAAACAATGAAGGCTATTTGATTCAGTACATAGTAGGGACTGTACTATTTCTAAGCCAATGGTTGTACAATGAGGTTTTGTACATTAACAAAAAGACCATGGAGGACAATGGACCTCCAAGAAAAAAGTTTTAGCAAATGACAATGAATAATAAAAAAAGAGAAAAGATGACTTATAACTCTTCTTAGATGTTAAAGAAGTTCTTGATGGATTGTAAATGACATATAGTCGAAACGTATCCACATAATAAAGTTATATGGCAAAAATGACTTAAATAGGTTTCATTGAGTGAATGAATTATTAGATAATGCAATCCAGTTTACATCCTTTCAAAATGAGGTGATTAAGATTGTGCTTAACCAGTAAGTTTCCCCCCACAATATTGAATTCCTTCTATATAAAGGATGGGTGAGCCTGTGGGAAGTTTAGATACCACAGAGTCGATCAATGGCTCTTAATAGACTAAATAATTCATCTTCATTCGAATGTGGGTCCTCCCGTAGAGCAACTTTGGGAAAATAAAAAATATTTATTCTTATAAAGCTTATTGAAACAGGAAAAATAAATAATTCATATATCAGTTGTAAATTAAATTGTGTACATTTAAGGGAGCGTAGTAACTCACTGTAGAGAGAACTACATTGTTATACTGAAGGGTACAAGTTTTAATCTGGCTGTGGCAGATAAATTATCAAATATGTTAATAGACATAGATATATATGGGATCTGTAGAGCCTTTAGAGCCTCACCCAGCCTCATTAAGGTAGGTTTCTTTAATTGGGAGACGAACCTGGCAGTTGAGCTTGATCTCGGACCTATCACCTCCCTGCAGTATTGTCTTCGAAACAGAACAATCTGTACCCAACAGACCCTTTATGGGTTGTAGTGGTACAGGATTATTTTTTTGTGCATTAAATGGATTTTAAATATTCTTACATGGGAGCGCCCAGCTGGGTTGGTTCACAACCTTTGTATACGCAAGGCGGGTCAAAAGGTCGACTTCCAAATAAACAGTTCTCCTTACATAATAGAATTTTTTTACCTCCGCCTAAACCATTTTCTTTCTAATTATATTTTTCATGAGAAGCGAGGGATGGTTGACTGGATGATAGATGTAAGGAAGAAAATAGTTGGGGGTGCAGTCATTATATTTTTCATTTAGAAAGCTCCAGGGATCATGTGCTTGTGTGCAAAAATTGAACAGCCATCAGTACTTTTATTCTTCATTTTGATAACTAATATTCTACGTAAATATTCAAAAAGAATTCAACATTAAAAGGTAAATGTTGCATTTTTTCAAAATTAGGGGAAAAAATAGTGTTAGGTATGCTATTTATAATTCATCAACTTACATAACATTTTTAAAAAAATATTTATTTAATTAAATTTACAACTGAATTGCGTAAAATATCCTACAAATTGCTGAGATAAGACAATGAGGACATGTTGAATGATCTTAATGCACATTTCAAGTTATGAGGAAAACACAGGATGGAACAAAAATTATCAACACATTTTATTTATACGGATTTTTAAAACTGAAGGGTTTGCTATAAAAGGAATGGCTTTCCATTTTTCAAAATTTAGAAAAAAAAGTCTTAAAATTGAAATTTCTTATATAAAAAAACCACTTTTGATCAATTTCTTTAAATGTTCATACAGTACTGTGCTCAGTACATTTCCAGATGTATTAAAAGATTGAGTGTCAGTGTAAAATCAATTGAAAATAAAATTACTACATTTCGCAGCCCCGCATTTGCCCTTTCCTGGGGAGTAAAAAAACCTTAGTGTTGCCACCCTTCGGAGGGGACGTGAAATAGCAGCAACGAGCCAGGTACTCGTTAAAAATAACAATCCGAAGCGGAAAATTTAGGACTCTCACTTTAGCATCCTCCGATTAGTCATAGCAGCATAAAGCGAAACTATATATCTATTTTTATATATTTATATAAAAATAAATAAATAAATCTGAAACTGTAGTGATTATAAGGAAATGATAAAACAATACCAAAGGGCTTGATAACACCAGTGGTACTTTACTCTATATATACTGTATCTGATGATAATGGACTCAACATAAGAACGTGTTTTACCATATCGTTTATAAAGTATATATTATTATAACAAGTCCATGGATACCAAGTCCAATACTCTATATAAAAAAAACTGTACCTCTATAACTCACCAAGATTCTTGGGTTGAATACGTGGTAGAAACTGTACTGTTTCTCGGATAACATTTGTGCAGGAAGTTGATATGACCGGGGTCGCGCTCAACTGCCAGGATTCTCGATATTCCACATCTTTGCTAAAATTCATAGACTAAAATGTCTATGGGGATAGCCCAAAGAAGTTCATATTCGTCATTTTTAGCGTCATACTCTAATGGGTAAAGTATTTTGGCTATTGCGCACAGGATATAGATTTAGGTTTCAGAGAGATCTGAAACACATAGATACATTGAAAAATTTATTTCGAATATTTGAACCGATTACAATATCTCCTTTACGTATCAGCGTTAGCGATGGGTAAGGTTGTATCAATCTGATACTTTGTAGTTGATACTGAAAAGTAGTAGATACAAGTATCAGATAAGGTCGAAATGTCCCGGGTACAGGTACTCGGAGGATACTCGACTCGCGGAGTGGGAGGTGCTACCAAGGTCATCCCACCTCTCTCTTGATACTTGTATCAACTGACTGGTCAGTATCAACTATCGGCGAAAGACCAATTTCGCCGCATCTCCCCTTAGTATTAATAAATAAATAAGTAAAAATAATAGTGAACAAGTTTTCACTTATTATCAATATAATCTGTAATTAGTCACTTATTACATATGTAGAAACGAAAATAAACCATGAAATTGGTAAACAGTAAAGGGTGGTTGAAACACATTTTCCGAGATCGCCTCCTAATATATGATATTTCACGAGCAACTTTCGCAAAAAAAACCTCGACCTATGTCCGGGCAAATATGTTTTCATTAATGGAGATATCTATACCATAAAGTAAAGGCAATTGACATAAATGATTGAAATCGGGTGCAAAAAAAAATTGTTCGAGGAAATTGATTAATTTTTACTTTCAACAGTAACAAATTTTACATCATTTTAAAGAAGAAAATTAGTTTCACAAAATTAAAAAACAGCACCGGAATATGACCAGTATTATAACAGCTATAGCCTTTCAAAGAGTTTGGGCGTGCGGCGCCGGACAGACAAATTTTGTATTACAATCCAAATTCTACGTGTCTTGGAACGTGAATAGCAAAAGTTTGAGGTAGGGTTAACAACTATTTTTTTTTGTTCAATTCCACAGCTTTCAAAAAATAATTAACCAATAAAAAACATGATTTTAATCATTTGATGTCTTGTGTAGGCTACTATTTCGGTGAATAACTCTTTTTCCTTTAAAAATGATAACAAAAACTGATGCTCCAAGAAAGGCTTCTGTGTAGCGTATTAGAAAAGTAAGAGTCGGGATAACTGTATTCAATTACAAAAATATCAAGTAAAAGTATCAGATAAAGAAAATTATCAGTATCACTTGTATTCAGATACAGGAAAATTCAGTATCTACCCATGTCTAATCAGCGTTATGAAACCTTACCTTGTTACGAACGAAGTAATCCATAATGACCTTAATATCCCATCTGTTACTGATTAGCCCCAAATCTGATATCAATCTTTTCATGACATACTTTATTGCCACTCAGACCGACTAGTTTCAATTATACATTCCTGATAATCCTCCGAGGCCTCTGAAAGGAAGATGGCCTCGTGACCTTCTCAGTTGAACTTCTTTTTCGAGTACTACCATTGGGTGGTTTCTCTACTTGCATTTATCTCGTGCCATTATTCATCGTTCATTGTATTTACTTAATGTATTCTATTATATAGTTGTAAATCTCAATAAATAACTTTAAAAAAAAAAGCGATATGAAAATAAAATGCGATTAGTACTATTCTAATTATTACTAAAATTATAAGTAGTATACAGCATGTATTGCAGAAACTATATATGTGTATATGTATACACATAAAAACCAATATGGGAATACACTCAAATACCATCAATACCTAAGTGCTTTTATAAAGCACTATTACAATACAAATAGCGGTTGGCAAATAACTTTGGAATAATGGGATTGGATCGTTACAGATATAACCAGGGGAATTCGAACGCAATATCTCCACTTAACCCAAATAATCAATCCCCTCGCACTATACATGTATCAATACACACACACTCTCTCTCTCACTCTCTCTCTCTCTCTCTCTCTCTCTCTCTCTCTCTCTCTCTCTCACTCACACTCTCTCTCTCTCTCTCTCTCTCTCTCTCTCTCTCTCTCTCTCTCGCTCTCGCTCTCTCTCTCTCTCTCACTCTCTCTCTCTCTCTCTCACACACACACACACACACACACACACACACACACACACTGAGGTATCAAAGCACAGCCTAAACCGCTGATCATAGAGTCCTGAAACTTTGAGGGTGTGTTCTTTGTATGACGTAGGGGTCCGATGAGAAAGGATTTTCCGAAATTCTACCCCTAAGGGGGTGAAAAAAGGGTGCAAAGTTTGTATGCTTGCTCACGTGTTTCTTACTCGCAAAATCTACATATTTTCGCTGAAAAAACAAATCAAGTAACACAGTTCACTTCTCGTTGCTGCTGTACGACAAGTGAAACCGTTATACTAAGTAATTCTTTTCAATAAATTCAATAACATTACATACTAATCCTTTACTGACACGAACAACTGTAAACTTCTGTCTTTCCCGTTTGTTAATCAGTGTCAATTTATGATTCACGGCTGTGCTGATCTGTGTGTGATAGGGGGGGGGGGGATTTTATACGGATAATCAAAAGCCTGGGGAAGGACATAGCCTAATTTTTATCAACACACCACACAGGCGAAGTTAATATAAAACTGTAACCTGATTGACTAACACACCCGCCGGTCAACGACATCAGAAACTAGTGGTTTCTTAGCATCTTGAAATTCGCAGATAGGTTCTTTGTATAGCTTAAATGAGCACTAAGAAAGGAATTTGGACAATTCCACCCCCAAGGGTTTCCCCCTTTATATATTAGGAGTTCAAAGATTGTATGGAATCCGTCTGTTTTGAAGTAAGACATCTGAAATTTCGGATGTACGAGTAACTTATATTAAAATAGATTAAATTATTTATTTACAATGATAGTCACGAAACTTTATGTTGCAGACCAAATTCCACGCGAGCGACGCCGTGGGAAAAAGCTAGTGTATATATATATATATATATATACATATATATATATATATATAGATATATATATATATATATATCTGTGAGTGTATATTCATAACTAAATTCGTAGGTACTTCCTTTACCGACCGTCTGATAATATTCTTCATCCTTTCCCTTCTTTGCATTCGCATCGCCTAATATTTTTTTTTAAATATAGGTTTTTATCACTAGCTGTTTTTATCACATACTCCACCCACTTTATCATGACATTCACATTTAATTTCATCATCACTATCTCAAGCAGTATCATTGTAAACAGACGCCCCTGAAATATGGCGGCTGATATCTTACCACTAACATAAAATTCAGTACATGAAATAAATCTATTTCAATCAGAAACATATTTTCAAAACAATAGCTACCGGTACCTCCATAACAAATAGTGTACTTCCTACTAACGAACACTCCCCTGGCCAGCGAACCAACTAAAGTACATTTTCGGGTGCCGGTCAACATAGATTTTACTTGTACGAAGAAACTATATTTATTGTTAAATGGAATGATATTACTGGGATATACGTTACAAAGAAGAACTTCTGTTACGAACCAACTTGACTATTAACTATGGACTAACATTATAAATTTTGAACTAACATAGTGACTACTCTACTCTATTACCTATGCTCTTAACTATCCATACAATACCCTGGCATATCTACTTTTTTCTCTTCCCTATTCTGTCTTGCAACATTTTAGAGGTGGTATATATATACATATAAACGAAATGGGGAGGCCAAGGAAGTCGTTGCTGGCAACAACGAAACAATATCACAATTTAGGAATTATGAACCCATAATTATACACATGGTAAGCTAGTGCGGAGAGGCTTAGTGGTAGAGCACTGAGTTGCCATGCCGGAAATCCTGGTTCAAATCCCGCTGCAGGCAAGACTTTTATTTAGCCTGTTTGCAGCCGGAGATGGCTCATATAGGATCTAAGACCCTCCTGGGGCCCACCCAACCTCTATAAAATATTATAAAAAAAGTACCAAAAAAAAAGAAGGAAAAATCTGACGGTTGAGCGTGACCTAGGAAAGGTCACCTCCTTGCAGAAACGTTGTCCATGAAACAGTACAGTATCTACACACTGAGCTACCCTTTCCCCCTCAAAAGAACAAGATATACAAATAATTAATAGTATAATATAAAAATGTAATAGGTTTTTTATATGTATTATTTTATAATAGTATAAAAATGTAATAGGTTTTTTATATGTAGTATTTTATAATAGTATAAAAATATAGTATAAAAAAAATATAGTACATAACCTTCTCCTATTCTACAAAAATTGGATTCACATTTGATTGTTATAAATAGATAATCGATTATTATTTGGTAATAACTCTACCTCTCAATGATTGAATCAGCTGATTAGTTCAGCTGATATACTACTTAGCATTAATTCATTTTTCAACTACCATCATGCTTGATTACTCACATTGACAGATGACTTATTACAGTACTTGGTGAAGAATAACTCGCAAAGTACCGTTTCTTCTCATGGCATTGTGAAAAAAAAGTAATATTTACGCTGCATTCTGACATATCGATTACAAGGCTTAACGAACCCGAAAGTTTGGTGCCGGCACTGGCAACAACAGACACAAGGTCGGCCCTAACACATCTCCCCCTCCATGTCTTGGTCTGCCTTACGGAATACACTCATCGGCTCACAGCTGATTATCGTGTTCGAGTATTTTTTCACCACTAAGCCTAAAAGCCAACAGTCGATCTCAAGTTGGAAGCTAAGCAATTTAGCGATACCATTATTAGTTTTAAAAGTACCAGTATACCCCGTATATTTCTAAGTAAAGACTAATGTTTTTAAGCCAACGGTTGTTCAGGAAGGTCCTATAATCGAGAACACATTCAACCACTAGGTTTTTCCACTGATGGCCCGTCGATTCCTCCATCAGTTTGTTTTGATGGACATATAGATATAACCTCATTATAAAGTCAATAAAAAAAAAAATCTGTACCACTAAAACCCGTGAAAGGGTCTGGGGTTCAGTACATAGCAGAGACTGTACTGTTTCATGGACACCGGTTCTGCGAGGAGATTCTAGGATGAGGAGGTGACTTGTCCTAGATCACGCTCAACCGCAAAATCCTCCCCTCTTATTTTGGGGACCTATTTTTATAGTATTTTATAGAGCCTGGATGAGCCCCAGGAAGGTCCTAGATCCCATATGATCCATCTCCGGCTCATAAATAAAGGAAGTGAACAATCCTTGGTTATGATTGTCCTTCGAATGGAACACAAAATGGAGGGTCTGATCTTGTACCGTGTCAGCTACTCGTAATCCCTATCCTTCAAAATTTAGGACTCCCACAGTAACATCGTGCGATCAGCGATAGTAACATAAAGTGACGTTGAATGAATAAACATACAAACAAACATATATTTTGCCACTTTCGTTAGGCAATTATATCAATGATTTGGTTATCTAGTATTAATCTATCAACCTAAACAAGGAAATGAAGTGAATCAATACATGAAATGTGTTCAATACAATGTGTTCTCGGCTATATCACTTTCCTGCACAACAGTTGGCTTAGAAACAATCCATTTGTTACCAAGTGCTGTACCTTAGGCCCTGTATAAACTAAATTCGTAGGTACTTCCTTTACTATTCTTCCTTCCTTTACCGACCGTCTGATAATATTCTTCATCCTTTCCCTTCTTTGCATTCGCATCGCCTAATATTTTTTTTAAATATAGGTTCGCTGTTTTTATCATATACTCCACCCAGATTATCATGACATTCACATTTAATTTCATCATCACTATCTCAAGCAGTCTCATTATAAACAGACGCCCCTGAAATATGGCGGCTGATATCTTACCACTAACATAAAATTCAGTACATGAAATAAATCTATTTCAATCAGAAACATATTTTCAAAACAATAGCTACCAGTACTTCCATAACAAATAGTGTACTTCCTTCCCGTTAACGAACACTCGCCTGGCCAGCGAACCACCTCAAGTAATCGATACATGAAATGTGTTCGATACAATGTGTTCTCAGCTACATCACTTTCCTGCACAACAGTTGGCTTAGAAACAATCCATTTGTTACCAAGTGCTGTACCTTAGGCCCTGTAGTTGCACAATATTATATCATTTAGGTCCGGATTCAGGATCAAAGTGTATAATCGGCGAATAAATAGATGACCAGGTCGTTTTGACTTTACGTGAAACTCGCTAAATTGTGTAAGATCTAAAAAAAACATTATCTTTGTTTTTAGCAGCTGGTGTTGTTGCGGTAAGGTCTCCATAGAAACAGTTCCGCCTACTAATAACTGAAGTAGTGAGACTATTTATAGAAATGCAAAGTAGCAAACAGTATTTTCTACCCATCCTATTACCTCCTTTTGTATAGAATAGTTACAATGGAAGTTCATTTTAGACAACTGTTCCTAAGATAAAAAATAAAATAATATTATTTAAAATTTTTAGCTCTGTGACGGACCTCTATTTTTTAAACAAATAATTATAATAATTAATTACCTAACCATTTTCGATTAAACTTAAAACAAATTTTGATTAATTAATAATTGTAAGATCAAGTGCATATAAAGCGTATTTCTACAAGCGGAACATTTGTCCATCCCATTATTCGTCGATTTTTAATTTTTTTTTTTTCCTTTAATAATTACTTTAGAACACGGTTCGCACAAAGACAGGATGTAGCTTTAGAACGTGGGTTTGAGGAGAACGAAATTGACGAAACATAGTCCCATAATGGTCTACGCGGATGATATAGATATAGTCGGAAGAACACAGAGGGATTTACAGCAAGCGTTTCTTGCTTTTTAGAAAGCTTGACGGCGAATGGGTCTTCAGGCAAAGATCAGGCAAAGACCAAATATATGCTTGCTAGAATTTCAAGGCAACCAACACCCTCTAACACATTTGGCACCTTCACGTTTGAAAGTGTCGACAGTTTTGTCTACCTTGGCTCTTTGGTCAAAGAGGATAACTCAACTGGATCAGAAGTTCAAAGAAGAGTTTTGACCGCTAATAAATGTTATTTTGGGATGGCAAAAATTTTAAGTAGCCATCTGATATCAAGAAGAGCCTAGGTGGTACTTTACAAGACAATGATAAGGCCTGTTTTAACTTATCGGCTCTTCTAAAGAAAAATATTAAGAAGGATATATGGAGCAGTTAGAGTTGGCGATCAATTTAGACTCAGGCAGAATGCAGAGATATATCGGATGTATCAGGAGCTAGGCGTGGTTCAGTATATAAGAATAGCTAGGCTTAGATGGGCTGGAGATGTGGCCAGAATGGAGGACAACGCTACTCATAAGAGACTACTATTTAGGTACGGTGACGGAATAAGAAAACATGGGCGTCCACGTCTTAGATGGGCAGATGAAGTCGAAAGTGGAGCATTGTTGGATCCAGAGCTTGGAGGACCTTGGCACAGGACAGAGAAGAGTTGATGCGACGCCTTGATGCGGCCAAGACCCGCACTAGGTTGTAGAGCCGGTGTTGATTGATTGATTGAATTAATTTAGGCTGGATACATAACAGAATATTTTGTCTGAGTAAAATGTTTTTGATCTATCGTCGTTGCAAGGGTAAATGTATATATTTATTTAATTCAATATACAATGAAGGAATATCCCATGCCAACAAGAGTAATTTTATGAAGCTAGGTGAGACGACACCGTACAGGCTCGTGACCCCATTTTACGGCCCTTCCGAAGGTAGGCATAACCAAGGAATTTTTAGTCCCTTTAAAATCTCCTTAGGTCATATGCCAGGCTACGAAACCGCGATCTTGGGTATGGTAGGCTGTTATGCTAATCACAGGTGACCTCAGCACCCCTAAGTAAAATATAAAAACAATCACAGTAAACCTCACAGGTTTTCTCCCAATTAAGAGTACTCTGCACTATAGAGCCCACCTCCAGCTGTGATAGAATAGTTATTTAATCTGTTAACAACAGTAGATGGAGCTTGTGGGATCTGCGGACGCTCCTCGGGTACACCAAGCCCCTATAAAATTGCCACCCTTAAATATAAACAAAACTGTACTTGATAATGCCAATCAGTTAGCAGAACATCACGAATATCGTCGGTGAATAAGTGGTTAAGTCGTATTTTGATCTGAGAGAGTTTGTATCATGTCATTCTCGTAATTTTACAAGTAATAACTCGCCTGACGTAGCCTCTTATTCACTACGAAAAAAATAACACAATTCTGCTTCCCTAAGTACATGAAACTCATTCTGGAGAAAATTCGACTTAATCATTCATTCGCCGGGGCTGTAGATATATAAATTAACTTGAACAATAATTTAGGAACCCAAAACCACATGATTAACACTTTATTTCAGTTATTGTTATTAAAGTAATAATCTACTAGTATTACTGGTTTTGGGTAAGTTTTATTAATAAGAGGATGGTTTTGTATAACTATTTATTAACCGTTCACTAATCTGACTCCATTAATGCAAATACTCTAACTGAAAATAATCTACAGCTGTTTCCTGTCTTATTTTATATCGATCGGCTGTAATCGATATATCGAATTGATTATAACATTGATTATATTTTTATTTAAAATAATTATAATATAAATAATAAGCCTCCTACGTGGTGTAATTTTAAAATTAATAATTAAATAATGTTTATTTTACCCTGATTATTAAGATATGTTCATTTCTTAACATATGTCTGTTGTCATCCGAGTTCACATTGAGATTCCAATATGATGAAACTATGAGGTTGATTGTGCAAAGGTGAATCAGAAACGAAAAGAAGAAAAAAACAAACATGATGATGCCATTAGTGACTCATCTGTTGCATCTTTCCGGTTCTTTCCGGTTTGTAGGCAAATATGTATTGGTTCAGTTTCAAGGACGCTATGCAAAGACAAAGTAAGTACGCATATTTCAGTTTTATTTTAACACTTGAACTACGAGCCGGTCAAAATGACTGGTTGCATCATTTATTTATAACAATTCCTCTTTAAGTCTTATTTAATATTTTACGATAATGTCATGATTTTTATTAAATTTGTGTATACAATAATATTATAAATTATTTCGTTCTTACGGTTCTAATTTCCAGAGCTACCTATGTGTTATGCCTGAATATCCGAACCGCTCATTTTGACCGGTCATGAATACATCTGTATTCTCGGAATTTTTATAGGTATGTGGTAAATCTTTGTAGTTCTAGTGTTAACGCATTGGGTTATTCATCAAAATTGGTGCAAGAACAAAGCACTATACGTGTAGAGTAATGAGTTCCCATGCTAAAAGTCCTCGGTTCGAATCCGGCACATGCAAATAAATTATTTAATCAGTTAACAGCCACAACTGGACCATATTGGGCCTACATGCCCTCCTGGGGCTTACCCAGCCTCTATAAAGTGAGGAAAAAAGCTGGTTGAGCTTGATATGACAAATCACCTCCCTGCTCAACCGTTGTCCTTGAAACAGGTTATAGGGTAGTGGCACAGGTTTTATCCACACCAAATTTCGTAATTGTACTAATATATCTTAAATATTCAGTATCAACATTTTAGCCTCGAATATGCATCCGAGTTCGGACTGAAACGTTGGCATTGATAATAAAATATGTAATGACGACATTATTTATGACTACTCATAATAGAAAAAGTAATTGATAGGTTTTAAAAAATATGAGATAGAAAATCACATTTCAGTGTTTCATTTTAATTTTTGTTTATTTAATTATTCATAAACAAAAAATAGGTTTCCGAGTCAAATGTTTGAAAAGTGATACTATGATAAATCCAGTTAAAATTCTTGGACATTAAAATTTAATATATCTATTTTAAAATATCGATATTTCCTAAAATAGAATAAGGAAAATATTCTCTTATTAAGGGAGAATTGTAGTAAGTAGTAGAAATAAACTGGATTGAATTATATAATAACAAAGAGTTACTATATATATGATAAAGAAGTAATGTTTAAATCCAACCAAGTAACAAATGAAAAATTGAAATTTAGAACAGGATTATAGTAAATAAAAATTAGATTAGGAATTGCAGACACATATTAAAATTTTATAGTTATAAGAAATTTTATACGGAATAACTAATAGGAATTTTATAAGAATACTGTCTCTACGATGTACTGAACCTAAGTCCCGTCATTGGTTGTAGCTGTACAGGTCAGAATAGGGAGCCATATGACTACTACGCTTACTGAACTAACGTACTTGTATTGGTATAGTTAATTGATACATTTTTATGCAAGAACTGAGCACTCATATAACGTCAGAACTATTTCTTATAGATATGACTCAGAGACCTAAAAGTATTGTAAGTATCGATATGGTTCAATTGTGATGTATGGTTACCATGGATAATAACTACCTGGATTCGTGCCTCGTGAATTAGTGAAGGCCACGGATAATTTAAAAGGAGTGAAAAATCTTTGGTTATAATGCTCTTCATATGGGACGTCAAATGGAGGTCCAAAGGCTGTACGGTTAAGGCATTCGTTAATTAGTAAAATATTTTCATGTATTTAGCTCAATGATTTAATAATACGAAATCATACAATTTTACAACAACTGTCATTAAAAAAACAAACTAAAAACAAGTGATTAAATAAATTAAGTAATTATACCTGTATAAGCAAAATTTAGGACCCCCATTGAAGCATCGTCTGATTAATAGCATAAAGTTACTTTAACTTTTTACATCCTCACACGAGACTGAAAAGACAAGAAACCGCTCGACGTTTCAGGCTACTTCAACACTTACTAGACAAACGCTCTAAGCTCCCAATTAATTACAAAAGACTCATCTACATGACCATCATACGACATATTCGGACCGACGGAGTAGAGCTTTGGGGCTCCACTAAGCCATCGAATTCCTCTCGTATCCAATCCCTACAATCCAAAATCCTTCGTAAAATCCTTAATGCTCCTTATTTTGTTAAGAATAAAATCATCCATAACGACCTTAATGTCCCATTTGTTGCTGATTTGGCCCGAAACCGCTATCTATCCTTTCATAACAAACTTCATTTCCACTCAAACCCTCTGGTTTTAAACCTAGCTTCCTCTTCAATTCCCGATAGTCCTCCGAGGCGTCTGAAAAGAAGATGGCCCCGTGACTTCTTAGTTGAACTTGTGATTTGAGTACTACCAGTGGGTAGTTTCTCTACTTGTCATTTTCACATGTCATTTTGTATCGCTTAGCCCATTTACTAGATGTATTTTTTTTTTATACAGTTGTAAATATCAATAAATAAATTTAAAAAAACAAAACATCTTTTTACTATACGCGTAAAATAAAAATCATCTCATCAAACTATAAAAATGCTATAAGCTATAAAAATGCAATTATTAAACTTTAAATAACGAGAAATAATGTTTATCGAGTATAATCTGTATAAATAATTTGTCTCTAAATGATAGTTACAAGGCTCGAAGATATGAAACTGAAACTATCAAAGATCCGCTTCCTACGTACATCCCTTCGATGAATCCCAGAAAAAGCCAAATCTGTATGATTATCTATATAAAAGATAACCCAGATTCGAAGTATATAAATAAATATATATAGATCCTGCAGGGTCCATCCGTGGCTGTTAACATACCAGATAATATGTTGAATATTACTTAACCTTATATATATGGAAAAGAAAACGGTCCGGATGGAGGACAAGAATAGGAAGAGCAGTTATTTGGAAGCTGACATTGCAGGTCTTCTTCAGGGTTAAATATACAAGATACAAATTAATTGAAATAATATAAGGTAAAGAATAGTATATGTAATATATTGATAGAGTAATATTATATGTAGTAAGTAGTATAAATAAGATATTTTTGTTTTGAAGGGAAAAGAATTGTCTTGGCCGGGATTCGAACCCGGGTCGCCAGCTTCTCCGTGGCAGTGCTCTAAACCTCTGAGCTACCAGGGGACGCAACCACGTCAGACAAATCCGTTCTCTTCACCGATCCTATATCCCCGTGTTCTCGCAAGTTTTGGGATGTATACATGAGGACATTGAACATTTCTTTAATTAGAACCTCGTTGACTACGTAATGTTCAATGAACATTCTTCCCCTTGTATCCATCGCAAAAATTGTTGATCGGTAAAGAGAATGGATTTTTTGTAATACCATTAAAATATTGTTTGAGTTTGCCTATTCAGGTATATTTAGTATAAGAATCTTTAATCCTCCTAATACCGGGTGAAAAAAGTTACAAGTAATATCAGGTGGGGTCCATGGAGGACCCCATTTTTTCTGCCATCAACTACAATGATATCATCCATCTAAGAGTCATTGCATATAATTCTGAGTTACACTGCTAGTGTTGAAGAAAGAACCTCTTAGAAATTCAATAGACATGAGGAAATCTCGAAGATGATAAATCCAGTCTCTGTAAAGGAGTACCCGTAAATTTGGGTTGAATGTTGTTGTTTGTTCATTTAAAGTCACTTTATGCAGATATGGCTAATCGGACGATGCTACATTGGGAGCTCTAAATTTTACCTATCCAGGTTTACATAGGATAGGGATTCTTAGCGAGTACCTGACATCCTACAGGCTCCTTTAACGTTTCTTCCGAACGACGGCATAACTAAGGATTTTTTTACTCCCTTTAAAAGGCCTCCTGCCGGGATTCGACCCCGCGATCTTAGGCTTAGTAGTTTGTTATGCTAACAATTATACCACAGGTCGCCCCTCCAGTTGAATATGATCCCTTCCTTGCACAACAGTTAGCTTAAAAACAGAACATTCCCTACCAGGAACTGAACCCTCTTTTTTTTAAATTTTCGTTTAGATCTCATCTCAATTATTATACCATCTTATGCCCTAATACTCATCATGCTGAAATAAGACGTAATTATGGCAGACTAATTTAAACAATGGAAGTAGACTATGAGAGGAAAATGGACGTTAATAGAAACCAGCAGAGCGTTAATGGAGATTGTTCTATTACCGGAAGTATTTCACAACAGAGGAAATGCTGGAATAAAAACAAAAGACAGGAGTCCAGCACAAGGACTGGAAGCTATCACTAGCAAGTTAAAATGTTTATAAATTATACAATTGAGGTGTGTTTTGGTCGAATAAAGTGTATAAAAGCTATAATATGTAATAAAATCACATACATTTTAATAAGTTGTTCAGATTTGTCAAGAAAATTGCTATTCGCACTTTTTGCAATAGATAAGATAGGAGCGTATAATATGTATATAACCTGAAGGTTGTTATCACCAGAAATAACCTAACGAAAGTTTTATAACTAGTAATCTGGAGATTCTGGGCAGGTTTTTTATTTCTCAAAATAAAAGTTATTAACAAAGAAATACCTGTGGTCTAATGGTTAGCCTAAAAACTACTAAGCTCAAAATCGCAGGTTCATAACCAGGCTGGTCGCTAGTAGATTGTAAAGGGAGTAAAAAATCCTTGGTTATACCGTCCTTTGGAAGGGACGTATAATAGATGTTCCGAATATGAGCTGTACTCCTTAAAGATCCCAATCCTAATTACACCTGGATAGACGAAATTTAGTATCTTCCCATTAGCCATAGCACCATACAAAAGATGAGAGTTCTTACCTTTACAATAAGAACAACCTATCCTCTAAAGTAGAAATAAAACAACACGGTGATAAAAACAATAATTTTTTACGGGATGGAGACAACATGTCCTGGGGAAAATCTATGGGCCCAAGAAAACACTGGAAGGCTACATGTTAAGATCCAGCCAGGAAATATAGAGTGAGATTATAGAATGAAATAAGAATCAGAAGACTAAGATTCTACGGGCACATGGTAAGAATGGAACAAGGGAGACTTAACAAGAAAGTATTTGACAAAATTCGTGAATAAAAGAGCGTAGGAGGGTATGCTAAACAAATGAGAGAGGAAGAAGAAAAAATAAATATAACAGACAAAGACTGCCTAGATAGAGAACATATGGGAAGTAAATTAACAGAAGTCAGGGTTCTAGTGGAAAATAAAGAAAACGGAAGGGCACTGCTCGGACGAAAGAAAAGAAGCAAAGCCACGCAGAAATGATGAGAAAATACTGGGAGAAAAGAAAGACGAAATTGAGAAAAGAAAAGTAGTGATATGCGCGTGGTTTTAAAAGGCCGTTTCGTGAATATATATAAATCTATATTATATTGCTTAACATATCGTCCCTACCATTTCCAACTATCGAATGTGAAAATCGGTACTTCTGAAGAGAATAAAAAAAAAAGAAGTTTCAAGGTTCAATAAAAATTAGTGCCTATATTCAAACCAATGACATTCGTTTTACATTGACACTGAAAGATGCCTCTATATGATTTTTATATAAATTATCAATCCTAAAGCAACTGCTATAAGTCGAAAACGAAAACTGTGTTTTGTTCACATTCGATACTTTGCGATGGTAGGGACGATATGTTTCATACTATGATATTCATTAGGGTCAATCCATTTTAAATCACCCAATATAAATATAATTTGTTTCACATTTTTTATTTTCCTGATTCTTTTATCATGGATTCCCTATATGGATCTATAGCATGGATAGACATCAACAAAACTCCAATCGAAAAAAATTTACAAGGTACATTTTTTAATTGGCAGCGATTTTAAAATGGCGATTTGGTGAATTTGATAAAGATATCGATTTTTCCGATTTTTCAAGATATCGGAATAATTTACAAACCAGCGTGTTCAGCATGAAATGATCTTCAAAACGACTATATTGTATTTTTCCTATCATGCAAGAAAGTCAGTCAAACTCTTTCTCTAAAATCTCGGAAAACAATTAAAAATCGTTAATTTTTAAGACTAAATTTTTAGGAAGGATAAGAGACTCGCTAATAATATTTTATTTTTGTGTTGAGTACTAATACTGCTACCACCAGCAAAAGTTTTAGTCTTGAGAATGGATTCCTTTTTGTTCTAAGGATTTTCAAAAATTACTAAGGGCACATTAATGCCAATTTTTATCGCTCAATATCAATTCAAAGAATCAGGAAAATAAAAAATGTTGAGTGACTGGGTGATTTGAAATGGATTGACCCAGTAGCGATCAATGAAGGGATTGAAAAGTTCCTAACTGGTAATTTAATACTTCAATAAATACTTTTAATAAATAAATAACAG
This sequence comes from Troilus luridus, assembly GCA_964056705.1. NCBI lineage: Eukaryota > Metazoa > Arthropoda > Insecta > Hemiptera > Pentatomidae > Troilus > Troilus luridus. Next base: position 27,344,199 of record OZ057417.1, on the reverse strand, counting down.
TTACTTTTTAACTAGTAAAAGTAACGGGCATAAAAAAAAAAAAATACCATAGTTTTTTATCAGCTGTTCCACATCCACCATTTTTCTAACTGTCGACCGATTTACTGTCATCTTGTAGATTCGTGGAGTGACAGTTGACATTCGACACTACGACATTTGACAGTCGATTAGGGAACGGAACATATGTTAGTAAGTACCCGAACCCGTTCGTAATGCTCAGGAAAAACTTGTTATAAATACATGCAATCTATTACGCAACTGACAATCTAATCTAAGGACTGCAATTATTTTCCTATTTAACTTATATATCTTTCCCTTCCATTCCTGATAAAAAATAAGGAAAGTCTTTTTTTTTTCTTTTTTCTTCTCTATCCAGAACACCTTGAAGTTGATCATAACGTTTTCCTCAATAGTTGAGCAATCCTTCTATTGGTTAGCAGCAAAGAATGAGTGGATTTAAAAAACATATTGATAACTGTAGGGAGCTGTGTAGATCAGTGCTTAGAGTGTTGAGTTGCTACGCTGAAGGTTTCAAATTATTTAATCTGTTAACAGACACAGATGGACACTGTGATAATTAGACCCTCCTGGGGCTCACTCAGCCTCTATAAAGAAGGTACCCCTTAATCGGGAGAAAAACCTGCCCGTTAAGAGTGATTTTAGACAAATCTCCTCCCTGCACAACCGCTTTTCTAGAAACAGTTCATTCTCTTCCATGCACTAAATTCGAGACCCTTCATATGGGCTGTTAGTTTCAATGATTTTTTAAATGTTTTTTTGTTTGTTTTATTTTTATATTGATAACTATACCGAATGGAATAGTGGCATTCAGAGTTATGGGGAATATATTATATTACATATATCTATAAAATATAATAATGGACGGAAAATAAGGGGTTCTATGAATATACCTTCGTCTAGATAATAAAAAATATATATATATTTTCATACTTTCAATGAAACATATAGGGAGAGGAGAGGCTCAGTGGCAGAGCGCTGAGTTAACGTGCAGAAGGTTAAATAATTAAAGACTGTTATTTTTTAGTATTAAAATTATGTATAATAAACATTAAATTCTACAATCAACTAAAAAACTTAATTTGATATTTACAACAGATTAATAATTTAATTGTCTATGAAAAATTTCAAAGCAAGTATCGATCCATAAACCGACATCGAATTTTTTACATTCGTATCGCATATCGCTCCTTCTGTTATTTTTTATGGAAACGACACACTTTCTTCGGTACAACTGTTTTGCGCCCGCACGATTCTCACACTTTGACAGAAAATGCCTTTCAGTTAATCGAAACGGGTAATCCTCAGGTTTTATTTTTCCTCCTCCTGGCACGCTTTTGTTTTCGGATATTTTCTCAAAATGTCTTTTATTAGCGCTATATGAGATTTTTGTTTTGTACCGGTGCAATTTCGATGTATAATAATATATGGATTATATATGAATAAATCTACCAAGTGAAAAAACAACTTCTTATACCATTTTAGCGTTTTCCTTAGCGAATTAAGTGCACACTACGGTAATCCTTCTTCACAGTTTCGGCGAATGTAGCTTCATGTTCAGAAGACAACATCCAAACCTCTTTCTTATCGTGCCATTTTATTTCCAATAAAATGTCAGTCGACCGGTAGCATGTTTCTCCACGCTTCAATTTTTCATCAATGTGGGGCATTTGTCTCCTATTTTTGCGAACTATACCAAATGCGTCGGTTTTCCTGTTGTGTAGTAAAGAATACAATAGTGGGCTTGTGTACCAACTGTCCGCAATCTCTGTATGGCCTTTTCCGAGATACGGCTGAAGCAACGACATCACCAGAGATTCGAATGCATGTGTCACTTTTCTTGACCTTCGTTTTTTGGCCGTTATAAATTATAAAATCCAGTGCAAAATTAGTTTTACAGTCACAAAGGACAAACGATTTAATACCGAACCTACTTCTTTTGGATGGTATGAACTGTTTGAAATAGCATTTCCTGCCTTTGTAAAGCAAAAGACTTTCATCGAAGCACAGATTTTCGTACGGTACGAATGACTGCGAAAGGGTAGTTTTTACCTTATTGATAACTGGCCGTATTTTTACTAACGGATCCTCCGTGGTTGTACTATTGTCGTTGAAGTGCAACATTTGCAGCAACATCATGTACCGGATCCCGTGACATAATTTTGGGGAAAATACCGCTTTTCAGCAGTTCGTCTGTCGACCAATACTCCTTCAACGAAAGTTTCTTCGAACGCGGCATTAGCATCAAAATGAATAAAAATCCGTACATTTCGGAGACCGAAGTATCCTTCCAATTCTTCAAACGGCCACTCTTGTTATAGACCGTACACTACTGTACGGATTTGAAATAATTATTTGTTTGTTCGATGATTTCACACACTAATTCTTGCAGGAACATCATCGTAAAGGCGTCTAAGGGTGTTGATCTTGGATTTATATTTCCCTTTACTCCGGAATTTTGGTCGTCAAAGAAAAGTATTACAGGAGTTAAGTTCCTTTTTGACCAGAAAAATATTCCATCTTGGTGAGAAGTCTCCATATTTTCGCCCCCTTCTGAATTTTTCTCTTCCGATGATGTACTTAACTTCCTGGGCCGTTTTCTATTTGTTCTTCTTTCACCAATTGATTCTTCTGATTCAATGTCTGATAATAATGATTCACTACATTCTATTTTACTGTTGTCCCTTGTGAAATATTCTTCAAGATTTGACATTTTGTAGGGTGTACCGATTAAAAAATAATCAAACAAGTTATATACGGCACTATCGTTGTTGACGCCAGCGAGACCGTGAGGTTGTTACGCTGGCAAGACGATACTGCTGACTGAGTCATTTTGAGTTCAAAAACACAGTAAAAGAAAAGAGTAAAATCTAATTGGTTAAAGAGTGGGACGTTTCATTTCGGAAATTCTCAGAGATTTTGACCCTAACACAGACCGACCGCTACCTGAGGAAGGCAAATTACTAACGAATCCCCCTGAATTAATTTTACACGAAAATGACTGCATATTGATTGAAAAAAACGGCAAACGCATATATGCGCCCTTAGTCCAGGCCGATGACTTAGATAAAACTCATAAATGCGGCTGTAGGCCACAAGGATAACTTTCGCCAAACGCATATATGCGTCCATAGAGCTCTAAGGGTTGATAATTAAATGATAGCGTTTAAAAATAAGGAATTACGTAGGATATTCGGTTAAAATAGAAAAAGTTTGAGACAACTGGAGAATTTAGAAGATTAAACAACGCAGAATTATATTAAGAGTGATCTAACAGTTCTGGATTTGGGGAGTATTTTATGGACGCAAGTTTGTAAGCGGAGATTGGTGGGTTCACCAAACCTTATTATTGTTATTAATTAAATGATAATTTTCTACAATATTGTTAACAATATTCTTCCTCCTTCTCTCCTCCAACATTTCCCCATAAAGTATATGAAAACTTATATTTAAAATGTTCTAATAGGAACTTTATATGACCATAAAACTTGTAGCATTACAACTTATAAAGGGTATCATAATTACATGGTAACTAAGACAACGGTTGCGCAGGGAAATGCTACTTGTTCGTGATCACGCTCAACTCCCAGAATTTCCTCCGTTTGAGAGTAACTATAAAGGTTTTATATGTTATATAAAAGTTAAATAACTAAGGTGTTTAAAATAGAGTTACAGAAATTTTACACAATTCATAAAATAAGAAATAAATAAAGATTAAAATTAATACTAATACATAGCTATTTAAGTTATTGCATATTGTATAGTAATAAAAATATTTTTCCGTATTAGTTTTCTGTTATATTTGTACAAATATACAGACAATAATATATAGTTTTGGTTATGACGAATAATATTTATTACGTTATTAATGATAATAGTAATAAAAATAATAAAAAAATATAATAAAACTGACCTGAGAAGTCAGACGAATTGCCGTTAATCATAAGAAGGGAGACCTCAACCCAACCATCGTCAGCCGCGAACTGGCGGTTAGATATGAGTCAGGGAAAGAATGTTTTATGTCATAGATATAATGCAATAGCAAGCGAATTACAGAATAAATTTATCTCTACTTTTCTTTTTAATTAATTAATTTTCTATGTCATTTTATGTTCTACAAACACGAAATTCCTCTGTATTTGTTTTTGGTTTTAATCACACGATATATGATTAGTTTTTATAACATTTTTGAGTAAATATTGATATATATTACATCGAGTAAGTTACCTGTCTTGGTTGATTAATATATAGGTGGATTCGCATGTTGAGATAATATCTCGTTTAAGCTAATGGAAATGATGCAATCGTTACTTAACTTCTTTAGGTTAATTGCTTATTTTATATCTTTTTATATTTAACTTTTTTTTTAATTCTATTTATAGTGAATATTATTTAATAACCCAATGCCAGCTAAATAAGCAATGCAGACTAGATATGAGAACGATCTATACTCAACTGGACCGCGAGGCGCCGAACGTCCTTGTCGCCAAGGACAACCAATCCCTATTTGTCAAATAGTTAACTCATCTACCTAACAAGTGGTTGTAAATAAACTGTCCCAGTTGTAAAAAAAAAAAAAATCTCATGGGTATAAAAATATATAATTATATAACTCGTGAAAATTACTTATTTTTATGATTTTAAAATAACTTTTTTTTTTTTAATATATTTATTGAACTTTACAATTGTATACAGAATACATCCAGTGAATATAATTAAAGATAAATCATGTCCGGACATAAAGGCAAGTAGAGAAACTACCCGGTACTCGAATTAAAATAACTTTAATTTATTTTTATTTTGTTGAATAAACTAGCGACCTACCCCAGCTTTGCTCGGGTAATAAGGCATATAATGCAAATGCAAATTGGGAGTCTTGATTGTCTTTAATCCCATATCAGCTAATGTACTTCATTATATAGAAATTATAAAAATAAAAACAAAACCAAATATTTCTTTATATTCGAATTCATTATCTTGCACATTAGATAATTGCACGGGATTAGGCAAGCAGCGTCTTCGGCAAAACCCGTAAATATTCCAACCCATTTACACCAAACCTCGACAAATTATATTCCTAATTATGTAACCTTTCTGGTGAGTCACTCTATCTAATGGTGAAAACCGTATGAAAATCCGTGCAGTTGTTATTGAGTTTACCGCGAACAAACGCGGCCGAGGACTTTGTTTTATAATATGTATAGATAACCCAAGTGTATTTGCTATTACATGCTGTAGAGGGGGAAGAAAACAGTCTCGAGAGGTCAAAAATATATCAATAAAAGGCATAGAAGATTTTTCGTCATTCAGATGTGACGTAAAATGGAGATACCAATGTCAGGTACTCGTTAAAGCTCCCTATCCTAATTATACCTGGATAGGATATTTTATGACTCCCACAGTAATATCATACAACTAGCCATAGCGGCATAGAGTGACGTTAAACGAAACAAAGAATAACTAATCAGTCAAGGTGTTACAAAATCAGGCATCATCGGTATATCAAAAAAATATATAAATTAATTACTACGAAAGTAATTATAGGAGTCTTTAAAAGAATGAAAAAAAAAACAACCCAACCAGTCAACGCTTCATAAGGAAATAATCAATGAAGATCAAACGCAGTACACTTCACATAATCACCCCAGACTAAACTATCAGAGGCAATCAGTCAATAACCTAACTCCAAGACAATCAATAAAATATTCTTCAAATAATACTCAAGGGAAAGTGGTAGCTCAGTGGATAGAGCACGGAGTTGATATACTGAAGGTTCCGGTTCAAATTCCGCTATGGCAGATAAATTATTTAATCTGTTAAGAGCCACAGATGGATCTGAAGACCCAACTGGGGTCTAGAAAAAGTGTACCCTCAATTGGGCGAAAAACCTGGTGAGCCTGCTTTCGGACAAATCACCTCTGTTTTCCTAAAATAGAACAGTATCTACCATATACTGAATTCAAGAACCTTGCTACAGCCCCTGTGAGAGTCGGATTTTGCCTAGATAGTTAACTGCTTTCAGATAACCGGAATCGTATCTTTTACCAGGCATACCCAACATACCCAAGATTTGACCACTTCCCCGATATGTTTTCCCGCTGTTTCGCAAAAATACACACTGTTCTCTGGTCGCAATAGAAAATTCAATTAAATTTTTGCAAATACTTTCGAAAGACATTTTTTGTGTTTCTTTTATATAATTTATTTTGTGTTTTACTGTAATCTAATTTCCAAAGCTTATGCAATTATTATGATTTAATGAACACATTTGTTTTCCTGTACCACTACAACCCATGAAGGGTCTGGGGTTCAGTACATGGTAGAGACTGTACTGTTTCATGGACAACGGTTCTGCAAGGAGGTGAATTGTCCTAGGTCACGCTCGACCGCCAGATTTTTTCCCCCTTATTTTGGGTAACCTGTTTTTATAATATTTTATAGAGGCTGGGTGGGCCCCAGGAGGGTCCTAGATCCTATATGATCCATCTCCCGCTGCAAACAGACTAAATAAAAATCATGGCCTGCAGCGGGAATTGAACCAGGATTTCCGGCATGACAGCTCAGTACCCTACCACTGAGCCACTCCTCTCCCATATTTGTTTTCAGAGTATTTAATTATGATTACAGTTCGATCGACAGCTTGCTAATACAATCAAATAATTTTTGTTTAGTTAATTAATTACAAACAATATTTTTGGCGCCTCTGTTTATCATTCGATTTTCAATTATCTTATCATTCAAAATAAATATAAACTCATTTAAAAAGCATTATTATTATTAGAGCCGAAATATCATATCAGATTGCGAGAGGTGAAGTAGTCACTTGAACATCTTGAGTTATCGCAATATCTATAAGGCATACAATATTTCTAGTCTTATTTTTTAATTTATCCATTTTATTCTTTCTTTGTTAATAGCGTATTTATGTTCCGTTGTTGTTTCTTCTTGTTAAATAACAATAATAATGCTGTTACCTTTGTAAGTAAGAGGTATTGGGAATATTCCTGAAAAAATGCTGCAGCACCACAACCAGTGAAGGGTCTGGGATTCAGTACATGGTGATACAGAAACAGACTGTACTGTTTCTTGGACAACGGTTGTGAAAAGAGGTGATTTGTTTTAGATCACTCTCAACCGTCAACAGATTTCCCTCTCTTATTTTGGGTACCCACTTTATAGAGCTGGGAAAGCCCCAAGAGGAACCTAGATCCTACAAGATCCACTTGCACACATCCACACTACAAGATGCAACTTTGTTTTTATTTTTTATTAAACCAATATCAAATCCCTGGACGATCTTTCATCAGATCATACACTTCTATCCTTCTATAAACACACCACCTCATAGCTTCACGTTTGGAAGACACACTTTCCAAAGAGTGTCAAGTTTCCAGTATTTAGGAAGCCGTATAAATGAGAATTTGGATGAGGAGGAGGAAATCAGAGCCAGGATAGTATTAGGTAATAAAGCATGTTTTGGAATATCAAAGCTCCTGAGAAGTAAGCTCCTTAGCCTAAAGTCCATGGTGATGATATATAAAACCGTGATTAGGCCAGTAGTGACATACGCTGGTGAAACCCTCACACTGAATAAATCCAGCGTGGAAAAGCTGAATAGATTCGAAAGGAGAGTTCTTCGGCAAATATTCGGCCCAGTTCGAGAAAACGACCAACTCAGGATCAGAAGGAACAAGGAATTAAGTGAGTTATATGGAGACCTAATGATATCGAGCTTCATCAGGATTCAACGCATTAAGTGGCTGGGCCACTTATATAGGATGGGCGAAGAAAGAACAGCTAAAAAGCTGTATAAAGGAAATCCGGATGGAGTAGGACCTCGAGGAAGGCCCAAAGCTAGATGGAAGGATGCCGTCTGTGAAGATCTGAGGCTGAGCAAGGTCTCCATTACTCGAGCATGCGATCGGGACGATTGGGGTAGAGCGGTTGAGCAGGCCAAGGACTTCTTTATGAGTCTGTCGCGCCAATAAAATATAATATCCTTCTATTAACTTCTATTACATCCAAGTTTCCAAGAGGGGTAGACCGAAACGTAGGTGGGAGGATTTCGTTAAGAGTAATCTGGCGGATATGGGTTTGGGTAGTGGTACTCGGACGGAAGTTTGTAAGCAGAGATTAGAGGTATCGGCATCGAGCCTTATAAACCTTATAAACCTATTGTCAGTTACTTCATTCCAATTTATTTAAATTATCTAAAAAAAATATCTGTACCACTTCAATCTATGAAGGGTCATGCATTCAAGTATCTACTACGTACTACTATAGTATTTCCATGTAGTGCAAGGAAAGAATATTTCCGAGATCACGTTCAACCTTAAGATTTCGCCCAAATTAAGGGTACCCACGTTATAAATTTGAGTAACCTCCAAGAGGGTGTGTAGATCCCACAAGGTCCATCTATAGCTGTTGATAGATTAAAAAATGTATTTGTCACAGCCGTCTTTGAACCCGGAATCTTCAGCATAGCAACTCAGCGCTATACCGCTGAGCCTTTACGCTCCATTAAAAAACAGTAAAAATAATAAAAAATATTTTTTGTAATCAATTAGATGAGAAGACCATGTCCATAAATAAAATTAAAATATAACGCCCCCCACCGATTTCGAGTTGACAGGCTACTTATCATACTCGTATAATATTATATCTGCAACCCGGTGAATAAGTGGTTAAGTCGAATTTTATCGGCAATGAATTTCTTGTACTTAGGGAAGCGGTGTCGTGTCATTTTCTTAGTCTTTGGCTTGAAATGGAACTGTAATATAAGCAATAACTCTTTTTCAAACCAATGTCTGACTTAGCCACAATGGTTACCATGTAAATAACACGATTTCCCTTCCTAGTTACAAAAACACATTTAGGAGAAAATTCGACTTACCTACTTATTAACCGAACTGAAGATTTATGATATTGAATACTCGTGTACAATAAGCATTTTGTTTTTTAATATACATTATCCAAACATGCAAATTCAAAATTATTTCAAACACGGATTAGAGAACTGTAGAACTATTAATTTCAAATAAAAGATGAACATACAATGCATTTGAACTTACCTTAAGAGCTTGTTGAAGAAACAAAAAAAAATCTCAGCGAATCATAGAATTCAAAAAGTCGAAGTAATACAAATTACCGCACTCAAAAAAATATTTTTAAAACCAGCTATAGTTATAGAAGTGAAATGTTAATAAAAATTGAAATATTTCAATTTATCAAAGATATATTCATCTACAAAATCCTTTCTAGCATGAATAAGTTTCAAGAGTTGTGTGGGCAATGAGAACCTGCTATCAGTTAAAACCTTCCTAATCTCTTATTATCAATATTTATTTTATCAACTTTCAGCATTTAGAATTACCATTTAATATACTCACGCATCTTCAGGTGTCACCTTTATTTATATATGAGAAATTTTGAACGATAACAATATTTTAATGATAACGACTAGAAAACGGCCGAGCCAAAAATATTTAAGACTGGATTATACGACAGTTCCTATCCTCGTAGTATTGCAGTATGTTCACAACAGTGTTAGTTTACATAACTCAGAGATAGTTGAAAAAAAAATAATGGATGTAAAACAAATATAAAAATCATGGAATTAAACATGTATTTATTACGGCATAAGTACTTTATGCGGCAGAAAAAAATACAGGACAACTGAATAAATTACAAGAGAAAGAAAGAAAAATTTGGTATCAGTTGAGCAGGTTGTCGCTTTGAGTGAAAAAAAACAAAAAGAGGATGTACGGTTTCATGGAGGATGAATGGTTTTTTGCAAGGAGCAGTCTGTCTCTAGCAGTCAGTGAGGAAGGTTGTCTATGGTGCGGAGTGTTTTGTTTCATGTGCGTTCAGTTCTTAGAATCTCACAATGCCCCATTGTTAGTTCAGCTGGCCTCTGACTTTCATAGAGTGCGGTGGTACTGTGTCGAATAGTGAAATAGTTAGTATATTTCTTTTGACTTTTTTTTATTTTTTTATTTATCTTATCTTGTTTTATTAATTAACACTGTTATTGAATGAAAACGGGCGATGTAGTTAACTTGCCAGGTGCATCTAACCCACCCCAACTCACTTCTGCTACTGAAGAATTTTCAAATGAAGAAAATATAAATTCTAAGAAGCGAAATTACGAGGGTTCACCATTAAACCAACCGCCTATTAAAAAGATGGGTAAATACCACCAGGAAATTGCTCCGATTTCGGTGAGTAACAGATTTCATATACTAAGTGAGACTGAACTTTCATCTAATAATCCGGCTGCTTCAGACCAGACTTCAAACAATGAAAAAAATACCACTGATAATTCTCCAAAAATTCCCCCAATTTTTCTCCACAAAGCTAATAACTATCAACTCCTATTAGATGATTTAAAAGGATTATGTTTAGGACCCTTTACCACTAAATTAACCGGCAACAACACAAAAATAATGTTAACAACTATTGAAGATTACAGGAGAATGACCAAATATTACGACGAGGAAAAAATAGAATATCATACTTTTTCTACGGACAAAAATAAACACCTGAATGTTATAATCAGAGGGGTTCCTTACACCGTTACTGACGTAGAACTCAAGGCCGAATTAAATAGTCAAAAATTCGAAGTAACACATGTTTCTAGGATATTAAATAAAGATAAAAAGCCCACTCCCCTTTTTTCTGTATCACTAGTGAATAATGACCAGGCTAGCAACATTTTTAAGGTTTATAATTTATTCTATGCTATCGTATCAGTTGAGCCAAAACACAAAACTAATAATATCCCAATGTGCACCAACTGTCAAAGGTATGGGCACACAAAAAATTATTGTCATTTGGAGCCTAGATGTGTTAAATGCAAAGAAAATCACCATTTTTCTAAATGTCCTCTAAAATACACGGATAAGCCGTATTGCGTAAATTGTAAACAAGCACACGCGGCTAGTTACAGAGGCTGCCCCCACTATCAAACAATAAAAAACAAAATAAACTCACCTAGACAAAGTGAAAAAAATAATAGCAGTACGGCAGCAGAAACTACTTATAAACCAGCTAGAAATACCTCGACGAATTTCACATTTGCCGATGCGGCTCGTCCAGCACACTCAACGCAACAACAAACAGTTACTACGGAATCAAACATTGACAGCATCTTATCTACCATAACAAAAGTAATTTTAGAAACGATCAAACCGTATTTACCACAAATTATGCAACAGTTAAGCTCACTAGTAACCTCCTTCTTTACGAATGGGCCCTAGTGTAAACATTATGCTATCTATAGTTACTAATTCCTACTCAGCATGTTATGATCGTTATATTTATTTTTCCCATTTTTCTTATCATTTACTAAATGTTATTATATTTAGTTGTATCCAGACGTCTGAATTAAGAAATTTTTTACAACTTTTAAATTGGAATGCTTACGGCATATCCTCTCTCATCGTTACTTCTTTACGATTGGACCTTAATGTAAACAATAGCTTATCTGATGTTACTAATTCTCTCACAACAAACTGCGCTTTATTCCAGTCCACGTATTATATAGTATCAACTTCCTTATATCATTTTTTCAACTATGGTTAATGAACTCAGACAACTAAAATTGTTAAACTGGAATGCACATGGCATATCCTCTCAAAGAAATGAACTTAAAATTTTCCTCGAATCAAATTTCATTGATATAGCCTGCATAACTGAGACCCATCTATCTCAAAACATCAAATTTAAAATCCCAGGATACCAAATATTACGAAAAGATAGAGAGTGTTCGACTCCCTCAGGCGGTGTTGCCCTGATAATTAAGAATAATATTAGCTTCTCTGAAAATATTATTTTTAATATAGTTAACCTAGAGGTTATATCGGTTCGATTAAATTCGTCTCCCCCTGCAGTTGTCACAGCAGCTTATAAACCACCAACCAAAAAATTGCTCCAAGAAGAAATACTAAAACTTTTACCACCAGCTGACCATACATTAGTTTTAGGTGACATGAACTGTAAAAATATTTACTGGGGATGCCGTAAATCGAATTCTAATGGAAACACATTGCTAGAATTCTGTTCAAGGCACAATATACAAATTCATGCACCAAATGAACCAACATTCTACAGATCAGGCTGTAAACCAGACATCCTTGACATAGCACTAACCAAAAATTTTAGGCTTCCTCTCTCATCCCACGTGATCGCAGCTCTGAACTCGGACCATATCCCAGTTTTAATTAATTTCTCAGCACAGATACACAAAGAAACGAAGAAAAAATCCCTCATTAATGGAGTAATCGACTGGAAAATGTACAAAATCCTAATTGATGAGAAAATAAATATAAAGAATAATTATCCTACCGCAATAGAAATTGATACAAACATATACAACTTCAACGAATTTATCTCACATAGCCTGCATGAAGCTACCGTACAATCTTTCCAGTTTAGGGGGAAAACATTCTCGAGTAGATGTCCAAATTCAATTCTATTAAAAATTAAAGAAAAAAATTATGCAAGGAGGCAGTGGATGCATAATAGAGACCCTGCTCATAAAAAGAGATGGAATCACCTAAAACACGCTATAAAAAAGGAACTGGACGAATGGACATATGCAAGATACCAGACTTATGTAGGTGAATTAGGCCCTAAGGATCAATCGCTATGGAAGGCTACGCGACGTCTGATGAATAAACATGAGAAAATTCCCAGTCTTGCAGATAACGGGGAATTCATCACCAGCGATGTAGAAAAGGCTGAAATGTTCGCGGATTACTTTGAGAAAACGTTCTCCAATGCAGAATGCGAAAGAAATCCGCATATTGCTAATGACATCCACGATTATTTAAATCTTCCCGTTGCAACAGTGCAGCTTCCACCCAAATTCACTACCCCAAAGGAAATCCAAGAATTAATACAAAAACTTAAAATAAAGAAAAGTCCTGGCCATGATTTGATCCCAGTCATAGCATTAAAGAATTTGTCCAGGAAAGCTGTCGTTTTCATTTCGTCCATATTTAATAGTTGCCTAAGAATTGGATATTTCCCCGTTACGTGGAAAAAAGCCGAACTCATAGTCATTCACAAACCTGGTAAAAACGCTAAACAAGTCAGCAGCTATAGACCCATAAGCTTATTACCAATTATTGGAAAATTGTTGGAATCAATTATAAAAAGGCATCTTTCTTCTTTTTTTAACAATAATGACATTATCCCAGATTTTCAATTTGGTTTTCAGTATAGTCATTCCACCTCGCACCAACTAGCAAGACTATCAGAATTCATAATAAACGGATTCGAAATGAAGAAACATACGCTGGTAACGTTCTTGGACTTCCAACAAGCGTTTGATAAGGTTTGGCACCGAGGTCTACTGTACAAACTTAAGAAAGTAGATACCCCGAATTACTTATATGCTATTCTGAGCTCATTCCTGAACGATCGAACATTCTCTGTTAGAATAAATAACACATATTCAACTGTGAGACAAATCCATGCAGGTACTCCACAAGGTTCAGTCCTTTCTCCCATTCTATTCAACTTTTATCTTCACGATATCATCCAGTCTACACATACCTCCATAGCTATGTTCGCCGACGATACAGCCGTTTTCTCCCAACACAACGACATAATAATAGCCAGAAATACCTTGCAGGGCCACCTGGATGATCTTGAGCAATACTTTACTAAATGGAGGATTATTCTTAACATCGAAAAATGCACCTCAAAAGTTTTTACGCTTAGACGCCCAACAGACCCACCTGAGCTAACCCTCGTAGGTAAAAACGTGAAATGGAACCCTGCCAGCGAAGCTATACGATACCTTGGAGTTCACCTGGACCGCCGCCTAACATGGAAAACCCATATCAACATTAAATTAACCCAAACCTACGCACGGTTATCAATGCTCTATCCTATCGTAAATAGAAAATCTAAGTTAAAACCAGAGATAACAATTCTCATTTATAAAACAGTCCTAAGGCCATTACTGATGTACGGCTGTGAAGTCTGGGGAGCAGCATCCGCTACGAAAAGAAAAAGATTGCAAACTTTTCAAAACAAGGTCCTAAGAATCGCAGTGGATGCTCCCTGGTTCATCAGAAATAGACAACTGCACCGAGAACTACAAATAGAAACAATAGACGACCACATAAAAAAAAGATTCAGAAAATTTCACAGCCAACTACCAGCAGTTAAAGGAGCTATAAATTACAAGGTAGGAAAGCAGACATCATCTCGAAGACTAAAGCCCAGGTTACTGCAGGACATCTTATTATAAGTTGTACTATATATAGAAAGTGATATAACTACCTTAAATTTATTTTACATCTATTTTATATTTGTAGATTTTTAGACATTTAGCCAATAGTTATAACGATGTATTTAGTTAGGGGTGTCTATTGTACGAGACTATACCCCCCCCCCATAATCAATTGTTATCAATAAAACCAATATTATAAGAACCATGTAAAGGCCCACCAGGCCGATCTGGTAAAATAAATAAATATATATATATTGCAAGGAGGTGACTAGTCCTTGGTCACGCTCAACCGCCAGATTTATCCCCCTTATTTTGGGTAACCTATTTTAATAATATTTTATAGAAGCTGGGTGAGCCCAAGGAGGGTCCTAGATCCAATATGATCCATTCCCCGCTGCAAACAGACTAAATAAAAGTACTGCCTGCAGCGGGATTTGAACCAGGATTTCCGGCATGCCAACTCTGCAGTGCTCTACCACTGAACCACTCCGCTTCGAGTAAAGTTACAAGTCTTAACTGTTTATTCGTTTCATTTTTAATAGTTTAAAAAAAATACATATTATCATAAGCTTTAGTATGGAAAATATAATGTAATTTTGGGAATTGTGTATACTTGGGTAATCATTTCAACAAATATACATCATCTAAACTTCGAAATGTTAGTTGAAAATTTTATTTCATGATGAAATGACTACCAAAATATACACCTTTCTCATAAAACTTTTTCATACTAAAACTCACGATTATTTATATATTTAGAGAATATTAATAGGGAAACGAATGAATTTAAAATATCTTGTGACTTAACTCGAAGCAGCAATCTGCAGAATTGGCATTGTTATAAATTTTAAGAAAAAAACAAGGAACGAAACTTAAGAATAATGATGGGGATTTTGTTTCAAATCAAATCCTTTATCAGAAAATTTAACTACTTTCAAATCAAATATAAGATACCACAACCTATGAAGGGTCTTGGGTTCAGTACAAGGTAGAGATTGTACAGTTGTTTGATGAGCAGGGAGGTGATTTGTGATAAATCAAGTTTTGTTTACCGACTTTATAGAGGCTGGGTGAGCCCTAGTGATCCTAGATCCAATTATATCAATCTCCGGGTGCTAAGAGATTAAATAAAATCTGTTTCAGCGGGATTTGAACCCAGGACCTTCGAGCTCAGCTACCTACAAGCCACTGTACTGAGCCATCCCGCCCCCAGAAAAAGGAAAACATAATGCAATTGGTTCAGACAAGTTCGACTAGATTTAAAAGAGTAGAAATATTCAGAGAATATAATTGAAAATACTTTAGTCTTAGAGTTGTTAAAAGATGCCATGAGAAATCTAAAGTTAGAAGAAATATAGTAATCTCGGAATAGAGAATAAATACAACATCGGCAACAGAATAAAAGAATATTGGAGAAAGGAAACATGGAAGTAAAAATACTTAATTTAACAAACCCCCCCCCCAAAAAAAAAATTACAATAAGTTAATTCTAAGGTGTCTGTTCCCCAAGTTGTCGCATGGAGTTGAGCTACATGTTTAAACTGTTCATTTGTTCCATTTTTAATATTGTGAGCTTTAGTATGGAAAAGAAAATGTAACTATGGGTAATTAGTAGATTTCGGTAATCATTTCATCAAGAAATAAACGTTTCAACTAACATTTCGAATTATCAATTCGATGATATATATGTTTGTAGAAACGCTCATTTCTTGATGAAATTATTACCAAAATATACAAATTTCTCTTAAGTACACTCTTTTTTCCATAGTTACCTAACCTGTAACCACTACGACCCGTGAATGAGTCTGGGGTTCAGTACATTGTAGAGAATGTACTGTTTCAAGGACAACAGTTCTGCAAGGAGGTGACTTGTCCTAGGTCACACTCAACCGCCAGGTTTTCCCCCTTATTTTGGGTACCCTATTTTTATAATATTTTATAGAGGCTGGGTGCGCCCCAGGAGGGTCCTATATCCCATATGATCCATCTCCCGCCGCAAACAGGCTAAATAAAAGTAACTGCCTGCAGCGGGATTCGATTTCCAGGATTTCCCGCATGGCTACTTGCTTTTTCCATTGTTAATAGCTCAAGATTATTTGTATTTTTGGATAATATTACATAGGAAAGGAATGAAAAGTTAAAGCTTGTTAGTCAACTCTAAGCGACAACCTGCGGAGTAGTTACTAATTTTAATATTCATTAATTAATATCAGGATGTTTTCGATCAAAATTAAGTGATCTAAATCAAACATACCTAAATTACCAATTGGTAGAAGAGCATGGTCAATAATAGTAATTAATATTTTATGTAGTGTATGCGACATTGGATACCATGAGTACAGTTCGGTGTACCTCTCAGCCGTTTCATGACAATAGGCAGCGAAGTTTTTAGTATATATTTTGTGGCCACTAGATATCACTTCTAAAATAGTCGCAAATCTGACGATAAACCTGTTATGTTTGGAGATACCTCGGTGTTAGCAAAGAACCTCCTGCTGGTGTTTCCAAAATTATAGTAGCCAAAATTAGCTTTAGGCACGTCCACTATTCCCAATTCAAATCTTGGAATTATTTTTTAGGGCGACCCAAATTAGATAAACATGTTTTATAGTAATTTCAATGGTTGCAACCAATCATGGTATTTCTTAAAAAATACACTTTCTGTTCTCTTAGCAGCCTGCCATTTTGATTTCATATACGATTTGAGTTTTGAAAGCTTTTGCTGAAACTGTTGCATTTGTTCCTCTGAGAATGTAGGGTTTTTTTACAATATTTTCCTCGACTAATTCCAACTTCTGTGCCCAATCCATTCCTATGTAGTCTTTATCCATCTTATAAACAGCTTGTCGGGTCATGATCTTTAATCCAGAGGAGCCTATAACAAGTGAAATGTTAAACAAGTAAAAGAGTTAAAATAATAAATAATCCCGTTTGGTTCTACAACAACTGACTGTTTGTTCATTTAATGTACGTTTTGTCACCTAGTTTTTGATAAAACTGGGAAACAACACTCTAACGTAAAAGAAAAGTCAAAAATCAAACCCGGGAAAAGGCCGGAAGTATATCAAAATTACTAATTTTATACATCTCTTATGAAAAAAATGTGCAAAAAATCAATTATTCGGCAAAAAATTATTAAAATAACATTGAAATGCATCAGTAGATTTATGTTGTTATTTTCTGATTCTACATAGCTGGCTGTATAATAAACATTTTAAAAATCACCAATATTCACTTGATAACACATAAAACCAACATGAAACACATGTTTCATTCATTCACTTGGTAACAGCACGTGCGACTTGTAATACGTTTATAATACAACTAATACAGCGGTAAGTACAACTGTTTTCCAAGAAAACATTATGAGCTTATGTTCTATAGGCATTTGGCTTAACGTAAGTAAAAGCAGGTTCCCGGAATTGTAAAAAAAAATTCTTCCTATTTTGATCGACTTTTGGTGTCAAATACCCCTGTGTGCGCCGTATAAACTTTATAAATTATTAATAATTATTCTAAATAATTTGCATTTTTTATTAACTATTACGTTATAATTAATAATTTTTTCAATAATTCAGTATCTATTCATTTAATAACACTTACCTACTCGTTCATTATAAGTTATTAAGGGAAATACTTTAATTATTTTTTAATTACAATCTTATTTATACTAATTACTTCCTAACTAAATAAAAATAAAGAATTAAATTTTTCATTAATGTTTTTATTGAAAAATACCATATCATACATTTATGAACGTTGAAATTTAAAAAGTTGAATAATAATGAGAACTACAAGTTATTTTTTTTTTCTCTTTATATTTTTATCTACACCTGTCAAATACAAAACAGTGACAATCAGCAGATGGTCTGACACTAAAAACATGATACAATGACTTGAAAGGCATGAAGAAGAACAGTAGCCAGCGGTACCTCTCCCTTGGCTTGATTCAATTTCCTATGATAACAAATCCCTCATCCACGTTCTTTTTAATCTCCTCCTAGTGTTCTCTGGCATGACAGTAGAGGCCATTCGTTCTATTAACGGGTTTGGATGTCCGTGTAGTTGTTCTTGAAAGCGTTTGTAGTATGTTCGTAAAATCCTTAATGCCTTTACTTTGTTACGAATAATGTCATCCATAATAACCTTACTTTTCCATTTGTACCTGATATGGCCCAAATATGATATAATTCCTTTCTTGACAAACTTCATTCCCACTCGAACCCACTAGTTTCAAACCTAACTACTTCACCAATTCCCGATAATTCTCCGAGGCGTCTGAAAATAAGACGACCCCGTGATCTTTTCAGTTTAATTTATGGGTAGTTTCTCTACTTCCATTTTTCTCATGCCATTAGGTATTATTATAATACAGTTGTAAATTTTAATATATAAATTAACCAAAAAAAAATCAACAAAAGAATAACGAAACATGCGTAACGCTATCTAACGATGAAAATCGAAATCACATTCTTGCCAACTTTACATATAACTTATATATACTTATATACTCGTACGTACAAATACCCTTCATAGATTGTCGTGGTACTGGCTTTTTCTTTAATTTTCCACATAATAACAAATTAGCATTGACTGGACCCTAACTAGTTATTCTATTGTATAGTCGCGCAGAGTCGACCATCTAACTTCTTTGTGAAATCTCTATTTATTTTCTTCTTTCTCTTAGGTCCTTCTTCCATTCATTGTTCAAAGGCGCCGACCTTCGTTAAGGAGACTTGTTGCACCAGTGCCTGACAATCTGTACATGACCCAAAGTGGGACGAAAAGGCTAATTGTTGGTCACGGCTTCTGCTATTTAATAAACTACACCATCGTCTGTCTGCGAATGTTTTAACCTTACATTAATCCTTGTGGAGGATTTCGTCAAATATTGATTTTTTTTTTATGTATATCTGAAAGTACGGCCTATTCTAGTAACCATATATTTAAAAAGAAATGTCAAGCCATTAATGGAAAAATTCCAACCAACGTTTTAGAGGGAGGTGCATTGCATCTTCCTCGATGTGAACTTGTTGGTGTGTGTCCTGATAATGACAGAACTGGCGAAACGTTGACTGGTTGTTATTTTCCGATATTTTAGAGAATAATCACTATATTTTTTTGTGGAGGAGGGTTTCTGTTTGTAATTATTTTATGTATCTAGTCAAGAGCGGATCCAGGATTTTTTTCTGGGGGGAGGGGGGCACAACGGGCTGACGGGCAAAAAAAATCAACAAGTCCTTTCTGTTATACAATTCATTTATTCTAAAACTATGATCATGCGATTTGCCTATAAGTATGTACTGTAATAAATTTTCCACAGTACACAAAAAAATCGTCTATTCCACAATAAAACCTAAATCCGCCCTTGTATCTATTCGAGTTTATGTTCATTTTTGCATACTACCTCACTACCAATTATATTTATAAAACAGAGATCGAAAAAAAAAGCATTAAGTTCTAAAATAAAAACAGGAAACAAACATACGTGTCGATTTTTGGCCCATGAAGGCATCTTCAGCAGAAAGAGAATAATATCAAAGGGAAATATGAACAAAGCACAGCCTAATCTCAAAATGCAGCAAGACTAACCAGTGAAAAGATCCCACCACCCCCAAGGACCAAATGCAACTCTTCAATAAATAAAAAAATTTGATAATAGTTTTAAGAGCAAAAGCTTTAAAGAAACGAGACATGTTAAGACATCAACGGAAAAATTCCAAACAAGAAGCTTAGTCTCTAAAATAATAGAAAACTATAACTCTATAAATATTTCGCCAATTTAGCTCTGAAGAGGACGAAGAAAATCAAAGGCATATCTAAATATGTTGTCTGTAATTAAATAGTTAGTTAGTTAGTTGTTCGACGAAGCTATTCACGAAGATTCAGCTTGATAGTAATCAAGTGCAAAAATGGAACATGGATCCTGGACTATTAAAGCAACAACAAAATTATCGTTAAAAATATGTTTAAATACAAACTAATTCTTTATAATTGTTTTTTTATTAATTGTTATAATTTTAAAATATTTTATTTTGAAGAGAAAAGAATTATCCAGGGTCGGGATTCGAACCCGGGTCGCCCACGTCTCCGTCGTGGTGCTCTAACCAACTGAGCTAACCTGGCTCGTAACACGGCCAGACAAATGTATTCTCTTCACCGATCCTATATCCCCGGCCCTGGACAAAATTTTTCTCTTCAAAATAAAATATTTAAAAATTATAACAATTAATAAAAAAATTAAATTAAATAAATTATAAATAATATAATGACGTAAGTCAACAAGATCCTATTTAAAGTAATGTTCAATGAACATTCTTCCCCGTGCAGGTATACATCGCAAAATTGCGAGAACACGGGGATATAGGATCGGTGAAGAGAATGGATTTGTCTGGCCGTGTTACGAGCCAAGGTATCTCAGTTGGTTTGAGCACCACGCTAGTGACGTGGGCGACCCGGGTTCGAATCTCGGCCCTGGACAAATCTTTTCTCTTCAAAATAAAATATTTAATAATTCTTAATAAATTTAGTGTTTAACAGGAAATGGGGCAAAAATATTCAATTTTGATTTAGGTTTTTACCTCCTACCCCATGGTAAAAGACCTTTATAAACCTAGCTAAAAACTACCTATTAAGATTTTCGCTTCAGTAACCATAGCTATTACTTTGCTGTATTTATGGATCAGTTTTTGAGCCACTCATTTATAGTTTAATGGCGTAAAAGGAATTTACGCGCTGACCACATTAGATATTTTTAAACTTGATATTTATATTTACCGCTATAAACGATAATGTAATCTGGAAATGTAGCTGATATAAAGTGGCCTTGTTGAGGAATGAAGTATGATAGGCTCCAATGATAAATATTTGGCCAATGTCTGCAATGACACTATTCTCCGTATTTTGTATTATTTTATGAGTATAACACCTTGATACTTAACTTGAAAGTCGTACTATCAAAAACAATTATCTCTTACGGTATAATAATATGAAATGATATATAATATATCGCTAATATCTTCCATTTATACCAAGATTTAAATCAATATATCAAAAGTTAATAGTTATGTGGGGAATCGATTTGACCGAGATCACACTCAACCGCTAGGTTTTCCTCCAGTTAAGGGTTAACACTATACAGGGCTACCTGTGGTGTAGCGGTTATCAGAACAACCTACAAAGCCCAAATCGCGGGCCCGTAGCCCGATGCGTGGCCCTAGGATTTTTTTAAGGGAGTAAAAAATCCTTGTTTGTGCCGTCCTTCGGAAGAGTTGTTAAAGGGGGTTCCCAAGCATGTACGATATCAGGTACTCGTTAAAAATCCCCATCCTAATTAAACGTGGATAGGCAAAATTTAGAGCTCCCACTGTAGCATCGTCCGATTAGCCATAGCAATATAAAGTGGCGATAAATATACAAACAAACTATACAGAATAAATAAATAATCTGCCCGTCGGATTGGAGCTCGGCAATTCAGCACCCTAAGCATTCAGCTATTGTGGTCCCTCCCGAAAATTACTTAACCTTTCGAAAACTTTACAATAGAGTCATTTAAAAAAAAAACTGTTGTTTTCCACCTGTTACAGTAACTAATGTGACACTTTTTTTAATTAAAAAAAATTGTATTCACGGGTAATTGTATTCAGGGAGGCACACAAGTACACACAACAGCTAATCACTTAACTTAATTAGCCTCAAGGATAATGATATTTCTTATGGTAACAATGTTACAGAGAATAATATGCATACCATATATTTAAAGGACAGTCCAAGGACACAACTGCAGTCATCTGTTCACTTCAAAATAGTAATGGACGCTAACTTGGTGAGACTTAGCACTTTTCCCGCCATTTCACTGAACCAGTGTTGCCACAGGATCATTAACTAATAAGATGTAACTAATGAGACAAATCTGAGGACAGATTTCTTAGGAATTATATCCTTAACTTTGAAGTAGGATTTCCCCCTACTAATACAAATACTACGTAGTTCTGTAAATTCCAAAAGAAAAATGATAACCGGTAAATTTCAAAAGAAAGTTTTTCAGCTCTAAATCACTCTTTCAAAAATATGATGTAGCTGTGTGACTGTAACTAAGGGAACAAAATTAAGACATCACCTTTTCTCACCAATCAGCTGAGAGCAATCTGAGCACATAATATTTATTCCTCAAATATGCAGTGTATCAGCAAGTTTAGTTGTTTGGAAGTAAGCACTATTAATGGATAAATGAAGGTGCTTAGGTCAGGGAGAGCGAAAACATTTTTTTTTTAAATGACCCATTTGTTTTATGGTGAGGGATGATGAATCTTGCTATCCCAGAAGATTAGTCACCAGCTTCATTTTTGTATCTTGACAGATTTCAATGTCAATGGAGATCATTATACCTAGCTGGTTCAAGGTCAAATATAGGAGAATGTCGTCTCACTTCCTGAAATTTAGAGAATTTGATTCCACAATACTTCAAATTTAATCATACTTCATTTAACTTAACTAGCTATTCAACATTTCATATTTTCTTGGTTTCATGCCATATTTGATTCTTCCATGTTTATTTATTTGTTAGTAATTTTTATTTATTTATTTTTAATATATTTAATTATCAGGAAAGGGGGCATGAAATATTACTCTCTCGTCTTATCACTTATCGAAGACTGGGCTTAGAGTGGCAAATCTCATTCCAGTAAGCGTAACTGTTACTTTTGAAAATTAGTAACAGCTTAAAAGTTAAAGTAGTACACGAATGTTACAATATAACAGGTCCATAATTAATGAACAATCACTGGCTTAAATTGAATAATTTAATTGAAAAATATAGAGTAATATACAAGATAATCCAATATACAAGAATAATTTATTTAAACAACAATAATATAGGGATTAAAATCTTAAATGACAATTACAAATTGGAATTTGAAAAAAAAGTACTATCTCACATAAATGTTTTAGAAGTTTCGCATTGCGAATTCACCAATATAAAACTAAAATATGAGAATAAACCAAATTAATTAAAACTGGGGAGGTAAGCAGTTAAGTAGCTCACTGGAGAACAGTAAATACACCTGTAGAGTGCCAAGTTCCTGTGCTGCAAGTTCAGGTTTTAAATCTGGCTGTGTCAAATAAATTATTTAATCTCTTCACGCCCAGGGATGGACCCTATGGTATCTGCAGACCCTCCTGGGACTGACCCAGCCTCAATGAAGTGGATACCCTTAATTGGGTATCCACCTGACGGTTGAGCGTCTCATCGGGCAAATCACCTCTCTACCTAACTATTATCCAAGAAAATAGTCTTTCATGACAGTAGTGGTACAGGAAGAAGAAGAAATTTAACTAGGTCTTTTTAAATTTGAGTTGAACAGTCGAACCTGGATAAATGGTACCTGCATAAGTGGAGTACTTCTATAAGTGGTACAAAACTTGTTGTTCCATCATTTTCCCTTAAATAAACTTTAACTGGAATGTTTTCACCTCTATAAGTGGAATAAATTTTTGTGGAAATTACCTCTATAAATAAGACAATTTTTGTATTTACCTCTTTAAGTGGAATTTTCATTACTACGCACTAAGAAAACGTGAAGGAAGGGATAGATGGCTTTGTTTTGTTTGGATTGACACCTAAAATAAATACATTGTCCATTCTAATCTAATCTATTGTTGTTTCCTGTTGTTGCTACACTCTAATCTTCCCCCTGCCATGATTTTATGTATGGTTTTTTAAGTGGTTTTTACATACACAGGTAATAAATTTTTACATTTATAATCATTGCAAGTTGTTTGAGAACTTCTTTTAGTGGTACATGCAACCTTAATGACCTGGATAAGTGAAACCTTGTTTAAGTGGAATTCCTCTATAAGTGGAATTGAAATTCTGTCACCAAGAGATTCCACTTATACAGGTTCGACTGGATAAATACATGCCAATCCATAAAGATATTATAAGAGTGAAATGAAATATATGAAGATAATAAATATGAGGACTAGAATTAGATCAGAAATAGTTTTACAATCAATAATGTATGTGATATGTGAATGATGTATGTGACGTATGACTGCTGAAAGATAACATGGGATTAAAATAAATTTTAATTAGATTGGAAGAGCATTGTCATTTCTAACACTTATTGAAAATAAGTTTAAAAATGTAACAATAAAATTAAGATAGCAAATGTTTAAAGAGCTGTATACTCAATATAAAACAATAAAATATGTTATTATTACAATTGGAAAATAAAAAGGATAGAAATAAGGAGGAAGTGAAGGAGAACAAGAATGTATAACAAAAAGAAAAACATACCTAAGAAATCCATGAGTCTAGGGGTAACTAAATAAATAGTGAACCAAACAGGAACTATTGAAACCTTTATGACATGTTGCCAACTTATTTCTTTTTTAATACAATAATTTATATATTAGTCCATAATATTACAAAGCTAATGTGATAAAGGCAACCAATAACTATTGATTGAAAAACTTTTGAAAGAACTTTATCATTTAATAAGAGAAATTAAAAAATGAAAAAAAAAAATGGCAATACTAACAAGAGTGGGGTGGGGTACAGTAATAGGATTGTGTTAATTAATTGAATTTTTGGGGGTAAATTAGGGATAAGTTTTGCTGGATTTTCCAATCACATTATAATATTTATAGTTTATGTATGAGTAGAACTATAATTCTAATATAAGGAAGAAAATAGTTGGGGGTGCAGTCAAATGAAAACACTAAATAAGTGGTAGCTTATTTAATTATGTGCCGACGTTTCGACCCACTTTGTGGGTCATCTTCAGGGCTGTAGGAAGCTGTAGCAAGAGTAGACGCGGTCTAACTGACAAGAAAATACGTTATCTGTATATAATTCTAATAACTTAAAATAATTACCATAATTCTTTTAGTAAGTTTGTTTATTGTTAAAATGTTACTTAATAATGCTATAGCTAATCAGATGATGCTACAGTGGAAGTCCTAAAATTCGCCTATCCATTTATAATTACAAGAATCTTTAACAAGTACCAGACACCACACAGCCTTTGGACTGCAATTTTATGTCCCCTCTAAAGGATGGCAAGCATAGCCAAGCAATGAAAAAATTAAAATAATTTATAGATAATGTCTGCACAATTTGTATCACTAATGTGCACATAAAATAATCTGATGTGTGAGATATTATATATAAAGAAATAACACAGAAATAAAGTAGGACCGTTCCCGATTTTGATTTAATTTACTTAAAAAGAATTACTAAATCTGTCAGCTCTTTGTTCAATTTTGTCTTCTGCTAAATACAAGACAACCATTGCCAATATTTTATCAAAACAGATTAGTTGTATTATCATTTTAAAAAACAACATATAGTAAACTCTGCAGCTACAGTCAGTGATTATGTCGCATTTTGTACAAAATGAGTTGTGAACTCGAAAGTGAAATCCTGTGATTCTCGTAAGTGGCTAAATCAGACCTTACCTTGAAATGGAGTTATTGCTTATATTATAACTACATTTCAAGACAAAGACTCCGAGAATGATACAATTCTTCTTCCCTGAGTACAATTAACTTATTCTGGACAAAATAAGACTTAATCACTTATTCACTGAGGCTGCAGGTACATAAAAAAAAAATTGCAAAGCAATACAATTTAGATCCACGGAACAATCAAACATTTTTGTGGTTATCCCATTGAGCGATAGAAATATGAAACATTTTGGAAATGAATGACAAGAATTCTTTTGAAACATCATTTTATTTAACCAGTTTTATACTACATTAAAACATAAACATGTATTACATCATCATGTCCAGAGCACTCGAATGTTAAACATTTAAAATAATTACAATTTATTTAAATCCTATTACTTTTATTTGGTTATTTTGTAAAACTTAATGACTTAGTAATGCATTTGTAACACAAACCATTAACATCTATACATGGTGTTTTTCTTGTAAACAAATAGTTTACAGCAATTATATCTAATGAAAAAAACAGATTATGATACACCTTGTCAATAAAAAATTATTTTAATCTCTGATTTACAATGAGGTAAAACAACTCTCAGATATGAGATCAAATAATCCCAATTCTAAAAAAGTTTTGTCTAAATCAAATTTGTTCAGATTTGGTGTAATACATATAATTTATTAAACAATATATTAATCATTTTAATGGCTATATAATTGACATAAAAGTGAAACAATTAATTTATAGATCATAATCAACCTTTTTGGATTTAAGCTAATGTTTGAAGATTTAATATTGATTATCGGATTTCTATAAACAATTATTAGTACCTTTATTTACAATATCATGGATGTTTCGATTTATGAAATATTACACCAATTAAAAAAATTATTATGTTTTTATAAGGATGATGATTTTAAAATAACATATATTGGTTAAATAACAGAGATTAAATGTGTAAATCTCCAGATTTTTTTTAATAACATTTGAGAAAATTGTTATAATCGTGTACTGCCAATATTCAGTTATGAAATTGTCCAAAATGAAGTAATTCAGAAATTGTTTTATTCTTCATTTCTGTCTCAGTGTTTCGTTTAAATGGTACAAGGATCTAGTGACAAGTTTCTGTTAAGACTACTCACTATTAAATTTTTGTGACGTGTTAAAAGCAATAGTGGCTAATCCGGTCTATAGTGTCTAGAGGCAGATGAACTTTGATTTTTAGACAAAACCTTGTTAAAATTCTGGATTTGCAATAATACCAAAACTCATTTTAATTTACAGTAATCAAAATCAGAAATTCTAAGATATATACAAAATATTTATAAAATAAACGATTCCATACAAGCATCCAAAAAGTATGTTGTATTTCTTTTAGTTTAATATTCAACAATAGAAAATAATAAGTAGTTTTAACAAAAATTAAAATTAAAAAATATCAAGTACTGAAAACAAATGAGCTTCAATTAAAAGTTTCTTGAAATGAAATCATAACTGTATCAGAGAGATAAATAAAATAACTTATACAAAGATTTTTTAATATAAATACAAAAACTGAAAGAATGTTAAGTTATGTTAATTTCCATACAATGATTTCTGGGCAAACAATGAAGCATACCCAACGTCTTATCTATCCACAAAAGTAATTACATTTTATCACTATGATACAGAATGATAGAAAAAAAAAAAATGATCGGCCTACTACAAATTTTTTTGTATTTTTTGAGAATATTTCATGAAATAAAACAATATTAATCGAAAAGAAAAAAATATGAGGGTAAACTCATTGATTGTTACAAATAATAAAATGAAATAATACGAATAGTTCGAACACTAAATATGATTAATATTAAAAAAAAAAAGTAAGGAATAATAGAACATCAAATTAGTTTTTAAAATCAAATGTTATACAGAAAAATAATACTTTATTAATAATTAACATCTAACCAAATAATATGTGGAAACTATTCAAATACACACAATCTTAAAACGTTGATAATCCTAATGTAAACGTATGAAACAATGAATACTGACATTCATTGTTGATAAGGTATTTCAATTGTACTTATTGCAATTAACTTTGGTCCAGATAACAGCATATAATATTGATATTATAACAGATAACAAAAAGATATTATGATAAAGAAGTAAAGAAAAAAAAAATCAAAAACACTTTATTGCTGGAGTGTCATTATTCCATATCCCTTAGTCGCCAATCGATACTAAACCATTTCATAATCCTCTTATACTTATGTTTCCGCCTTTCCACTTATTTTTTTTTTTTTAATAATTTTTCAATGGACGCTGACGTCAACAATAGAATACACTCATATGATATTCCAATTCACCTCACACATATTAAGGCATCTAAAAGAACCATTTAAAAATTTAACCATCTATGAGTAATGAAAAGATTTCAACTTTCTACATTCTTTCTCTTATTTGTTTCATTTTTTTTCTTTTTCTCCTAGGCGTGAAAATAAAAGCAACTTAAAAATTTGAACGTGTTATGAAAGATTGAGATAAATGTTAGTTAAAATCATAGACTGGATCTAATGAATGATATTTATCCTTTCTATATACTGAATACAGTCGCTAGACGAAGGACGAGAGCAAGTATGTGTGTGAGGGAGAGTGTGCGGTCTCCTGCGGCTCGGCCCGAGCTACCTGCGGGCTTCATGTCACTGCTGCCCGTAGGCTACACTTTCAGCCAGCCAGCTATCTCTCTTCAACTGACCCTTTAATACGGCTGCAACAGAAAATAAAGATATGTTAAAGTAAATTATTGAAACATCATTAAGAACTATGGAAGGATTATTTTCCGGTAGTTTACTACAGTCAATAATTCCATACAAGTAATAAATACCTGCGAAAAATGTGGAGGAGCTGTTGTGGCAGTTGGGGGTGTGTAAAAGGGAGACCTCTCCCCTTGGTAGGTAGAGTCCTGAGACAGTAGGCCATCGACTTGTGATTGGAATTCGCCAACGAGGTAAGAATCCTGGGAGAGCTCTGCCTGGGAAAGCCCAGCTTGAGACAAGCTAAGGCCGGCCTGTGACATACCCTGTAACATGTGCTGATAATTAAATGCATTAAAAAGTCATCAATACAAAAGCTTAGATATTATATGATCAATCAATTTTTAATTATGATATATATACAAACGAAACCATAGTACTGAATAAAAATTAATACCTGGGACATGGCTTGTGTGATTCCCTGGCTGTAAGGCTGAGTCACGTCTTGGCTGTTGTTTTGGCTCAAGCCAGACAACTTGTTCTTCAGGTTACCGCTTCTATTTCTAACACGACCACTTCCAGGTCTTCCTCGTTGATTTTGTCGGGCTATAAAAATAATATATTGATGTATCAAAATGACTATTAGCTCTATAGACAATGAAATAAAGCACATGTATTCACAAGAGAGTAACAAAAGCTGGACACATACTAAGCTGCAAGAGCATGTTATAAACAAAGATTAAAAACCATACAACATGAATTCGTATTGAATCCATTCATCAAAGGTTTCTTAGGGTACTGACCGGGTCGTGTAATTCTTTATAACGTTTCCCTAGACATGCTGCTAGCTTTCTCAGGGCCTAATCTGAAGACTAAAGATAGCCTTCTATCCTTCAGGAATTTAAACCTTTTCGGGTCCGGAGACGGAGCCTATTCTTCCAGAGACCTGATAGTCTAGGCTTTGACTAGGTAGTCTCAAATTTAGTGGCCCTCAACTGCCAGGCTTCTGATTTGTATAGAGGACTATATTGAAATACTGAAGGATAGAAGGACATCTTCTACAGCCAAATCAATTTGAAGACATGGTGGAAACTCAAAGAAACTTTTGATGGATGGATTCAAAATATTGGCCATGGCAATGTAAGAGAGTATGAATTCTTACACTTATTAATAACCAAGTTGTATAACAAAATTTTAGAAAATTGTACAACATAATTGCTAAGTGTACCAGACATTTCCAACAAGTTTTTTCTTTTAACAAATAACAGTGCCCTTCATGTTCACCAAATATATTAGTTTTCAACATAAAAAGTAAGGTTACCAGCTGTTGATAACCTAAGGGTTTTACGCCTTTAAACACCAACAAACAACAAAAGTAAGGTTTACTTTACTACGTAAGTAAAGGCACACCTACAATACTTGAAATATATCTAAGCTAATCTTTAATTTTCAACAAGACTGAGTTCAAGAAATGTTATTACATTAAATAGGGTTCCCTCTGTTCTTAAAAAAAAAGTATTAATAACAATAACACACACCTTGAAGAGCCTGCTGGTGCTGGTTATAAAATCTAGGAGGCACATGGCTCATGTTCATAAACATGCCAAGAGGTACGGGAATGTTGGACATTGTTCCGCCCCCACGCTCCGATGAGATGTAGCTTATTGGATCATGTGGTCTAGAAAATAAATCTACACCGCCTCCAGCTGAAAATATTTTTGTTTATAAGTAAATTTAAAATATTAATAATATAAGTACAGATTGCTCACAGTTAGATGGGGGAGTCTGATGGGCTTAACAAGATGAAACTTGTTATCATATACATAATAATCTGTATCGGTTAAAAAATAATAAGACGATTATGTATAAGTATTTACTTCTTCTTCTTTAACTTCCTATTTGCCATTGCTACCGTCAAGGAGTTATTTACTAAATGTATAAATATTTTGTGAATAAATAAATCTTATTTTTATCGAAATACCCCAAGAGCTTATCCTCAGACTGACATCTAATTGTGGCCAAGTGTGAAAATTATAAATTGTTAAAATTACAAAATTATAAATCCAAACCTTCATACATACAATGTGTTAATAGCATATTTGGAAATGAAAAATACTGAAAAAAAAAACCAAAAGAAGTATTAAAAAAATTGTAGTTAAAAAAAAAAATTTTATTGTTGTAAAAAGTACGATTAAGATTAAAGTAAATAAGACTGTATAACTAAACAATATGAGAATAAACAAAAATAAATGGTTCTAATTCCGGCTAATATTACTTAATTGCACAAATATTTTTTTAAGATAACTCCTAATAAGAAAAACTCTTCATATTTATACTGGTTGAAGTCGCAATAGGCATTACACAGACTTCAGAGGCAGCTATAACTACGAAAACTTTCATTAAGTATTAAAGGCATTTTTCAAACCTAAACATTTATTACCTTACAGAAGACATTTGAGAATTTCTCGTACAAGAAATATGCATATCGACGAGTTGCGGGAACAATATGTTAAAAATTTAAAATGCAAAAGGCAATTCTGTAAACTTTTTGGAAGAAAAACTTATGATATACTCCTTGTGAATTTTATATGTTGACTCTTATATTTCCCTATACTTACAATGAGAAACAAAATATTTAAAATAAATATAAAATATGGATTTTCAGTAACTTATATTAATGATAAAAAAGTATAGTATTACCAGGTCGAGGGAAATAATGGGATGCATTGTTGGTTCCACTGCTCCTATCATAGATGCTGCCTGGAACAATGGCTTCTCGGGCGTCATAAATTGTTGTAGACATAAAATGCGTTCCAGGGTTTGCAGTATTAACAATTTGTTTCGGTTTAGAAAACTGAATCTGAGATTCCTTCAAATTGTTCAATGGACCTTCGACGAGAACTTTTTGTTCTTTGTAGAAATTAAGGAGATGGTTCCATAAGGGTTGCTAAAAAAAAAAGTCAATAGAAAACACAAATTTTAATAATTATTATTTTATTTAACCAACTAAAAATAGTCTAAAAAAACATTGATTTTCTAACATTTAATCAATTGTGATTCTCATCAATTAATATGGCAATATAACAGAAAAAAATAATTTAGCATGTATACTTATTATTAGTTTTCTGATCACCAAGATTGAAGATCAAGACTGATCGAAATTTAAACATATCCTTTAACAAAAACAGTTTAACACTAGAACTACCAAGATTTGCCATATACCTATTTCTACCAACCGGTCAAAATGACCGGGAAGTTTGTTTAATTAAACAAAACAGTGCAATTCAAGAAATATAACTGTAAATTCATAAGATAATTTAATTTTAAATAAAATAAAATATATCTCATTCAAATATTGTAATTACATAACATAAAGAGTAGTATCAACATAGCATAAAGAGTAGTGCGTGTTGCAACTTGCAACTATACACTGCAAGCAAGAATACTAAATTGAAATTTTATATATTACATATACACTAATTTACGCATGATAAATTGAAAATGTAGAATTTTTTAATACTAGTAATTTCCCGGAATTGTAAATGTATAAAAATTCCGGGAATACACAACATGTATTCATGATATTTTCATGACTGGTTTGTATACTTAGTTATAACACATAGATATCTCTGAAAATTAGAAGCCTAAGAACGAAATAATTTATAATATTATTGTATACACAAATTTAATAAAAATCATGACATTATCGTAAAATATTAAATAAGACTTTAAGAGGAAATGTTATAAATAAATGAAGCAACCAGTCATTTTGACCGGTTCGTAGTTCTTGCGTTAAATAAATGGCTTATGTCACCAGCTATCATCAGAGCCTATGCATCAACAAACTACAAAAAATAATGAACACTATAAAGCATTAAACACTATCCTAACTTTACTATATGTTTCTTCTGTTGATTGAAACCCCTGATCACATTCATCTTTAAAGAATTTTAAATGATTAATGAAACTAAATACAATTAATCTTCAACAATATTAGTTGTGACATTTTATATATAAGGAACAAATGGTCCGAGTGGAGGTCAGAAAAAATTCTCTTTAGTAAGGAGAACTCTTAGCCAACATTTCGATCCACACTGCAGGTCTTCTTCAGAGCTTATAATGTAGTCAACGGTTATCAGTTGACTATTGACTTTTTTTTCTGACCTCCACCTGGACCATTCCTCTTAAATATGATTATTATTACCAATCAAACAGGAAATAAATACCTTTGATAAGACTTTGGGATTTCCAACAATTATTATACCGTATTTAGCCCTGGTAAGGGCGACATTCAAACGCCTAGGATCATTGAGAAATCCTATTCCCTGGTGTTCATTTGATCTAACACACGACATTATGATAAGATCCTTTTCCCTTCCTTGGAACGCATCGACACTCGCCACTTCGATTTCTTGATACAACTTAGAATGAAGCGCTCCCTGATATTGCATATACTGAACCTGAAAGGAAATCAGAAGTTTAATTTATAACATTGGATAAATAATAGCGACTATTCAAATTTTAGAAAATAATTAACAGATAGTGGAAAATAAAAATACTTAATGGAATGAACAATCAGAATGCAATCTGAACCCGGTGTTTTGTCATCAGAGTCTAATTTTAATCTAATACTTGCTTTAAGATAATCTTTCTTCAGCAATCTTAAAACAAGTTAACCTAATGATCGCTCACAAGTTTGGGTCAAAATAAAATTTTCAGCATGCATCCCTAATATCTATTTTATCAAACAGATCACTGTAGGTCAACAGACAATAATAACAAATATATTTAGTAAAAGCGATTAAAACATTTTAAAAAGACTATCACGATATAGCTTGGTATTCCTCCTCCATATTATCAGATTTTTATTATTTTTAAAAAAAATTAATTAATAAATAATTAATTTAATTTGAACATACCAGATAAGCTCTCTGGCCCTCATAAGGAGTTATAACACCAATTTGTTCAGGTTTAACGCCAGCTCTAAGGAATCTAGTAGCCATTTTTTCAACATTTGAGGCTTCAGTTCTGTTGAGGTAAGATGTACCAGAACCAGCAATTTCTTCTTGGCCTTGGGTAACATAAAACAGCATAGGCTTATCGGGAACGGGCCATGGAAATTCGACTTTTGCCAACTTCCTTTCGTCTGAAAAATAATAAAACAAAAAAGTGTGATAATATAATAATCATTATTGCAATCTGTTTACTAGAAAGATTATTAAATCACATGAAAATAAAATAAATGGTAATTATTCCACAGGTTGTCGAAGTTGACTCACAACGTTGTAGAGTTGAATCACAAGTTTTAACTTTTCATTCATTTCCCCTTTTATATTTTCCAAAAATACAAATTATCATGAGCTTTAGGGTGGAAAAGAGAATGTAATTATGGGAAATGTGTAGACTTCGGTAATCATTTCATCTAGAAATGAACGTTTCAACAAACATGTATCACCGATACTTCAAAATGTTAGTTGAAACTTTTATTTCTTGATGAAATGATAATCAAAATCTACACATTACCCATAATTACATTCTCCATTTAATACTAAAGCTCTAGATAACTTGCAGTTTTGGAAAATATTAAAAATGAAACAAATAAATAGTCAAAACTCAACTCGAAGGGAAAACCTGTGGAAGAGATAACAAAAATACATTTAAAAAAGAACTGATCATACCAGAGCAGACTCCATTTTGCAGCGAGCCTTCATAAAAGAAATTGGATGGAAATCTCGATAGTTCCGGATGCATTCTGTATTGGACTTCTAAACGGAATGGCCTGATTCCAAGTACCACAAGTCTTTCAAACAGGGACTGTGATAATCCAGCTCTAGAGGCTTTCTTGCACATTACAACGGGGCCTAATTGGCAATGGTCGCCAACTAAAATCAACTGAAAAAAATAAAGAATTAATAAAATAAATCAAAATATGACATTCATTTTAATTTCAATACAAAAAAAAAATCAATATGATATAAAGAAATCTAGAAAGCCAGCAAGAAATGAAACTTATGGAGCAATATCAGTTTACAACATTCTTTTCTGCTTATATTAAATTCAAATGTTAATACCTGCTTTGCACCCAGGATAACTGGAACCATACATTCAGGTTCAGTAGCTTGCATACTTTCGTCGATAAGAATAGAATGGAACTTCAGACGCGTTAGCCTGGGATCTCCAGCACCAACGCACGTACAGCATATTACATCAGCAGCATCCAAGAGTTCTTTTTCAGCTGATTTTTTCAACATTCTATACCTCTTTTCGTCAACTGATGATAGCTCACCAGTTTCATCTTTTAACTGTTGAAGCTTCTGAAGTTCTGTATTACTGCAAAGATTAAATTATAAATTAAATTAAAATTCAGTTGAAAAAAGAAATCTATAAAAATACTTCTTATCACATTTAAGTATACAATTGATTAATACACCACACAAATTACAAATATGAGACAACTAATAGTAGACTTAAATACTGAATATAATTAAACATTTTATAAAGATTTTTTACCAATCCATTTTTCTGATTTGATTGTGCAAAGCTAAAAATGAAACCGGAGAATCTATAGCTTCCCTGGATTTTGCACAAACACGAACAACCTAAAAAAAAAAAAAATTAGTATACTTAAATGAAATAATAGAAAAAGTTCAACAATTTCAACTAACATACTTTGAGACCAGTACGATGAATTTTTTCTGTAAGCTGGTCGACGGCAATGTTGGAAGGTGCGCAAACAAGAACTGGACCTCCGTTCTGCTTCACAAGTTGAAAAACGATCGTAGCCGACGTAACTGTTTTTCCAGTCCCTGGTGGCCCCTGAATCAAGGACAGAGGTCTCTGAAGAGCATGTTTCACGGCATAAACCTGTAACAGAAAGAAATTTATAAAATATAGATGTAAGGAAACGTACTCTAAATACATGCTTATATATTTTTAGACTGGTTAATAATAAAGATAAAAAAATCAATTAAGGTGATGTAGGATAAATAAATAAGTAAGAATAAAAAGTAAATGACACAAGAAGTAAAAAATACTGAACTATCACTTGATCTAATTATGATCAGTCTACAGCTGTATTACTGGGATCTACCTAACGTGCCTAATACACAATACAAAAATATTGTTAAGAATATTGCAAATTTTTTTCTTAATGTTTGTTTTTAAATAAACTGCGGCTGAAAAAAATTTGTAGTATAAAAATGTTTATAAAAATATTTCACTAAAAAATCTTTACCACTATAACCCATGAAGGTTCTTGGGTTCAACATGTATTAGAGACTGTACTTCATCTACACAAAAATACAAAATTTTGTATTCTACATCATAATCAGCAGACATTTTTATAGAAATGAATATGATTTAATAATGATAATTGTTAACTAATGCATTAAAAAAAAATGTGCAAAGAAAATTAAAAATTTCCAATTTTTCACCATTAACATTAGTGGAAAACATTTTAAAAAAACCACCTGAACCGATACAACCCCTTAACGAGTCTGGGGTTCAGTACATGGTAGAGGCTGAACTGTTTCAAGGTAAACGGTTCTGCAGGGAGGTGACTTGTCCTAGCTAGGTCACGCTCAACCACCAGGTTTGGGTACCCTTTTTTTATATTTTATAGAAGCTGGGTGAGCCCCAGGAGGGTCTTAGATCCCAAATGATCCATCTCCGGCTGCGAATAGACTAAATAAAAGTAACTGCCTGCAGCGGAATTCGAACCAGGATTTCTGGCATAGCAACTCAGTGCTCTACCACTGAGCCACTCCGCTCCAAAAACAAATACAATTAAGTTTTAAAAATCAAAACAAACTTTTTTATGGTAGGAGAAGAAAATACATTCATTTCAATGGTTTTAAATATTACCTGAGATCTGTTGAGATCCGGTAGATTAGGAGCAGAAAAATGTTTCGGTAAGTGAACCCTGAATAACATGTCCTCCACATCGTGACCTAATAGTCGATGGTATATGTACGCAGAGACTGACACGTCATCGACGGCGAATTTGCGAAGAGCATACTGCATCCTAAAAAAAAATAAGAATAACCATGCAGTTCAACAATTAACTCAAAAATTAAAAAATAAATTATTTAAAAAACAAGAGACTTAAGGAACTGACATTAAAATTTCCATCTTCAGTATAATGAGAAGGTTCTAAACAGACTGATTTAAAGAAAATAAGTTGTTAAGCCTAAGTAAGTAAGCAGTAATTTATTATTACCACTCGAAGTCTAAAATGTTTTTAAATAATATCAAATTAACCAAAATACCTATCAAAGCTGGTGCTTTTCCAAATAAAATCAACTACGAAATTTGAAGTGCATTCAGTAGGCGCCCCAGATGATGATTTTAATTCGATACCAACTTCTTCTCCATAGTTGTCGGGAATTTTTATAACATGCCCAACTCCTGACCAAGATTTATGCATTTCGCCGAGGTATCGTAACCGTAATTCATCGCCGTGCATTAACTTCATATCTGAAAAGGATGAATATTAACAATATATTATGAATATACTATATATGTTGAATAATATTAGTTTGTTTGTTCATTTAACATCACTTTATGCTTCTATGACTAATCGGACGATGCTAGATTGGGAGCTCTAAATTTTGGCTATCCAGATTTAATTAGGATAGGGATATTTAAGAAGTACCTAATACCATACAGGCTCGGGACCCCCATTTAACGTCCCTTCCGCCAATGATCCGTCCTTTAACCAAGGATCTTTTACTACCTTTAAAAAATCCTAGTGCCACCAGCCGGGGTACGAACCCGCGATCTTGGGATTAGTAGTTTGTTATGCAAACCACTAGACCACAGGTCGCCTCTAATAATATTAGTTGACCTTCTATATATATGAGGAAGAGTCAAGAAAGTTCTCCCTATGTAAAAGAATTTTCTTAACCTCTACCCGGATCATTTTCTTCCTAATATACTATGTAGGATCACCTATTGGTCAAAGTTTGACAATAAATCTTAAATTGATTTGATATTCTTTGAAGGTAAATTGAGATTAAAAAATTAAACTATGTTTTTTTGTATTGTATTTTTATTTGTATTAATTTACTGAAAATTTATCTTGATTACAAAACTTTCCTCACCTAATAGTGATAGGAGGTTTAAAAACTGCTAAAAACTTGAATATACTGTATATTTTCTAATAGAGGTCGTCTTGATTTAATTTTTTCTTCATTGGGATTTAAAAAATATTTTAAAATGATTATTTCTATAACAAACAAAAGTTATACTTTTAGGGTTATAAGCAAATAAAATATTCTTTCCATGATAAATTCAGAGTAACACAACTTAAATAATAAAAAATAATCCATTGACTTATTATTGTTTAAGTTGGTTTTCTAATTATGTACCTGCATTGTAGGTATTACTAGTAATAATGCATCAATTATGATTTATAACATTGCTTATAAATGAGATTTTTTATTTATATGGCAAATCATGTATTGGATTTTATATACATAAAATCTACGAGGGAGTACACCATCAAAATATTTTACTTATATATATCCTAAATCATTAAGTTTTAAAAAATCAATAAGGAAACATAATGATTACTTTATATATTAACAAAGTACTAATTACCTCCGTCTGATTTTGCAAGAGTAAAATAAGCGATTATCTTCTTATTGAGCCCAACGTCCCACCTCACATCAACGTTGTCTTGTGTTTGGGATTCCTTCAATCTCTTGTCGTAATCGGCTTCTAATTTAACCAAAGGTCCGAAAATATTTTGATACTGATAACCATCTTCATACCTAAAATAAAGTCATTTTATTAATAAGTTATTAAAATAATTTATAATATTATAATATTATATTAACTTATTTTATTAATAAGTTAATAAAATACTTTCAAATAGTAAAGATGATATAAGATGATATCTTAGTTTTTGGCTAGGAATGGAGTTGTAATATCAGCAATAACTACATTTCAAGCTAATGGCTTAATTAGGCACTAATTCACTATGAGATTGGTGCGATTCCACTTTCCTTAGTACAATTAACTCATTTTAGACAAAATTTAACTCAACCACTTAATCACTGGGACTGTAGATATAATAGCCTATTTAGGAATGAACTTAATAAATTATTTATATATTAATTATTTATAATTATTAAGCAATTAAATACCTAAGCAAGACTTGCTGTGGTTCCTCATCAACTCCAGGTTTTTCCAGATCAGAAAATGTAGCTTCTGCATTGTCTCTCCAAAGCTCTTCCATTTTTGCTATTTGAGTAGCATTGACTTGACGTGCTCTCAGCTGATCCTGTTCTGCAGGTACTTTCACCAGCCATGAGAGGAAACAACGGTCTGATATCAGAGGTTTCCACTGCTCCTGATCCCTAAAAACCAAATCAAACGTACATTAAATACTCATTGACATTTTGCTACCTTCTTTTTCATAAATAAAAAAAAAAAAATCAATTGAATAATAAAACAATGTAACAAAAATTCATATTTACCAGTTCATGTCTTTCAGAGAATTCTGAGCAGCACACGGCTGCCTACAAAGTAGAACAACTACTGAGTCTGCTTTGGCAGGTATAAATCCTAACACGAACACGTTGCGGACTCCGCAAGAATAACATTCAAGAATGGTTTCTCCCAAAGGTCCATCTTTGTGTAAGGTAACTTCCTATATAAAAAATAATTGTAATTATTATTTAAGGTAATGTAAATTTAAAAATGTACATTACAAATTAATTTTGTAGCTGCAATTAAGACTTGCTTATAAGCACATCCATTTGATCTTTTATTGGAGAATCCCTACAACAATCAAAGAATAAGTGAAGTCAGTATGACTGTTTTTGTGTCCTTATATGCCTGTCGGGGTCGTAAATGTAGTCCCCAATTATCTCAATAGTGATAAAGCAATAGAGAATGAAGGTGTGAAGAGGATACTGGGTCCTCTTCAGAAATTAAGAAATAAAACAGGAGATTAATTAAGAATCATAAAATAAGATTAAGTTAATGCTGCTCAACAACCCGTATCCCATATCCTCTGTTGTGCTTTATAATATAATTGTATCTTAGGTGGAAGACAAACTTGGTAAGTACCAAGGTAGTTTTGGACACTATAGATTCCAAGTTAGACCAGATCTTTCCTACTAAAAGGATATCAGAAAAGATGTAAGAGTTCAGGAAGGGTGTATGGGTGGTTCATGGATTCCAAACAAATAGATGAAATTTTAAACAGAAATCCTTCATAATTTATATTTATTAATTGTTATTTTGATAGTGATTATTTTTAAATATTTTTATTTTGAAGAGAAAAGATTTCCCCCGGCCAGGATTCGAACCGGAGTCGTCTGCGTCTCCGTTGCAGTGCTCTAAACCACTCAGATACCAGGAGTCGTATCCAAGTCAGAGAAATTTGTTCTCTTCACCTTTCTATAAATAAAGTATTGTTCAATGAACATTCTTCCCAGAGTATATATCGCAAAAATTGCAAGAACACGGGGATATAGGATTGGTGAAGAGAATGGATTTGTCTGACTTGGATACGGCCCCTGGTGGCTCAGTGGTTTAGAGCACTGCAACGGAGACACAGAGCCCCGGGTTCGAATCCCGGCCAGGCCAAAACTTTTCTCTTCAAAACAAAAATATTAAAAAAGAAATCCTTCATATATGGTTATGGAAGAAAACTAAGATCGTCAGACTATCTTAATTAAAAAACCCTTTGTGGGCCATTGTGCTCATTAGAAATAAAGAATGATATTCCTTCTTATTCAATAACATCCTCCTACATAATGTAAAACAAGCTGAATTAGATGCCGGAGAAACTTTATACACAAGACAAGAGGCGATGGTGAATAATGGAAGATCTCTGGGCAGGAAAATTTCATTAAGCTTGATGAAGAAACATGGTGCATGTGATGAGAATGAATGAGAAGGGAACTGAAGTATGGCGTAAGGAAAGGTGCAGCATGTGATGTGGGAAGGGTATGGATGACACAAGAACGGAAAAAAGACTAGAACTATGGTTCAGATAGGGCACGCCCAGGGGTAGACCCAAAACAAGATAGTGGAATTAATACAAAGTCTTAAAGTCGATCCCCAAAAGATAGGAAGTAATATTAATCTGATGAAAGATAGAATGCAATGAAATGAACTCATTGAAAAGGCCAAAGAAAGCTAAAACAAGAAATGCTCTATCCAAACATAATATATTATGCAACAACTTCCCAATCCAATTACCAAAGAAATATAATATTACCGAACAGTTCTATGCCAAAGTGTAAGTAGATTTTATTCAACTATACCTTATTAATTGAAAAAGGGAACGGTCAACAGAGACATCAAATAAATGTTAATACATTAGTGGAAAAATTCCAACTAAAAACCTTAAGTCTCTAAACTAAAACAGGATTTTTAATTTCCTGTTTTAGTTTAGAGACTTAAGGTTTTTAGTTGGAATTTTTCCACTAATGTATTAATATACCTTATTAAATTTTTCATACTATATTTTACTACTACCTGCTATGTTTTAAGAGGAGAAGAAATATGAATAAACAAAAAGGGTTCTTGGTTTTTATAATAAAAAGGACTTTAATTAAGAGAAGAATAACTGGCTGACACAATATAACGAAATTATTTTTTGGACAAGAAAGTGATTATATGTATTTCCTTTAAAATCGCATGGACCATGTTCTCTTAATGCACATACCTATAGCTTTGATAATAACACATCTGCTTGTAATATAAAATGAAATTACTGGGATGTTGAGCGTAGATGATATTGGTCTTTAACTACCTACTTATCGTAAATACAAAAATGTAAATAAATACAATAAAACTTACCTTATGCTTAGCTCTAACTAGATGATTGATGATATGTGATCCAGAGGTATTGCCTCGGCCATTGCAAAACCACTTTTTACAGATATTGCACATAACAACACAACTTGGATCATGGATTCCACAGTATTTACAGGCATAAAATGGCAATTCCTAAGAAAGAAAAAAAAATTGGTTTAAAGAAACATAAATGTAAAACAGAGTTTAATTTTTTCGAGTTGCTATTCCCTAGAACTCTATCCATTTATACAGTAAGCTAAACAAGAACATTTTTCATATTTAAGACTTAAATGCACTTATATTTTCATTATATTATGAAGTAGGACATTGAAGTGATAAGAAAGAAATAGGATAGGTTATGCTAACATTTTTGGAGTGCGTAATGTGTAATATTTGTTAATTGGTAAACTAATGAGGCCTCGGTTTCATTAAGAACTACAAACAAGAATAACAAACTGATATTCTGTAATTGACCATACCTTATTATAAAATGTGTCCTCTTCTTCTTCTTCAAACTGGAGTTCACCAAGTTTTTGCGAAGCTGCAGAAACAACTCCATCCAAATCTATGTTAAGTTTGCCATTGACCTAAACAAGACAAAAAACAACGATTACATTAAACCTAACCATTAAATAACAAATAGCCCTTAAAACTAATACAAACAAAAACATAAAAGATTGCCTAAAATAGAAACAAATAAAATAGCAATGTAACATATTTACTAAGTTGATAATGTTGAATAAAACTTACATAGGGAGTAAATATATTCATGTTTGCTTATTAACATCAATCATATATTCAAAACCTATCAGCATATAACCTTTTTTAATATTTTCAAATTTAATAATCATTCATTTGGGCACACACATATTAAAATGCTTTCATTTAATTCAAATATACAAAAAAAATGTAGAAGGAATTACTATGATAAATATTGTTACACAATGAAAATAATTTTAAAATATAAATACCATTTCTAAACATTTTTATGAGATCAACAAAATGAAAAATAACGTTAAAGATAGGCCTTAAATTAATAACAAAAAAATAAAACAAATGACTAAAAATAAGGTTATATTGCAGGTTAGATTATTTAAATTAAGCATTTAAATACGTAACATGCTCGTAAGCACTTCATGCATCATAACTTGAACAACCTTAACCATAACATATTAACCGCCACATAATAATAAGTTATCAAAAATATGTTTCTAATTATATAACTACCTGAATTTGATTCGGAGGTCCGTCCAATTGTGAAGTTTGTGTTTGACTTTGTGATGGTAACGTAAAATCGGTAAAATCATACTGGGATCCTTGAGTATCTGCTCCTATAAGGTCATTTTCTTCAGTATCTAAAAATGTTAATGTTTGAGAACTGGGCCCATAAGCATCCACACTCATTTTTCTGGCAACAACGAAAGAAATCAACTTCACACAGTTAAAAAAAAAATTAAAATTCACTCAAATGCACTAAACGAATGATAATTTAAGCAACATGCTCCTACTCAGAAGGAATGGCGGCCATATTTTTCAAAACCTCCCTACAAATATGTACGTCAACAGGACACAAAAGCCATTCTAATATTAAATATTCCGCAATAGTGAATGTATCCTAAAAACTCAAATGCCCGTAAGTTTTTATAGCGATATTGTTTGAACGGGCACTATGCTCGTTCTAAAATAAATTAATTATCAGGAAATTTGTTTATTTTCGTTGTCAGTTATATTTAAAATAGCACTGGTACAAGTGCTATCTTCAAACAAGACGTTTTCTTTAAAACCTTTTCAAAAATAAAATTGATCCAATATTAGATTATCTGATTCCAATAATCAATGAATAAA
Source organism: Troilus luridus (assembly GCA_964056705.1). NCBI lineage: Eukaryota > Metazoa > Arthropoda > Insecta > Hemiptera > Pentatomidae > Troilus > Troilus luridus. The sequence continues at coordinate 27,301,088 of OZ057417.1, read as the reverse complement.
TTAGTTATAGAGAGATATCTGATATTTATTAGCACAGTCTAAGTTAAACTAAAATTAACAGGCAACATTACAACGAATATGATACACAATCCCGTTGTATGTTGGAAATATAACGAGAGTTCATTGAAAGTCCTTTATTTCTTCAGAAAGAATATATAAGGTAATGAATCAACTACCCTAACTTGATTAACAACTTTAAATAGTTCTATCTAGAGAAAATAAAGCCCTAATTTGATATTAATGCTTTCAAATTTATTGACTTAAAAATAAAATAAAATGCGTTACCAAAAACATTCTAACTGGAATCTATTACGCAATGTGTCGACACACAAAAGTTTTGATGCAAATCTCTTCGGTTTAGTTTTAGAGAATTTTTTGTTTGATAGTTTACATATTTTTAAAAATTGCGAAAAAAGTTATGATAATCATAATATTTAGGGCGAATGGTGTATTACTAACGATACATCATCGAGTCTGCGCCTCTTCCAATAGCTCCTGTTAGCAGATTTGGCCTTGAACAACAGATTCAAGTAACGAGTAGAAACTACGTATCAGACGAATTTACGTAAATATATCATCTGTTTCTCATCTCCATATATCATAAATAATCACCATGTACATACATGATCTATGTATCACCCATCTCAACTTAACTCCCCTCTCCACTTAACATGAAACGTGTCGGTTAGCACTTTCTATAGCGAAATCGACCTAATCAATTCCCTGGATATTATAATACAATCCCGATTCTTCTTCTCCAAATTTCTTCTTTTCGAATCGAACGATTTTTAATTTGAATAACTGCTGCGATTCTTCTGATTTACTGAAGTATGTGTGCATTGACTTCCCAACCAAGTTACTCGCATATAAAACATTACATCTTCCTAACTATAAACAATCCAACCTATGCACCTGTTCCTTTCACCTTTAAATCAGTAAATGTTTAAGGACGTCGAATATTAAAAAAAAAATAATGGTTCAATATATAAGACCTTCTAACTTCTAAACTTCCAAGTCCGACATCCAGCTTACGAAACATTGCAAATCCTAATACGATTTTTTCCGTTGAATGGGGCCCAAGTGATTGGCCCTAAAAAAAAATATAAGCCCAAATCAGATCCTAATAAAGGATCTAAATAGGACGACTTTGTTGTTTAATTTATTACAACCCTTCACGATACCAAAGTATTTTAAACCTTAGACCTTTTTCAACATATAAGTAAGGCAAGAGCCAAACAGAATACAATAAGTTTAGTTAACGACGGCTCAATTTGGTGTTTCAAATGGCTTTATGTATTATTTTTCACATGGGATAAATGATTATTGTAATTAAATACTCTCTTAAATTGCCACGGCGAATATTTTTAATTAATTCATCACGTATTTCTTCTGGTTTCTACTGTGTCGTCAAATCCTTTGCCGAAGTTTCGCTGACCAAACTGTGAGGTTCCTCAGTTTTCAGTTAGGATTCTTGAGACTATGTCTCGTCGGCAAAGAATTCGACGACACGGTTGAAACCACAAGTAATACCTGATAAATGGGGTAGGGTTATTGTAATTGCTCAAAAAGTAATGAATTTTGTCGTAGCCTCGAGGCAAATAATCCACTAACGAACTTTTATCATGCTTCTTTTGAAACTATTTTCTCTGTGACGTAAACTTGTTTAAATCACGCAGTTTCTTGTATAAAAAAAAACCTGTACCACTACAACCCATGAAGGGTCTGGGGTTCAGTACATGGTAGAGACTGTACTGTTTCATGGACAACGGTTCTGCAAGGAGGTGACTTGTCCTAGGTCACGCTCGACCGCCAGATTTTTCCCCCTTATTTTGGGTACCCTATTTTTATAATATTTTATAGAGGCTGGGTGGGCCCCCGGAGGGTCCTAGATCCTATATGATCCATCTCCCGCTGCAAACAGACTAAATAAAAATCATGGCCTGCAGCGGGAATAGAACCAGGATTTCCGGCATGGTAACTCAGTACTCCACCACTGAGCCACTCCTCTCCCAGTTTCTTGTATAGTTAATTATATAAAGAAGAGATAGTACATGTCTAACCAGATATAAAGAATTGTTCTTTGTCAAAAGAACAAAAGAAACTAGAATAAGTCAATAAATTACATTTTATCTAAACCACTTGTTTGGATGGGAAAGGAGGAGACTCCTGAAGATGTTAATTTCTTCAAACAGTTAGATATTGGAGCTGCTCTTTCAACTCTTCTTGTTTAGGAAAAGGAATAAAGAATTGTAATCATCCGCAATGGTTGAAATGATTGAACTCCAACAATCTTAGATTTTGGGATGAGTAAAGGAGACACTCTATAATTTCAGAGAGTGTAAAAGACGTTTATAAACCATTTTGTGAGAATCCAATAATACAATGAAAATTTATTACAACCATTTAAATTTGACTACTAGACAACAGATCACAAACCCGATGTTCTGTAAACCCATATAATCAATTTTCCAACTGTTAAATGACATGTTCTCTCCATTTATCTTCAGCCATCTTAGTTATGACAAAAAACGAACTTGAAAATCCTATTTCCTCCTATCACTATTCATTTTAAATGAAGCTTGGAAAGATACTCTAGGTAGTCTTATTCAAGCCAGCCTTTTTGAATCGGATTCCAATTTTATTTGACTATGAACGAACCCAATATGAAATTTGCCACTTCTAAGAAACGTACAATACAAGGACTTTGAAGGATTGTTAAGGTTTCTATTGACTTTAATTCCTTTATACAGCTGACATCCCAACTCATCCTAACACTATCCTTACCACGTATGCTGATGATACATGTGTATTATCAGTCAACACCAATCCAGTTATTGCATCCAAAAGCCTCCAATCCCATATCACTGATCTTGAAGAATGGTGTCAAAACTGGAGAATTAAAATAAATTCTCAGAAATCCCATCAAATCACTTTAACCTTACGTCGTAAACCAATGACTTCCTGCCCTTCAGTATCCTTTAATAATATCCCACTGGTGCCTGTAAAACAGATCCGATACTTAGGGTTGCACCTCGACAAACGATTAACCTGGAATCCTCATACTAGACTGAAAAGACAAGAAACCGCTCGACGTTTCAGGCTACTTCAACACTTACTAGACAAACGGTCTAACCTCCCAATTAACTACAGAAGACTCATCTACATGACCATCGTACGACCTATTTGGACTTACGGAGTAGAGCTTTGGGGCTCCACTAAGCCATCGAATTCCTCTCGTATCCAATCCCTACAATCCAAAATCCTTCGTAAAATCCTCAACGCTCCTTATTTTGTTAAAAATACCGTCATCCATAACGACCTTAATGTCCCATTTGTTGCTGATTTGGCCCGAACACGGTATCTTTCCTTTCATAACAAACTTCAATCCCACTCAAACCCTCTAGTTTCAAACCTAGCTTCCTCTTCGATTCCCGATAACCCTCCGAGGCGTCTGAAAAGAAGATGGCCACGTGACCTTAGTTGAACTAGTGATTTGAGTACTACCAGTGGGTAGTTTCTCATCTTGCCATTACTCATGTCATTTTGTATCACATAGCCTATTTGCTTGATGTATTTTTTTTTTGGAAATTATAGTTAAATGATATAGACTTTTCATGGCCTTGGACATTACTAATAATAATGAACTTATTAAAATTCTGACTAAGAGAAGCAAGAAAGGGACAAAAGCTGTATTACGAGGTTGTTAAAGATTTTTCGACAGTTGTGATAGAGCGTTTAGATGGGTCTATGGTTTAAGCTTAACACGGGAGACTTGAGGATTTGATTCCTTCTTGACTACGACTGTATATCCTCTCTAAATATATGTAAATCGAGAAGAATCCTGCAACTTCTGGATGACCCTGGGTCTTCTCCACATCCTACTTAGTTCAACGACAATAGAATAAAATAGTGATTCTAGGAATAGTTAAGCTTGATGGACAATTAAGCCAAGAAGCTGCCCAAGAAATCATACACCATGCTAATTAAACTGATTACTGTAATTGGATATCTCTCTTTAAAAATCTATGGCGAGAATTCGCTTCCAAATGATTCACTACTTCTTGGAATCGTGGTTTTACCCTTTTCTCATTTATAATAAATACATTTGATCATTGTTAAAAGTATTATATCAAATATTTTAACAAAAATAATTATAGAGAGCAGCACCTTATTATTTCAATATTTTCCTTCAAACCTCCAAGTTACCTACATGGCTTGCTATATTTATTTATGGTTAGGTTAAGGTGTCAAACAAAAGATTCCAAATTTGTTAGATTGTTGATTTTTATTTATTGTATTATGGTTGTTATTTGAAATGGAGGATATTAAATCTAAATTTCTCGATTTTATAAATATACAGGTAGTTTTAGCAATTTCTTACTTGTTTTCTTTTCCCCTCTACTTTTGAAAATAAATTATATACAACTCTAGGGACAGGCAAGAATACCAATTGTCGGATCTAATGAAATAGATGATCTATTAGATGAAGAATGCCATGATGAAAGCATAAAGAAACAATCTGAAATTGAAAGACCATCAGACCAAGAAATACTTGAAACTATCGACAGTTCATTTTTTAGTACTGATGACCAGTTTGATGCCCAGCGTTATGAACTTGAAGTAAGTTACGATATTTTAAATGAAGTAAAGTGCAGTGTAGTTACTGAATACTAAGTGTTAAGATATATATATTTGTTTCAGAAATTGGATAATTTGACTGACGTTCCCAAACTACAGTCTGAATTAGAGCAGCTTAAGAGGCAACATATTGTTGTGTCTAATCATGTACTTCAGATGATTTTAGAAAAACAGTCTTCCTGTCAAGATGAGTTTAATAGGTTGGTTAGAGTGGAATCTTAGGCATTCTATTTATTTATTTAATAGTGTAAATTATGTTTGAATGGCTTAATAGTTTCATTTTTCTTGTAATCAGTTTCAGGAAGCATAAACAAATTAGATATACCCTATCTATGTTTTTATCTTTTTGTTATATAATAAGAAGAAAGATAAATGTTGAATTTACTTTTTTTTATTTATTGATTTTGTTCTGTGAATCTGTTGTATTTTGTAATTGAGATTTCTCTTATTCCAATGACTTATATGTTTATTTTTTTTTAATTGCTATAAAAATATTATTTTCCATACTTAAAGTACTAAGATTTTTTTAAATTTAAGAAATTATCGAAGCCCACTTATCCTGTTCACTGAAAACTTTCTTATGCCTCAAGAGCCTTACTATTTTTATTGATTAGTTGATGTGCCTAAGCTTCTACCGTATAACTGTAATTATTTCCTTTATGTATGTGTCTGAGATAATTACAAGAGTTTTGTTTTTATTTCAGGTTTGTTTCTAATAAACTATAATTAAAGATTCATATATATTATCTATATATATATTATATATATATATTCATATATATTATCTATATATACTATATAAAGATTCATATTTATTATCTCTAAGTTCCGGCTATAAAGCTATTGAGCACATTGGAAAATATTGTAAATCTAAGTTATAACATTTCCATTTCTTTATGTTTAAAAAAAAAATGTTTATGACTAATATCTACATTTGACCAGTCCATTCCCTAATCAATGATTGGTTCTTGTAGGTCAAGTACCTGCTTGTGCCAGGCAAAGTTGAATATTGTGTGAAACAGGCAATATTCAGCAAAATCAAAAAGATTAAAGTTTATTTTAAGATAAATAATTTTATTGATTATCACAATGGGTTGTTAGATTGGTTGATGAATAATACAGGGGAAAAATGAAATCACATTTTATATTTTTGTTTTATTTAATGAAATCCCTTAAAGGAGATTTGCAAAAGATCGCAAATACAATATGTGCCAAAAGGCATTGGTATAATTTCTCTCAATAAATATTTATTACTATTATTTTTTAATGAAATAAATCTATAGGTGCTGCATATAAGTTGTATTGTAGCAACAAGTACTCTGTTAATTTTTTAAAAATTAATCTACGTTTATATAAAATGCTTTCATTCTACTCAAACAGATAGTACTGAGAGCTCAAAGTTGAAAAAGGTGTAATCTAATCCCCCCCCCCCTGCATCCTTTGTAAAGAAACCTTATCATTAACACGCAACTTAAGTCTTTTCATGATTTCTACTAAATTTCCCAGGAGTCCAGAGATTTGTGGGAGCGGAGTGGCTCAGTGTTAGAGCACTGAGTTGCCATGCCGAAAATCCTGGTTCAGCCCCCGCTCCAGGCCATGACTTTTATTTAGTCTGTTTGCAGCAGGAGATGGATTATATAGAATCTAGGACCCTCCTGGGGCCACCCAGCCACTATAAAATATTAAATAATAGGGTACCCAAAATAAGGGGGGGAAATCAGGCGGTTGGGCATGACCAAGTCGCCTCCTTGCAGAACCGTTGTCCATGAAACAGCACAGTCTCTACCATGTACTGAACACCAGACCCTTCATGGGTTGTAGTGGTACAGGTCAGGATCAAAACGTAAATGTAGTGCTGAGACAATGTAGTCCATTTTTTGCTGTTTATTTAAACAGTCCATTTATTAATATTATATTTTTTTTAAATAGTTTAATTGTTTGTAAGTTGGCCATAAAATATGGATAAGAAAATGGTCTTGGTGGAGGTAAAAAATAATTGTTTAAATAGTAAAACTAGTTATTAGAAACCCAAGTATAAATATATACCCTAATAATTTAAGTAATTATTATTATTATTATTATACCTGGGCCTTTTTTTTTTTTTCCAATTTCATTAATCTTCTAACATTCATGGTGTATTAATCTTCTAACATTCCTAGACATCCTTGGGTCATAAGGGTTAAGTGGTATGAATATTATTTTGATATTAAAAAAAAAAAAAAAATTCTGCCAAGTTAAGGGCAAAACTGCTCAAAAAACTTTACTAATGGCAAGACTATACTTCTGCGTTTTGAAAAATTTCTAGTTAAAAAATTGGTAAAAATTAATCTTTTTATATTTTATTTACTATTTTTAAGAAGGAGTAACATTAACTTACATTTAGTCATTCTTTCAATATTTAAAATTCATTCTTTTATTTGGTCTGACAAGTAATATCCAGAATATCTTGAAACTTACTTAGAAATGAAAGGCTTTAGAATAAATTATATTATATTTTATATATATAAAAAAAAGAATAAATCATTTTTTTTAAATTATGTAAATACATGTTTAATTGCAAACATTAAATAGTTCTTTATAAGCTTATGAGAATGTTCAGGGGTTTTTATTTAAATTAACTTATTCTAACATTTTATCCCTAATAAAAATGATTTGATTATCTTTCAGGATAGTGGAATTGCAGGGGGAGGTTAACAATCTTCTGAAAGGAGTTATAAATGGAAGAAGAAATCTTTCTGTTGCTACCCAGCATTTTACGAGTGCTAGCCTTGGTATATTGGCTAATTATAGAAAAAGAACATTGATTAAACAGCTTTTGAAATCATTGCATACGATAAAAACTTTAGTAAGGGAATTTAAATTATATTTATGTTGAGTTTTATCATTTAACTAAAACTAATCAGATTTTATTTAGCAGTTCTGTTATTAGGTTAAGTCATCTGTGCTATTTTCTATAAATGGAATTTTTTGTTGAACCAACATTGATAATATTGCATACCCTATTAATTTTTTATCACTTAATTTTTAGTTATAAATTATGAACTAAAAGAATTTTAGTAGACCAATATGGCTAACTGTTACCATCATGGTCTTCTTCAGTTAATTTGAATTTATGTTTAAAATTATATTTACGATTAATTACTAAAATTTAAATAAATAAAAAGGATTGGAATAATGCCCAAACTTAAAACTTATGTGCCGGTGATGAAAATTCATAATTAATTTTAAATTTTAAGTACTTTTCAGTAATGAAATATAATTTTTCACACAATATTTCATTTCCTAATTTAAACTCTTATAAATAAGAACAACAATTGAGGCTTTATCAATTTCAGCTTTTTAACTGTGGTAACAAAAAATCAAAATAAAGCTGTGTTGACAAAAAATTTCTGTGTACTGAATTTTCAAAAACTAGTGTTGTTAGCCATTAAAACTCCAAACAACTTATCGTTATCGGTAGAAATTATAACAATATTGAATTTGATTTCCACGAATCACTTACTTTAATCATTCGTTTTCTTCCCTTTTTCAATTATCTACCGCTATTTATAAATGTGTATATATATACAGCTCTAGCCCTAAAATGTTTTATCGACCACTATATAATTTTTTTTTACATTTTACTTTTTGTCCACTTCTAGCACCAAACAGAATCAAGGATGCCGCAGTTGCTTAACGGTGGGGACTTTTCTGAAGCTATTTCTTTGCTTCTAGATTGCCAGGGCATTGCAGCAATGCATAAACAGTTTTCTTGTGTTGCCGGCTTGTGCGGCAAATTGCAAGATACCTTAGTAATGACTGAAGAACACCTCGACGTGGCACTAGCCAAGGTAAACTACATTTAGAAGCTTTTATCATGAAAAACCTTTAATACCAGAGAGTATAGTATATTTATATACATATTTATTGGTAATTTTTTTCAGATTTGTTATGGTTTCGATGAAGCAATTTATAAAAAACTGCAATCTGCTTATGCTCTTCTAGAAAAGACCCAAATCGCGATGGACCAGCTTCATATGCATTTCACTTCGGCTGTACATAGCACCGCTTCCAATGTTGTTAATTTTTTTATAAAAGAAAAGGATACTACTAATGTAGATTTCTCACAGTTCTACCAAATAAATGTAAATAGCGATAATTATATTAACAAGACTGAATTTCCTGAGTTATGCAAGGTTAGATGAATCATTTTTTCTTCATTTTGTTTATTTAAAATAAATGTATTAATTACATTATATAGAACAGACTTATTTAACATTTTGTTGTTTAAGCTGTGGTACCTTATGATTTCGAACACTACTAAAAAAAAAAAAATCAATACATTTTGTTTACATGTCATAAATGATAAACAATGTTATAATAGGTATTCCACTCTTACAATTTTCATCTCATTCCCTTCATATTTATACGATTGTTAAGGAATCACCTGAGAACCTTGAAGTTATGGTGCACATGTTTAAATCCAGCTTGGGAGGGTTAAAATTTATTTTGTGGCAGTCCCACAAAACAAATCTCAACTTTCTCATCCTGGTTAGAATATATTAGTAACTTAAAGGCCAATTGAAAAAAAATTCTTTGATCCTACTTGAAATTTCAAAAAGTAAGATGACGTAATGTATTGTTTGTTTATTTAACTATTTTATCCAGCAGATTGAATTTATGTTAATGGATAAATCAATGTAAATAAAATCTTAATCTTTTCTAGAATATATCTGAAGAAAGTTTCATTCCGTGCCTCCTGTTACTTTGTAAGTCCTTATGGTGTATAATTCTCAGTTATAATCAGGTAGTTCTTTGGCACCAGAATAATCCTTTCATTAGTGAAGGTATGATTTTAAATTATTTATTTATTTTTATCAAATTCATTAATTTTTCAAATAAATTGATAATAATCATAATATTGACTTATTTTAGGTTCATATTTAGAAGGCTGTAATAACGAGCAAACAATGAAACAGAAGCTCAGCCTTGGCCTCGCAAGATTGTGGCACGATGTACAAATGAGAGTATCTGCTTTGGTTTTAGCAGGAAATCTGTCAAATTATAAGTTTGATGATTTCTTACAGATCCTTGCTATACTGCACAGGTGGGTTTGTTTTGTGTTTATATTTAAATAGCAGATTATATGAGAGATGTCTTATATATTGTATTTATTTATAATTAGGCTAAAAGTATCTATCGTTTTCATTATAAACTGAAAAATTGTTAAGGGTTGTGAAAAAATATTTATTTTACTTTGATGTATAAACTCTGTGTCCATGTCTTTCTTATGTACAAAACAGATTTTTTTTTTTAATTGAAAAATATTTTTTTTAAATTCCTTTAATCTCAATTTGTATATAATATAAAATAAGATCAATATTCCAATTAGTTACATTACATTACATACAAACAGGCATTAGTTACATTTAATGTTGACCATTTCTACATCTGAGGGTCGTTTCTGAAAAATCTCACTTGGAGAGTATAATTAGAGTGAAAAATGAATAATTTTAACAGCTTTATTTTATTTTTTTTTATATAATGATTTTATTTTATTTAAAGCGAGGAATTTTAATTTAAGTGCAGGTATCAATCAGTCCCACAGGTTGTCACTTTGAGTCAAGTCCTAACAAGTTTTAAATTTTTATTTATTTCTTTTTAATATTCTCAAAAACAAAAATAATCATGAGGTTTAGTATAAAATTAAGAGTGTAGTTATGAAAAATGTGTATATTTCGTCAATCATTTTATCAAGAATAAATGTTTTAACTTACATTTTGAAGTATAGATGATATCTGTTTGTTAAAACGTTCATTTCTTGATGTAATTATTACCAAAACATACACATTTCTCAAATTACAGTCTTTTTTTTTCTTAGTAAAGCCTACGATTATTTGTATTTTTGGGGAAATTAAAAAGGAAACTGTTGAAATGATTTTGATAAAAATAAGACATTTATTGTTACAACTCTAAATCAGGAAAAACAACTGCCATTACTGTTGATGTTTTTACCACACTTAAATAGATGGCGCCACATGTATCACTCACACATTCATCCATAAGATTACAAAATTTACCTAATTACAACAGAAACAAATGAAAATTAACGACTTGTGACTCAACTAGAAGTGACAATCTGCGGAACCGATACCGAAATGCACTTTGACTAGAAACATTGGTAGTATAATTAATTTAATTATTTTCTCCTGAATGGTCCAGGCTTTCTTTAATCGGAGAAGAGCTGTGCGGTAGCGGTTCTGAAGAAGTTGCCAACTCGATTAGAAAACAAAGCAGTATATACTTTAAAACTTACCATGCTGCTAAACTAGACGACTTAAAGGTTTTTCTAGAAAACGAAGCTTGGACACCTTGTCCAGTTCGATCTGATTTTTCTATATTACATCTCCAGGTAAAAATATTTAATCCAGGTTAAATAGCTATTTTTTTAATTTATTAAAAGAAATCATATATCATCAATAAATTAATGATTTGTCTTTCTAATAATTTAATTTATTTTTTAGGAATTTAGGGGACTTCGTTGTAGCCTGGAACAATGTGCCGGCGCTGATTCTAAACTGAACGTTTCATCTGAAAATGGTTCAGTAGATGGCAACTTTTTCACTCGTTACCCGAACCCATCAAAAGCTACTCCCTTTGATATCAACTTCCAGATGGATTCGAATAATGAAGAGATTTTAGCAAGCATAGGAGTAAGAAGTATTTAGTGTTTTTTATTATCTCTAATCTTTTGTTTAGAATTCAGTTTATGGACTGAATAATACTCTGTCAAAAGAAGATTATAATAAAATATAATTTAAATGAATATTTCACTAAGTAATGAAACTATTTTATGTCATATACCCAAACTAAATATAAAGTTTTTTGTAGAAAATACTCATTATCTATAAAAAATTGCCACATCTATGCTCTGGTCCCTTAAATTGTTGAATTCATTATAAAAAAGATTATTCATTTTTTTCAAAATGAAAACTTGCATAAGAAAAATAAGACATTCTAGTCTTTTTTTTTCTTTTTAAATAATCTAGCATTATTTATTTATTATTGTTTAAACAAAAGATCAAATTAATTAGTAATAGTTAATGGGTTAAAGTTTTCAAAGCTTATATTTATATTTCTTAATATTGTGAGTATATTAATTTCATATCTTTTTTACTTATTATTAAATAATTATATAATTTTATTTTTAACTTGTTTTTAAATATGTTTATGCTATTGATATTGTATTTTTTATTTTATTGTTTTAATTTTTCAGGATGATCCTTCCGGTTACTTCAGTGAGGAGAGTGAAGAAGAATTAGATTTTTTGCCTACTTCTGCAAGTCACGGGAGGTATCTTTCTTGTGCATTAACAGTATAACTCTTTTTGCATATTTGGTTTTATTGTTATTTAAAATTATATATTTTTATAATTTAAGGAACATGGCAAACCGGAGAGAATTAGCAAGTGGTTCACCACTGCTGACGAATACAACTGTCAGTGTCTTACGTTTGTGTGGAAAATATCTACAGATGTCGAAATATTTAAAACCTATTGCGTCTCAAGTCGTTTCTGCACTTACACAGCTATTTGATTTTTATCTTTACACTGTGCATTCATTCTTTACCACAAATATGCCTGTGAGTATCTGGTACACTCAATCAATTCTTATGTATTTAATTTAAAAAATTTATTATTAAAAAAAAATTGTTTATAATAATTAAAGAAAATATCTATTGTACCTTTGTGGAGGTAGATGCATGCATGTAAACTAGTTCATCCTAGGTTGCAAAATATTTATTTAAAAAAAATGAATTTCATATTTATAAGTTGAGACTTAAAACTTTTAAAATACATGGTCAAAATTAATTTTGGTTTTTTCTATAAATAACTTGTCATAATGTGCACTACGTTAAGGAAATCAGATACAATATAAAGGTAATTCCATACTTTTGAATTTTTTTTTATTATTATTATGTAAAAACATGTTTTACCTATTTTTATTTGTTTACCTCCACCCAGACAATTTTCTTCCTCATATTTATAAGGTCAACTATTAGCATTCAAGAATTCAAGAATAGTTCTTCAGTTCAAGAAATCTTGAATTTCTTGTTAGAAAAAAATGATTTTAAAATAATTATTAATCATGTAATAATGAATTATGTATTTGTTATTTATAACTTAAATGTGATACAATTCTATTAATAATAAATATTTTAATGTAATATTTAATATTTTCAAAGTTTTTTATGTTTTTCAGAATACCCTTTCTTTGAATGTTTCTTCTCTTAAGTTGCAAGCCGTACTAAAAAGGATAAAGGATACTCTGATCATTCAGACTGAAGACGAAGAAGAAACTGAATTTAAGGTGAAAATTTAAATATTAGAAAATATAACTAAAAAATTCTGACGATGTAATAAATGAAATATATTTTTCCTTTAGGTTTACGAAGCTCAAGTATCTCCTTTGGTAGATCTTACTTCTCCAAACACTTTATTCGGATTAGTTGAAAGAGTTGTCGGAGTGGAATCACTTCTTTTTCTATCGAGGGAATTTATTTATTTAAAACCGTATTTGGAACAACTTCTTCAATCTCAGGGTAGTACTCTACACAATCTACAGCATTTTTACAGTCAAGTAAGTATCATCTGTCAAGTTCGTTAATAAAATAAAACGTTGCTCTGTTTGTTACTTTTTTTTATTTTTTATAGACGATTGCTGTAAGTTTTGAAGTGAGAATGCCAGTTTATGCTAACGTAGCTTGGAGGGCTGTTAATGATAAAGCAGTGTTAGATCTAATGGCGAGAGTGGATTGGGAAGTTAAAGACGTCGCTTGCGAACATAGCAGTTATGTTAATTATTTGATTGGGGTATGACTATTTTTATTTATATTATTTAATGACTTGACTTCTGATTTTCCTAATTTTTGTTGTGTTTTTTTATTTAAATTTAATTTTTAGGAATTGCAACAATTCGCTAAACGCTTAGAAAATTTAAGAAATGTCATACATATTCCCGAGGAAGCTTACAATTCTCTTTGGGATAGTTTGATATACTTGTTATCAAACATATTAGTGGAAGGGTAAGTTACGTTTTAATTCTCATCATTAGTCACTTGCCCTCTTCCGAAATACTACTAAAATCTTCCCCCTAGTCTATTCTGGTCACACCTCCTCAATCCTTCTATTGCTCTTCAGGATTTCACCGTATTGTTTTTCCATCTCAAGCATGGATGACCTGTTGTTCTTTCTCCTCCAAGCAAATCTTCGAGAAGCTTAGGTTAGTCCAACTAACAAGCTTCCCATTTCCTAATCATCTCACTTGTTTTTTTAAAAAAATGATTTCCTATTTTTATTCTGATTAGTTGCTGGTAAAAAATTCTGCTTCTACTGAAAATATGAAAAATATTACTAACCTTTTTATTACCAATAACTATTATCATAAAAATTATTTTAAGGAATAAATTCAAAATTTTAAAAATGTTTTTCTGTGTTTTATTTCATAAAAGGTAATTCCTTAATGTTGTAATAAAAACAAAAACTGGATAAAAATACAGGAAGCAAAAACAAACTGATAAAGGTTTCAGTGTAAGTTATAACCTAAACCAATATAATGAATGATCTACCACTTAAGTACTGGATAACAAAGGGTACAATGTTGTTTATAACCTAAACCAATATAATGAATAATTTACCACTCAAGTACCTGATAATAAAGTTAGAATTGTAGGTTATATCCTAAACTAATAAAATATATGATTTGCCCTTTAAGTGCCTGATAACAAAGTTTGCAGTGTTGGTTATAACCTAAACCAATAAAATGTATGAATAATTTATATAATAATGAATAATGAATAATTTATCACTTAAGTACCTGATAACAAAGGTTGCATCTTTAGTTTGGTTATAACCTAAACCAATAAAATGAATGATTTTTTATAATTTTTTATAATTAGAGAAAAGATTTGCCTCTTCAAAATAAAAATATTTAAAAATAAAATAAATGATTTGCCGCTTTAGTATCTGATTACAAAATTGGAGTGTAGGCTATACCTAAACTAATAAAATATATGATTTTCCTTGGACAAAGGCTCATTGGTCTTTTTGGCAGATGACAAAAAAAGTCATAAATATTTTTATAAAATGTATGTGTTTGTCCCAAAAAAAATAGTTCTAACTTTACATCTTGAATTTTAAACATTAAACTTTTATTAATTTCTTTTTAGGTTTTCATCAGCTAAAAAGTGTTCAACTGGAGGACGAGCACTCATGCAGCTGGATTTTATTCAATTGATTTCGAAACTGGAAACGATAACTACCATACGACCCATTCCTTATCGTGATCTTGTAGAAGTTTATGTTAAAGCTTATTATCAACCAGAAGAAGACTTGGAATCCTGGATTAGGGAGCATACTGTAAGAAAATATTTTCCGAAGAAAATATATATATAGTGTCGGTTGTTCTTTTATAAATTTTGATATGATTTAGTCAACATGGGATGACTCTTAACAATTATGTTAGGCCCATACAATAAATTAATAATAGCATAAACTTCATTAAAAAAAAAAAAATCAAGCACAGTATTCTTTGTGTTGTAAACATTTATAAATATTCCGTCAAAGGTATTTATTATTTTAAATTATTAATGCTCCAATTTAAAAAAATCAGTATTTTAGATTCTTCAAGCTTTTAACATTATCCAAACCTTGACTCTCTTACGATCTGGAATTTAGATATTAAACAAATATTTTGACCTTCAATTCTCTGAATCTAGAAGGAACTCTGCAATATGTATCTGTACTAAAATTATGACAGTATTTTATGTAATAAGTTTATTGATTTCATCTACTTTCTTAAAAACATCCTAAAATGAGTATTCCTTTTATTTTTTCAGGAATATTCTGTAAAACAGTTAACTGCATTAGTGTCATGCGTCTGTCAAAACAACAAAAAGTCAAGACAAAGACTAACAGCACTGATCGATGAGCTGGAGAAGTCTGGAGTCAGATGACCTTTGCTGAAGAATGATTACGATTCTTCCTCTGTTTAAAAATATATATTTATATTTTAATTTATAAGATATAGTCTTTATATTATAATAAAAATTGTAAATGTAAGATTTTTTAATGTGATAATAGTTTATTTTTTAGAAATGTCATTTAAAACACTAAAATTCCATGGTCTGTGATTTTTTAAATGTATAAAATCATTTATGTAAAGAAAGGTATAATTATAAATCTTGTGTATCTAAGATTGCATTTTATCTAAGTATCCCTGCTGATATTGTATCATTAGTTGTATTATTATTATTTTTCAATACTATATCTCAGGATCTTGGCCTTATTCAAAGTCTATTTCCAATGGTCACGGCGCCAATACTGTCCAGAATGGTTTTAGTATCCCCTACCACACCTTCTAACCACCTCAGTTATGTTCTTCCTATCCATCTCCTTATGTTAATTGGCTGTTTGAGAGGTATTTTTGGCATTTCATCATCCCACAATCTAGGGTTGTCCTCTGTAAATCAACTTCAAATTTTAAGTTTTTAACTTTTGACTCAAAATTCAAGTTTTCTGGCTAAAAATGGCAGGGTCAGTGAAATCTCAATCACTACCTGAATAAAATATAAAATGTTTATCACCCTTATTTGGCAAGCTTAGTTAATATGTTTCCTTGTCCTTTTTCTCATTTGCCTAAAAGAATAATATGGGCAGTGATAAACCTATGAAGGATATATAGGCTAAGGGGTATTTGGGAGGATTGCTATAGACAGAATTTTGTAGATTTGGTTTTGGAGGTAATGTGGGCAAAGGTTTCAGAACAATGATTAGGGGATTTGGCTTTAAACCTTCTGTTTCAATAAGTCCCTTGTTGTTAATATCAAACTTGAAGTGTTAGAGATAGAGACTTCTTATCATATTACTTTTTCTAGAGTGTGATAATTGATAAAAAATTATCAATAAATAAACAGCCTTTAGAACAAAACAATTTTTGTATCGTATAGAAAAATCGATTAACAGAGCAGATACATTTATTATTAATTTGCTTTTATTGGACCAATCAATAAATATGTTTTCTGCCCTTTATCTGATGGCCTAGTTCATATCAACGCAGGTCATTGCTGTACATTATTCTAATTACATGAACTGGTTTTCGAGTTCATGTTGGGCTTAGACATGAAATTTTTCGATATAGTTCACATCAATAATGTTAACGTTAACCAATTTGAGCTCTTCGTGAATTATTTATCGGACTTAAGTTAGGGGATTCCCGATAATAGATAAACCGATGAGTCAGACAAATCGTAAGCGGGATTTCTGGGTAGGAAAAAAGTGCAGACCTTTCGTCTTTACCTCTCTGCTAATAATTAAATTTCAATCAATGATTCTACAATTTTATTGTTATTTTACGATATTATAATTAGCAAACGTAATCTGTCAAATTTTAAAGTTTAAATCTATATTTGTAACATATGAGATTACCCGATTTTAAAAATTCTAGTTCTATGAGTTATTAGATTTATTCATCAATAATTTGTAATTAATTTAAATTTCGTAGCTTTTACTTGTTATGTATATTATAATTTTTAAGCACGCAAGTCTTAAAATGCTAGTTCAGCATAGATTCCATGAAATCCAACTAATGTTATAAATTTACAAAATCGGGCAAAGATAGTTAAAAATAGTTCATAAATATAATATTTTTAGGGTATTTCAATTATCATTAATAATATAAGAAACGAAATTAATATTTAATGTATTTTGTTAATAATTATTAGTCACTGCTGGCTTGATACATAACTGTATACAGCTGCTCTGGAACATCGAGTTATTGTAGTCAGCGCCATTACCGCTAGATGAACAGTGTATGTTTGTTGGGGTTTTGTTTTAGTCCTGTATCATAATGGGCTCACAAAGACCAGATCACACTTCCACAAACGTATCTAAAGTAGTTAGTAAACCTTATGGTAAAGTAGAACTGTCCCTTAATAATGTCTTGTTGCCAGAAGAGAAACTTAACAACACGCCCTCGATCCTTGATGGTATGGATCCCGAAACAGAAACTGATCTCAGAATTTTAGGATGTGAGCTCATACAAACAGCTGGTATTTTGTTGAAGCTTCCTCAAGTAAGTGAGTTTTGAAGTAATATTTATCAGAGTGTATTTTTAGATATATAAAGTAACCTCTTCTTTAGGTAGCTATGGCCACTGGACAAGTTTTATTTCAACGATTTTATTATTCAAAGTCCTTTGTTAGGCATAGCATGGATACACTAGCAATGGCTTGTATCTGCCTTGCATCTAAAATAGAGGAAGCTCCCAGGAAAATCAGAGATGTTGTTAATGTTTTTCATCACATTCGACAAGTTAATGCCCAGAAGTGAGTATACATTTTTTAAATTAAATTAATTTCTTATAGAACAATGGCTTTTTTCTTTTATGATTTTAAATATTTCTCTCTGGTTGTATATTATAATTTGTCTAGACTCCAGTTAGATATATTAAACTGTAGAAAATGTGATTAAGGTTTGCTGAATCTTTATGCTTAGAAAATGATTTGTGCCTAATGTGTTCATTAAATCATACATAACTTATAAGTCTTCATTATTTCAATGCCTGTGTATGTTGTCAGACGGCATGTATTTTGTTTTGAACTTATATGAGAACTTATTTTATTACTATTTATGTGCATTAAGGTAATCTTCAACAAGGGACTAACAAAGGAGATTAAATAGTTAATTGTCATTGGAAATTGAATATCTCAGTAAATGAATATTGTTTAGTTGCATATTTTATTAATTATTAATATTTATTTTGAGAGGAATGCTCCGTAAGTCTGTGTGTATTTGTTTATGGATGACCTTGAGATAAGCCTCATACCACGTATTTTTGAGATTAGGGTAAACAATTTTATTGATAATGGTTGATATCAGAAACTTAATGTTTTTCTTGTAATTTAAAATATATAATTAATATAAATTTTGTTTGACATTCTGTTATCAAACTATATATTAACAAAATATTAAACACAATTTTTATTTATATATATATGAAGAAGTTGTAATCAATCGGCTTTATCAGCTTCATGTTTTCCCACTGTTTTTATTACGTAGGCCTGTCGTGGATTAAATTCAATACTGATTTTAATTGTGTCTGCCTCTGGCTATACCTACTCTAAATTTTATCCTACTAGCCATATTGCGGTATCTGTTCTGTAGGTTCTCACTTCAAGTTGAGTTAGAGTTAGTTTTAACTGTTCAATCATTTCATTTTTAATATTTTCTAAAAATACTAGTTATAATGAGGATTAGTATGGTATAATATAATAGTAGAAATATTCATTTCTAGATGAAATGATGGTACTTGTGTACATAACGCACGGTGGAAGCAGGCCAATGTTCTGCGCATGCCCGAGCGGTTACATTTTATAACAGTTACATTTCTACCAGTTACCTTGGATAACCTTTTAAAATATTTTTATTTGAATCTGAGATCGCCTCCCTTCGGATATTTTGAAGGGAGGCGATCTCAGATTCAAATAAAAATAGGAATGTAATAATATTGGAAATAAATAAATCAAAGTAATAACAATATAATTTAATATATAACATATTTTAAAAATAATGTGGTATATAACGTAAATAAATATAATAATGAGATCAATAAATACTGCAATAGATAAACGATTTAAAATTAAAATAATTATTTAAAAGTATAAGTATAATAAATAAATAATAAGTATATTTAATCATAAATAATAAGTGTAGGATGTAAACAAATATAATAATGACATTAATAAATAATGGAACATATATAAAATATTTAAAATACAATAAATTATTTAAAAACATAACATTCAATCGCATTTGGGTGGAAAATGGGTTGCTATACAGTTCAACATGGATTAAAAACAGTCTCTATTTCCATCAACCTGATGTTGTCGCCATATAAATTCTGATAAATAAAAATTTATCTCCAAAACTTACGATTTCCAAGGTATAGCTTCATTTTATGGGAGTTGCTACATTTCCTATTTTTCTGTAAAATGTTTTTCTCCTGACAAAAATGAATTGCATCTTCCTCAGTTCTTGGCAAATCCCAAATAAGCATTGTCGTATAACTAAAAAACACTAAACAACAAAATATCGACATTATTTTGTATTATTAACAAACAACAACTGAGCAAGAAACACAACAACGCTCGAACACAGTAGTAAACAAACAATGATGGCCTTCCAAAATGTAAGGTTATCCAAGGTAACTGGTAGAAATGTAACTGTTATAAAATGTAACCGCTCGGGCATTGGCCTACTTTCACTGTGCGTTATGTACACAAGTACCGAAATGATTACCGAAGTGTTATGTCTTTGATTATTCAATACAAGGTTTTGAAACACTTCATATATTTATTGTAACAGTATCAATCAGTCCTTATTCGCAAGTAACAAACATATGTTTATAAAAAAGATTGATTGTCATGTGCTACAGGCATAATCGATATATAACACGAAGTATACCTATTTCCCATAATTACATTTTCTATTCCATTCTAAAGTCATGATAACTTGAATTTTTGGGAAATCGTACAAGGGAAATGAAAGAAGAGTTGTTACTTAACTCGAAGTGGAACAATTACCCATATTACGGGCAATAGAAAGAAGTGACCTTGTATTTCCAAATATAAAATTTTCAGTTCCTCTAGTTTAATTTTTCCATAACGCTCTTTGACCATCATGACCTCCATGTGATTGGTTTAATTACAATAGCAATTTTTTTCCTATTCTATGAGCAATTATTAAAATTCTTAATTTATAATTTCAGTAAACTCATAATATTATTCAATTTCATAATGATTAAAAGTCCTGTGTTTACTTACGAGTTTAGTTCCTTTTCTTGAAGATTACCTATACAGTTATTAAATATTCTAAAGTAACAGTTTTTCGTAGCAGTGTACTGCAATAACTCTTTCATAAATACGTGTGAAGGAAGTGATCACAGAATATTATTCAAAGATTGAGTCGGAGGATGGGATACTTACTGTAAGTACGGTACTTTTAAGTATCTTACAATTAATTATGAAAGGTTTGCTGTTTTCTTTTTTCTACATCTATTATAGTGGTTAATTTATTTATTATGGTTAATTTACATCTTTATACATTTTTGTATACCAATTAAAATCTATTATAATTGATAATATATTATTTATTTAGTATTCTTTGTATTTTTAAAGTTGAATCATCTCGTATGCTATGTTATTAATTGGTCTCAAATTACACATTACTTCAGAAATCTAATTTCTCTAAGTGATGTTTTATCTGTTTGCCATAAAAAAAAAAAAAACTATTAAATTGTACGATTTCTAGTACAATTTGATTTTTGAGATACATATTTTTTTAAGGGTCAATTAAGTTATTAAACATTTATGTATTTTTACATCTATTAGCTGAAGTTATAACATCATTCATTAATGATGTCTAAAAATTTGTTTAATGTTTACTGACAAATTATAAGTTTGATGTTTTATTTGGATTCAGATATTTTCCATTCTATTTTTTTTTTTTTACTTCTTAAATTATTTTTGTTTATATTTCTAAATGCATTAATTGAGTGGCATGGTTATCATTTCTCCGTAAAAGTGGATATACCATATTTTTTTTAAGATGTAGAACTATTAAAAATTACTATTTTTTCACAACAAAAGTAGTTATTAAATTTACTACTGGTACAAATAAATTCTTGAGTAATAATTTTTATTCTCGCCTAAATGCTTTACAGAGTAATTCCTGTTAATCAGTCATTTGCTTTTGTCTGAAAACATTCTTAACTCTTAAAGAATTTTGTGCGAAACATGTTTGTCAGCTGGCGTATCATTGCCTTGCTCTACGGCAAACATTGGTTGTTATGAATTGTCCATCCCCTGATTTTAAAACTAATGCAGCATGGTATATAGTTCATATAATCATCAATCAATAGCAAATCAATTAGTAACAATATTTTGGATACAAGACACTCTTTTACCTGAAGTGTTGTTTTTTGTTTTTGTTTTTTTTCCAACCAATCTAGGAAACTATAATAATATGTTCTTATTTGGTCGTAATTATATAAGCGAGTTAATGAGTAGATAAGCATTTCAATGTTATCCTCATCTGTATTATGAATTCTGAGGATGAAGGCTAGATGTTACTACTACTTGGTCTGTCAAAATAATGCATTATCTCTGGACTGGATTCACAGAGCGATTCTGATGGTTGAAGATTCATCTAGGACAAGATTTTTGGTTCTCCATTACCTTCAAGTCTTTTCATGTCAGGCAGACAACATCAAATTAATTGTTCTAAATTTTATCTGAGTTATTTCCTATTATTAAAGTAACAGAATTAAAGAGGCCCAGACTTTCTAAGCAGGTGTCGCGACAATCATGATGATGATGATAAAAGTAATAATAAACATTTTAGATCTTATATTAATTTTTAAAAACTTTCATAGGTAAATTCAATTAATATTAAATAAATAAATGACATTAAGTCTTGTCTGAATACTCAAATTTAAGCATTAAAAATCAAAGTTTTCTTTTATATTTTCTAAATAAATTTAAGTACTTTTTTATTTATAACATCATCTGTAGGAATTTATTGTGCATTGATAAAATAGATCACATTTCATTATTTCTTACCATGTAATGATACATATTAAAACAATTTAATTTAATTTTGAATTTTATTAGATCTTTTAGTGAGGTTACCCACTGTAGTTATCAGTTCCATTTAAATAAACTAGATCTATTTATTTGAAGTTTCTTTTCTGCTGCAATAGTGGGCTGTTTTTATATTAATTGGAAGTCAAGGATGTTGCTCCTTTTAAGTCAATCAACGTTATTATTTGTTGATACATTCAAATTTTTTCTAACCTATAAAAATCAATAATAACTTACATAGCAATAATAAGAATAATTTTATTTGCATATATGTCGGATCAAATATAGTTATGTAAGTAAGAATGCTATATTTAATTTCTTTATTTATGAAAATATAAGTTTTGATTAAGATAATGAACTAAAATGTTTAATATTCCTTGATGATTTAGAAACTGATCATAAAAATCAGAATATGGGATGAGATATTTGAGTATGATATAGTTGTAACTAAATTAAAGAAATATATATTTTTTAAATACTCTAAGTGGATAGATATGTACAGTAAGTGCTCAGTAAAGAACTGGTTATAAAGTCATAGTGTTATGGGTTGCCTTAGAACGTGGATTTAGAGCCTCTTGTGGATTGGAACGTGGATTGGCCCAATTGTGTAGCTTTACTGACTACCTGAATATTTTATTTTATTTTCCATTTTAATGATATTGTAAAGTTCTTAAAGATGTTTAATTTATAAATTTTAACCTATTTATTATATTTTATTCTTTTGATAGTTTTGGTCAATTATTTTTAAATAGTTATTATACAAATTATGTTAAATTGTTTTCTATTACCTGTGAGATAAATATCAAATCTTTATAATTGAGAAGAGTTTTGTTAGTTGATTGTTAGCATAATTTTCTAGTTTTTCTCTGTTAGACCACTTCATCCCTTTTTTGATACAATACAACTTATATTCTGTTGGTTGCCCAGAGTTTGTTGCTTAATACATGGCATTTTTAGCATTAAATTTGTTTTAACATGGTATTAGATCTTTGATGAGCTAATAGGACCTCTAATATTAAGAAGTCAGTTTTGATCCTTCTAATCTATTGTTAATAATTACCAGGCATTAATTGAAAACCTATTTTTTAAATTAAAATCATTAAATTCACGCATGTTGTTGTTACTAATAGTTAGTTAAGAGTTAAGGGACAATATTGAATTAGTTGATTCTCAAAGGGAAGTTTATATGAGCTCAATTCAGTTTATAAAAACAGTGAAATCTTTTAAATGCTCAATAGTTGTTTCATTTATGTAATGTTGTGTTTTTTTATTTTATCAATGAAATATAGATGTAAGATTTTTTTTTTTTTCACTTTGAAGGAAAATGTTCTTAGAGAAGATAATGAAATTAAGTGTTCCAGAAGACGCATTAGTTGGCATGTGATGTAAAAAAAAAAAATGAGAAACTATAATTTCTATTACTTAATGATAATATTAAACTCAACTGCAAAGTTAATAATAATAGGGTTTATAAAAAAAAAAAGACCGTTTAATCAAATTCCAGAGTTCAAAAGTCTGTAAATATTTTAATGATATTTATTATTTACCAAAACTTAATAATCCCTTAAGAGCATTCTCTAAGCTTGTTTACTAACACTGGACTTCTTCAAAAAAAGCTTCAGTTTAGTTAATTATTTCAAAGAAGAAGCATGACAGTGCCCTATGAAATTCTCGTAATTTTAAGACATTACTGGAAAAAAATATTTCACAGCCGCTGAAGCAACTCGTGAAATTGTTAAATATGAAGGGAAAGGCGTCCTTGACCTGCACACTGCGTGGCGTTTGTTTAGCAGTGGAGATATGACATTGGAAAGGAAGAAGGGCTCCGGGCGACCATTAATGGATATTGATGAGGTTCTGAAGGAAGCTGTTGAGTAAAATCCGTCCACAAGTACTCTCGAACTTGCCAGAGAGTGTGGTGTGTCGAAAGATACTGTTAGTCGCCATCTCTCCATGGGGAAGGTGAAAAAGGCAAGTAGACTGGTCCCCAACGCTCATTTTTAATTGTATACACCCCATTAGAACATATTTCCTAAGGCTAGTTTGAGAAGCAATGCAAGACAATATATCGTTTGATTATTTATGGTAAAGATGTAGTTTGACCTTTCAACCTACCTCACTGAGAAGTATTTAAGAGAAAACATAATTTAATTTGGTCATTTCTTAATCTTAGATTTCAATGAAAATAACCACACAAAGTAAACATTATCGTATTAAAAATTAGTACATATGATAAAAAAACAATTTTGTGATCTGTATTATTTTTTCTGTTGTAAAAATTATGAACCATAATGGAGTATTAAGAATAAATATTGCCAGCAATGTTATGAATGGGATGTTTTGATATACTTTGTATGATGATGATATTCAGTAAGTGTTTTCAATGGAAAAATTAATATCTAGCTTTGTGCCATAAGTTTTAATTTAATTATAATTAATGAAAATTCATCAGTTTTGAACACCGAATGATCAACTATATCTGATAAAATTGACTGTTACTGTTTTGACTACCAAGATTTTCTTGTGTTGTGTCATGAAAAAAAAACTGTTTGTAGAAAAACCTCAACTAAAAAAATCGTAATAATGGTAACCAATAGTTCATATATAGATTTAAAATTGTCTCGCAAGATATGATTTATATGAAAAAATTATATTTAAAAAAAAAATTGTTTTAATACTAAAGCAAATTTCAGTTGAAAGTTAAGTGCCAGTCAAGGATTTTAATTTATATACAGGTACATGGTGAAAAGTGAAAAAAATTATATTTACTCGTAGACTCTTTAATCAATGTTTTAAAAAACTTAGTTTTGTTTGTACATTGTGTAACATATTGATTAATTTTGTAGTTATAGGGACTTGAAAACATTGATTGAATTGAATGATTATCTCATTATATATATTTTGTACGTATTAATAATGATTTATGGTACAATAGAAGTAATCTGGAAAGATTTATGTCGATCTATTTATTTATATACAAAAGAAAATTGGTATTCCTATTTCAGAAAATCAATCAGATAATATGTAAGTAAGCATTTCTAAACTTACATTACATAAACATGGACGGTATGCAGTAATTGGAAAAAGAAAGATAAATTAATGACAATTGGTGTGCCATTCCGCTTGAACTATAAAATAATGAAATGATCATTGGCTTTAAATGTCAAACGATGAAAAGTTGTTAACAGAAGATCTGCTGTATATTAATTTCTGGATTATAACTTTAAAGTGCCAACTGATGGATTATAAAATTAAATTGCCAACTGAAACATGATTTTAATGAAGTTGTATGAGGAATGAATTGCTGAAATTGAGAATGACTAATGTCGAAACCTTTTTTAATTATTTGTAAGGTTTAAAAAACAAATATTGACTGGAATATGTTTTTTTCTTCTCTATCCTATTATATAAAGCTGAAACATTTAGTTAAAATGACTACATGTTCATTTATTAATTAAATAAGCTGTTATTACACATATATTTTTTATTATATATTGGTAGTTTGGAAATTTTTGTATATTTTATAATCTTGGAGCTGTGATATTTAAGTCTAGTATTTATTTTATTTTTTTAATGAGATCAGACATTTTATGTTGTGATTTATCAATATTTTTATCTAAAATCTAGAGTTATTAATGTAAACATATACTTAAGTAAATTTAGTTTTATTGATTTATTTTTAATAGACAATGTGTAAAAGTTTAGAGTATACACGTATTGTTATTCTCGTGTTATACTAATGATTATGATAAGTACTTTTGGGAGAGACTGTATTCTTATGTGTGAATAGGCATAAAAAAAAATTTTTTTGTATCAGGTCAGTCCAAAAGTCGTGAGCATTTTGGCAAAATTTTTAAATTGTGTAAATAAAACACAATTTAATCTATGATATATTTTCCTCCACTATCTACAATATCTCGCCTTCTTTTTTTTTTTTTTTTTTTTTGGCGTGCCAACATTAGGTCATTAACGCCTGTGGACAATGGTGTTGTTGATATGTATACCCATAGTAAATATCTTGTTGGAATTAATATTGAAGCATCTATTTAATCCTTTATTAGCCTCCCCATCTTTTTGGTAGCTTTTTTTATTTCATTGGTGTAATTAGATTCTGGTTTTGAAGCACACTGAGTTCATTTTGTATATCCTGTTTAGAATTGAACTTTTTGCCTTGGAAAAAATATTGTGAGGCACGAAATAACTGAAAATCACTTGGGGCAATATCCGGGTAATATGCAGGATGCTGCAAAAGTATGCAAAATGCGGCTCCCAATTCAGTTCATTAATTTTTTTGCAGTGTTTATAATAACCAAAAAAAACAGCATGGTTATATGCGTTATCGATATCCATTTTTTATCGGTACTAAATTTTACAAAATTTGGTGACAAACTGATGAATACATCAGTCAAGCGGCGACAAGTTTCATCAGGTTCGGAATCTTATCGATCTGGTAATGAATCATCGCTAATCCCATACATGCTACTAATGTGCACGAACTTTTGGACTGACCTGATATTTTTGAAAAGTAAAGTTTTTTATGGGAGCAATGAATTAACAAATATTTTTATCACTTTTTCACAACAATTCTGTTTTAGGTTGCTATAAATATTAGCATGAAATAGAACCAAAGTGAATTGAGACTAATGAAATTCCATATTTTAATTGTTCTAACTGCAATATTTAACAATAGAGGTGTGCTAATGATTACAGTTGGCCAATCATATTTATATTCTGAATATAAAACAAAAATATTCAGGTTGAGGAACATCTTGCCACCTCATTTTTATAATTAACCTTAAATGCGGAAATTTTTTCATTAAATGTTAATCTTTTCTGCATTTTGATCGAGTGTTTGTCTTATTCAGACCCAATTTTCTGTTTACGCACTCCATTTGAATTGATAAGTTTTATCGAAGTCATTAAATAGAGTAAGACGTGTATTATGTAAAATAATCTTGATTTGTATTTAAAATTCATAACCATTCTGAGTTGATTGGTAAGGATATGTTATATTTATTACATGGGTATAGCTAGTTTGTCGACTTTAGTTCTATATAATTTACAACCAAGCATAAGTTTGTCTCCAGTAATCAATTTATTAATTATATTAATAGAAATATTTTTCTATGTACTTATATAAACGTAATTAACATTTAATGGATTCTTTACTTGTTTATGATAAAAACAATTTGGGGAAAATACTTGTTATAAAAAAGTAAACAAACCATATTTCAGGAATGGAGAGAGATTTTCAGTGAACAGCTTAGATTGTGCTGAAGCCACAAACAAATTGACGACACCACTAGCGGATAGCAGACCTCTTAGTTAGTATTATCTTTTACATTAGAAGTTGTACAATATTTTTCATTGTACTATTATTTTCTGGATTATTAGTATGATTGCATATATTCTGAAATAGATACTATTTCCAAATTATTTATTTAGTCAGGCTTCTTTCATTTTGAACTTCAAAAAGTTAAAATAAGCGATTCAGTTGATGATCATCTATTTTTAAAATGTTAATTCGATTTTGAAAAATGTAACATGCATTTTGATTGGTCCTAAGTGAAAAAATTATCTTCAATCCCTTATTGATTTAGCTCTGAGAGTTTTCTGTTATTTATTTCTTCATCTAAAGCAGAGGTTCCTGGACTTTTTTTCTCATAGACCACTTTCAAAATTTAGTTGGTTTCGGTAGACCCCCTCCTGCTACATTTCTACCATATTCCCAAAACTCAACAAGACATGGCTATTTTAACGCAATAGGATTACCTAATTATTATTGCAATGAAATAAACAAAGTACTGACGGCAAACTGATTCTAAATATTAAAACCCTTTTTTTGTCACGCTAACGTCGACCCCCGTCGAGTCACCTGTGGACCCCTGGGGGGACCACCTTGGGAACTAAGGATCTAAAGGAACTAAACAGAACTTTAAAAAAAACATAAGTTTATATTTTGCACAGCGACGGTTGTCTCTGTTTGTATTAACTATTAACCCATAAATATCAATTCTTTATCTAAGTATCAAAGATGAAAAGATATTGATATGAGGGAAGTAATTTCATACATTATCATTTTCCCCTGTTTATTGTCATACTAGTCATTTCTGTTTGTTAATGTTTTTTTGTCACAGCCGTCGGTACTGCTATTGTTTATATTATTTTTTCTCTTAAGTGACCTTAAACTTGGGCTAAAATATTGGGACGCTATAAAAAAATTATTATTATTTTGAAGAGAAAAGATTTTCCCCCGGCCGGGATTCGAACCCGGGTCGTCCTTCTCACCGTGGCAACGCTCTAACCATTTGAGCTACTGGCGTCGCCCCCCACCTAGTACAAATCTGTTCTCTTCGCCGATCCCATATCTCCCGTGTTCTCGCAATTTTGCGATGTATACACGAGGAAGAATGTTCATTGAACATTAATTTTAATTTTAGGATCTTGTTGTCTTACGTCATTATATTATTTAAAATTTTTTAATCATTGCTTTAATTTTTAAATATTTTTATTTTGAAGAGCAAAGATTTGTCCCCAGCCGGGATTCGAACCCGGATCTCCGCCTAACCGTGGCAACACTCTAACCATTTGAGCCACCGGGGTCGTTCCCTACCTAGGACAAATCTGTTCTCTTCACCGATCCCATATCCCCGTGCTCTCGCAATTTTGTGATGCATACACGAGGAAGAATGTTCATTTAACATTACTTTTAATTTTAGGATCTTCTTGACTTACGTCATTATATTATTTATAATTTTTTAATCATTGCTTTAATTTTTAAATATTTTTATTTTGAAGAGATAAGATTCGAACCCTGGTCGTCCACCTCACCGTGGCTACACTCTAACCATTTGAGCTACCGGTGTCGCACGCCATCTAGGACAAATCAGATTATAAATAATATAATGACGTAAGTCAAGAAGATCCTAAAATTGAAAGTAATGTTCAATGAACATTATTCCTCGTGTAAATATGGCAAAATTGCGATAACACGGGGGATATGGGATCGGTGAAGAGAACACATTTGTCCTCGGTGGGGGGCGACCTCGTTAGCTCAAATGGTTAGAGCGTTGCCACGGTGAGGCGGATGACCCGGGTTCGAATCCCGGCCGGGACCAAATCTTTTCTCTTCAAAATAAAAATATTTAAAAATTAAAGCAATGATTAAACAATTATAATAAATTTAATTAATTATTCTTTTACCATGCCCCCATTTAATTTATGTTTAGAAAAAAATGTTAGTTTGAAATAAGATCATATTTTTTGTATGCTTTTCAAAACGAGTGATAAACTCTTAATTAATAATAAAAACTTATGTTTCTTAGTGTTATAATATTAGTTGATATAAAAATCAAAATTTCAGAAGTAAGTTTTTTTATACTTCCAGAAACGGTTATCTTATTATGGTTGTTTATCTAAGCTGATGGTATATCCTGGATGTTTTTTTTATACTTTGTTTTATATGAAACTAAATAATGTGTTTTTATTTTATTGCTATGAATTAGTATTATTCTGAAATAAATCTTTATTATTACAATACTTTAGTAGTTTTATTAATATTGTCACATGTATCATGGTCTGATGATATTGGTTATCATCATTTTGGTTTGCTTCCTGATCACATTCTTTACACTATTTCAATATTTTTGAGAGTATTTTCCTTTGTATATAAATTCTCTATTAAAATCAAACAATAAGCCATTGTTCTTTAAGGAATTAGTATTATAAATTATATTTCAGCTCATATTTTCGATTCTTCATTGTACTACAGAGGAAGGTATGCTATTTCTTATCATTATTTTCTTTCCGGATGGAAAGAGGCATTGTTTCTTTTTTTTTTAATTATATGAATAAATTAGATAACTAATTTGTTAATAAAGTCGTGTTACATTATTTAATTTCCCAGTTACATTTTTATTAACTAGGTTTTTATGTATTAACTAATCATGAAAACCATTGGCTCATTTCATATCATATTCCTCTACAGGATATTCAACAAGTAATGTTTATATCAACAACTGTTTAAAAAAATATTATTATTACCTAATATTTATATTTTTTCCCAGTACATTTTCTGATTTAATTTGAGTTACGATTATATATTTATATATATTATTTTAAATGATTGTTGAAAATCCTGTAGAGGGTATTAATTTATTATTATTTTGTTGAACTTTTGCTCAAATATGCTTTTGCGGTTCCATTCGCAGATGATATGAGAGTGTGACCATGGGCGAGTGACTGGCGAGCAGCCGTATTGGTTGGCGACCGTCCTTCATTACCCAAGTGTCACCTTCCCTAACTAAACGAGCTTAGAGGGTCGCATCATGGTACAGTTATCCTTATTTGCGACATTCTCCAATAATGAGTTCAATCTGAAGACGAAAAAAAAAAATGTGTTTTATTAATATAAATTTCTTTTAAAGAATAGAAACACATTTCATGCAGAAGAAAATGAAAAAAAAAGCTATTGCTGACATTTAGCTCATTGCCTGTAAATAATCATGTATTTATATTATTTTTGTTTGTTGATGATTTTTCAGGACCTGCAGGGGTATGTATGATTAATAAGGAAATTTTGTTATTTTATTCGGGTTTTGTTTCTCTAATTTTGTTTTGTTATTCTTTCAATTGTGCATTTACTGTTAAATTTATAACCCATTTATTCTTACAATTTATTTCTGTTCATCATGGAAGTTTCATTTTATATACTTAATTTTCCATTAAAGTAGTGGTATATATTTGTACTATATTGCTGCTTGTTTCTTTTATTTATTTATTATTTCGTTTTGTGTGCGTAAACTTTGTTTCCGCAGTATTCCATCAGGCTACAGATCTGGATGTTAGACTGAAGCTCTCCCTGGACTGATTGCTTAAAATATATCGTATATTTTGTGAAAATAAGTGAACAAGACAATAACGGTTTGAAAGAAGATCACAGTGACTCATTTAAAAAAAAAAAGTTACATAAACTTAAAGTTTTATAACTGAATTAGACTTAATAAGAGTGAAGTGAGATATAAAGAACATTGAGTGTGGAGAATGCGGTAAGGTAATTATCTCAGCAGGGATAAATTGTGTATGTATATTTTTATTTTAATAGAATTTTTTCAGATATCAAGAGTTCCCAACGCTTTCAATTTTTATGTAAGTATTTTGCAGGGACAGATTTTAAATTGAAAGAATAATCAGTCGAATATTAGATGTTAAATGAGTCCGCTACGAGTTGAAAAAGAAATAGCATACATCCTCTTCGCCTGTGAAATATCTTACTAACTCTTTTATGTTTTTGTTATTTATTTTATTATATATTTTTTTGGCTTTTATTTAATTACGATTATATTTTTATTTAGACCTATAGTACCCTTGGTCCTGGATCAGCATTATATCGCCCTCAAGACGCAAGTTATTAAAGCTGAAAGAAGAGTTTTAAAAGAACTTGGTTTTTGTGTTCATGTTAAGCATCCTCATAAGGCAAGTATTTTTATTATTATTGAAATTATTTTTACATTAAAGGATTTTACTATAAAATATTTTGAATTTAAGTGTCTTAATAACATAAAAGTCTCACAATACTGCTGATTTAGGTATGCATAATAATCCATTAACTATTAAGTTATATCCATAGGTTTTATATTATTTGATAACTAACTCATTAAAGTAAATTATATGGCGGGATGTGAATATCATTTAGCTATTTGTTATAAAACTATTGGATTAAACCATTTTTTAAGCTCTCAATCGTCATTTTTCATTTGTAAATATTAAAAATATAAATTATTTTATTTTGAAAGAAAATGGTCCGGGTAGAGGTCAATAAATTTCTCTGAATATCAAGAATATTTATTCAGTAGCCAACGTTTCGACTCACTCTGCAGGTCTTCTTCAGGGCTAAATATGCAAAATACAGACAATTTAAAAATAGGTTAAGTATGGTAAAAACAAATGTTAAAATACAAAGGTAGTAAAAAAACTATATGTTTTTGCAGTAAAAAAATTATAGTATGTTTTTTTACTACCTTTGTATTTTAACATTTGTTTTTACCATGCTTAACCTATTTTTAAATTGTCTGTATTTTGCATATATAGCCCTGAAGAAGACCTGCAGAGTGGGTCGAAACGTTGGCTACTGAATAAATATTCTTAATATTCAGAGAAATTTATTGACCTCTTCCCGGACCATTTTCTTCCACAATAAATTATTTTAGTTAAAGGAAGGATAACAAACAAAGAATTATAATTCTGTTTTAATACAATGTTCACTCTCATCTCTTAGAAATAATTAGAATATTATATTGTCTAAATATAAAAAAGTTTATATTTGCATCGCATTTTGTAGTTAGTTATTTCATAATGTAGGATCTATTTCTTTGTTAGTAATAATTTTTGTTCTTTTGACAGATAATTGTTATGTACCTGCAGCTGTTAAATTTTCAAGACAATAGAGATTTTATGCAACTATCATGGTATGAATTTCTGCTTATTGATAACTCTTATTTGTGTTTATGTATTTTCCTCAAAATTTCATTATAATTTTTTTTCTAGGAATTATATGAATGATGCTTTAAGAAGTGATGTGTTCATGAGATATAACCCTGAAACTGTTGCATGTGCTTGTATATATTTAAGTGCTCGTTATATGAATATTGCCCTTCCCAAACAACCTCCTTGGTTTGCACTTTTTAAAGTTACCGAAGAACAAATTCTAGATGTCTGTCGCAGAATTTTATTACTATATAAAAGAGACAAGGTAATTTATTTTTAAAAAGTGAGGAATTCAGTTATTTTAACAATACTAAGAGTTTTATATCAATAATTATTAATTAAAAATATACTTACTTAACCTTGTTTTATGTGTGTTGAACAGGTGAATCCTGAAGAATTAGAAAAGAAAGTCGAAGAATTAAAGAAAATTTACCAAGAGTCTCGTTTAAAGAACAAAGTTGTTAGTGGAGGAACAACTGTTACAGGTGGAAATGGTAGTGTTGTTTCTGGAAACAACACTCCTAATAGTAACAGTTCTCCTAATAAGTAAGTTTTAATTTTTACTATTTGTTATTCTTTATTTATTTATTTTTTTTAATTATGTAACAGAAACTAATTTTTTTTTAATTTTAACAGTCGGAATAACCACAGTGAGAAAAATAGGAGTAAAAGTCCTTCCAGGTCGAGCAGTAGGAGTCCAAAGCATAAACGAACTAAAGGACACAGGTAACTTGTTTTTCTCTAATTGATAATAATGCTTAGTTTATAAAATTATCTATTACAAGTTTTTGCTATATCTTCTGCTGTCAGCTTACTTTTTTAATGTTCATTATTCATTAATTATCTGAAAACTACAAAAAAAATTCCGTTCTAAGAATTATGTTGCTACGAGGGTTGGCTGATCAGTTCTGGGCCAGTTCTTATAGTTTTACTTCAAGCAATATTGTATTTATAGTTGGTTAGTTTTTTCAAAAGCATTTACAAAAAAAAATCTAGTTTCATCATGACAATGCTCCGGCCCATCATTTAGTCATTGCAATGGGAAAAATTTGCAAAATAAAGTTGGAATTGCTTGAACATCCACCCTATTCACCAGATCTAGCACCCAGTGACTACCACCTGTTCTCTAAACTTATAAAATTTCTTGGGGGACAAAGATTTCACAGCAAAGAGCTCATTAATGCGGTAAACAGCTATTTTGAAGACCTTGATAAATCGTGCTACAGAGATGGTTTAATTAAATTAAAACACTGAAATGAGAAATGTTTTAGCCTTTCTGGAGATTATGTTGATAAATGAATTTTTTTGTAAAAATTCTTAAATGTTATTTTCATTGAGAGGTCCGGAACTTCTCAGCCGACCCCCGTAGTGCTAGGACATACTTGATTTCTGTAATAGATGTAATTTTTATTTTCTAGTATTTTCTTCATTACAGGGCAGTAATTTTTATTTTCTAATATTTTCTTCATTACAGGGCAAGATCTAGATCGGGTGAACGAAGAAGCAAAAAGCATCGTAGGAGAAGTTATACGCCTAGTCCCTCACCTCCAAGACATTCCAGTAAACACTCGAGGTAAAAAAAAATATGTTTATTTTCTATTTTAAATTGTACTAATACGGACAAACTCCTGATTTTTACAGGCGAAATTATTTTCAAGCAGTTTTGTAGAATAGAACTTAATATAAAATAATTACAACGATTCCAATATTGAACATGAAAATTTGTGAAACAGCTATTATTAAAATAACTTTGACAATTATTTTACGAATATATGATTGTATAAAAATTTGAAATGAGTTAATTTAGGATTAGGATTGTCAAGTTTTATTTCTGTTCAAGAATAATAAAAATTTATCTTTTGCAGGGAAAAGGCTCGGTACCGCTCAAGGTCTCGAAGTCCAGGTGCACGCTCAGGAAGTTACGACAAATACTACTCGAGCTCAGATAAAAAATCGAGATCGAAACATAGTAGAGACAGCTACGAAGAAGTGAGAATACGTAGTAGACATTAAACAATAGCGAATTTTGTATATTTATTTTTACAACAACAATGAGTGGGTGACCTACGCATTCATATCACGGTTTTAATAAAAGACGTTTATTATTAATGAAATTCATTAGTTTCTTACCTGTAAAGTGTATATTGTACATATATATATTTATTTTAAAATTAAAATAAATACAGTGGACTAACTGTTAAATTTGTAAATATGTAAATTATTCTAGCAACGTGTATTATTACAAAAAAATTAATTTTTCATTAAGATATTCTACATGTGTTTGTAAAAAGGAGAAATATACATGTGTATGTTTTTTCTTTATTTTTTTTATTATATATATATATATTGTCAAAATTTTAAATTGTCATGAGACAACAATAAATTTATTTTGCATTTTTGTTTATTTTTATATGTTTTTTAATTAAGCTTATTTTAAAAAAAAACCTGAGCAACACTTGCCTACTTGATTGAATCAAACATCCCTTCTTAGTGATTTGAATTGCTTTATCAGGTAAGCCAGATAACACATAAAAAGTTATTTACAAAAAAAAAAAAAAAGCTGATACTAAAGACCATAGTGTGAAGATCATTATTAATATTATATTGGCAAATAGTATTATGATTTTATCATCGATACAAATGCAAAGTATCAAAAGTGAAAAACACCACTTTTGAGGAGAGTAAAAAAAATGTTTTAAGGTTCATTCTAACTCCATATTTGTGTCATCTATTTTATATTAATTATCAATCCAAAAGCAATCGCTATAGATTAAAAAGGAAAAAAAATTCACATTCAATACTTAGCATTTATATTGGCAATATGTTGTAGGCAAAGAACTTACGTTAAAACATTTTAGTATGTATATGTCAGTTGTAAAGAAAAGACCTCTTAATGTTGCTTAATAAATTTGTTTAGATAGATGGTATTTCTAAGTTAAAATATAGCATAAAGTAAAATTTTATGTTGCTTCATTAAGATGGATTAAGTTTACTATGACATAACATAGCCAAGAATCCATACTAAACAGACATTCAAATCACTGCAGTTAAAAAAAAAAAGGAATCACTCATGTATTAGTTACTTGTGTTTCATTTAGATTTGAACTCCTACAATATGAAATACCTTTTAAATAGTAATCAATATGTTCTATTCCATTTGGTTCGGACATTTTGGAAGGGACCTCTTGAAAATTATTACAATTAAATAAATATAAAGTTTAATAATATATTTTGAAAATGTTTTCTTACTATTATTTACAAGCTTATGTCGGAGTTGTTCGTGTGGAGGTTATGAAAAATAGGTAGTATACAAAATATTAAAATAAGTTAACAAATATATTTCACTAACTACTCCATAAAACAACTCGATAATGAACTACATCCAGACCAAACTCAACAAACCAATCCAGACAAAAAAAATGTTATCAGATTAATTAATAATTATAGTCTTTATACTAAACAGTAAATGAAAGTTACAGAAATAAAATATGGGTTTGTATTGATAAATCATGTATCTATATTGTAAAAATAACCTTCAAGGTTTTTTTTTTGTAATGAATTAAATGCTTAGTTTTTTATTGAATTTACTTTATTCTTTTATTCTTCAGTATTGTCAAGATATACAATGATTGTTGAATATAACATTCCTGTATTTATATGCGTTTTGTAAATCTATTTTAATTTTGCTTCGTATGTTATTAATAGTTCTCTTGCACCCGGAGGGG
Source organism: Troilus luridus (assembly GCA_964056705.1). Lineage (NCBI taxonomy): Eukaryota > Metazoa > Arthropoda > Insecta > Hemiptera > Pentatomidae > Troilus > Troilus luridus. The sequence goes on along the minus strand of OZ057417.1, from coordinate 27,264,564 downwards.
CTGGTGCGACTGCTTCTCTTGGGGTAATTGTTACAAAATCAAGATTCCTGACTTGTGGCAATAAATAAACCATTTTCTGTCGATAAAATGGGACAGTTTCAATCGGACAGCCGTGCAGTGTTAAAGTCTTTAAATATTTCAATGGTTTTAGTTTTAAGATATCCATCATTTTATCAATACAGTTGCCGTGTAAATATAGAATTTGAAGCTCTTTAAATTTCAAAATTTCCTAAAAATAAATAATTTGCACTTAAAATTATTTAATTACAAATTTTAATACAGTTACAATTAATCAAAATCGAGCACTTGAACCCTTGTGTTCAAAACTGTATTTTGAGTATTAGTTTTAATTATAGTTATGCATAGATAAGTTTTTTTTTTTAATTATTAAAATCATGAAAATTTTTGGTTTTCATGCTTCAATTTATGTATTCTAAATTTTCTTTCGATAACTATACATGAGGGAGCAGGGTTGGTCAGTTTGTCGAGTACGGAAGGTCCCAGGTTCAAATCCAGCTGTGTCAGATAAATTTATTAATCTGTTAACAGCCATGGATGGGCCCTATGTGATCTGCATTCTGGGGCTCAATTTGCCTCAGTAAAGTGGGTACCCATAATTGGTGAAAACAGCTGGAAGTTGAGCCTGAACACAAACAAATCACCTCCTTGCATAACAGTTGTCCTAGAAACTTTACAGTCCCTACCAAGTACTGAACCCAAGACCCTTCATGGGCTGTAGTTGTACTCTGCTACCATCCAAACTATAAACCTATTGACTATTAACTTTCCCAGGCCAAGCTGATAAGTTGTGACAATGGATTGAGCATTGATTATACCAACTTCTGTTGAGATTTCTTCAAGAGGTGAAGCAGAGAAAATGTATCAGATTATATAAATTCATGTCATAGTCCATTATTGCTCATTACATATCAGTTTATTCTTGGAGGATATTATGAAGTTTTCCAATTAGATTTAACTTGTATTAATATATTGGCCACTTCCGGGTACAAAGGATATGCTTTAATAAAAAAATTATATATTTCTTTTGTTTTATTACATTTGAACAAATATATCTGAGCTATTAAACTAATTGATTCTCTTTGGATTTCATTTAATAAAATTGAATATCTTTTAAGATAAGCAATACATTGTACTGATTTTGAGCTGTTGAGGAAGGTTACAAACATGATGGCATGGCAACTGTCTTATCGCACACTATCAGATAGCGCTGGTATTACAAAGAAGTCATCAGTCATGGAAAAGAAAAAAATATTTTTTTAATAACAGTGTTTTTACAATGTATAATCCGTTCGCTTCGAGGATATTCCTGAAACGTCACCAGCCATCATAATCTAACTTCTTCCCATTAAAATTTTTACTAAAATTAACTACAATTGTCATTCCCATCTGGTGAAAGGGCATCTGTTCCGCATTTTGTCGCTTCGAGTTGAGTTACAACAAGATTTAACTGTTTATTCGTTTCATTTTCAATATTTTCCAAAAATACAAGTTTTCGTGACCTTTAGAGAATGGTAAAGAGAAGGTAATTAGTTGATTTCGGTAATCATTTCATCAAGAAATAAAAATTTCAATTAGCTTTTTGAAGTATAGATGATTTATTTGTGTTGAAACATTCATTTCTGGATTAAATGATTACCGAAGTATATACATTTCCCAGGATTACATTCTCTTTTCTATACTAATGCTTATGGTAAGTTGTATATTTGAAAAATATTAAAATTGAAACGAATGAAAAGTTAAACCTTGTTACTCAACTCGAGGTGACAACCAGCGGAATATTTACTTAAGTTATAATTACATCTATTATTGTGATTGTTTTATGGTATTAGTCACTGTTTGTTATTATGAACTTTTACAAAAACTTAATTATTATTATATATGATTAACTTTCTTCCTAACTCATTTCTTATAAAAATGCTGCTACAAATAACCTTTAAAAACTACCAAAAAGCAACAGAATATATTCTTTCAAATGCTGAAAATTCCAGTTTTTTTTTAATATATCCACACTATTTTTAAAATATTAGCACTAAAATAAATTTATTTAAAAACTAACCATAAATTCCAGATATTGTAAGAGTGGATTATTATTAATTACAACATGAGGAGTAACTATTGGTTACTAAATTGTAAAAAAAAAAAAAGAAAGAAAGGATTGCTACGCGTGAAGGGGTTTGCTTGGATTCAGTACAGGGTGGATACTGTACTGTTTCTAAGACAACGGTTATACAGGGAGGTGATTTGCCCGAGATATTGCTCAATCGCCAAGTTTATTCCTTCCTAGGGTAACCACATTAAAGTCTGGTTGAATCCAAAGAGGATCTTTAGATTCCACAGGGTACGCTTGTGGCAGTTAACAGGTTAAATAATTTATCTGTCACATTAGGATTGATAATCCCGGAACATTCAGCATAGCAACTCAGGACTCTACACACTTCTCTCTTTAGTATTATGCATTTTAATAGAAATATTTTGGAATGTTAAGTTTTTAATGCATTGTTCCAGTTTCTTCAGATACCTTTTCACCCTCACCTCAACAACAGGTGGCTACATCAACATCTTTTGTGATAACTGAGAGTATTTGGTAAAAACTACTGCCTTATACAGCTAATAGTGTGCATTAAAACTTATGTATTAAAATATTTTTTAGTGTTAGTAAGAAACATTGTTCGGAATTATAGCTAGAATTATTTGTTTAAATAATTACGTCTGAGATCTCTTCAATTGCGTTGTAGGAGAGATCAAGCCATTTGATTTTACTTGGTGCTTCAAATATTTTGTTACAAAAGGTTATTATCCCATTGAAAGATACCAAGTTATTATGGTTCAACCAAAGTGAATTAGATATTATTTTATCATTTGGGCCACGAATTACTTCCTTTCCAATTCTCATAATTCGTGGTCGTGCTCTGTCAGCCACTGGTGAAGAAACAAAAAATAGTTAAGATGTGACAATATTATTTATTCGATAAATCTAATTATCGTTACTGAATCTATTCAATTGCTAACGTTTAGTTATTTAAATAATTATTTTAATTGGGGGTGCAGTCAAATAAAAACACTAAATAAGTGGTTACTTATTTAATTATGTGCCGACGTTTCGACCCTCTTTGTGGGTCATCTTCAGGGCTATAGGAAGCTGGAGCTAGACTTTTTATTTGACTGCACCCCCAACTATTTTCCTCCTTACGTCTATCTTCCAGTCAACCATCCCCTCGCTTCTCATAAATAATTAATTCATAGGAACTATTGTAATGCTTAAAATATAAAATGTCTTCATAGATAAAATTTGTGAATGTTTTTGCATCCTACTTAATTTTTCACAAACAGTGTCTTTACAGTTCTGGTGGCCTCCCTAAAGTATTGGAAATTATTCTTTTTAACGTATTCCCTTGAGCTTAGAAGGAAGTCAGAGGGCATCGAAATTGGAAAAATAAAATTTATAAATTCCCAGAATCTTTTTTTATTTCGCTTCTTAGCAATAATATTCCCGATAGAAACTATTAGAGGGTACCCGAAACAACAGTTTATTGTAAATTTCATCCGTCAGTTTTTAAGTTAAAAAATCTCCCTTGCAGTTTCAAAGATCATTCCAAATCACTGAAGCCATATAGCTACAAGGAAGAGAGTTGTAGGGTTTCAAAGTTGCGAGAAGTGTGAAGTTAGCTCCCTTATCTTTATTTATTGTTTTTGTTTATTAACGTTTTTTAATTAACGTTTTTTTGTTTATTAACGTTATTGTTTTTGGTTATTAACGTTGTTTATTTAACGTCACTTTACGTTCCTATGGTTAATCGGACGAGGTTGCAGTGGGAGTCCTTCATTTTGCTTATCCAGGTATAATTAGAATAGAGGTCTTTAACCAGTACTAAGCACTGCACAGGATTGGGACCTCCATTATACGTCACTTCCGAAGAACGGCATAACCAAGGTTTTTTTATTCCTTATAAAAAATCATAAGGCCGTCTGCCCGGCTGCGAACGTGGGATTTTGGGCATATTAGGTTTTTTTTCTTCTTTTATTTGGTTTTAACAGCATAACTATTTTTAAAACATATAAAGGACTGTAGAACTCTTTGGGAGACTGACAGAACACTAAAGCAATAATAATTATCTTTAAGATGCCAATTTAAAATTGCTGATTGAAAGAAGTGTCTAAGGAATTCCAAAATATAGTCCTTGCACTTATGAGTTTATGCTATTCATTGCGATTATAAGTCATCATAGCGTCTGTTGTTCAAGATGTATAAATATTAATTTTTATTATTTATTCATCTATAGTTGCGGTGTCTATAGCAGTTCCTTGTTACATTGGATTATGTTTTGAATCTATCGTTTGTTCGAGTCAGTTTCCATCCTTGGTTTTCCATTCCTGGATCCTTTCTGTAGTAATCCATTTAATAATGTCGGTCACGCAATTTCATATCGCTAGGGTCATCCGAGATCCAGTACTTCTAAAATGCACCAACTTCCATGATCAGGGCCGGCTTTAACTTATGTGCAGGGTGTGCAGGGCGCACGGCGCCGGGTCTCAAGGTCTCAAAAAATTTCATTTCATGTTGATCCCATAGCAAAATTTTTTAGTTTCAAGGGCACATTCACCTCCTAAGGGGATTTGGTGTTTTTTGTAACATCTTCTACAACTATAATTGTTCAATTTTAATTGCGTGCCTACTAGAGGGCGCCGAAGTCACGATTGCACATAGGCGCGACATGAGCTAGAGCCGGTGCTGGCTCTAGATAAGATTTTTTTGCAATGGTCCCATCATCCCAAATTACTTTCTGGCTAGTGAAGCAGGAATCAATTGAAACTGTCCAATCAACATCAATATTAATTAACACACTATTTTTCTAATTATTGAATAAAATATTTGACCATAACCTCTCTTAACTAAATCGTGAGATGTATTTAAGGGTGGAGAACAAACTTACTATAGAGTGACTTGATCTTCCTAAAGGAGTAGTCTGCAGGTGATGTTAGTGACACATCAATCCTATCGTTCACGTTCAACTCATTCACCTCTTTCATAATGAAATATCTGTTATTTAATAATTATTATTTCAAGAAATATTTTAAATTCTTCAGAATTCCTCTTGAAATTATCATTGTGTGTAACAATATACAACTAGGAATCAAATCGTCATCGAAAATTTAAAAGGGAAAATTATATAACCTAAACACCATTATGATCTTGGTGTAATAACCTATAAAAATGGGTCCAGTCTGTAAATAAAAATTTCATCTGAAAATTTAAATTATGTGAAATATAATTGACATAATCTTCAATTCGTCTCATTGTTGATTATGTGTGATTTTACATAAATAATTATAATTTGATTGGTATAATTAACACTAAATAAATAGATTTAAAAACATATGTAATTAAATGGCACAATTACTGCGAAGATCTGTTTGACCATTAAACATAGGCGAATGAGGGGAAGGCATTTAAAATTTAATAATTTTATAAAAATATATAAATCTACCTAAAACTTGTACCCGGTACTTATTATTACCAGCTGGTTTTTGGATACGAGTAATCTTTCATATCAATTGGCATCTGGCACCGATGTCGGAAGAACCGTGTATTATTTATTACACGGCATATTGAGGGTTTTATATTACTTTATCATGATCCATGACTATTAGTCCTATTTTGTAAGTAGGGAGCCTAAACCCTTCTCAATCTTCAGCAAGCCAAATGATGGCCAGTGCGTCCATCGGATTCGGCTGGAAGGTACTTTCAAGGAATTTTCACAGACCATTCCCACATCCGTCACTGGATATGTTTTATGTTGGTAATAAAATCATTTCCGGATTTTCAATTATAATCGGTAAAGTAAATCTCGCTACAGCGAATATTTTCGGTTTCCTGATTAAACGCAAATATCCATTTTGACCATTCTTGAATCATTTTTGATGGGTTTCCAGTTTGACTTGACATTACGTCAAGTTGAAATTTTGTATTTGCGTTGGTGTATCATTTTTAGTTGCAGACCACCCATTTTGGTCAATGTATGATCATCAGAGTATGTAGAAGAAAATTGCTAAAATTTGTTGTATGTATTAACGGGAATGAACTATTACATTTCGACTGAAAATATAAACCGTTAGCAATAATTTTCTTGGAGCTTCAAAATATATACACACATATTCTTTTAAATTGAAAAAATTTAATGATTCGTAATTTTTATCAATTATGTATTCATTTTTCAGATACGATTAACAAACTGGAAATGATACTGAACTCTAAACTACTTTTTATTTCCTGTAATAAATGCAGAGGGACTGGTAATTAGTGGCGGAGCCGTTAAGGGGTGATAGTATGGGACAATTCCAGTCGATATTACTATGAGACCTACTGTCCTAAAGTTAACCCTTTCCAAAATATTCCTACTTAAAGAAATTTACAAAAAAATCCTATTATAAATCTTAAAATAGCTATAAATCCTAAAAATTGGTCTTTCTGGCCCATTTTTGTTTTGTTTGGCAACAGAGATATGCTAAATAAGAAATGTTAATAGTCAAATCTTCGTAATTGTTGGTATCTTAAGCTAAAATCGTTAAACAAAAACATTAAATGAAAAAAAGATACGGTGACTGCCTCTAAAACGTCTATTTACTCAAAAAAGTCCCCCTAAATTATTACGTACATAATAATTAAAAAACATCTACGTTTCATTACCTTTCAAATGAGGTATTAAAATCAGAAATCAGTAAAGAAACCTTGGAGATATGATCAATAGAAAATGGAAAATGGAAAACCCGGATAGAGGCCGAGAAGAAAGGCTCCCGAGAACAAAGGCCTCCAACGCAGGAATCGAGGACAGGAGTCGAGCGCCTTGCTTTGCCCCTCCCTGCCTTAGTCCGGTTTTACGGGTTTACTATGTTCGGATGTGCTCTCTTAGCTTACTTGCTCTCAGATTGGATTTTTCTAATGACTTGGCTTTTTCCTGGACTTTTGTGATCGATTCTTTTCCGCCTTTCTTCTCGGGCTCTACCCGGGTTTTCCATTTTCTATTGATCATATCTCCGTGGTTTCTTAACCGATTTTTGATTTTAACACCTCATTTGAAAGGTAATGAAACGTAGATGTTTTTTAATTATTATGAACGTAATAATTTAGGGGGACTTTTTGGAGTAAATAGACGTTTTAGAGGCAGACACCGTATCTTTTTTTTCATTTAATGTTTTTGTTTAACGATTTTCGCTTAAGATACCGACAATTACGAAGATTTGACTATTAACATTTCTTATTTAGAATATCTTTGTTGCAAATCAAAACAAAAATGGGCCAGAAAGACCAATTTTTAGGATTTATAGCTATTCTTAAGATTTATAATAGGATTTTTTTGTAAAATTCTTTAAGTAGGAATATCTTGGAAAGGGTTAACTTCAGAACAGTAGGTCTCGTATTAATATCGACTGGAATTGTCCCATTCTATCACCCCTTAACGGCTCCGCCACTAATTACCATCCTGTATAGTAATGGAGGTGTAGAAGTAATGTTAAAAATTTATCTTTCTTCTTTATTAATTGTACATATTTTTTTATTTCACGATTTTCTTTGTATTCTGTAATAAGTAATAAAATTCAATTTTATATTACTTGAAGCGGGTGTTCGCGGATTTTAATTATTTATTTGAGCTCCGATTAATAATTTCATTTGGGTATATCAAGTTTTTTGTAGTGTCTACATCGATTTTTCATTTATCTAAAAATAAAAAATAAATAATTCATTTATTAATAATTTTTTTTCCCTTAATGGCTACATTTAAATTTTCAGACTCTATAGTTACAAAATCAGGAAAGAATTAGTTGTTTATTCATTCAACATCACTTTAGTCTACTACGGCTTATCAGACGTTGCTACAGAGGGAACCCTAAATATTTTACGTCATCTCCGAAGGGCAGCATAACCAAGAATTTTTTACTCCTTTTAAAAAAAAACCTAAGACCAACCCGCGATCTTGGGCATAGTAGGTTTTATGCTAACCACTATACCATATGTGCCCCGAAAGACACATTTAAAAATAATATTTAATAAATCGCTCCATTATTAATAATGAGTGGTGATGGATAACTAATAATTTCAAGAATAATCTAAAAATATGACTGAAGGATATAAATACTGCATTTGTAAATGTCTTGAATGGTTATTTACTACCTAATAAACAGATTCTTGTCTCTTACAAGCTTCAGAAAAACCCTTTAAAGTTTAGAAACCATGAATAATAATTTTTCAAAAATTATTTTTATTTTCATTATATAACGGACTCTTTTGTTTTTATCGTGTTCATTTAGGAGCGGGTAGCTCTGTGTGTATGTAGCCAAGTTGCTACACTGAAGGTTCCGGATTCAAATTCGGCTGTGACAGATAAATTATTTTATCTGTTCACAGCCATGGATGGACCCTGTGGGATCTACAGGCTCTCCCGGGGTACAACCAGCCTCTATAATGTGGGTACCCTTATTTGGGGGAAAATCCTGCCGGTTGAGTTCATTGGTTTTAATGTTTAAAGTTGTTTTTTTTAAGTTCGTTTAATCCTGATGAAAACCTGAAATGCAGTTCGAAATGTTGGTTTTCAATAAAAAAATTTTTTTACTATTTGTGATTTTTTTTTGTTTACCTACACCCTTCCTATCTTATCTTGAATGGACACACAAACCTATGATTATTCTGGACAAATGATAAATTCATTTATTATTAATATCGTGTTGGTTTTATATAATTTAATCCACAGAAATATATAAAATTTCAAATAAAAACAAGCCAAGAACTGTTTATAATCTTCTAAAGTTGCTTTTAATGCCTCTTATCATTGTTCTGAAACTTTTTGTTATTGTAACCCAAGTACATGCAAAACCTTCTCTGTAAACATGGACTTAGTGCATCGGTAGTTCCTACCAAATCCCAAATCTATCTCCTGCAAATTTTCGTTTGTTTTTATTGCATGATATTTATTAGTCCATTTTAGAAAATGTAGCAGGATAGATTTGTCTATTCAATTCAAACTTTTCCTCGTACATTTTTATGAAATAATTTTATCATTTGAAGTTTGAATTGGAATAAAGTAAAAATGTCTTCTAAAGTATCACAATTCGTTGCTGGACTAAAATCAAGAAATGCTGAAGTCCGTTTCAAAGCAGCCAGTGATTTATTTTTATATGTAAGTTATATTTGGTTTAATTAAGGTGATCACTAATTTATTGATTATTTTTTATTATATTTTACTTGTAACAATTACATTTAGACTTTTGTTGAATTTTTAGTAACATTAATGCCTACAAACTATAATGACTTTTGAATAAAGTGATAATTTTATAATATTTAATATTAGCTAGTAATAATTTAAATGTTACTTTACGGCTTTTATTTGATTTCATACTATCAATTCAGAGACATAATATTGGAACATATTGATTCCCTACGCTAGCATTGTGTTTTTGTATATTGAATTAAGTTATCTGTTTTTGTATCTTGATTTAAGTTAGTTATCAGTTTTCATGTATTATCTTATCAGTTGCAGAATAATTTTAAAAATTTATGATTTTAGTTACATTTTATTTATTTCTATCAATTCTTAGCATAAAAAATGGAGTCAATGACCCCATATGGATTTCAATGAAGTAAAGTTTTAAGGTTTGAATCTCTTGCTTTCTTCGATGTATGAATATTCTTCAAACACTCAGAACAAACTCTTAATCATTGTTTCCAGCTGTTGTTTTATCACCTTAATATACTGAGTGTTATGAACTTATAGCTGTGCATAACATAATTAGATTAAATGCAATTTTCCCTCTTTCTTCCCTGGACTTTTTATACAATGTTGTTACATTCTGATTACAATTTCTGAATAAAGTTACATTATCATTTGGGGGTACTGCCCAATTTGCCATAGTAACAATACTCTTTGTTTTCAACTGTAAAATTTGTAGTTTATTTTTGCTTTAAGTTGGCAAATAAGTGCCTGTCCATAAATCATAAAATGTAAGCAATGTGAACTAATCCATTCTTACAATATCTGGAATTTATGGTTAGTTTTTAAATAAATTTATTTTAGTGTTAATATTTTTAAAATAGTGTGGATATATACAAAAAAATCTGGAATTTTCAGACATTTCCAGCATTTGAAAGAATACATTCTGTTGCTTTTTGGTAGTTTTTAAAGGTTATTTGTAGCAGCATTTTTATAAGAAATGAGTTAGGAAGAAAGTTAATCATATATAATAATATTTAAGTTTTTGTAAAACTTCATAATGACAAACAGTGACTAATACCATAAAACAATCACAATAATAGATGTAATTATAACTTAGGTAAATATTCCGCTGGTTGTCACCTCGAGTTGAGTCACAACAAGTTTTAACTCTTCATTTCCCTTTCGTTTCCCTTTTAATATTTTTCAAAATACAAGTTATCATGAGCTTTAGTTTGGAAAAGAGAATGTTTTATGGGAAATGTGTAATCATTTTAATCTAGAAATGAATGTTTCAACAAAAAAATATATAAATATACTTCGAAATGTTAGTTAAAACTAGGATAACCATAGAAATCTAGAATAACTATATAGACTCTGAAGCATCAAAGAAAGAAAATTATTTCTCACCCTTGATGATGGCCTAAAACTTTTATATATATTTAAATTTAAGTTAAAAAGTTCTATAAAGTTTTAATACTTTGTATAAAATTCATTGACTTCATCCCCAAACCATGTTTACTGTTGCTCCAGATACTTATGGTCAACCATTTCCACATCAATAAAATATTGCTAGATGAAATAGAAATGATCACACTCATCATATTTTATAATATTATTCACGTTTCAGGTTAAAACTGAGCTCAGAGAATTGTCACCAGAAGAGCTTACAGAGTTCATTGATGAATTTAACAAACATATTTACGAAATGGTTTCAAGTTCCGAAATTAATGAAAATAAAGGAGGAATACTCGCTATCAGTAAATGAATTTGTCCATTTATAGCTTTATATATTTATTATTATTTTTTAAATTGATTTTGTTTTAATTTTTTATATATTTTTTCAGTATGCCTTGTTGGGACCGATGCTGATTCCGAAAAACTCAACAGCCGCAATAGCAGGAATAGCATGTACTCAAACTATCTCAGAAATCTTCTACCATCTTCTGATGTTGGAGTCATGGAACTTACTGCGAAAGCTATAGGAAAATTAGCTGTTGTTTCCGGAGCGCGGTCCGAGGTGTACGTGAAGTTTGAAATTCAAAAGGCTATTGAATGGTTGAATGAACGACAAGAAGGCAAGAGGCATGCTGCGGTAAGTACTTTTTTTTTTGTTATGTATGTATGTTAATCTCTTATACTGTAAGATTCAGTTTTACACATTTCAACGAGAAATAATTAATTGTTACTTTATAATCTTACTTTGGTTAGGTCTTAATTTTGAAAGAACTTGCTGTTTGCGCTCCAACATATTTTTTTCAAGTAGTCCAGTCTTTTTTTGAGCCAATCTTACATACTGTAAGAGATGCAAAACCAATGATAAGAGAAAATGCCGTTGAAGCATTAAGAGCTGCGTTAGTTATAACTACTCAGAGAGAGACTACAAAGCAAATGCAAAAACCTCAATGGTAAGTGTTCATCAAGGAAAATTCACAATTCATTTTTTAATATAAAGATTTTTTTATAATTATCTGTTTTTTGTTTATTTCATATAAAATTCTTGATTTGTAACACCTTATTTTTTTTTCTAAGGTATAAACAGTGTTTTGAGGAAGCAATGAACGGTTTTGAAGAAATGTACTTACGGGAGAAAGGCGTGAATAGGGACGATAGAATTCATGGTTCGTTGCTTGTTCTAAATGAGCTCCTAAGATGTAGCAATTCGGAATGGGAGCATACATTCAATGAAATAAATTCTCTTATTCAATCACCATCTCAGCAGCAGGTACTTAAATTTATTCTGAGTTTTAAAATTAGTACTAATTATATTTGTTACAAATATAAAAAAAAGTCTTTTAATTGAGAATAAAGATTACAATAGATACCTAATTTTGTATTTTTTTTGAAAGAGATTCCGCCTGTATAGCTGAGAACCATTTATTTTAGACTCTTTCTTTAGATACTGTATGAGATAGTTTAGATCTTCTCAAGTTAGTGAATGAGGGAAAAATAATTACTCCTTTGCTCAAATTTTTTTTATGTTTTTCTATTAACCAATATTACAATGAAAAAAACATAGATCATAATATTTTATAGTGAAAAAGTATTGCTTTAAATATAAATAATGGTGTAATTTTTTTATTTATTTAAGTTTCAGGATTACCTCAATGTTTCATCCCGTTTCTTCAGTCTTCCACAAAAGCTTCCGATATTTTCGAATAAAATAAGACCTAAATCACCTGCGGAGCTTGTCGTCAAACCGATGACTTCTTCAGAGCCTCTGTATGAGAGTGCTGCTTGCAGATGTCTTATCTCCGAACACTTTGATCAAATTTGCACTTCAGTTTTGAAACAAAGAGTTTCGAGAAGTCCACATATTCATAATACTCTTTTAGCTATATTACCCAGACTGGCTGCTTTCAATAAAGATAAATTTTTAGAAGTGTAAGTATTCAGTTATTGCTTTGAATTAAATTCAATTGTTTATTAATTTTATTATTATAGTTTTGAATAATCACTTTTCCTTTATTTTTGGTTTTTTATAACTAATTTTTGTAATGAAAATAATATAATTTCTATACTGCATACTATTTAAATGTCAAATCATTTTTATTTTCTTGATTGTTTCCTCAAAATCTATTTTCAAGGTAAATACAGTTAGATATGCTAAATACATTTAACTTTCATTTCGTCATTAAAGAAAAATGACCTTTTTTTTCTAATTTGAAATATTACTGTGTTTTGCTTCAATTTATCCATAGATTTATTAATAAAAAAGAAGAAGTTAATTTGGAGAAAAAATCCCACCTACAAAACAGTAATTATGCCTGCAGTAGTTTGCAATTATATTGATTCATAATGTTCAAATATTAAAACTAACTGTTTGCCATTATTGTTGATCAGTTATAATTTATGACTATTAATATTTATTCCTGCCTAAATTATAATTAGTTGGTCCCTAATTGTTTGTTCTAAAGTATTTGTTCGATTTTCTTTTATCTATTTATTCAAATTGTTGTTTTACATTTTATTGTTTCTATGAACAGACATTTGTCTGCTGTAATGGTCTACCTGTTGACTACTGTGAGGTCAAGGGAGCGCGATCGATCTACTGCCTTCCTCACGATTGGTTTTATCTCGATAGCTATAAAAAATAAAATTAAACCATATATACAAAAAATAATGGAGGTTATTCGACACACGCTACCCAGCAGGGTAAATAAAGTTTGATTTTTTTTTCAAATATATTTAATTCAGAACTAAGAGGAAGAAAATGGTCCGGGTGGAGGTAAAAAAAAAAAAAAAATTGTTATATAGGAAAAACTGTTTATTGGAAAGCCCACGTTTCGACCCTCATTGCAGGTCTTCTTCAGAGCTAGTAGGATCACACTTGACACTAGACACTCTTCAGTGTAGTGTCAAGTGTGATCCTACTAGTCCTGAAGAAGACCTCCAATAAGGGTCAAAATGTGGGCTTTCCAATAAACAGTTCTCTCTATTTAACAGAATTTTTTTTTACATCCACATGGACCATTTTATTCCTCCTATATATAAGGTTAGCTAATATTATTCAACATTAATTCAGTACTGTTAAAAATTTGTATTTTGTCATATATTTGATTTGTTATTCTGTCTTAGGAAACTGCAGGGGGTAAGCGGAGGTTAGAACCTGCTATTTTTGGATGCATCACACTTTTAGCGCATGCTGTCGATTCATTGATAAAAGATGAAATTAAAGCTCTTTTACCTATTATGTTTGCTTCTGGTCTTAGTCCAGCATTAACTACTTGCCTCAAGGAGTTGGCCAAGATGATTCCTCAATTGAAAAGAGAAATTTCAGAAGGTTATTGTTCTTTTCCTTATTATAAAATATCTATTATAATAATTATATCATAGTTTAAAAAACAACTTTACTTATCCTCGGTAGGTTTGCTGGGAATGCTTTCTCTGATTGTGATGAACACTGAGTTGCGACACCCTGGTCAGCCTGTCACCGTACCAGCTGCCCCCGTTCAACCAGTTGTTTACGATGTACCTAGTATTGTTTTAGCTTTGAGGACTCTTGGTAACTTCAATTTTGAAGGTAAAAAATATGTTTTTTATTTAAAAGCATGATACTATTTAAAAAAACAATTAAATTATTTTAAACATGAATTTAATATAAGGATCGATTAAAGAAGGAGACCACTATAGATGACGCCATAATCAGGACTTGTACATGCACATAGACAGAATTATAGATCCAATAAGAAAAAGCATAATTCAGTTCAATGGGCACCTACTGAAAGAATGAACCCGAGCAGAAATACAAAAAGGATATTAACATATCTTAAAAAGCTGAAAATGACCAACACGTGAATTAAGGAGATTAAAAAGGACATTGAAGAACTCGAGGTCTCTCCAAATGGTATTGAAGGATGTTCTTAACTTAGGAAGAAACTTCAGAATGCTCTGGGTTTTCAAGAAAGACCAAAAAGATGAATAGGCACAGTTTTGGATGCAGGAAATAAAGCAAAAAAGATAGGGGAAGAATGAGAGAGATATAAAGGAAAAGAAAATAACAGTTGAAATAGACATAGGTCATAGTTGCTCAGTCGTAAAACAAAGAATAAAACTTAAATTGAATGAAGGCTTTCAATTATTGTCCTCATGGAATTGAAAAGATAAAGAAAGAGTTTGTGTTGTCTACGCAATTACTAAATTCCCTTTTTACTTGCTAAGCTTTAAAAATTATTAATATTTTCGTTGTAATTGTATCAATTTGGTATATTATCCTAAAAGCTGAACCTTTGTAATTAACCGAGGAAATGAAATTGTAACCTTCTTCCTTCTAGAAGTTTGAGATTTCAGGTTTCCAGATACATAGAATTCAAATATTGATATTATTTTTTTATTATTTGAAACTTTGTAATATGCAGCATTTTTTTTTTTTTTAACAAATCTGTATTATGTGTCCAAAATATCCATAAGTCCTGATAAAGTTTTTTAAGTAGTATTTATTTATTTTTTAAAGCATAATATTTTTACTTTCTGCTACATATATTAGAAATATATAGTAAGAAAAAATATTGGGCTTATGAAGTTATTTGAATGTAAATTTTCAACTGAAATACACATTTTCTCTCGAGTCCGAAGAAACTAAACATTTTACTGAAAATAATTAAAAAAATTTTTTGTAGGCATCATGATATTTTAAAATTTAAAAAAAATCTTAAATAAACTATTCTATTTCCTATAAATTAAAAAGTTAAAATAAAGTGGCTTGGACTATTTCCACTATTTAATATTACTTATTTATTTTAATTTATCATTTAGTTGACTTTTATGATCTTTTTTAGGAAGATCACTCCTACAGTTCGTAAGGCGCTGTTCGACAGATCTGTTGTATAACGAACAGAAAGAGGTTAGGCTTGAAGCTGTCTGCACCTCGATAAAATTACTCAAATTAGCTATTGAAGCTTCCAATAACTCTTCACCTACTGTCACAGAATTGGTTTCAGAAGTACTTTCTAAACTTTTAGTTGTTGCAATTACTGACCCAGGTAATTATTTTGAAAGAATTTGTATACATACATACATTGATATACATACTCTATTCCTAGTTCACTCTACCAAGAATCTTTGAACTGTTTCTTAGTAATTTATCTATTCGCTTTGGTTAAAGTTCTGTAATGAGTAGTAGGGTAATGTGGGGTAAGTGTGGTTTTGGGTCAAGTATGTAATTATATCATTAAATCTAAATGCTGAATCTGTAAGAACTGTTTGTTGCTTTGGGAGCATGGAAGTCTAAAAACTGAGCTGCAACAAATCAGCCATGAGAGTTTGCTAATACAGTAGAATCCGGATAATTCGTAGGTCAAGGGACTGAAGATTTGGTACGAACTATCGGGAATACCAATTATCGGGTGTACAAAATAAAAAAAATTAAAAAACGTATTAATGCAATTTTTTTAATCTATCGAACCATCCATCACTTGCACAAAAGTGTTCAATTCCCATTTTTCTGTGAAAACTCGGGCTTCTTCCTTTCAAATATTATCTCCAACTGGTACATTTGAATTCCTTGCTTGTACGAACCACTTTTTTAAGTTCTCTACAAGCCTGGGAAGTGATTTTGTCCTTGTTCTTCAAAATTGATGTGATCGTGGAACCAGGGACGATGAAATGCTTGGATAAGTCAATTATCTTACAGCCAATGGCCACGGCGTTTATGATTTGTTATTTCTCTTTAATAGATAGGCTAACGTATTTTTGAGGCAGGATTACATGTCACAACGGTAACAAAAACGAGACTGAGTTGTAAATAAAAGTGTGATTTTAAGAAAAGCTTAATAAAATTCCTAGAACTCTCCCTCTCTACTTCCCTCATTTCCTTTGAGTGAAAACAGTACGGATTACTTATGAGATTTTTTAGAAAACTTGTTTCTCTCACTCGCTCTCCCGTAAAAACAATAGGATCTACCGTGCCTCTAAACAATACAAACATACTTGTGTATCAAAACAATACAAATTGAGTGATTTCCTAGAAAGCATTTATTCTCATTCTGCTCCCTGGGATATCTGCTTCACTGTTCTCTCCCTCTCTTTCGAAAACAGTAATAAGTAACGAGATTTTAAAGCTGGAAATACGAATTATATGACGTTATAAGTGACCTCGAGCATAAAAATAATACGAATTACCGAGGGGTCTGAAATGCATTGATTTTATACCATTTATCGGGACTTTCTCTGGGGACCGGCAAATTTGTACGAATTAGCCGGAAATACGAATAATCGGGATATGAAATATCGGGATTCCACTGTATAATTAATATTAATTATAGTAATAAATTATTTATTTGTTGTGAGATCTCTCGTTATAATAATATTACAATATTACAGAAAATAAAATATGAGATTTTGCTATTCTGTTTTGTTCTATTCTCAGCCCTGATGATAACCTAAAAATTAGGTCAAAACTTCGGTATAAATAAAATAAGTTGTACTAATTTGTGTAAAATTTATTAACTGCACCCCCGATCATTTTCAAAAGTTCTCAATATATAAGTTTTATGTATTATTAAATTATTAAAAATTAAATGTAATGAGTTGTTAAGATATCAGTTCTAACCTGTTGATTAAGTTGGATCCCTCAAATTATAATAGTTAAAATAAGAAACAGATTAAAAGATTTGTTGGTTGTCAGGAGCAATTTATCGAAGTATGGAAATTATTTTGAATACCATTTTTTTTTTTTTTGCCGCATACCTTAGCAACTAATAATTTATCATTTAAGGTAATTTTTTAGTTATAACCTTTCATTATTTTTCTAGATGCTGAAGTAAGGTATTGGGTGTTGGCATCATTAGATAAAACATTCGACGAGCACCTTGGACAAGCTGAAAATCTGTCATATCTATTTATGGCGATGAATGATGAAGTTTTTGCCATCAGAGAATTAGCTGTTTGTATGATCGGGAGGCTATGTTCTGTCAATCCTGCATACGCGATGCCCGCTCTGAGAAAAACTCTAATGCAGGTATAAATATGTGGAATTTTAAAATGTTTGTAGTAGTAATGTTAATTTATTTTTATTCCTGACAATCTTTTCTATAAGAAGGTTATTTAACCAACAGGTTAATTTTTTTCTCTTATTTTATTATTTTTTTAATTTATATTATTTAGTTGACTTGTTTGCCAGCTGTTATTATTAAAACATATGATTATTTTTACATGATCCAGTCTTTAATAAAGGTTAAAAGTGTTAACATGTTTATTTCTTAAGTATACAATATTAGCGACGAGGATGAAAAACAGTTAAGACAACTAATGTTTGAAAAGGACATAAGAACAAAGTTCGATGTTTTATTCAAAAACTCGTCTTTACTAGTTAGTCAAATGCCACCAGGGTTAAAAGATGATAGAAAAATAAAAAGATTAATACAGTTTAAATCCGGGGATCGGGTTCAGGTGAGAAACTACTAAGATCTTGGAGTGAGGTTTGGAACAGTGTCAACAAAAAAGGCAAACTACATTATGATAATAAGACCGATTGTGGTGAAGTTTGGAGTCGACAAGCGGATCAGATGCTTTTTACAAAATTTAAGGCGGAGGGCTGACGCATTTGCCAGCTGTTATTATTATTATTAAAACATATGATTAAGCCTTTAATAAAGATTAAACATGTAAACATGATTATTTCTTAAGTATACATTTTTAATCTAGATCCAATTTTTTTTTATTGCTCACAAATTTTTGCCATATTGCATCTACTTTCTTTCCCAAAACTCATTGTTCCGTCGACTAATTGATTTTCCTTATATTGGCCATCGTATTCACATCGTCATACCATTTCGGTAGCCGCTGCCCTACTTCCCCTCCAGTGGGCATGAACTTGAGGTCCTTCCAAATACTTTCACTGTAAATTAATTCTCATTGTCCTAGGGTTTAACTTATCTCAGTTAATTTTTATGTCTATTCTATCGCAGCTGATAACTTCCAAATATGTGGATGCACAGAATATGACAAATAATTGCTTGTGAGGCATTGAAATGTCAATGTTATCCAATGCCATACAATTCAATTGATTTCTAATTCTTATGCATGAATGTCTCATATTTTTTTATATAATAATAAAACATTTTTTTTTTTACATTAACTAGATTTATTTATAATTCTATGTACTTTTCCATTAGCCGGGCGCAAATGTCGCTGATTGTGAATTCGACTGGCATTGTTCTTTCGTTTTGTAAATAAGCTCTTGTTTATCTCAACTATTATATCAGGACCACCGATTTTTTTTGCTTACGTTCCGCTAATACTTCTACAGAAACTTCTCTTAAGTAGTTATTCCAATCTACTGCTGTATTATGATTAATATCCAGTTGGTTTTTACATCATTTGACTGATGTCATCTCTTCGCTCCAGCCATAAATAAATCTAAAAAATTTATTGCGTATGCTCTTCTTCGTGCTGCATGTTGAAAGATTGGACTTCTAACTTACTACGTCACAAAAAGACAGTTTCATTTCATGATTCTGATTGCATGTTGCATTCTTTGCCAATAAACCTTTCTCTTGAAAAAAAAGAGACTGCATCTTTTTCAGTTCTGGCTAAATCCAAAATTTTTTTTTACAAAAATTAAGGCTGGACAAAAAAAGAAAAACGTGCTGTGTTTTGATTGAATTCAGGGAATAGAACACATGGCCCCAAACGAACATTCCCCTTATGATTGTAAGAAATTTGGCAGAATTTTACGAAAGTTGGTAATTTTTCGCTTGCGCCCGGCTAACGGAAAAGTACCTAATTCTAAAATAATTTATGAAAGTGACCAAAAGAATTAAAACATTAACAAATATATTTTTATTCTAATATTTATATCGATTTTGCAGTTGATCACTGAATTGGAGCACAGTGGATTGAGCCGAAATAAGGAACAAGGAGCTAGGATGCTCGACCATTTGGTATTAAACGCTCCGCGACTGATTCAGACTTACCTACAACCCATTTTGCGGGTACTTATACCAAAACTGAAAGAGCCCGAAACAAATCCTGCTGTCATTACTAACATTCTTACTGTTATTGGAGATCTTGCTGAGGTATGCTAATTTTTGTTTTTAAGAATAGTACCATTGTGTATCATGGTTCTT
This sequence comes from Troilus luridus, assembly GCA_964056705.1. Taxonomy (NCBI): domain Eukaryota; kingdom Metazoa; phylum Arthropoda; class Insecta; order Hemiptera; family Pentatomidae; genus Troilus; species Troilus luridus. The sequence goes on along the minus strand of OZ057417.1, from coordinate 27,244,775 downwards.
TTGATTATTTTTTAAATATTTTATTTATATATATATATATATATATATAATCAAAACGTTTTTTAAGAATAGTAGCATTATATGTCATGGTTCTTTTGATTATTTTTTAAATATTTTATATATATATATATATATATATATATATATAATATATAATCAAAACGTTTTTAAGAATAGTAGCCTTATATGTCATGGTTCTTTTGATTATTTTTTAAATATTTTATATATATATATATATATATATATGTAAAATATTTAAAAAATAATCAAAACGTTTTTAAGAATAGTAGCATTATATATCATGGTTCTTTTGATTATTTTTTAAATATTATATATAGGTATATATATATATATATATATATATATATATATATATATATATATGTAAAATATTTAAAAAATAATCAAAACGTTTTTAAGAATAGTAGCATTATATATCATGGTTCTTTTGATAATTTTTTAAATATTATATATATATATATATATATATATATATATATATATATATAAAAATATAACATATATATTTATATGTTTGTATACGGTTCTCGCTTTTGCTGATGACCTCTTCATTTTTGCTGGGGATGACCGGGACCTACAATACAACATAAATATCAGCAAGAAGAGCTGTCGAGCATTAACATGGATATTAATCCAGATAAGACCAAATGCATGAGAATAGGAAGACGTCCTCACCATGTTATGAGAATATTGAGACTGAAGGGATCTGTCTTAGAACAGGTGCAGGATTTCAAATATCTAGGTGCCTGGAACGACGAAAGCGGTTATATCGATGGAGAGGTGACTCCGGAAGGGGCAACTCAGTCCGGAAGGGTTTCCTCAACAAAAGAGCGGTGACGAAGAAGACAAAGATATCCATCTACAAGTCTACGTTCCTGCCCATCCTATCTTACTCCTCCGGATCATGGACCCTTACCTCAAAACATAAAGGACAGATCCAGACAATGGAAATGAGATACCTAAGAAAGGTAGAAGGAAGGACCAGGAGAGATAGGATCCGAAACACCACAATAAGATCGAACCTCGAGGTACAGCCGGTAGAAACCACTCTTGAAGAAAATAAATTAGGATGGTTTGGGCATCTCCTGAGGATGAGCACGGAGAGAACGGCCAGGATAACATATGAGATGAGAGTAGACAGAAGAAGACCAAGAGGAAGACCACGGATCAGCTCGTAAAAAGGCGTGCGGGAGGCATTCAGGAAGTGACGGCTGGACTGGAGCAGGAGGAGAGAATTGGTTCAGGAAAGGGACACCTGGGTCAAGCTCTATAGAGGGAATCCCCACACTGCGCAGCGGTAGAGAAGGAAAGATTACGGTGATGATGATATATATATAAAATTGCCTTTGTCCATCAATTTTTGAATAAGTATGGCCTATAGGCTATGTAGAGTAAATTGGCCTAGAAAAATAATAAATGGAACAAAGTTTTAAAATCAAAATCTTACCAATTTTACTGAAATTGTAAGATTTGCTCAATAATTTAAATAATACTATTCTCTACATAGAGAATAGAAAATTTGGACCTCACACAATTCTCGTATCCTTATGATGGTAACATATTGTAACTGAATGTGCTAAAAAAATGATTTTTTTCTATAATTTTTGGTTTGCTTGATTACATAGCTTCTGGCACATAAATATGCCTATGTAGGTATTTGTAAACCCTATCTTGATGTGACGTTTCTTTGCATTTACTCATTTTGCTCATTTAATACTTATTGCACCGAGAAAACAATTTATAATATTTAGGTTCATTTACGAAGAAAAGTGTAAAATGTATACAATCAACCATTTCCAGATGAATAGGTTCATCTATGTTTGAATTGTGATCATTTAAAATTAAATTGTAACAAAAATTTCTATTCCTTATTACATAATCATCATCATAATCTTTCGTTCTTCATCAATCATCTACCATCTACCTCTGTGCTATGTGGTGATAATAACAATTAATTATTAATTGTTATTATTAAATAAAAAGAAGGGACAATGTGTTTGATAGGTCTCTTTCTCAAATCCTTTCTCATCTATTGATTTTTTTTTTATATTCTATTTTGTAAGATATAAATATAAATTTATTGCAATAACATTTATGGAGTAATAATGTAACTTTTCACGTTCTGTTTGATATCTAGTTATTTTTGTTTTGATATAAGATTTTTTTTTGTTTTTACGCAAAGGTAAATGGAAGTGCAATGACGCGTTGGAGAGATGGCCTCGCATGCACTTTGCTCGAATTGATGGGAGACGTTAGCTCTCCTGACAAACGAGGAGTTGCGCTTTGGACCCTCGGACAGCTAGTTGGGGCTACGGGTTATGTTGTTGAACCTTACAGGAAGTATCCGACGCTCCTTGATACCTTGATTAATTTTTTAAAGACTGAACAACAGCCAGCAATCAGGTTTACAATTTTATTCATTTCTTTCTTTTTATTCAATAATTATATGAATTTAACTTGGATGATAATAGTTGACCTTGATGAAATATGTGGAAGAAAATGGTCCGGGTAGAGGTCAATAAATTTCTCTTAGATATGGAGAAATGTTTATTTAGTAGCCTCATACGTTTCGACCTACTTTGTAGGTCTTCTTCAGGGCTAAATATGCATAATATGGACAATTGAAAATTAAAAAATAGTAAAAAAATTGACAAGCAAGGTAAAATATAAATAATAAAAGCATGGTAAATACAGAAAAATTGAAAATTAAAAAAAGAGTAAAAAAAAAATTGCTGAGCGTGGTAAATACAATATAAAGGTCAAAATGAATGGGTGTATAGTATTAATAACCAAGTGACAGGAAGGTAATAAAATACATAATTGAGGGTAAAATAAGAATAAAACCGAATGTGTTAATAATTAGAGAATATGGTAATAAAGATAAATACTAAAATAAAATGGGTAAATATTTAACAGTAAACAATGAAAAATAAAAACTATAGTAAGCAATAAAACAAAGTTGAAAATAAAAGATAATACAATAATTGCAGTACGAAATAAATATAAAAATTCAGAGGTAATGAAAATGAATAATACAGTAATTTATTTGGCTACTAAATAAACATTTCTCCATATCTATGAGAAATTTATTGACCTCTACCCGGACCATTTTCTTCCACTATATGAATTTAATATTATGATCTGATATTCTTTAAAATTTTTTATCCCCTGAATCCATTCTTCAAAGGTTTCTTCTGGAAAATGCTTCGTTAGGGCTTAGTTTGAGTCTGAAGATGTCTTAATATGCTGCATATTAAGCCTTGAGGAAAATAGCAGCCTCTCTAACTGTTAATGAAGAATTTGACAAAAAGTTCGATGCCTGAAGAAACCTTTACAGCAGAAGGATTCAGAATATTAGCTGTGACAATTTTAGCGCATGTTTAGTGTATTCCCATTTTTTTTAATGTTTACAAATATTAATGTTTGGCATTCTTCTGTTCCGCCAATGATAGAAGATTGTTTATTTTATTTATTTCTACTATCTCTGCTGATAGATTTTTAAGTTGTTACTTAATGTAGTAGAATTCAAATTTCAAGATCTTCTGTCCTCTAGTTTTCCTTCATTCTGAAACCCTTCCAGATTTTTTACTCTGCTTCTAAATTCATTTCCATCTAGCTTGTGAGACTCTCTTTTAAAATCTTTCTTTACTTCTTTAGTCCACGATGCCGTGATCTTCTTTCTCCAAAGATTGTCAAATATTTTCTTTGTCAATCTGTACTTGTTTATTCCAAACAGATATTTGAGGAATTTAAGATTTCTCTTCCTTTGTTACTTCACAGTTTCCATCAGTCTTCAGTCTGAAGTTCATCCATGATATTTTTTATTATTCTTCTTTCCAGGACTTCCAGTTTTTTGAGACTACAGTTCATCGAGAGGCATTCCCTGACGAAGAGGCATTTTGTTTTTACACCAGTATAATTACGTTATAGTGTCTTATTTTGGCATTCCAGTAGATGCACTTCTTGTTGTAGATATTCTTTGTTAATCCATATGTGGATTATTAATTATATTACTATATAAAAATAGAAGTAAAGAGTTTCTTGTGTCACTGGTTCAATAGTTTTATTGTTTTTTTTAATTGGAATTTAAAAGAAATTGATAACTTATTAAGTAAGTATAGTATGTGTATTGTTTCGCATTAACTAATTTATTGTATTATTCACATTAACTTAGTATCTCCATCCATTCATATCTTTAATTATTAGCATTACGTAATACTAAATAGTTTATATTTTTCCTAAAAATAATATTCAGATCTTTATCGCTTTCTGATATTTGATATTTAAATTTCTTAAGGCGGGAAACTATTAGAGTTCTTGGACTTTTGGGAGCATTGGATACCTTCAAGCACAAGATGTATCTTGGGAAAATAGATATTCAGCCTCACTCGACTGCACTCTTGTCTATGTCTGATGGTAAAAATGATCCTGAACTAGCTCAAGGTAGGTATATTTTACTGATGTTTTTCTATTTTTATTTTTTAAAATTAAATATTAAGTTTTATTATTAATATTTTTTTAAAATAAATTCATCGAACAGAGTTGACAACTAGTGAAATGCTTGTCAATATGAGCTCATCTACTCTAGACGAATATTATCCGGCGATAGCAATCTCAACTCTGATGAAAATAATGAGGGATCCGGCTTTGGCAAGGCATCATTTTATGGTTGTCCAGGTACAGGATAAATATTTTGTTTTTATTCAAAATTTATATTTATTGATATAAATATCGCTAGAATTATTAATATGAATAAGTAGAAATTCAGGTGAATGATTTTTTTATTTTATAAATAGTTAATTAAGCCTCACTTAATTTTTTACTTGAATTTACTTTTTTTTTTTTAAATAACAGCTAGTTATTTGAAAGTTGTTTCAATTTCTTGAATTTGGTTTTAAATAAAATTTATCTCTTGAATTAAGGCATATTTCATTGTATAATAATAAAAGCTTTGTATATTATATCTGTTCTTATTGATAGCTTTTTATTACATTTTGCAATGTATTACTAATTAATTAGTTTTATTATTTTTATTAATATATTTCTAAATATTATTTAGATTGTAAAAATGAGGATTTAAAATGCAAAACTCCTTGCATAATTTTTATATTAAATTCCAGATATCAATGACTATTGTTACTCACACGTTTTCACCTCACACGGTCAGAATAAAGAAGCCAAATCTGTTTCATTTAATAAGAATTTAATGTTCAAGTTAATAAGAATTTATTTTATTTTAGAATTCAGAATTTATTTTGTATTTCATTCTCTTGTAGTTTTATTATTTTTTATGTTATAATTTATCTTTTACTCTTAATATTTCTTTTCATTTCTGTTTATATAAACATCTCTGTATTGGAATGTTTCATATAGTTTTTCTTTTTTTTTTTGTGTTCTCAGCTCTGAGGTTGGTCTAAAAATCAGGTCGAAACGTAGGCACAAATAAAATAAGTCCAACTTGTTTTGTCATTAACTGCATTAATGACCATTTTACTCTCTTCCAATAACTATTCAGTCAACCATTTCCAAATGATTTATTCTATTTTATTTTTTTTCTTGCAGGCGGTGACGTTTATTTTCACTTCGTTGGGAATCAAATGCGTATCGTACATTCCTCAGGTCATTCCCAGTTTTATAAATGTTATCAGAACTGCGGAGGCAAGTTTTAGAGATTTCCTCTTTCAACAGCTTGGGAAATTGATCGCTATTGTGAAACAACATATAAGGAATTATCTTGATGATATATTTAAATTAATCACAGTTAGTATTATATATATATATATATTTTTTAATATTTCAATATTTCATTATGTATTATGTACTTTTAAATATTTCTTTTTTTTTTTTGCAATTAGGAATTTTGGACTGTTTCGAGCCCTCTTCAGGGCACCCTCATTCTTCTAGTCGAAAACATAGCCGTCGCATTAGGAGCTGAGTTTAAAGTATATCTACCGCTGTTGTTACCTCAGATTCTGAGGGTCTTGTCCCACGACACATCAAAAGAACGAGCCGTTACCATCAAAGTAATCATTTTCAAAACTTCTCACTTATTTATTTCACAGATAACTTAATGTGATAAATAATATTCATTTATTTATTATTTCTAGTTATTGAATGCGTTACAAAAGTTTGGAAATAACTTGGATGAATACATGCACCTGGTTTTACCGCCTATCGTGAAGCTGTTCAACGGCTGCGATTATCCTCTCGCGTGCAGTAAGGAAGCGATGGAAACTATTGACCAATTGTCAGATACACTCAATTTTACTGAATGTTCTTCGAGAATTATTCATGCATTGGTAATGATTGATTTATTTAATTTTTTTCTTGATTAATTTTCTTTATTACTATGTATGCCTATTTAGAAAATTACTTAATAAAAACGTATTTCTTGATAACAAATATACCATGGATAGCTGATAATACATTGTAACATTGATAACCAATGCCAACTCCCCACCACACCTTTCCAACCCCACCTCCCATTTTGCAAAAGGCCGTTTTCTAAATTGTCAACAAATTTACAAATTTGGATTGATGGCTTGGTATACAATTAAAAAGCATAAATTTTACCTTTATTATTTTTTATTGATATACATTATTTTTTATTGATTTTTTTTTTAATTGACATTTATGTCCTTAGGTCAGGACTTTGGATCAGACTCCTGAATTAAGATCTACAGCAATTGATACGTTATGTTCCCTAGTTTATCAGCTCGGTAGAAAATATGAAATTTTTATTCCTCTCGTTAACAAAGTTATCACAAAACATCGAATTGCTTGCCACAGATATGAAGTATTGGTGACAAATATAATATCAGTAAGTAATATTTTTAAAAAGCTACTTTCTCATTATATTTAAGAGAATGACACCGATCCCTTGATAATTATCACGAAACCTGAAACCTCCAATTTTTTTTCTTGTCAAAACGAGAAAAAAAACCTAATTCATTATAAAGAATGAAGTAAATTTAACAAGGAATTTGTTAGAAAATGAAGCAGAAAATTACTAGGTTATAATATTTATAAGAAATTCTAATATTATATAGAATATTTGTTTACTTATTAAAGGTTAGTAATTGAAAAAGAAAAATTTGTTTTTTCTATTTTATAAAAAAATTGTATTGATTACTCTGTAATATTTTATACTTAAGTGCTGCTGTCTATTGACAAAGCGCTGAACTACTGGTCCTATAGATTTTTTGGAAGTGCTGGTCTCTACAGGCATTTATTATGAATTATCAAACTACTACCATTTCAGTTTTTTCTATTGTATAAAGATGTTTTTAGTGATCACCATCTAATATTTTTATATTTATATGTAAGGTAAAATAATAAAAGTGTCATAAAAAACTGAGTTTAGTTGATGAAGAATGCGAAAAAAATAACTAATAAATTAGGTTTGTTATTTTGAAGAGAAAAGATTTGCCCCCAGACGAGATTCGAACTCGGATCTCCGTCTCACCGTGGAAACGCTCTAACCATTTGAGCCACCAGGGTCGCTCCCTACCTAGGACAAATCTGTTCTCTTAACCGATCCCATATCCCCCGTGTTCGCGCAATTTTGCGATCTATACACGAGGAAGAATGTTCATTGAACATTACTTTTAATTTCAGGATCTTTTTGACATACGCCATTATATTATTTATAATTTATTATAATATTTTAATCATTGCTTTAATTTTTAAATATTTTTATTTTGAAGAGAAAAGATTTGCCCCCATCGTCAACATACATCATTACATTATTTATAATTATAAATATATAAAAATATTTATGGATTTATGGGATATGGGGTCGGTGAAGAGAACAGATTTGTTCTAGGTAGGGAGCGACCCCGGTGGCTCAAATGTTTAGAGGGTTGCGGACATCCGGATGCCGACACAGTGAGGCGGAGATCCGGGTTCGAATCCTGGCTGGGGGCAAATCTTTTCTCTTCAAAATAAAAATATTTAAAAATTAAAGCAATGATTAAAATATTATAATAAATAATAAAATAGGTGTTGTTTGAAATTCAGAGATCGTTGAAGAAGAAAATAGTGGAAAACTTACATCCTGAACATTTTGAAAAAACTAAGTTGGGACAAAATTGACAGATAAAAAGCCTGAACAGATAAAAAAAAAAAATCGTACCAGACAATGAATTCAAATCTTAAATTTATTTCAATTTAATTGAAATAAAAATTCAATTCAATTTATGGGAAAAAGTTTTTACGGATATTGTTTTTTTGAAGAGGTACTAAATTGAAATACAAATTAAAATGCTGGGGCATAATTACTTGAAATGTATTTATTTTTCCTGGTTATATTATATTGAAAACAATACTAGTACCTGAGCTACAAAATACAAGTAAATTACAGTTATAAAATTTGAGCGAGTAGTGCAGTTAATGAACAGTTGTGTGATTTGTAAAATGGGGGTTAGGCAGACATAAGTAATATATTTATAGTAGAAGATGGTATATTCGTTGGCTTTCCATCACTAAAGTTTTCTCATTATAATTTCCGTTCCCATCATTTCAAAGTTCGATTCTAATTTTATATGTTCTGTTATTCGGGTTTCTATATTATTTTTTAAAACTTCATTTAAATATTTTTTTTATTAAATCAAAGTACCATCATTGAAAATTGATAAATCTTTACAATTCATTTGTTAAATTTTATTTCAACATTTTATCTTCTCCATTACAGGGAGTCAATCCATTGCCTGAGGATGAGACTGTCAGGCAACGAAAAAATAAAACAAGAGATATTGCCCTAACATCTGACAGCACTACAATAAAAAAAGTAAGCTTTATATTACTTAATTAAATAATTTTTAAATGACTCTTGGTCATGCAGTCTATTCATAAACTTCCAATAAGAAGTTTGATTAATATATTTTTTTAATAATGAAAATGTAGTACTTATTTAAAAAAAATAATAATATGCAGTCCTTTGATATTTCCACTTTTCCCTTATGTAACTCATTGAAAACTATTCAGCATAAACTGATTCACATGCTCGTCTGTCAGTGAAAAAATCTGCTAGCGAAAAGCTAACGTAATGATACCATTTTTGTTTGGCCCAAAATATATAAAAAATAGTCACTAAAGTGCTAGTTACAAAACTTAAAGTTGGAACGAGCCATGCAAACAAATTGCATTAAATTATTTTGACTCTTTATTAGTGTTCAAGTTTCGAAATACCATTTTTTAATCCATTTGACAAATATCTGTTCTGAGTATTAAAAAAAAAAGTGTCTAAGTTAATCAACAGTTGTTTAGGTCAATAAACGAAATATGATTGTTTGGTCTCTTAGAGGTGCTACATTACCATTTTCTTTTTATAATGCACTTTCTTGAAGATTGATATTTGGTTTTTAGTGTCTGAAAATATTTGAGGCTTAACTACTACGTTAAATTTTTCTACCATATAGTAACAACATAGTATAGTATAATTCTCTAAATTTGTATATACTGTGTTCTCTAAATAACTAATGTTTAAAGAAATCGACTTTTTCCTTGGTAGTTCTTGTACTATCATTTCTTGTTAATGTTATTTATGAAAAACATATAAATATTTATGGAAAAATACAAAACATTAAAGTAAATAATATACTTAAGCTATTGTTTTTTTTTCCTTATTGACCAATTAGGATCACGTGACAACTTTATTCCTTTCCTCTGCTGGAGTTTTCATTGTCTTCAATATTCCTCCATGCATTCACTGGCATCTTTCTGTTGATGTTCTAACCAACTTTATCCAACCTTCTCTGGTCTTTCTTCATCCTGAAACCCTTTCAAGTTTTTCACGTGGCTCTTAAATTCAATTCTTTATAACAAGTGAGAATCTGTGACGTTCAACTTTTCTAAATCGTTTCCAACTTCTTTAGACCACATTATAATGGTATTCTTCTAGAAATAGTCGAAGAGTCAATCTATTCTTCTATCTTCTATTCTATTTATTGTTTTGTAATATAATAGCTATTTTACTATGCTTAATATTTAATGTTTAACATTATACTATCAGAATGTTCTGCTAATTCCTTGGTCCATTCTTATACCAATCCATTAACTCTCAACATCCTACAGTCTACAATATCTACAGTCTCCTCCAATTCAAATCCTCAATTCAACACCTTAAAACAAGATCTCGCCTTTCCGATCTCTATATTCGTTCCCACAAAACCAGAGCATTCGATCGTTCCTTTCTCGCCTGCTCCACCACAATATGGAACTCAATCCCTCCTAACATCTGTCATGCTCCCTCACTATCATCATTTAAATCCTTGCTTTTCCAACATTCCTAGCTTCCCAAAAAGATGCTCTATAAGCGGGTTAGTCTTTGGTTTAGAATGTACTGTGTAGAATAATTTATTGTGTTATTTAGTTGTTTTAATTTTGTTTTTAAGAAGATGTACATCGTGTAAAGAAATTATTGTATGCTTGTTCATGCATTTAACAGATGTTATGGATTTATCAATTCTCTTTAATTGCTTAATATCTTGCCAGGATTCGTACTGTTTATTTACTTATTATTATTTTTTGTTTAATTATTTCTTTTTAAATTGTTTTCTGTCACTTTTTACACGCTTTATGATTTATATCATGTAGCGTTCTGGCCAGATAAATATTATGTTTCTTTTTCTGTTCCTATTTGTTATTCTAAAGGGACTTAGTCCCAGAATAAAGTTACTTTTCTATTCTATTCTTTCTATTCTAATATACATAGATTGTCTTTTAATAATAATTTTTATTCATTAGATGCACACATCAGCTCCCGAATTGCAATTGGCCTGGACTGCTAGCCGTAGAGTTTCCAGAGATGACTGGTTAGAATGGCTTAAAAGTCTTAGCATTGAGTTTTTGAAAACATCATCATCTCCAGCTTTAAGGTACATCGAGATAAATATTTATACATGAAATATTGCAATTATGTTGATACTTTTCCTTCCATGTAAAATATTGATTAACACGATATTTATTTTGCCAACAATACAATTGTTGCTACGTTACTCTTCTGTAAAATATGAGCCCTGACAAAGACTTGCAGCATCGGTCAAAACATTGTTATTAATAATTTTTTTTTACTATTTAAGAATTTTCTTTGACCGCCACTCTCCGTATTAAAAATGATTTGTTAATCTAATAAAAATTCTAAATTTGTTTGATATTTTCTTGATTTGTTTGTTTTTATATGTATCAAATATGGGACTTACATTATTGGTGTCTTTTTCGTACTGTATTAATTAACAAGAATAATATTTGAATATACCTTTTATTCGTACTACTTTAAGTATCAGTTATTGTAAATTTAAGGGTTTGAGCTCTTCTGATTTGGGAGAGAAGAGTCCTGAAAAAGATCTTTGAGCCTGTCAAATCTTTGGACTAATTGAATTATAAGGTGAGCCTGATAATCTCTGTACTGTAAGGAGGAGCAGACTGAAATGATTGGGTCATGTAGAAAGAACCCTACAAGCTGGCAAGAACGATGCTGAATTGTGCACCGGAAGGAAAACGGAAAAGGTTCAAACCCAGGCGTCGGCGAATGGATGACTTGAATGATGATTTAAGAACGATGGGGATAGCAAATTGGAGGAGCCTTGCTGAAGATGGGGAAGAATGGTGGCAGTGGCCTGCCTGGTCTGGAAGGACTATAGCCCAACAATTAGTGAGCAAATTAGAGGAAGTCACTGGTGATGGCTTCATATGGAAGATGGATAACTGGAGTCATTGGAGCGAAGATGATTTCAAGGGTGCCACTGACAATTACTTCTTTCTCTGAAAAAAATACTGATTTATTCTTTATGACCCCCTCTCTAAATAATAGCGGATATTTTATACGTAATAGAAATTATAAATCCATAAAAAAATGTTTGTTTTCTTTTAATTAATACTATATGTATTTTAAAATATATTTTTATTTGTATTACACAAAACGGAATTGCGAAGCATGCATCCAGTAATATTATTCAAGTGATAGCATCATGAAGATTAAGACGGGCATGTAAAGTGGCTGGGCTTAATAATAAACAAATTCCTTAGATGTTAATAAGCTCTGTGCCGACTGGGAAGCATCTGAGAGGTAGACCGAGGTGTAGGTGGAAATATTGCGTTAAGAGTGATCTGGCGGATTAGGGTTTGGGTAGTGGTCCGTGGACAGAAGTTTGCAAGCAGAGATTTGTGGTGTCGGCGTCTAGCCTTCGGGTTCGCTAAGCCTTATTATATTATTTTTATTTTTAAACATACATCAATTACTCCCCTAATGGTTTCATACCTGCAGTTGTTCCAATCTTCATTTGTTCTAGATAAATAAATTGAAGTTATTGTCAGTGATCCCCTTAACCAAAAAAAAAAACAAAAAAACATTTTAAAATACATTAAGTGTAAAAATTAAAATAAAGTGGAATTTCGCTCTACTTATCTGTGATGTATGTAATATTACCTATGTATCAAACAGCTGTTATTTACTCAAATTACATAACTAGTATATAATTTATTGTAGTTGACTAATGGTTTTGTAATAAATTATTCAGATCCTGTGGAGCTCTAGCCGAAACTTATACTCAGTTACCGAAGGATTTGTTCAATGCTTCCTTCGTATCATGTTGGACCGAATTGACTGAGCCGTTGCAACAGGAGTTACTACGTACACTGGAGCAAGCATTGATGGTTCCAGATCTGCCTGAAATTACCCAGACTATTTTGAATTTGGCCGAGTTTATGGAACATTGTGATAAAGTAACTGGTTTTATTTATTTTCTTTTTCTTTTCGGACATGTGGCTTAAACAAGGTAAAAAAAAAAAAAAGAATAAAAGAATGGTCTAAAATTAAAAACGCTAATGTTTGGAAAAATCTTATATCTTACAACTCTATCAATCCTAAGAAGCAGAATATAATTGCGAAATTAGACATTTATAACTAGTTGCTAGTGAAGTTAAAGTCTGTTAATAATAAGCCTGTCCAGTAATAAGTAATAAGCCTGTAATAGTCCAGGAATAATTGCTTTTATTATTATTCTACTATATATCATTTGGTAGTGTCTATATGATATAGTAGACACTTGGTATTAAGTATTTGTTTTTATGACTTGAATCTAGTCTATTTCATTTTTTAATTTCTTCTCATTCATTTCAGGGCCCACTTCCTCTAGATTCTCAACTTCTGGGAGAAAAAGCTATGCAGTGTAGGGCCTACGCGAAGGCTCTGCATTACAAGGAAGAAGAATTCCATAAAGGCCCAACTAGTCAGGTGCTGGAATCTTTGATCTCTATAAACAACAAGCTACAGCAAAAGGAAGCTGCGTTAGGTATTATATCTGTGTAATTACTACATTAGTTAATTTTAATATTTCATAAATTAAATAATATGCATATTAAAAATTAAAATAACTAGTTAGAAATAAAATAATAATAACAATTTTCAATAAGTTTTTAATAAGTATAGAGTGATGGATGATAAAAGAATTTGTTTTATCGTAAAAAAAAAGTGTGGGATACTTTTTAGGATGTTTTCATAATTGCGTAATCAAAGTGTGTTTTTTTTTAAATAGTTTTTATTATTTATTTTTTACCTTTTAGTTTGGTTTTCTATCAAAGCGTGTTTTTTATTTTTTCAAACTATTATCTATATTCTACCTTAGTTACGCCGTCCTTCGGAAGGGACGTTAAACGGGGGTCCCGAGCCTGTACGATGTCAGGTACTCGTTAAAAATCCCTATCCTAATAAAACCTGGATAGGCAAAATTCAGAACTCCCACTGTAGCATCGTCCGATTAGCCATAGCAGCATAAAGTGACGTTAAATGAACAAACAACAATCTATATTCTGTTTTTTAATTCGGCTTGCTATAAACACATTTTCTTTAATTTTTCAAAAACTAATATTCATTTTCTACTTTTTAGTTCGGCTAGCTACAAGAGCGTGGTTTTTAGTTTTTTTAAACTGTTATTTATTTTTAGTTGACAAGAAACTTCCCAGTTGATCCTCCTAGTAGCCATATCATTGTCTCAAAGATCTGGCCATGTATGCCTTAGTACTCGGCACAAGACACTATTGTGTCATCGGACATGAAAAAGCACTAATCCTGAGGATCTGGTCAGGATAGTGAGAAAAACTTATTAAATTATATCATTGTCATCGGTCATGGACAAATGTGCAAAGTTTCAATTTAATTTGATGTATCGAAGTGGCCGATAATCGAGTTCAAAGATTTCATTACATACGTACGTACAGGCAAAGCTAATGAATGTGTCTTAAAATAAAAAAAATCGTTTAGGTTTCCACGGCTACTATTAATACAAAATACTTCAGTGGTATCTTCTGGTTTAGACCGTGTCACTAACTTTTTCGCCAACGTTTCGCCAGACATGCTGCTGACTTCTTCAGGGCAGAAAAGAGAATGAATCAATTCTCATTCATTCATTCATTCTCTTTTCTGCCCTGAAGAAGTCAGCAGCATGTCTGGCAAAAAAGTTAGCGACACGGTCTAAACCAGAAGATACCACTGAAGTATTTTGTAAAAAAAATCATTTACTCGGGTTTAACTTAACCATTTTTTATTATGACTCACAATGAAAGATGGTAAATTATTTTAAATTAGCAAACTCAAAGTATTTAAGAGAAAGAAATTTTAAAGCCGATTCATAATTTATATACAGAGTACACCAGAGTATATTCTGTTTAAAGCCGATTCAAAATTTACTATTATTGCTATAATTGCCTTAATATATTCTCAGATTACTTTAACGCAAAATAATAATTATTTTCTATATTTAAATTAGGTTTATTGCAATATGTGATGACCCACGAAGGGGATCAGCTGAAGGTAAAAGAGCGTTGGTATGAGAAACTTCATAATTGGGAAAAAGCACTTGATGCTTATACGGAAAAACTTCAGGAAAATCCTCATGATATCGAACTAGCTTTAGGCCAGATGAGATGTATGGAAGCCCTCGGAGATTGGTAATTTAAAAATTATATTTTGATAATATTTTAAAATTTATTATTAATTTTTATTAAAATATTGCTATAGTATAAAATATTCTTGACATACTTGAAACATCACTTTTGAAAAAACACACATGAACACCATTGTTCTAGTACAGTACGGTTTCTACAATGTACTGAACCCAAGACCCTTCATGGTTTGTTGTGCTAACCCTTAAACCTCAAAAAACTTTTTTGCCTTTTAACTGTTTGATAGATAAAGAACTTGACTAACGACCTCCATTATCCAGATGCAAATTCATGATTATTTGTTTTCCATGAGAGTCAATGTATATTTTTTTTAAAGTTTCAATATTAACCCAACTTGATTTAAATAATTTAACTAACCTTAATATTTGTTACATAATAGCACTGTGATATAATTTTACTTTCCTTTTGACAGGGAAGAATTACAGAAAGTAGCGCATACTCATTGGACCCAGGTCGGTGACAGCGGTCGTGAGAGAATGTCCCGTATGGCTTCAGCCGCAGCTTGGGGCCTTGAACAATGGGAGAGTATGGAGAGATATGTCTCTTGTATACCCAAAGACACCATGGATGGCTCTTTCTATCGGGCCGTTTTAGCCATACATAATAAAAAGTTTCCCATGGCTCAGCAGGTAAGAACGTCATTCTGTTATAAAAAAAATATATGAGTATTAAAGAAATTAAATTAAAAAAGAAACACAAATTAACTGTTAGGATGTAATTATGAAATTCCAAACACTTCTTGTTTTCCTTGCTCTTTTGGCTTTCATTGTCGAGGTCATACCTGCCTCCATCTCCTCCATTCACTTCTATCATCAACTATTTTTCGCAACTCTCACCATGTCTTTCCTTTTCTCCTTCCCATTGCCTCCAGGTACTCCCTAGAGGTAAGCCTGAATCATCCAACAGGTCTTTGTTCCTCCCCATTCGTTTCATTAATATATCTGTTTTTCATGTTTTATTAATTAATTACTAATTACAGACTATTTGCTATTAGTGGATAGATACTGCTAGGGATCTGTTAGATCCTGAACTGACTTCAATGGCCGGGGAGAGCTACCAGAGAGCATATCCAGCAATGGTTTCCGTTCAGATGTTGGCCGAGCTGGAAGAGGTCATCCAATACGAACTAATCCCTCACAGGCAACAGACTATCCAAAACATGTGGTGGAATAGGCTCCAGGTATTTGAAAATTGATCACTAAAAAAAAAAAATTGACATCTGTTGTTTCTGTTACAAATATATATTTTATCTCTTAAAACTCTAATATATTTTTTAGGGATGTCAAAGAATAGTCGAAGACTGGCAGAAAATTATTCAAGTTAGAACACTAGTCCTGAGTCCTCAAGAAGATATGTGTACCTGGCTCAAATACGCTTCGCTCTGTCGAAAATCTGGAAGATTGGTATTGAATCCATTTTAAAATTAATTTCTTATCATCTATATTAGGTCAGTAAAAATTTAAGAAATCTTATATTCAGATTGCAACAACTAAAAAAATAAACCTTAATTGTTACGACTGCTAAAGAAAAACAGTATTTTAAGATACTCTCTTAAATTGCCACGACCAATATTTTTAATCCATTCAGCAGGTGTTTCTTCTGGTTTCGACCGTGTAGTCAAATTCTTTGTCAAAGAATTTGATTACATGGTCGAAACCAGAAGAAACACCTGCTGAATGGATTAAAAATATTTTAAGATATTCATACATTTTTAAAGACTTTTACTTATAAAAAAGATCATTGAGAAACAAAAAAGTTGACAGATTATTTAACTTTTGTAAAATAATTTCTGAAGTATTATTTTATGTTTAAAGATTGTTTATATTATCCATTTTATCATTTTATTGGTTTATATTATATGATATTCAATATATTATTGATAAACCAATAGCCCAGGTGAATAAGTGGTTGTTAAATTTTTTCCAAAATAAGTTTCTTGTTCTTAGGAAAGTGGAATTGTGATATTCTCCAAGTGCATAAATGGAATTATTGCTTATATTAAAACTACATTTAAAGCCAAAATCTACGAGAATGACACGATTCTTATCTAATTAGTTTTTAAAAATTTTATTTGTTTATGTTTCACATTTCTAGTTATTATAATAAATAAATTTTCTTTGTTCCTAGAAATTGTCCCATAAAACTTTGGTAATGCTTCTTGGTCTCGATCCATCTGAGAATCCTGAGATGTCATTACCTCTGACCAATCCTCAGGTGACATATGCTTACACAAAACATCTTTGGACTGCTGGGGAAAAAGAAGGGGCTTACAAGTATTTTATTTTTCAAATATATAAATATTTATGTATCGTTTTTGTAGTGCCAAAGTGGGCTATCTGCACAATTTTAATGCCGTTTTATATTCCTTTTGTAATGCCAAAAATATGTGAAAATTACGTTAAGTCAATATTAAAGGATACAAAATACAAACAATTTAATCGATAAGGTTGTTTCTGTCTTGCTGAAACTGCATTTTAAGCCTGAAATTTTTATTATAAAAAATTTTCAGGTATATCACTTTAGCACTGCTTTGATGATCAGTGTATCTAATATCATTTGAAATTATTTCTCTTTTTATTGTTGTTTATTTTATTGTTGATGCTATTCTTAATGTTAAAAAAGATTTCCAAGTACTTGGACATACACATTTAACATTTTTCAAGACAAAATCTCAGCATTAACAGTTCAGTTCTACCTTGGTAAAAGTTTAGAACAAAGCAAATTTTCGATTTTTGTAATTTTACTTATGATAGTACTATAAGTTTAAAAAAAATAAAACATTCAGGATGGAAAATAACTTGTTGCTTTGTGATGAGTCACGTGTAGAGGTCTTAAGAAATAAATAAAACAGTATTATTGCAACATAAATATTTAAAAAAATATTGTTTATTAAAAACATTTTTTTAATGAGATTTAGCTGAAATACATTACTTTGTTTTTATGCCATTGTGTTTCACTATTTTTCATCCTATAAACTCTTTGTACCCCAATTATTAATATAAACATTTTGAACTTAAGTTTTTTGAACTGACTTGAATCATTGTGAGAAATACTTTTTTTTCTTGGATACACCCTCTGATATTTTAAGATCTTAAATAATTATTGGTTGAGCATATAGGTTATATGGAGGGTTATTTTGGAGTTTTTGTATGGATAATTTATTATTTTGGTGATTATTCAAACATTTTTTCTCCTTTTCCCTCATAAATTTTTTTTTTATTTTGCAGTCAATTGCACAAATTCGTACAGATGGTCCAACAACAGAAGCCACCAATCCAGGTCTCTGGGCCTTTAAAGGAAGGACACAAACAACAGGACTTCAATAGGATTCTTGCGAGGTAATTATTATATCTCTATCCCCGGCGAATAAAGTAGATTTTTTTCTAAAATGGGGTCATTCTCGTAGTATTTGGTTTGAAATATAGTTACAATATAAGCAATAACTCCATTTGCGTTGTCAGCCAAGACCTGAGTTAGCCACTTATGCACTCTGAGATTGACACGATTCCCCCAGTAAAAATAATTCATTTTGGTAAAACTTTCCTTTGACCATGTATTCAGTGGGGCTGCAGATATTATTTATTTGGATCTAAATGTCAAATTTTGATATTTGCCGTGCCAATATGATGAAAGGTAACAGTCTCATCAAATATCTAATTTCAGATGCTATATGAAGCTGGGCTCTTGGCAAGAGCAGCTTCAAGGAATCAATGAAGTGTCGATTCCCGCCATATTGGAATGTTACCTGACAGCAACTCAACATGATAATACCTGGTACAAAGCCTGGCACGCCTGGGCTTACATGAATTTCCAAACGGTACTTTTTTACAAAAACCAGCAAACTGTGGCGATGACTGAGGAACAAAAAGCTCAGGTTAGTATGGTAATTTCCTTCTTTCACTCGTAATTATTATTCCTTAACTGATTATTAATGATACATTTTTTTATTTTACAGCAAATCTCACCATTTACTGTACCCGCAGTTGAGGGTTTTTTCAAATCTATTTCGCTTTCCCATGGTAGTTCTCTGCAGGACACACTCCGTCTTCTTACTCTTTGGTTCGATTACGGGCAGTGGCCGCAAGTTTATGAAGCCATAGTGGAGGGTATAAGAACTATCGAAATAGATACTTGGTTGCAGGTAACTATTAATTTGTCCTATAAAAAATATAAATTTTTGGTAATCGATTTTTTTCAGTACTCTATTGAAAATCTTAATGTACTTCAGCCCATATGAATATATTCCAAGACATGGCTCCCTTTTAATATTTTTAATCTATTGATAATTAATGTCTTTGCAGTATTTTAAAATAAAGAAGTATTAATAGGATGATAATTAAAAATTATTAAAGTGTTTTTATTTAATAATGGGGTGAATAAAAAAAAAAATTACCGTTTTATCAAATTCCAGAGTTCAAAAGTCTGTAAATATTTTAATGCTATTTATTATTTACCAACATTTAATAATCCCTTTAGAGCATTCTCTAAGCTTGTTTACTAACTAACACTGGACTTCTTTAAAAAAAGCCTCAGTTTAGTTATTTATTTCAAAGAACATGAAAGTGTCCTACGAAATTTTCGTAATTTTAAGACATTACTGGAAAAAAAAATTTCACAGCCGCTGAAGCAACTCGTGAAATTATTAAATATGAAGTCGAAGGTGTCCTTGACCAGCGCACTGCGCGGCGTTGGTTTGAAAAATTTAGCAGTGGAGATACGACCTTGGAAAGGATGAAGGGCTCCGGGCGACCATTAATGGATATTGATGAGGTTCTGAAGGAAGCTGTTGAGTCAAATCCGTCCACAAGTACTCGTGAACTTGCCAGGGAGTGTGGTGTGTCGAAAGATAATGTTGGTCGCCATCTTCTCTCCATGGGGAAGGTGAAACGGTCATTTTTTTTTTTATACACCCCATTAAAATGAGAAAAATCCTATATAGTTTTTCAAATCATCATTATTTAAATAATTGAAGAAAATTCAATATATTATTTATTTTATATACATAAAAAGTGACATGTTAAAAAAAAATAGTCAGACCCATGTGAAATGTTCGAAAACATAAATTTGATTTTGTAGAAGCAGAAATTGTATGTAGTGAGAGGAATAAAAATACATTAATGCTTCTTTAATTATATATTGAATTGTTGGGAATTTAGCTGAATTCTATTTTATATAGTTTACTAAAAAAAAAAAATTAATGGTAACCATGATTTAATACTTGTTAAACATTACCTTATCAAAGCCAAATGGTTGTGAAGAGAGGTTTCATAACTGCTTCAACTGCCATGATTTTCTCTCAATTATACAGTTTATGAAGTGAACCTTAGGATTGTTTCCATATCTTACAGGTTTTATTCATGCCGGATAAAATGAATAAAATATCTACAACAGCTAGGCTCAAACCCGGTACTTACAGATTAATGTATAGTGCTTTATAAACTGAGCTGATAAGGAGGAACCCATTCCCATTTTTAATTTATTATGGTTACATATTTATTAATTTTGTATGTATTTGTTTTTTATTTTAGGTTATACCTCAACTTATTGCCAGAATTGATACTGTGAAAACTCTAGTCGGACGTTTAGTCCATCGCCTCCTGATCGATATTGGGAAACAACACCCACAAGCGTTAGTATATCCCCTTACAGTCGCGAGTAAATCTGCTAGCAGCACGAGGAAGAATGCTGCAAAAAAAATTTTGAAGAGTATTTCTGAACATAGTAATAACCTCGTCTCAGAGGTAGTCATGGTAAGATGAATTAATTTCTGTCTACATTTAGCTGTAGTTATACTTAATTATTTTTGTTGCAACTCATTCTGGTCTCCATTACATAATCGGAATTAAAATCAACGTTTCCAATAATTATTTTTATTACATATGTGCTCTATTTCGTATTCTTTAGTATAATTAATAGCTTTGATATTTTATATAGTTAGTTTGTTCATTTAACATCACTTTATGCTGCTATGGTTAATCGGGCGATGCTACATTTGGAGCTCTAAATATTGCCTATCCAGATTTAATTAGGATAGGGATTTTTAAGGAGTACCTGATATCGTACCGGCTCAGGACCCCTGTTTAACATCTCTTCTGAAGGACGGGATAACCAAGGAATATTTACTCCCTTTAAAAAAAAACTTGGGCCACCTGCTGGGCTATGAACCCTCGATCTTGGGCTTAGTAGTTTATTTTCTTAACCACTAGGCCACAAGTCGCCCCTATTTGATTTATTTATTTGTATGTAATCAATCATAGTCAATTCAGGAAATTTAAATATGATCTATATGTGGTCTGGTGTATGAAGGCGCTTAGGTGTAAATATTTTCCATTTTTTCACTTTTTCGCCAATTCCGATGTAGTACGAGGCGCTCTTTTGGTCAACAGGACTCCGATAAGACATCTAAGATCAGCTGGAGTTGCAAAACCTCAATTCAAAAAAATTGAATATGTTTTTAGATTTTCTTGTAGTTTCCTTAATATATATCTCAGTTATCTCACCCGCTTCCAGGTTAGTGAAGAACTTATTCGAGTTGCAATATTATGGCACGAACTTTGGCACGAGGGTCTGGAAGAAGCCAGTAGACTCTATTTTGGTGAGAGAAATGTGAAAGGTATGTTTGAAACATTGGAACCTCTTCATGCTATGCTAGAGAGAGGGCCTGAAACTCTTAAAGAAACATCGTTTAATCAGGTTAGTAATTTTTTTTTTTTTTTTTTTTTTTTTTTTTTTCAGGTTAGTAATTGTTAATGCATTATTTATGCATTTCATTTTTTTAGAGTTTTTGTTTATGTTAATAAAATGGCCCTTCTATGTTAAAAAACTTACTTAGTTTAATTTGAGACTACAAAAGTCATTGTAGTTGAAGGTAAAAGTGAATAGGGTTTTGTTTTACTTGTATTCAAATTCTAAATAAATAAATAACAGTTTAAAAATATGCAATCCCATCAAATTACCTTTACCCTCCGTCATAAACTAATGACTTCCTGTCCTCGTGTATCGTTTAATAACATCCCACTGATTCCTGTAGCCCGATACTTAGGGCTACACCTTGACAAAAGACTGATTTGGAATCCTCATACTAGACTGAAGTGACAAGAAACAGCTCGCCGTTTCAGGCTACTACAACATTTACTAGACAAACGCTCTAAGCTCTCAATTAATTACAAAAGACTCATATACATGAAATGAAAAACTGATTTAGTTTTTTATGATTAAAACTGATAATACTATATAAGGTTACTACTTTATCTGGCCTTAACACTACCTCCACCTGGGCAATTCAGTACTGTACCTTCCTAAACCTTCAATTGCCAAGTTTGAACTGACCTTTCCTGTTCAAACCTTTCAGACCCCAATATATCTTCCCAAGACTACCTGATAGGTTTGTTATTCTGGTACAATTTTAAATTATTTATTCCTTCAACAAATTTTAAAGTTTTATTTATTATTCAATTGGCTTTTCTATTTTCGATATAATTTTAATAATTTCCATTAAGAGATGCCTTTTTTTTTGTTTGTTTCATTTTTTTGTAATTGTAGGAATGGTTTCGAATAACGGTTGTTTTAAAAATTTATATCTTTTGCGACCAGAAGTTGCATTTATGGCTAAATTAAGTTGTAGAAATAAAAGTTCGATAAGACTATTAAAAGAAATAATAAAAATTTGAGGCATTTTAAAAATAATTTATTAATAAATTAGGAAAGAGTCGACAAAAGTTTTTATTATTAACTTTACAGAATGAATTGAATTTTCTTTACATCTCTCTTGTTTAATTATTCCAGTACCCTAACGTCTGAAATATAACATACATAGGTAATTCTAAGGGCATCTCAAAAACGGTATAATTGTTTAAGTGAAATATTAGAATAATAAAATTGTTAAAGTTATTAATGGACTGTTCGAGTTTTTAATAATTTCTTTCTAGCAATAAATAACTCTACATAGTTGGAATAAAAAATAAAATAAAATAGTATATTGTTGCTTTATGTTATTACATATAATTTATTTAATGGTGATTTTATTCGGGTTGATCCAGTGTGCGTCCTGGATCCGGGAACAGATGTGGCAGATACATTATTTATCTTCTACCAGCTGTCAGAAGTTGATGCACACAACGCCATCTACTGGCAATACTGAATCAGCATTTGATGCACACAACGCTATCTAGTGGCAATGCTGGAACCAGCATTTGATAAAATGAGGCGTTAATTACTACACTTATAACTCAAGAATGCCTTGACCGATTTCGATTTTTCTTGGGTGTTCTTCTTTTTTGGCCGGAGACCAGTCCTAACTGGTGCGAATCATCAAAATCGGTCCAGACGTTCTTGAGTTATAAGCGTAGTAACTAACACCACTCTCTTTTATTTATATATATATATATATATATATATATATATAGATTAATAATATGTTTTTCAACAAATATGTTTTATAATGATAAGATCTATTGATTTTAATTTTGTTTTTATCGAAAAAAAAATTATTTTAATTTTAACAGGCTTATGGAGCTGATTTGGGTGAAGCAATGGAGTGGTGCCAGCAGTACAAGCTTTCAGGGAACGTTCGAGATTTGAATCAAGCGTGGGATTTGTATTACCACGTATTCCGTAGGATTACGAGGCAACTCCCGCAGCTTACTTCTCTGGAGCTTCATTACGTCAGCCCGAGACTGCTTGTATGCCGCGATCTTGAGCTCGCCGTTCCTGGTTCCTATGTTCCAAACCAGCCAATCGTAAGGATAGCATATATACAAAGTTCACTTCAAGTTATTACGTCAAAGCAAAGGCCGAGAAAGCTCTGCATCAAAGGTGCGTTTGATTTAATTTTTTTCTCTTTTAGATGTAACCCTTTTAACTTAAGTGAATAGTAGGAATATCAATAACTGGTACCTATTTTTACTCTAAGATCTGGAGAAAAAATTTATCATAAAGTTCTTAAACAATTGAAAAAAAAAAAATTTGAGTAAAGAATATGTATGTATTGATATTGCTCCTTCCAAAGAACAATGGAATAAGTCAAAATTTGGTATACCTTATATTCCATTTCTTGTTTTTTTGTTAATAAAGTCATATTTTGATTTGTTTCATGTTTGGACTTGAAGTTTTTTTTTGGAATAATGACATTAGTTAAAATAAAAAAGCTTTTAAAATTTTTCTACTTGCTAATAAAAGAATTTTAATACCATCATTACAACAGGAATTCTTTGCTTTACCAATATCTAAATTTTTATTTTTTTAACTCACATGGAACTTTCAAATACCTCTATTGAAAAATAAGTTTTTCTGAGTTATGATATTCTTTTGAAGGAGTGATATCTATCTAATAGCGGGACAACTCATCGCTGAGTCAAGGCCTCTTTTATCATTTTATACTACGTGTCCATGTCCTGTGCGGGGATCAACCACTCCCCACTCTTAGCATTCGGAGGATTTTTATTTTGTGAATTAGCAGAGCCTATTTCCTCAGTGTCCTCGTCTATATAAATATGCCTGTGTACTATATATATATAAATATTTAAAACATATTCTTTTATACATTTTTTTAGGAAGCAATGGAAACGATTACATGTTCCTCTTGAAAGGCCACGAAGATTTAAGGCAAGATGAAAGAGTAATGCAGCTCTTTGGCTTAGTGAACACTCTACTTTTAACTGATCCCGATACTGCTCGAAGGAACTTAACTATACAGGTAATTTTTTTAGTTTGTATCGATATTTTTAACTTTTTATAATTGACATTTGATATGTTATACTCGGACACATTCACTCAACTAGTACTTTGGTCATAGGAAATATGCTTTTCAAGTTAAGACACTAGTGAAAAAAATCCACCCTAAAAGCCTTAAGTCTTTTAACTAAAACAGGAAACAAAAATTCCTGCATAGTTACTGTGATTTATGGAAAATAATGCAGAATTTTATGTTTTCTTTAAAACACGTCTCCAAATTGTAAACTGTTTATGTTTGTTGGACTTTTTACTTTTATAAATGTAAACACTTATTAATCCTCAAACATAAAACAAAAGAAAACTTCTTCCACATCCTTCTTTGTCTTCAAGACCCAAGTCTCCTCGAAATCTCTGGAACCACTGTTGTACGGTCCACTCACTTATACTCCCTTCACCCTAGATTGGTATTTCTGATATAGACCCTTGTTGATATTTTGGCCATGTTCCTACGAAGTTTGAGGTCGTAAAACAAAATTATACAAAAATTACGCTTTGACGTCAATGTCAAGACTGAATTATTTTTTTTAAAAACATCTTTTTTTAAAAGAGACTTTTTGACGTGTTTACACTTCAAATAGAATAGAATAGATAAATCTATTCGATAAATTTATTTATATTTCTAATCTACTGTTATTGTTTATTATGTAGTTGTATTTCGATTATTTATTTATTGTCTTTACAGAGGTATGCCGTTATTCCATTATCTACCAATTCCGGCCTAATTGGATGGGTTCCTCATTGCGACACTCTTCACACGCTCATCAGAGATTATAGGGAGAAGAAGAAGATCCTTCTCAACATAGAACACAGGATAATGACGAGGGTATGTAATAACTTGCTATAAGAAAATAATAATAATAAGGCTTGGCGAACCTGAAGACTCGATGCAGATAGCACTAATTTCCGTCCACAGACCACTACCCAAACCCGAATTCACCAGGTCACTCTTAATGCAATCTTCCCACCTGCATCTCGGTTTACCTCTCAAATGCTTCCCAGTTGGCACAGCATTTATTAACTTCTTAGGAATTTATTTGTTACTGAGCCCAGCAATTTTATAAGCCCATCTTAATCTTCATGTCGCTATCACTTGGATAATATTTACCGGATACATGCTTCGCAGTTTCGCATTATGTAATCTCCTATATTTTCCAGTGGTCTCATCCTTTTTTGGACCGAATATTCTACGTAACACCTTATTTTCGAATACCTGAAGACGTTGTTCATCCTTCAGCACTAGCGGTCAAGTTTCACATCCGTAAAGAAGTGTTGGAAGGATAATGGTTTTATAAATTCAGATTTTTAGATTTCGGGACAAAAGACGCGAGCTTAGCAATGTCGAGATCGAACAATAACAAGCATTTCCCGCCTTTAATCGCACCTTTATTTCCTCTTGAATTTTGTTTTTTCTAGTTACCATAGACCCTAAGTACTTAAACTTCTCCACACGTTCGAACTTATTCCCTCCTACAACAAAATCACCAAAATTTCTCCCTTTTCTGCTACTAACCGTATACTTAGTGTTATCAGAATTTACTTCCAGCCTTATTTCTTTCTTACCTGCATTCTTCAACATTTCTGCACCCAAATCATCCGCAAACCCAAGCAGAGATATTTTATTATTCATATTCAAATTCAAATCTTTTTTGTTGTGTATCAACTTTTTAATAATTTATTCAAGTGTTAAATTAAATAGTGTAGATGATAGCGAATCACCTTGTTTAAACCTGAGCGAACCTCTTACTTCTCCGAAAAATTATTACCAATTCTAACTTTATCGAAAGTTTCGCTCGACCAGATTCACTACTTTCTTTGGTATACCCTGTTCAATCAATATGCTATACATCATTTCACAGTCGATGGGCTATAAGAAAATAAAAATTGTATATTAATTCTATTTATCAATACATTAATTTTGTTTTATTAATGAATATTTATCATTTTCACCTACATGATGGAAGTATGTAATATTCATTTAATTTTCTAGTTTGTATAACATAATATTAGCTAGTGAATTACTTTTGTTTGTGTAAAAGTGCATTTTTTTTTTTAGATGGCTCCTGACTATGATCATTTAACATTAATGCAGAAAGTTGAGGTGTTCGAGCACGCCCTCGAGCACACTCAAGGGGACGATCTAGCGAGATTGCTATGGTTGAAATCGCCTTCTTCAGAAGTTTGGTTCGATCGTAGGACTAATTATACCAGATCCCTTGCCGTAATGTCTATGGTCGGTTATATTCTTGGTCTAGGAGACAGGTAAAACTTTATTTATTTTATTTTTTTATTATTACTTATTTAAACTTAGTTGCTCCAAAAAATATTTAAATTAATTATCATAATGATTATAGGCACCCGTCGAATTTGATGCTTGACCGTCTTAGTGGGAAGATTTTACATATTGATTTTGGAGACTGTTTCGAAGTAGCCATGAATAGAGAGAAGTTTCCCGAGAAGATACCGTTTAGACTGACCAGAATGTTGGTTAATGCAATGGAGGTATGTGATATTTTTGCTGTTCAACTATATTACTATTTATTATAGCATAAAAAAAAATGTAGCACTTCGACCCATCAACTGAGACTGTTCTGTTTCTGAGACAATTTGCAGAGAAGTGATTTGTCTCTCAAAAAGGGTTCTACGTTGTACCCACTTTATGGAGGCTGGGTAAGCCTCATATTGATATTACTATTATTTATTAATTAATAATTTTACCAAGTTTTAGTAATAGCTCATTTTACATTTTATTAATATATGCCTCAATTTTATATATTGGTTTCTCAATGACAGGGTAGTTTTGTTAAGGAAAGAATGAATTAATCACATCTTGAAACTGATTTTTGAATTTTTCTTTGTAACTCTTGAGGCATTCTTATCAGTCTTAACATTAGTATGATAATTATAAATTAAAAGAACGATTCATTTCAATGACAAAGGAATGGAGTAGAATAGTGGATTCCAATCTTGGGGAGGGGGCGTGAACACTAGTCGGAGGAGACTTGTGACAAGTTGAAAATTAAAAATTCTGACTTCATTTGAGTTATTTCTCTCTTACCAGTACTTTTTTTTACCCTAAAATGAAACATTTAATGTTGTATCTTATGACGGTAAAACTAAATGTTTTGTTTTCAATGTAATACTTATTGTTTTGTTTTTTCATATGCCCATGAAATTTATTGTGCAAGGGGGTATAGTAGGAATTTTATTTGAACCAGGGAGGCTGAGAACCACTGGAATAGTACATAGACTATCAGAACAGATAACGAGATAGAGGCCTGGATTAAGAAAAAGTATATTATCGGTTTTCTTAAAGGTCAGAATCCAACAGTAAAGCTTTTTTTATATTTTCTACTGAGATAAAATATAAAAAATCAGGAATTAAATAGTAACAAGTTGAAACAATACTGTTTGTTATAATTATTGTTATATTATTATAATTAATAATATTATATCATAATATTATTATGATTAATTTATAATGTTGTACCTATTTTTTTTTATTTCATTTTTTTATTATAATAAATAACATTGTCGTATTATTTCATCTCTGATATCTATCGCTAATAATTATGAACACTACTTTTAAACGCGGCCCGCTAACTTATTTGCACACTAAAGTTTGGCCCACAACATGTCAAAGGTTGCCCATACCTGGTATAGATACTGATTTAACTTCGCAGTTATCATTCCACATTATGTGTCTGCAGCTCCAGTGAATAAGTGGTTAAGTTAATTTTTTTTCGGGAAAACGGAACGTGTCATTCTTTTATTTTTTGGGTTGACTCATTACGGAGAAAAGTTTACTCTTATCTGCCTATCTTGTTAAATTTCTAATAAAAATAAACAGAAAACTACTTATTGTAGAACACTACAACTCATTAAGTGCCTTGGATTCATTACTTGTTAGAGATTATGTAAGTGCAGGAAGGTGATTTGTTCAAGATCACACTCAGCTGCCAGTTTTTTCTCCAATTATGGCTGTCCGCATTATATAGGTTGGGTGATCATCAGGAGGGTCTGCAGATCCCCGACGGGTTCATTAACAGTTTAAATAACTTACTTGCTACAGCTGAATTTGAACCCAGGCCCTCAAGTAGAGCAACTTGCTGACTTACTTGCTATTCCAGTCCCTATAGTATTTCTAATACTGTTTACTAATATTGTTGTATGAGTGTTTTCAAATATTAAATATTTTTTTTCTTACAGGTTACTGGTATCGAAGGAACATACAGACGGACAAGTGAAAGCGTGATGACTGTGTTGCATAGAAACAAAGATAGCTTAATGGCCGTTCTAGAAGCTTTTGTTTACGATCCACTTTTGAATTGGAGGCTAATGGAGACAAATACCACCGTTAGCAAGGCCAAGAGGGCCCAGGCCGGTTCCGGCCAGGACTCTGGCGACTTTCCCGAGAGTCTTCCCGGCCCCACGGCGAACAAACCATCCAGTATAGAAATGACAGGTATTGTCGCTTTTATTTATTTAGGTTTTCATTTTAAATTTGCTGCTCGTTACTCTTTAATTACTTTAGGCCCTTTCACATGAAATGTCCTTTTTCAAAGGAAAGGATATGTAGTAAAACAAAGAACTTTATGAAATCGAAATATTTACCCTCATTTTCTATACATTCTCCCCAACGTGTAAATCAAATTTTCAATCCCAGAACTGAAAATTTCAGGGCTTTGACCAGAGAATCATTTTCAAAAATTTTACCCTTAAGGAAGTTGTCCAAATTTCTAAACAGATGGAAATCTGTTTGAGATAAGTCTGGTGAATGAGGAGCGTGTGGGAGGACTTCATAACCCAGCTCGTTTAGTTTCTTCATTGTCTATTGTTATCTGGTGATGAAGGATATACGTCCGTTCTGATTAATCAAAGCAGAGTTTTTGTTGCATCATGTTAATATCTCTACAATGATATGTGGATGTGATGGTTTCACCGTGGTGTAGAAAGGAGAAATGATTAATCCTGTGTCACAAGCTGAAAAGTTTTCAGCACGTTTCCCCTAATGCGGTAGTAATGTTTCTTGCAGCTTGGACTGCCAAACTCATAAAAAATAATTATACAAAAATCCCGTGTGTATTCATATATTTGATGACAAACTAAACAATGTTTTTTCAATTATAGTGATAGTAAATTTGATCAAAAAATAGAAAATTAATAACATCTCATTACAATCTGTAAACATACTTTAGTCCACAATTCCACTTTGAATTTTAGAAATAATAAAAACAGACATTTCTTATGAAACGACTAACGGTAATGATGAAACGGTAAAATCATAACGAATAAGATACATTAGGATTTTTTTTGTTTTTTAGGAGAACAAATAGAAACTACAAATAAAAAAGCTCTGGCTATCGTTACGAGAGTTAAGGAGAAGTTGACCTGTCGAGACTTTGCCCATGAAGGAAATCTAACGGTCGAGAGGCAGGTCGATCTCCTTATCCAGCAGGCGACGTCTAACGAAAATCTTTGCCAGTGTTATATTGGATGGTAAGTACCACTTATTTATCTATAGTTTGACAATTTAAAAAACAACCTGCACAAAATAGTGGTGAGGTGGAAAACGCCAAATTGTTTTTTTATTTAACTACGAACGAACTGTTTTTCTAAACCTGCTCAAAAAGTTATTCTTCCACAGGTTGTCGTTTCGCGTTGAGTCACAAGTTTTTGTGTTTCCCTTTTAATATTTTCTAAAAATACAAGTCATCATGATCTTATAATAGATAAGAGAATGTAGTTATGGGAAATGTGTATATCTCGGTAATCATGTCATCTAGAAATGAACGTTTCAACAAACATATATCATCTATACTTTGAAATGTTTGTTGAAGCTTTTATTTCTTGATTAAATGATTAGCAAAATCTGCTCATTGCATTCTCTTTTCCACAGTAAAGCTCATGATGACTGGTACTTTTTGGAAAATATTAAAAATCAAACGAATAAACAGTTAAAACTTGAAACTCAACTCGAAGCGACAACCCTGCAGAACTGAAAACTAGTTGGGAGTTTTCATTGGTCAGACTTCCCGTTCTCAGTTGCTACTGTTTTAATATTTCAACCTTACAGGAGAACTGCTGAAAGGGAAAAAAGAGTTGTGTTATCCAGCTAGTGACTAGTTGGAGTCCCAAACAACTTGCGTCTTTCTTCTGTTTTTCCCATTCTCTAATATAAAATCTTTCGGCTTTTCTCAAAACACCGATACTCAGAAAATGTCTTTTAAAAAATAAATCATATATTTTTTTCGAATACGATAGTTCTTATATTATAGTTTTTTTTTTCCAGAGTGTCAGTTGAAATTAGTGCCTAACTTTTAATTTATTGAATTCATCACCATAGTGGATTGAAAAGTAATTGACGAAGATAAAGCCAAAAACAAAGACCTCTTTCTGATATTTTTTTTTTTTAAGATAAATTTCTTTTTTCTGTTATTTAATTTGAAAAATAATTTTTCTTTTCTTTTTCAGGTGCCCGTTTTGGTAAAAGGATTGAGTTGAATTGAGCTTTGATGATCTAGACTTTCTGGAACCAGATTTCCGAAAAAACTTTTGTGTATAAAATACGTTTCTTTTTAATATGCTTTGCATACTTTTTACATTGTTAATATATATTGTACATTTTTACTTTTTTATTTATTGCTAAGTAGAAAAGACTTTTAGGTGAAAAACGATTAGGAAAAAAAAAAAAAAAAAAATTAAACGCATGCATTATTTGTTAAAACTTGTATAATATTGTATTGTACATTGTTAACTGAAATTATTCAATAAATAGCATTAATTGCTAAAATGTACAAAATAAAAATATATTAATTTTAAACATATACAGCTTACAAATTTTAATACACATCCAGTCGTTATTGTAATACTAAGGTTTTTTAATTATTTATTTAAGACTTAGAGTAAGAAGGGAAAATACTTATCTATAAAATAAGTAATAACGTCAAAAGCAACTTAATTTAGAACTTTTTTTTCTTTAATTATCTGATGGGCATTATAATTGCTGGATTATTATTTTTTTTGTTAATTTTTCTTTTATTTCTTTTTTTTTCTGATACAATTTCCTTGATAGGAATGAATACATTCTAGCATTTCTAATTAAGATGCCAAGTATAATACAAATAGATGTATATATATATATTTATATATATCTATAAACATCCCTTTAAGACCCAATAAATCACAATAGTATAAACAATTTTTTTAAATTAAGGAACTAAATAAATTAATTTAATTTTTTAAAATTTTAATATATATATATATATATATATATATATATATATATATATATATATATATATATATATATTTTTAAATGTTGTTAAATCACAGCGCCAACAACTTGTCACTTTATAATTACAAATATTCTGTTCGACATTTGTTCCTATTATCGCTAGAGCTAAAACCACAACATACAATTATCATATTAGATACAAATATTATTTAAAATTTAAGTTGACTCTGAAAGCATTCTTTTATGATTAACCAAGGTAATAGGAATACACACTTTGGCTTATAATAAATACGTTTCATTTAGAATAAAAAAATGACTATCATATTTCATATTATTATTTTTTTTTATATTACGGATGGGGAAATAACATTACAATGTTAATACTAATTCTTATTAAAGCCATAAATAAATAAATCTAAGAAATACATTAGAATAAACATTCCAATACGACATTATACAAAAAGCATATTTTAAGCACTAGACAACAAGTCATATTTACACAGTCGGTTTCAAGGAGAGATTACGAAGGAGGCAAAGGTCACTAGCAGTAGCTTTCCTTCCTGCGGTAGTGTTCAGGTCGTAAAGTCGCAGGACTAAGTCAGTAGAGAATAAATCGGGTAATGCGCGGACTAAACTTGGGACCTAAAAATATAAGAAAACATTAAATTAATAAATAATTATTATTAAGAATGATCCACCTTTGTACTTCTATTTTCTATATTCAGTCTAATGTTTCGGACTTATATCTATTTATAAAGGTTTACCTATATACATGTAGCTATCTTACTATGTCAACATGGTATCATCTGATAAATGAAATATCGTAAGAATAACTTCATCTACAAAGGTCAAATGGTGTTTAATAATATATTTAAGTCCAAACCATTAGATTGGATAAAAACAATAAAAATAGAAAGTTGGCTTATTCGTTCTTAAAAATAAAAATATATATTGAACCTTATTCTATAAAGCAGAGTATACTTATAATAACTATATTTTTATAGAAAATAATCTATACAGTAGACCCTCTATAATCCGGCACTCCTGTAATCCAGCGTATTTTTACGGGCGTGGTGGGGTTTCAAGTTGAGACACGCTACTGAAACTATTGTAAACAAACAACTAGCAATCACTCAGTTGCCTCGCCGTCTCGGTTTACCCGCCAGCATACATATTTTCCAGTTTTATTCGTGGTGTCGAGTGCGGTGATATTTTATAGTGTAGATTAATTTATATTTCAATATATGTATAGAAAAATGAGATTTTAAATAGACTTGATAAGGGTGACAAGCTTACCAACCTAGCAAATGAATATGGAGTCAGCCGTGCTACGATACATGACCTACGTAAGAACCGGGACTAAATTAAGTCTTTCTGTGAAAGCAGTGACAATGTTAAAAGTGTTCGGAAAACGTTGAAAAAGGGAGAGTTCCCTCAGGTTGAGGATATCCTATATGCTTGGTTGATTCAAGAAAGGAATAGGCACACACCAATATCAGGGGAAATTCTTAAAGAAAAAGCAGATATTTTACAAAAAATAACAGGGAAAGACGATTTTAAGGCTAGTGAAGGATGGCTTGAAAAATTCAAAAAACGTTTTGGAATTCGCAGTCGACCCATACAAAGAAAAGTTCAAAGAAATCATTAATGAACTAGCCCTAACTCCTGACCAAGTCTACAATGTCGATGAAAGTGGTTTGTTTTACCAGCTTTTACAAAAAAAAAAACTTTTGTCCACCGTGCTGAAGCAAGTGCTCCGGGACGAAAACAAGCCAAGAACAGAATAACATTCATGCCGTGTTCAAATGCAAGTGGCGAACATAAATTAGATTTATTGGTGATCGGTACGGCAAAGAATCCCAGGGCATTTAAAAATGTCAACTTGCCTGTTGATTACAAAAACGCGGGCAGGGGTTGGATGACCCAGTCAGTGTTTAAGGAATGGTTCTACGGAATATTTGTGTCATCGGTAAAAAAGTATCTGAAAAGAAAGAAATTGCCCCAAAAGGCCTTGCTTATTTCGGACAACTGCCCTGGTCACCCAGGAGAAGATGAGCTGAAAAGTAAAGGCTTCCATGTTATGTTTTTGCTGCCTAACGTTACACCTCTTCTACAACCCAAGGACCAGAATGTCATCCAGACTGTTAAAATGCACTATAAAAAAGCTTTGCTTTACAAAGTTTTGTCAAAGGAAGGCAGTGTAATCCAGTCATTGAAAGAAACAAACTTGAAAGACGTGGTTTTTGACCTTGCTAATGCTTGGGAAAAGCTCGCATAAAAATAATTGTTTGTTCATGGCCCAACGTATGACCTGATATGACTTTGTTGGAGTAATACAATAAAAACAACAAAATGGGCAATGATCAAAATGAGCTAATTGAGCTGCGAGATACGATTTCTGAAAAAGTAGACGGCAACGAAAGCCTGACAACAGAGGACGAAAGCATGTGGCTGATCGGTGAAGAAGAGGAAAACGACCAAACTATGACGGATGATGAAATAGTCGAAGACGTGACAAGCAGAGATGAAGCAGACGGCGACGACGAGAGAGAGGAAAAGGCCTGCCTTCACACAGTGAGCAACGATGCTGCCATGGATGCATTTGCAACTTCAGTGAAGTGGGCGGAAGAAAATAATGTGTCTGCTAGTGACATTCTTGTTTTAAAAAGACTTCAAGGTGTCGAAAGTGTCTTTTCAAGCTAATAAACAAAAGAAAATTGACAGTTTTTTTTACTCCAATGGAATAAGGCTACAGATACAGTACTGTACCGTAAGTTGAATGTTATGTTTACTTTTAGCTTTTTAGTGCGGTATCATTAACATTTGATTTCTTATAGATCAATTTTGATTAGTTGTTGATTCTTTTATATATATCAAACAATAGTTTGGAATTGTACAAGTCCAATAAAACACGCATTTTGTGCATTTAAATGTTTTTATTAATGAGTTTCCAGTAATTTGCTGTTTCCACTAATCTGGCAGTATCCTGGTCCGATATCTGTCGGATTAGTGAGAGTCTACTGTACTTGAGAACAACATAAATTTAGGAATTGCAAAATTAAAGGGTTCAGAGGACCAATATAACAGTAAAGCATTTGCATGTTACAATTTCTTGCTTATATATGGAGCCCGGCTGTATCAGTGATTAAGTCGAATTTGGTCCAAAATGAGTTAACCGCATCGAGGGAAGCAAAATTGTGTCATCCTCGAAGTCTTTGGTTTAAAATGGAGTTCCAATATAAGAAATCACTCCATTTAAAGTCAAGGTCTGACTTGACCAATAATAAACTACGATAATGACACGATTTTGCTTCCTTAAGGGCATGAAACTCATTTTGGACAAGATTCGACTTAAGCAGTTATTCACCGAGGCTGCACTTTTTTTTTCTAAATACTAATACTAAAGAAATAGGAACAAGCATTAAGATGAAAGAAAAAGAAAAAAAACATGTCTATTTAAAAAAAAAGCGTATTAAAGTAAATTTTGTACATCCTGAAAAAAAAAAAAAAACCTGTACCACTACAACCCATGAAGGGTCTGGGGTTCAGTACATGGTAGAGACTGTACTGTTTCATGGACAACGGTTCTGCAAGGAGGTGACTTGTCCTAGGTCACGCTCAACCGCCAGATTTTTCCCCCTTATTTTGGGTACCCTATTTTTATAATATTTTATAGAGGCTGGGTGGGCCCCAGGAGGGTCCTAGATCCTATATGATCCATCTCCCGCTGCAAACAGACTAAATAAAAATCATGGCCTGCAGCGGGAATTGAACCAGGATTTCCGGCATGGTAACTCAGTACTCTACCACTGAGCCACTCCTCTCCCTCAACATCCTGAACACCTCTAAATAATCATTAAAAAAAAAAAAAAAATAAATAAAAAAATTCTGACTCATTATTGCAAATGAAATAAATGCTCACCAGTGTCGCAGGCATGTGCTGCAGTAGTGGTCTCGCTTCATCTTTACCACAGCTCACTATCAAGTCAATGAATCTGAATACGAAATGGGTTTGTTGGGATATATATGGAGTTTGCTCGGTTACGAAAGAGAAGAAATTGAAAAGAAATTTCAGAGATTTAAGAAGAGGCGGACGAAGCTGAGGAGTATCGCTCTTCATTTGGCCGCTGGTGACACTCGATACGACTCCACCACTTCCGCCGACTCCGTCCTCAAGATGCAACAGTTTTGCTGGTATCAAGTCTTCTATCTCTTCCATCTGCCAAATGATTAAAGATATTATATAAATTAAAAATTTCTTATTAATGTTTTATAGGGAGTATTAAATAAAAGAAAAAGATTTTCTGGGACTAGGATCTTAAAGAATAACAACAGTAATAGTATTAGGTTCATGGACAATTATAAAAACATTTTACACTGTAAAAAATATAATATTTTAAATAAATTCAATTAAAAATTTGAGACAAAACTAAAAACTAAAGTAACTTAATAAATCTACAATGCGCTGCCCATCTTTGGTCTGTATAGACAAATATATATTTTTAAATGAATTTAACTAATTCTGCCCTAAATTAAGAAAACAGCCTTCTGAAGCCATTTCCATTCTTAATAATTATACCCTTTATTAAATGAATTAACTATGATATACAATCAGATTAAAAAAAAAAAAGAAAAAACTTATTATGTACAAAAAACCACAATTGTAGTTTATTTAACAAAAAAAAATTAAACATATTGAAAAAGGGAAAGGTCAACAGAGACATTAAACAAATGTTAATAAATTAGCGGGAAAATTCCAACTAAAAACCTTAAGTCTCTAAACTAAAGCAGGAAATTGAAAATACCTGTCCAATATTTCGCCTATTCAGGCATCCTCAGGGGAGAAAGAGAATAACAGCAAAGCAAAACATGAATAATGCACCCAAAACACACACATCCCACCACCTCTAAGGCTCAAATGCAACTACTGAATCATAGGGAAGGTTACTAGATTCCCAGCTGGCTAAGGTTAGATAAAAACAGCTGATAAATACTCCAGAATTTGAAACATCAATATAAACTCACCAAACCCCAAAAAACACAACAGGAAAACAAAATAAAATAAATAATAGTAACAAACAACACAAGAACAGCCTTTATACAATATTGAATATTGAATATTGAAAAAGGGAAAGTTCAACAGAGACATTAAACAAATGTTAATAAATTCGTGGAATAACATATAATTCTCTTTTTTTCTTGCACTTTTACTTTCATTTTTTCAAATGGTTTATTGTCTTCTGTTCTTGTGTTGTTTGTTACTATTATTTATTTTATTTTGTTTTCCTGTTGTGTTTTTTGGGGTTTGGTGAGTTTATATTGATGTTTCAAATTCTGGAGTATTTATCAGCTGTTTTTATCTAACCTTAGCCAGCTGGGAATCTAGTAACCTTCCCTATGATTCAGTAGTTGCATTTGAGCCTTAGAGGTGGTGGGATGTGTGTGTTTTGGGTGCATTATTCATGTTTTGCTTTGCTGTTATTCTCTTTCTCCCCTGAGGATGCCTGAGTAGGCGAAATATTGGACAGGTATTTTCAATTTCCTGCTTTAGTTTAGAGACTTAAGGTTTTTAGTTGGAATTTCGCCACTAATTTATTTTAAAAAAATTTATATAAATTGAGCTCAAATCAGATTATAAGTATAAACCAAATTATCAGACGGGAAATAACCAATAAGGATAGGGTAAGAAACCAAAAAGGGCCTTAAAAAATGTCCAGTATAAAAATATATATATTCAGTCAAACTGCGCAAAAAAATTAACAAAATTGTGTAGTAATAACTTGATGAATTTGGCTGAAGAGCATATTTTGAGAAAGAAAAAATATATACAAATGGAACAATGAGGATTGACAGGGGGTAAGTTGACTAATAAAACAATTAAATTTGGAAACTTGTTTGATATAATTGCTCAATTTTTAAATAATATAATAATAAATGAGAACTTACGTCAGTGGGGAAGGATCTTTTCTGTGTCGAAGTTCCTGGATTTTGCCATGCGGCATAGATGCAATAGACGCACAATTTGGCCAATGCAGAACATTGCGGTTCCATCAATTGGTTATTCCTAAAATACAAGAATATGAAATATCTTTTGAATATTTATCTTTAGGGATTAAAGGATGAAAAGAATATATTTCCCAATCTAATAATTAATATCAAATTATAATTGCCTTTTGGAATGTATTAGCAACCTAATAGTACCTGTTTCAATAAGACACTACGAAATAGTAAGGACAATGATGATATATAAATTGTAACCTTTATAGAATATAATTTTATAGTACCTTATATAATTTTATAACAGCTTAAAGTGCCAAAAATTGTTTTTTTTGTGTGATTGTTTTTTTGTAATAATGAATTTTCTAATTGTTGAATTTTTCCAATTTATATTTTTTGCAGAAAAGTTTATACATTGTTGACTGATGAGATAATTATATATTGAAAATTACCATGTCTAGTTGAAACGTCTAATAAATAGATGAAATGCAAAGATTTATTAAAGGTTTTCTACATCCCAGAAAAAATATATAATTAAAGTCCAGTACCTTTGACACTAATAAACCATAGAACTTAAAATAATCGAAAAATCAGTTATTTTTCAAAGTTCACATAAAAAAAAAAGAAGAAGTGCAAATCAGGAAACATGAACCTTACCCCCCCCCACACTATAATTTTACAAATAACAATCAATTTTACCATTTTAGAGAGCAGGACAAACCGGCCATTAGTGAGTACAATATTTTGAAAAAGTAAATAAAAATATAAAATATGTTGAGAAATAAATTAATTCTTACAATATTATGTTGTGTAGATACTGTGGAAGAACGAACATCAATAGGATTTCAGTACATGCTTCTATGTCAAGGTGAAAAACAGCCAATACAAGATCGACTGCTTTATCCAATTCTTCTTTATAACGAAGTTTCATTACTTCCTATAAATAAACAAAAAAAATTTTTTTTATTATTCAGAAGTAAATAAAAATCAATTAAATTAATAATTAAAGGGTTTCAAAACCAGGAATAAATTTGATAACAGAAAAATAATATGTAACAGATAATAAAGAACCTCCTGCCTAACTCAATGCTTTTATAGGATAGGATTAAGAAAAAAAAAGTAAGCAAGTAAAACAAAAAGTAATAAGAATTAATTAGTTAATTTGTATGTGTTAATTTAAATAAATAAAAAAGAAGCGTATTTTGCTAAAAGAAAAAGAGTTCAATTTGCATTCCATGTCGTTACGATAACTTCATTTTCATGGAAGAAAGTTGACTACTCCAACATTTGAATAAAGAGGAAATTTTAGTGCCAAAACCTGATATCGAAAATGAAAAGATAGGGAAGGCATAATAAAAAGTGTGTTGTTAAAATGTTGGCACAATAAAACAAGTTTTTCTTATTTTTAGTAATCTTTGACTGCACCCTCTGACCAATTCAATCCATTATCACAATCATAATGGTTATTTTATACATATTATAGATTAATCTAAATTAAAAACTGGTGAAACCAATGGCACAGTATAATTACCTTGACGAGTGACATAACAAACCATTGTGGTCCAGCCGTTATGAAAAGACTTTCGAGAGCGTGCGTCGCAGTTACATTCAGCCAGCCTTTATCTTGTACAGCCGACCAAATCTCACCGAGTTCATCGCTCATAGGTTCTCTAGAAACAATGCTAAAAAAGTATTCCATCAGACGAGCTGAATGAATGAATAAAAATAACATAATTATTCTATAATAAAAATAAAACAAACTTATAACATAGAGAAATAAAGTAGTATTTATAATTAACATCATATCATGGTGCAGCTCTAACAATGAGATAAATAAATACCATACCTGTGAGATAGTGGGTTGACTTTGAGTTTTGAAGCAGTTGCTATGTGCATGTCATATTGAATTTTTCTAATTATGAGGCCCATCAAAGAAAACCGTTCTTTGAAGTTCTCTTGTTGAGGAATTTCTTCGTTGCCGACTGGAGTAAGGAACTGCTGCACCATGTTCATCGGCTTCAGGAGCGAATCTTGAGGTAAAATCTAAAATAAATGGTAATATGTAGTAATAATTTTTGTGGGTTAGATGACTAAAAAAAAAATTTAACTGCAAAATTGTTTTGTTTGTTGAATTGCATGAGAGAGAGGTCTTCCTCTTCATATTTCAATAGAATTGGATTGGAATGACTAACCAATATCAACCCTAATTACAAAGCTTGGATTAATTATAAATAATAAAAATCCACTTTTTATGTTGTTTTAATTAAATAATTAGTAAGTCAATAAACATACTTGTGATCGCTAAACCCTGATAAAAACCTGCAACGTGGGTCGAAATAAATATTTGCTAATTTATTATTGATTATTGTTAGACACACGCCCTCCACGGATAGGGGGGCGTGTCTAACAATAATCTCTTTGCAATCAAAATTAACTTCGGAAACAAAAAAATTAAAAAAAAAAAAAAAACCAAATTGGATAACTGTTAGCAGAGAGGTAGAACTATATCGAACAATTTACACAAACTCTTAAGGTCAGCTTGATACTTAGTTTCTTGTCTGATACTTGAAGTTCTGTTACGTCTTTTCATATATATTTATATAATTTTAATTTTTTATAAAACAGATAGATATTGAAAGTTATGTAAATGTATACACTAAATATTTTGAATGTACTATTTGGAAATAATAAACCATTGTGTAACAATTTACAGCATTTTTTTTTTTTACTGAATCCATTAGCACTTAATTAAATAAAATTACTGTTGTTAAAGTTACCTGCATGTAACTACAAAGCCAGACAGAGGCACATATTGGAAGACAACACATGCTCTGGCGCATATTTTCTAATATCCGTTTCACATCGGCTGTTGAAAGCAGGCTCAACTCCCAGGCAGAAACAACTTCTTTAATCGCAGCTGGCACACTCATGCATATTCTATCCCAACTCACTCCACTGAAACGAGAGAAAAATATACATTAATATAAATAATGTGAAGGCTGAATGTTGTAATATCATGAATCAAATTACAAAATAATACAACTTGATTGGGGAAAACAGGATTCTCGACGAGAAGAGCAGAGATGAGTAGAGTTCTCAAATCTCAACCATTCAAGTCAAGCCTCGACTATAGCTAAATGATCACACGGAGGAAGTGGATAAAGCTCCCAATTCTTCTTGGGGCAGATAAGTTAGGATACGCAGGCCACCTCTGTCTCTCTGTTTCCATGGTTAATTATACAAATATTACAACAGACCTCATGTTTCACGACAGACTGCGAAGAAACTACACGAGCTGAGCTATTAAGTCCTCCCACACTAAGCTTATTTCCCAAAAGTCCTCCCACACTCAACTTATTTCCAACAGATTTACATCTTGAAAATAAAATATCAACAGAGGTTCAAAAACGGATTATGCAAGCATCTGAGCACATTTCGCAAACATAAAGTTATTCTGGTCATCGCTGTTATCAAGGGCTATTAAGATAAGGTTGTATAAGACCTATTGTGACATATTCAGTGGAAACATAGATGTTACAGTAAA
This sequence comes from Troilus luridus, assembly GCA_964056705.1. Classification (NCBI taxonomy): domain Eukaryota; kingdom Metazoa; phylum Arthropoda; class Insecta; order Hemiptera; family Pentatomidae; genus Troilus; species Troilus luridus. The sequence goes on along the minus strand of OZ057417.1, from coordinate 27,203,286 downwards.
TGCCTTAAGAATCTTCGAAAGAAAAATTCTTAGGAACATATACCGACCGGACCTCTACTGGTGGAGTGTGAATGGAAAAAGAATCATGAAAACAGCAAGTTGTATCCTGTGACATAGTTTAGTTTATTAAAGTAAGAAAAATATAATGGTTGGGAGATGTAATCAGAATGGAGGATAATACAATAAAAAGACCCAACTTTGTAAGATATATGGCACCAGGAGGAGCGGAAGACCTAGGAGATGGTTGCTCCAGGACGGGGGAAAGAAGGAGCTGTCATATTCCTAATACAGTCAACACTGGGGGTATCCATGGCAACCACCCCTGGCGAGAAGATTCCAGCAGTTGTTAGACTAATGTACATACTTATAACCTTTACTTAATGTTTATGTTCAAGTGTTGTAATTGTTATCATTTTAATATAATGTTCAAATATCTACAGTGCTTTTTTATTTCATGATAGGACCTTATAGAACTCAGTGTCCGAAATCGGAGAAAGAGAGCACTGGGCAGAAGAGACGCATAATATTGTCAGGGAAGCCAAGGCCTTAGTATTCTCAATAAGTATTCCACATCAACTATACGACTCTCAATCCAGGAACAGTCGCTTACCCTACAAACTATGCAAACTTAAACATTGACTGTACAATTTTGTTGCTGTTCATAAATATTTATTACTTACATAGCTGAAAAATCTGGTTGTGGTGATTTAAGTTGAGTAAGGAGGGCATCGACAACAAGCTGATCGGCTTGCTTCACCATTAAATCTGGACATTTAGGATGAGCTCTTTCTACCATGCATTCTTCGACCCACGTTTCGATAAAACTTTTTTCTCCACGGATTTCCTCACCTCCAAAAACAACCTAAAAGATCAATTGGTTTTTTATTGTATAAAAAAAAAATTAAATAAAAAATGAAAATATTTTATAAAATGAAATAAACAAACAAGCAAATATAATAATAAAAGCCTATGTCAATTGTTCTATTATATTCATAGATACGTTTCCATTCTATTATTGTTTTGTTTTTTAAAGCGCATTCTTAGTAATGTATTGAAGCAATAAATATTATCTTGTTAATATTTTAATAGGAAATCCTTTAGTTATTGGCAACATAAACCATTGAACTGCTGATCAGGAGCAGTTGATACACGGCAAGGTCAGTAGAAAATGCCATACCTTGATATGTTATGTACTCTAATTTCCTCAAAACATTATTTGATATCCAGTTATTATTTCTAGGCACTACAGTGGGCAGTATCAGTGAAAGTTTGAAACTGTAATTATGTTATGAGTACAAGGGAAAAAATCTACTAAGGAAATACCAAATAATAGATTATATTGGTGAATGGTATTTTTCAATTACTTATGTGGTTACGTTTACGAAGCTGTGAAATAAAACTATTATCATATTGTGATCAGATTTCTAATGAGTTTGTTAGCAGAAAAGTTCTAGCTAAATGATTGTGACTTTGATGAAATACTTTGCATGATTTTATCCCCTGGGATTGTTTACAATGAGAATAAGTATATGAACCGATAAGTATTCAATAATTCATTTAATAATGATTTAATCCTTCCCTTAAAATTTGTTAATGCTTAAGCAAGTTAGCTGCATGAGTTAGATCTTAGCATTCAAATATTGATTAGTTTGAAATTAATACATATGAGGAGTTTAGTTTCAAAACGGGTTACATCAATTTTCAAAATTTTGGCAGTACTGATAAAAAAAGAGTGAATTTTAAAAAATAATCAATTTAACAAAATTGTTTTAATCCTTTTGCTAACAATTCACTTCAAACAATAATTAGAGACAAGAAAACAAAAATATTTAAAAATAATTACCATAAAAATAACAATTAATAAACATAAATTATAAATAATAATTACTGACAATTTTTATTTAATCTGATGGATGTAACCACTTTAGATATGAAATGTAACCTTTTGGTATGGATTTTTGAAGGATCTAGACGGTTTAGAAACAAACACATATCTAATACATCATTTCATTAAGAACTTATAACAATTTTTTATTTTTTTTTAATGTATGTACCTAGTTTTGGAACCAAACGCCTCATATTAAATAGAAATTAAAAAAAAAAAAAAAAAATACCTGAGATCCATTAGTTTGAACAATCGAACAGAGCATCAGAAATGTCAAGTCAAAAAGAACAGGGCGAGCAGTAGTTCCTCCTTTAGCACATTCGTTGACTTTAATAAGTTTCGAAACAAACGTCTTCAGTTTCCCTCCGACTGCTGCTACTGAAAGAATCAGTTCAAAACTTTTTCCAGTCAAGACTTGTGATAAAACATTCGGCAACGCGTCCTAAAATAAATTTAAAAAATATGTTTTATATAAGTATATTAGACTTGAAGAAGCAATACTTTGGCCATTTCTTTTGCTATATTCATTTGTTTGATTATTTTATGTCATAAAGTATAAATCTAATATTTTTTTTACTTTTAGCTTAGTCCTAAATAAGGTGGAATATTTTTATAAATTAAAAACAATATATTATTACAAAAAAGTTGTTGAATTTAATATTAAGATATATAGAACTGTTGAGGTATATTAAATTGGAGACAATGCATGACAGGTTACTTTGATAGAACGTCAGGTATCTAAAAAGAAGTATTCATTGTTTAATGTTTATTTTTAAGAAGATTTTATACAAGGTTTCAGTTATGTTTTAAATAAATAATATTCAATATTTTTACATTGAAAAATCTTTAAGAAGAATGTCTCAAAAACTTGCAGATGATTATTGTTGTTAATATTTTTGGGTAATTTTTGAATTAGGAACACCAGTTACTTTTACTGGTTAAAAAGTAACTGTTCATTTTCTTTATAAGATTTTACTTATATACTGGACTCAATCTTCTTGATTTATATAATTTAATAGAGAAGAAAAAAACATATTCCAGTCAATAATCGTTATTTAGACTTTACAAATGATAAAAAAAAAACACGTTTCGACATTCATTTGTCATTTTCAATTTCAGCAATTCTTCATACAACTTCATTTAAATTTATAAGTACAAATCATCACTGTAAAAACAATAAAAATATACCAAAATACAATCATAAATAACTTGTTAAAAATAACTAATAACAATAAGCATAGATACCTTAAGGTCAAACATTATTTCAAAGTTAAAAAGTTAAAAATATATATAAAATCCTGGAACTTGTCTATCTTCCATGGTCATGAATGTAATAGGTATTACATTGAAAACCAAACTTTGATCTCTGCAATACTAGATCAAATTAAAATCATTTATGAATATAAATATATTAATAAATGTACTCCAAAAACAAAAATAAACTATAACAGACAAATATGGTATTTATTTAAATTTTACCATTTAAACAATTAAATTATTAATTAAAAACATGAAAATTTATTTTGAATATTAATTGGAATTTTTTTAAATTATTTTATTTATCATCTGATCTATTAGTAGGTTATGGGTCAGGTTATTTTGCTCTATCTGATTTGTTTATGAGGCTTAAATCTTCTTAAGTTCAATTTCTTTTTTAATTTTAAAATTATGGACGAAGACAATTTGCTTATATCTCCAGCTTCTTTTCTATCATTTACTGTATTTTCTAATTTATCGTTTATGAATAAAGCTTCTAAATATTTACGCTTTATGGTATTATTTTCCTTATGCAAAATTTTAGGGTTTATTGAAATATGGTAGCGTAACCTATATTAGGGTCCTGTCAGAAAAAATCGACAATCATTGACTGGAATATGTTTTTTTTTTTCTTCTCTATTAAAGTAACTGTTCTTAATTATTTAATAATCATATACACAGATCTAATATCATTTCTCAAAATGAATTATAGCTTAGAAGGAATAGATGAGTGGAAATGTAATTTTAGAAGTTGCAGAGAGATAAAAAGAAAGTTCATCATAGGAAGAAACATGATTATAGTAAGCTTTAATGTAGTTAACAGTTATTTTTAACCAGTAAAATTAAAAACATATTTTTTCTTTATTTAAATGATAAATAAATATAAATATACATAATTGACTTTAAAAAGATTTATTTAAGAATAACATTGAACATTTTTATGTAGGCCACACACCACTCATAATGAAACATTGCTTTGCCAAGCAGTTTTTCTGTTGACAGTGGCTAATTTATTTAATAATAAAAATCATTCTATTCCTTAATTCGCTTGTAAGTGGAAGTTCTATTTATGAAGAAGGCCAGATAGAAGAATTTAATCTGTTATTACAGCCTACAATGTCTACTTCATAAACCATCATACGGCGAAATAGGTTTCTACCTTAAATGACATTCCGAGTTTTGAAGCAGTTTTTTTATTTTTTATTTTTAAGTGAATTAGATTTTTGTGGTTTAACACATAAGCATTTATTTTTTAAATGTTTGTAATTAATTTAATTCTATTTATTTTAACGGTAATGGTGATGCTGTACCTATTAATTATTACAGTTTACCTGTTAATCATAATGAAAAATTTCTGATAACTGAAGTATTTGTTTCAGTTAAAAATTAGAACTGCATATGCTCTTAGAAAATATACATAAAGAAATAAAAATAAAATTTTCAATTAGACTTGTTTTTTATATTGATAATAAAAATGTATGTGTAAAAGCATTTCAGAATAATATGACAGAATTCAGTCAAAAGAAGCAGAAGAAAAAAGTAATGGAAAACATTTTGAGAGTGAATTGAAATTGAGTTACTTTACTTTAATGGCATTTGATAAGTGATTTCAAAGCAAAAGTAAGTAACGTACATCAGTTATAGAAGATACCTTTAATAAGTCTGTAAGTACCCTTTTGTGAATCATTATTAATTTATCTATATTTTAGTTTTTTCAAATCTATTATACCACCAGTATGTAGCGAATTTATTTCCTTCAGTACGTTCAACTCTTTTTGGACAAGATTCAACATAACCGCTAATTCACAGGAACCATAGAAATATAAGATTAACTAAAAATTATATATTATAATTTTTTACTTAATATGTTCATTTTTTGTAGCAATTTCTATAATATCCAAATAAAATATAAGATATTTATATAAAAATTCTAACCTGTATTTTGGAAAAATCGGCATCTAAAGTTTTAAAAATTCGTTGTAAAGTAGGCTGAGCTTGTATTATAACTTTCAAAATTGTCATTCCAGAATTCTGGCTCCCAGATGTATTTATATCCATTCTTGCGAGTCCGCAGCTCACAACTTCTCGACTGGAACAAAAAATAAATTTTGTAATAAACTTAAGAGTATAGATTTCTTAAATCTTTTCCAAACTCTAAATAGAAATAATTGAAATGATTAATTAAATCTAATTATTAAATGGAGTGAGATGTTGGAATCAATTTTTCCCCTAGCCTTTTTTTGCTTTGAAAAAACTTCTTATGAAGTTTTTTTTTATATGATACATAGTTTCAAACAAGTCTCAAATTAAAAGCATTTTTTAAGCCCTTCATAAAAAGGCTGAAATAAAACATGCTTTAATGACTAAGTATGTATGATATTCACATGCTATTTTTTAAATAAATCAAACTAAGAAACTTAACTAATTTTAAATATTTTTATTTTGAAGAGCAAAGATATCCCCCCGGCCGGGATTCGAACCCGGGTCCTCTGTCTTACCGTGACAGGACTCTACCAACTAATCTACCGGAGTTGATACCAGCCGGGGACAAATCTTTTCTCTTATCTGATCCCATGTTCTCGCAAGTTATGCGATGCATGAGAACGAATGTTCTTTGAACATTACTTTAATTTTAGGAACTTGTTGACATACGTCATTATTACGGCTGGTATCAACTCCGGTAGCTTAGTTGGTAGAGTCCTGTCACGGTAAGAAAGAGGACCCGGGTTCGAATCCCGGCTGGGGGCATATCTTTTCTCTTCAAAATAAAAATATTTAAAATTAAAACAACTAACTAAAACTAATAAATTATAAAAAATTATTAATTAATTTGAATTTATTTTTTATTAATTGTTAAAGTTTTAAATATTTGTATTTGAAAAGAAAAGATAAGTCCAGGGCCGGGACTCGAATTCGGGTCGCCCACGTCACTAGCGTGGTGCTCTGGCAACTGAATCCTGGCTTTTCGGTCAGATATCCTTCCTTTTCACTGATCCCATATCCCTGTGTTCCCACAATTTGCGATGTATACAAGGGAAAGAATGTTCATTGAACATTACTTTAATTAGGATCTTGTTGACTTACATCATTATATATTATTATAATTTATTTTATTTTTTTATTAATTGTTATAATTTTTATATATTTTCAGTTTTATGAACTAATGCTTGAAAGAATGAGGTGCTGCAATTTTGCAGCAAACTTAAACACTATGACCTTTTCTGAATAAAAATAAAGTAATTATTTCATAAAATGTAATTGCTTCTTTGTTAGATTCAAAGAGAAATAATAAAATTTATAATTTATAACTAATTTTAAAATTTAACTATGTGACTTATAAAATAAAAGATCAGTACAGATAAAATAAAATACCTTTGATTATATGCTAAAACTTGTTTTTCATTAAGTAGCTTTAATTTTACTAATTCTGTAAGTATTGCTTCAATGAAATTCGAAGAAGCTGGAGAATCCATTAGGTCGATGAGAGGCACAAACTGAAGGAGAAGTTGAATAGATTGAGCTACGTCTTCATTGTAGTCACCATCAGCTGCAAGAAATATATAGAGTATAAAAATAATTAGAATTATTAGAACCATTTCAGAAAAAAAACCTTAAACTATAAAAAAAGAGTGCTACTTACGAGAAGAAATTATGTTAGAACCCGTCAAGGCAAACAGTATTTGAGGAAGTTTTAAAAATGTGAAGGCGCCCCATTTTGACTCTTCGTTGTCAGTTCCTAATACGCTGTTCAGGCTCATCAAACATGCTCTTATGATTTCACAGCATAATCTAGAAGTTTTGTAACCCTGAAATAAAAAAATAAAAATAAAAACTCCAACCTCAGTACCTTCTTTGAGAAAAAGTTTTTAAGGTAGAATTTCATGACCAAAATATTTGACAAAATAAACATACAAACACATAATGCTTAATTAATTAAAGAACGATATGGCATTGACTCCAAGATACATTAATAAATAAAAGTATTTTGAAGATGGATTCAGACTTGATCTCTGAAATTTTTCTTTCAGAAACATAACTGTTCTATGATATTGATATTATACAGATATATTACTTATAATATTAATGAAGAGTTCCAAATCTATCAAGCAGTGAACCCAATTTATTTATCAATAAATATCTTACATTGGCAGCCTCAGTGAATAAGTGGCCATGTTGAATTTGTCCAGAATAAGTTTCTTGTACTCGGGGTAGTGGACTCGTGTTATTCTCGTAGTGCATAAGTGGCTAAGTGAGGCATTGGCTTGGCATGGTGTCATTGCCTTTATTACAGCTTTATTTCAAGCCAAAAATTAAAAGAATAACAGGATTGCGCTTCCTCCAATACAATTAAGACTCCCAGCATGAAATTCGACTTAACCACTTATATAATACCTACAGCTTCACCAATATAACATTTTTAAAATAGGGAGCCTCACCTTAAGTCTTTGAAGTAATCGCAGTCGATTAGCAAGTTCATTGGTATCGACGCTTGGATTCAGCATAACTTGAACGGCAAGTAGAGCTTGGACGCAATACGTCAAAGGTTCAGTGTTATCTATTTCTCTTTCGTTGAGGTTTGTCAAACTTGTGCTACCCAATTCAAGATTGCAAAGTTTTCTGGAACATATGGATGAAATAATTAAAAATTAAATCTGCATTTCACAAAATAGAGCAAAACAGAATTGCTGCACAAAATAAAATAGTACGTCTAAATTTTTATTTCATACATGAAAAAACATGGACTAATGATAATCCATATTATTCATTATCAAAGAATTGAAAAAAACAAAACAGCAATTAACCCCCATTATATTTAGCTTTACTCTAGCATTGAAACCAGCAACATTCAATGAGGAATATAAAAGTTATCATAAAAGCAAAATCATGATAAGTAGGAACAAGCAACATTAAAGATGAACAATATATTATAAAAATAAAGAAGAATTTCAACTTACAATAAAAGTTCTTGTATAGGAGCAACTGTGACAAGGGTTGGATTTTGTAAAATGACATCTTCGACTTCGTGACATTTCCGAACGACATCATTATATAAAACTGCAAATTAAAAATTAGTAATATTTTAATTATTTAAACAGTAACTTTACAAAAAAAGAAAAAAACAAGCTTCTGATTTCAACCGTATAGTCAAATTCTTTGCTAACATTTTACTAGACACACTGCTAGCTTAATCAGGATCACTGGAAGAATAGGCTCTGCACCCGAAATATAGAAGGACATTTTCAATCTCAGATTATGCCCAGAGGAAGATAGATGTGATGAGGGATGCGAAATGTTAGCAAAGAATTTGATGACACAGTCGGAAACAAGAAGAAATACTTGATGAATAGATTAAAAACATCGGGTGTGATAACTTAAAAGAGTATATATATATATATAAATAAGGTCAACTAATATTATTCAATATAAATAATATAATTTATTTTTTTACTTTTATCATCATGTTTGGCCAAATAGAGCATGGCTGTTAGAAAATCACAATTTAGCATGTAACCGAGAATTAATGCAGGTTTTTGAAGCATGTCGTTATGAGATTCAGGTGAGGATATCGCAGCATGGTGATAGCACTGAAGAAGCCAATGAGCCAGGCTTAGGATCGCGCTAGCAAGAATGCCCTCTTCAGGTTTACCACGACACGTAATACCACTCTGAAAATAAATATACCATACATTAATTTATAATTAATTAGCTATTCATTTACATTAATTAAACATCAATTCTGAATGCCAGAACTTCAAAAAGCATCCCTATTAGTACAAATTGAAAGAATAAAGATGGGCAACATGTGGTCTAGTTTAAACAAAAAAAAGGTGTAACATTCCAGATAATGTATCAATTGCTATTTTTGTGTGATTTTTCATACTTAAAAAATTCAGAATATTATTGTCACTATATCATATCACACATTATATTTCTGTGAATGCATATGTATTAGTTTATATATTTCTCGCTTTAAGACAAGAAAAATATTATGTAGTTGTAACTGATATTTCTCTATTAATTGAATATATAAATGATTTAAAAAAAAAGAGTGTTTCTGACCACACTTGGCAATTTAAAAATATGTGGTAAAGTGTTAATAATGCTATTTGAAATCAAAACAAACTATTACAAAAACATTAATAATTATAATAATTGTCTATTGAATTTAATTATGCCTATATCTGTTGTTAAACTTTATCACAGCAAATAATATAAATTTCTTATTAACATTCAAATTTACAACAATAAGTAAAAATAATACGAAAATAAATAAGTCAAAGATAGTACTAAGTCTATTCCAACATTTTATTTTCTCAACAATAGTAAACAATTTTTTTTTATTTTCTAATACTTCAAAATCAAAAAAATTATTAAGCTGATAAGCTTACCTGAATACCTTCGATGAATTCAAGAAGACAGTTAACACAATGAGGCTTGTGAAAACCGTCATATTTTGCAATACGTTGAAGCACTGCCGCATATGATACAAGCTGAGAACAAATATAACAACAATGATTAAAAGACTACAATATATTAATTATACATCAAAAGATTGATGTATAATTAATATATTGTAAAAAAAAATATAATGACAACTTATGAGCTTTTGATAATCCTACACAACATTTCACTCTTTTTATTATTATTATTATTTTGAAGAGAAAAGACTTGGCCCTGGCCGGGATTCGAAGCTGGGTCACTGCCTCTCCGTGGCAGCGTTCTTACCATTTGAGCTATCATGGATCGCCTCTCCCACATCAATTTTGCGATGTATACACGAGGAAGAACGTTCATTGAACATTTGTTGTTCGAACATTGGGTTCAGGGGGGGGGGGGGTGGCAGCCAGGGCCAAGTCTTTTCTCTAAAAAATAAAAATATTTAAAAATTAAAACAATTAACAAAAAATTATAAAAAAACTTTTTATTATTCATTGACTATTTTCTTGTAATCAAGATTATTTTCCAGTAAAATTGACACATTAGTCAGAATCATTTATAGTTATGTTACTAGCATTGTATTACAAGCTATAGTGTCATATATAGGATTTAATGGTAAAAAGGTTTTGTAATTTCTTTAATACCAAAAAAGATATGGTTTATTGAAGCAAGAAATAAACATAGGTCAAATTTAAGTATACTCTAGCCCTCTTTCCTGTTATTCCCAAAATAGTCTCATGATTAGGTAACCTCTAAAATAAAATAACCTCAGAGTTCCTAGACTAGCTAGTATTGGAATAGTTATGTTCTGGAGAATGCTAATGTTGGTACTTGTGTATTAGCTGGTCTCCTATCCTACACAGTTTATAACCCTAACACTGACAACAGCTACCTTCTTGTTACTCATATCAATCGAAATACAATGAATATGGAAATATAGAAGTTACAAACAACTTTTATTTATTTTTGATATCAAAATAGCTTAAAGAACAGCCATAAAAAAACTGAAAAGCTGTCAAAATTGTTATTCTAGACCCCACTAGCAACATTCCTTTTCTTATAGCAATTTTTTTCATTTCAACGAAAATATCTCTATTTCATTCATGTAATTATCAAAATCCGTTTCATAACTTTTTTTGACATAATTTCATCCTTGGAATTATTCCTAAGTTCTGGAAGTATTTCACAGCTTCTTCTTCCGAAGACAGCAATAACCAAAATGTCACTCTGTTTATTATAAATAGCCAATAACAGAATTACGATCAGTAACAAACATGTTACACAAATCACAGAAACAACATAACAATAATAATTAAAAAATCAAATACATTAAAAAACAACACCGAAAACAATTTAATAATGCGCACAGAAATAACTCAAATGAGATGAGTGATAAGAAGAAGTTACAGGAGATAAGAAGGTAGGTTTCATGCAGACCAGTTAATACACAAGTACCCTAATGCTTAGTTAAATCTACTCTTGTTTAACCTATCTTTCATGAAGATGATGAAATACTCTTCATAATTAAGGTGATATTATTATCATTAGGCAATATAATTAAAAATAAAATCTTTACGACATACCTGTGCACTAAGAGAATGTTTTAGATAAGACATAACCAGTTGATTGGGACCAGGACCGACCAAAGCCTGCTGGAGGATGCAATCAGCAAGATTATAAACATCGCCACTCACACCCCTCGGCAAAATCTATAACAAAAATTCACAAAGATAAACTATATTTGAATAAAATAATCATAGCTTAAAAATATGATAACTCTTTCTATACCTGTTAATATAAACAACCGAAGGATGAATTATTTAATCTGTTACGGAAGTGCCCTCATGGATCTCCATGGAAAGTGGTTATCCTGAATTGGGGAAAAACCTGACTAATGAGCGTGATCTCAAACAAATCACCTCCTGCCTTAAACAGTACTACAGTCCTTACCCATGTACTGAGCCCAAGACCCTTCGTGAGTTGTAGTGGAAGTTTTTTTTTGTTTTTTTTTAAATTTGTAGTATAAATGGTTTCAAGATTTGCTAAGGTTACAAGCTCATTAAAACAGACTCAATATTTACTTATTCAATCTTACTTAACACATTGCCGCCCGCTAATGCTTTGCTGAAATTTACAATAAAACCAGTGATTTTATCATATATATTATAATATCTGATAAAAAATAATTTTTTTTTATCATATATATTACAATATATCCCCTCCTTGCAGAACTGTTGTCCATGAAACAGTACAGTCTCTACCATGTACTGAACCCTAGGCCTGTTCACATGGTGGTGCAGTTTTTTTTTTGTTACAATATCAATTTCCTTTGTGACCGGAGCTTATCACCAAAACGAGATTTCTCGTTCCCGGGTGTCAATGTGTTAAGAGAATAATTTCAAATTAATTTTTTAAATCATATCTTATGAAACACTTTACCTCCTAAGGGTAAAGGCTTTTGCCATAAACATATCATGTCAATAAAGCTTTATTATTATAATTGTTATTATTAAACACACAGTTTCACGATTCTATCTTTATTACACGATTATGCTATATATTTAATATATGATACTTGATTCGTTCATTTTTTCCCCACAATATGCACGAATAAAACTAAGAGCTTACAGATATTCCAATTAGAGAGGGCAAGATAAGTCTTTTTATGACTTAATTGTATTTCTCTTGAGTATTGACATATATTTCATACGAATTTTTATTTTCATCAATTATCTATAATCATACTTTTTCTAATTTTCTTCTTACAAACTCTTTTACAATTTTGAAAAAAATAATGGATTTCTTTTTTAAATAACTGAAGTAATAATTTATTCTGAAAAATAACAAATAAATAAATAAAACAAGATAGAGTCCTTTATTCACTAGCAAAGATTTATCTCTGAATAAACCTGATTAAGGCTCAGTAAATAGAAACTGGTAGAAAAATAATAAGGTTATCCCTTCTAGTTGAGTCATAAGTCTTAACTGTTTATTCGTTTCATTTTTAATATTTTCCAAAAATAAAAGTAATCGTGAGCTTTAGTATGAAAAAGAGAATGCAAAACAGTTAATGAGTAGATTTCGGTAGTAATTTCTTCAAAAAATAAAAGTTTCAACTAATATTTCGAAGTATAGACGATATATATTTGAAACATTCATTTTTAGATGAAATGATTACCGAACTATAGACATTTCCCATAATTACACTCTTTTCCATATTACAGCTCATGATAACTTGTACTTTTGAAAAATATTAAAAGGGAAAAAAATGAAAAGTTATAACTTGTAGTGACTCAGCTCGAAGCGAAAACCTACAGAATAATTACCAGAAAATGCTTCTATAACTTATGATAAAGAAAAAAAAATGTTTTAAGTCTTAATCAATTGTTTTTGAGATATAAACTAAAAACATGACCTGAACCTTAGTTCCTAGATTCTGACACTTAATTAATAATAAATTATAGAAATTAATAATAAACTTCTTAATTAGACCAAAAATTCCCTTTAGTCAATTTCACCATCCTGTCAAATGACTGAGATACACCCCAAATGAAGATTCATTGACAGGGCAATAAACAGAGTAGAATAAATTTTCAAATAACTGTTTTAAATTATCCTATTATTATTTAACCATTTTATATGAAGCCATTTATCAAGATTTAATGTTCGTTATTAAAGAGGAAATATTTAATAACACTAATCACTTTAAATAAAAACTAACTAAAGTAGAAAATAAAAATGATCTTTACTCACTGTTTTAATATGGATACCCCACTGCAGATCGGACCATCTCTCCTTCCAGGCACGGAGCAGTAGCGCTTTGAGGCTGCTAGTCTTGCTAGTAACTTTGCTGCTTTCCATTGTAACACCCATAACTAGAAACTGAACATGTGTTTAGTCTTGCACAATCCAAGCTTGGCACACCGCACACCATGTCCACAAACTCAAACCACTACACTTCACTAATAAAAAATAAATAAATAAAAAAATCACTACAATATGAAGAAATGCACTATTATCTCCATGGAAGATTTGGGAAACTTGATCAAATGATATGTTGACAACTTCGTAGTTAGTCCAGGATTACATGATAATGAGAGCTGAGAATGATTGTGGTCTTGCCAGAGCGTTGTGGACATAATGTATGGCGCCGTTTATTGAATATATAATCTATTTATATAAATATATTATTATATTTACAAATTTAGTCTGAAATGTTTCACAGATAGTATAATGATGTTTCATTTGGGTCAATAAAGGGATGTACTAAATGATAATTAATTTGGTATTCGATTATGTACATGTGACTATTGCCTGGCGAGGCTTAGCATGCTTCCCGAGATGCTATCATCATCGGGATAACAGTCCGATGATGAATCTGCAATCGCTAGGGCTGATAATCCCATTCGGGCAGACTCTTCATCGAATGCTTCTAACTCTCTCTGCTGCCTCTCAAGCAATAGTCTTATTCTTTCAACTCTCTCTGTTGCGACTTTGTCAGTTTCAAGTTGCATTTTCTGTTCTAAGAGAGCACGCCTCAGAGTAACTCTATCTTCGAGTTCCTTTCTCTCTCTGTTTCTCTGAGCTTCGGTTTGCATTCTATTTTTGCTCTGGTAAGCCATTAAAATCTCAAGCTCATAATGTAGCCTCTCTTGAAGGTGATGACCCTCGAGTTCTTGCGATTCGTCTAATCTAATAGACTGCTTTTGCAACATTTCAGCAATGCTTTGCTCATACTGATCAGCTAAAAGAGCCAACTTCCTTCTCTGCTCTTCCTTCAATTTCTTAATGACTAATTTATGTTCTTCTTTGGGTCTAGTACTAAGTAGCTCTGCTTTAAGTGCTTTGTATTGTCTTGTTTGTATTTTACAAGTTTCTCTGAACTGTTTTCGTATTTGCATTTCTTTTTGTTTTAAACTCTTTGGTTGTTGTTTCACTTCGAGTGCATGTTTCTTCCTAAGTTCTCTTTTACATCTACTTAAATACGCGTTTTGGTTTTGCAATTCAGTTTGATGCTGCCTTTGAACTTGTTCCTCCCTTAATTGATGAACAGCCTTCTGTTGTCGATATTCTAATTCCTTAGTTTTCTCATGATGCCGAAGCAGCATTGAATGGGCTTGCTCCAATTGTGTTTGACGTTTATTTAATTCTTCTTTCAAAAGCTCTTGCTCTAAATTTTGAAATCCTAACAACTTTTTTCTTTTGAATTTTCTCATTTCGATATCCAAATATTCTTTCTGGCCCTGGACTAACCTCTGTTCTTCTTGGGCTTCCATTTGCTTCAAAGTTTCTTTCTGTGATTGAAGGGCTGCATCCCGTTGTCTTTTAGGAGTGGATTCGTCTAAACTCAATTCGTGTTTCCATCTTTCTTTGTTGGCTTTGTATTCTTTCTTCTTTTGAGAATCGAATGCTTTTCTATCTTGTTCCTGTCTACCACTTATTTCTTTTTGTAATTTCTTCTCAGCTGTAGAATTCTGTTTGCTCTTCTTTTCGAGTTCCTGTTGATGACGTAACTGCAGTTCTTCTAATTCCTTGCTAAACTTCTGCAACAAGACCTCATATTCCTTATCTAATAACTGTTTATGGTTTTCCATCTCAACTTTGCATTTTTCTTCAAGTTTAATGAGCGCCCCTTGATGTTCACGCCTCATTCGTTTGTAACCAGACATCTGCTCGTGCATCTCTTCTTGCATGTGTTCTTTTTGTTGTTTAGTAACAATAGTAGTAGTTTTTATAGTAGCAAAGTTGTTAGCACCATGTTCCAAAAGAGCGGATGAACTGCTTGCCTTCTGACGCACCCTCATCGAATGAGTATAACTATTATCGTGATTCATATCTGTTACAGGAGGCAAGCTGTTAGTAGAACTACTTTGAGAGGATGCACTAACCCCGATTGAATGAATAGAATGCTCGGAAGTGATACTATTGCTTTTACTACTATCACCTCCAGCTTGCTCGTCGGGGGTATCATCTGCATCTCCAACAGTACTTTCGCTCTCACATGAGTCAATCATAAGTATTTTCATTTTCCTATAATTCTGATTATCTAACTCGCGCACTGCTGCTTTAGTTCTCTGTATCAAGTCGATAAGAACATGAGGAGACCTATTCCTAGAAACAAGCTGATGAGATAACAATTTATTAGCAGAAGGCCTATCAGATGGATTTTTCTGTAAACACGACTCGACAAAATGTTTAAAAACATCGGACCATTCTGAGGAATTAAGGGAAGGCGTGTCATTTTGAGCAATATGATATAAAGCACTCATAGCATTCATGTTAAAATAAGGAGGTTTTCTTTCAGCCAATTCTATACAAGTAATACCTAATGACCAGACATCAACTTTCCCATCGTACTGCCCTTCATCCATAGCCAAAATAACTTCAGGAGCCATCCAATACGGAGTACCAACAAAACTGTTCGCAGGACATTTTATACTGGCTGAGCCAAAATCAGCCAATTTTACAGTTCCATTTTCTGTAAGCAAAATGTTACCCGCTTTAATGTCTCGATGGATCCTCCCTAAACTATGAAGATAATGAAGACCCCTCAAGACACCCTCACAGATAGCAGCAATTTCATCTTCTTTCAACGGTCTCTTATGAACTTCAATTATATCAGAAGCAGAACCTAGACAATATTCCATAACAAGCCATGCTGTATTATCTCGAAGGTAGCAACCCTTGTATTCAACAGTATTGGGATGATTGAGCTGTCTTAAAAACCGAATTTCCTTCAATATGTCTTGCCATTTTTCATTACTTTGTTTTCCTTGATATGACATCTTCTTAATAGCCACAATCTCCTTGGTAACATAGTTTCTTGCATAATATACAGCTCCGAAACTTCCATGGCCGATTTCTCGAAGGTCTTCAAAGATTTTATCAGGGTCTTCCTTGTCAAATAGTTCAGCGATTTCTGGATCTTTCAAGCTTCCCGGCCTAGGAATAGCAGGCATTTTCTTCTCTGGGGATATGTGTTTCAAGATACCGCTATAGACAGCATTTATCTTCGCCCTCCAGACATCTGTGAAAATCAATCTAGTACATCCCAACTCAAAACATTACTTAAAAGAAAATTCTAACATAATACATATAAAGATGCTGCCCCTGCATCAACATGCTACGCAACAATTAACAGAAAAAAAAGTATCATTAAAAACCAGCTAATCAAATGAATAATGACTAATCAAACCAGAAATTTTGAATTTATCAGATGACTTGAAAGCTATGAACAGGACAATACAAATGATCAAAGGGGAATATTACACTGGGTAGGAAGTTAAAACTTGAAACATTAGAGCAAAATAACTTCATATACTTAAAAATTGATCATTATGTTAATTGGAAAGAAAAGATTACGACAAGATAAGCTTATTCTACTTTTGAGTGGGCACTACTAATGGAGTGGGGAGAGGCCAGTGGGCTATCCATTGCCCTGCTTAAAAACCTTTATTACGAATTAAAATGAAACTTAAATGTTGTAGAATGATGAATAAATGTAAATTGTCCTAGTTGCCTACAGGAAAGATTTAAGAAGAAATACTATCATTTGTGTTTACCTTTGGAATGGGCTAAAATCTAACCTTTGTCAACATCTATAACTAGGCATTTAAAGCAATAAAACTAATATCACTAAAACGGCACGTCTACACTAATAAACATTTCTTCGCTGAGGAAGGAACTCTACCTCAGCCTTAGTCTATGTACAAATATGTACCTACAAACAATTCGATAACACAAGAAATGGAATGGCTAGCTGTTTTATCCTTTCTTAACGATCTTATAGTTGTTACCCATAGATGTCAGCACTAATCAATTATCTGAGAAATATATCTCATTTTAATATTTATAATTTTCTATTAATGAATCTTAATCATTTTAAAATATTTTGAACATTTCACTTTGCCATTTATAATTTATAGTTCAATCAAAACAATGATTAGATACAGATACCCCAATGCGAGTTTATCTACACGTATGTGTTGTCAACATCGGCATTTAACAGGAAGGTTATTCTCAAATTGAAAGCCCGTTTCCTATAATAAGTGTTTTTAATAAAAATTTAAAATGGATTTCTTTAGAACTATACCCGTGCATATGGTATTTTTCATATTTTATACTAATTGATTCAATTCAGTCTTTAATAGCTCAGATAATTCTATGGTTTTGTTTGATTTATAGGACTTTGAGGGACAGTTCAAAGCAGAAAAGCTTTCAAGAATTATTATTACTTTATTTGGGGTAAGTTTTTAAATATTGCATTAAATTATTAATTTTACTTAACCAGAACAATTTGTATACTGCTCCCTTAAGCTATTGGGTATGGCATGATTACTGATGAGCCAATTCAACATATGCCATGAAAAGCTTTATCTTTTTAATGACATTCTTCAATACTGATGACAACAAAATTCACATTGCCAGAACACTTTGACCTAGACCTTGTAAATAAATATTTAAACAGTTTTAAAAAGTCTCAAATTTTCTACTCAAAATTAAATTTTGATGCAGGGATTATTCCACAGGTTGTTGCTTCGAGTAGAGTCAGAACAAGTTTTAACTGTTTATTTTTTTCATGTTTAATATTTTCCAAAAATACAACTTATGAGGTTTAATACGGAAAGAGAATGTAATTATGGGTGATGAGTAGATTTCGGTATTAATTTCACTAAGAAGTTAAAGTTTCAACTAACATTTAGAAATAGATGATATATGTTTGTTAAAACATTCATTTCTAGTTAAAATGATTACACATTTTCCTTAATTACATTCTCTTTTCTTTTCTGAAACTCATTATAACTTGTATATTAGGAAAATATTTAAAGGGATACAAATGAAAAGTTAAAACTTGTTGTCACTCAACTCGAAGCGACAACCTACGGAATAACTACCTTTGTTTCTGATATACGCTATTTTAGAAAATATGTTTCGAGTCTGTAATGATTGTATTATTTTAAATGTTTCTGTTTATTTGCAGGTTGTTGGATTTTTCTGGGGATATATAATTCAGCAGTTTTCTCAAACTGTGTACATACTGGGTGCTGGGTTTGCTTTGGCTGCTATTGTAAGTATGAACGTTTCTCAGTATCCTCAATTTCTTTAAAACTTATCCAGTTATTTTTGACTGTGTCTCTATTGATTATAATGTTTATTTGAGAACTTTTAAAGTATCCTGTAAGTGGATACATTCAGTAGGAAATCATAGCCTTATCAGTAGTAGATTCCACACTAGTACTCTCTATTGCCATTTGTGCTAACTGCTTTCTAAATATGATATAAAATTCATATTGGAATTCTAAAAAAAAAAAAAAATCTCAGCTGAAAAGGGTTTGGGGGGTGGTGTAAATCCTGAGTGGGAATTGACATCTGTGGTCTGATCAAAGCAGTAATGATTTAATTCAAAGTTATACCTTGATGCCAACTGAAAAGGATCTATTGTCTCTCGAGGGAGTGGAAGTCCACGTTAGTAATAATTTTAATATTTTTATGTTGATGAGGAGATGTTTGACTGGATGTATCTTGAGCAATGTTGAAATGGTTTATGAGTTGGGGTATAGTGAATAAATATTACACCAATAAGCACAACTTAATTTATTTGTGCCGTTTAAACCTAATTTTTAGGCCATCATCAGGCAGAGGTAGTAGAGTTTAAGAGTCAAACTCAACCTTTAACTTATTGCCACATGAGCACTCCCAGACTTTAGACCCCTCAGTCCTAATGATGGCTTACAAATTTGGTCAAAACGTTGCCACAAATAAAATATGAGATGATGAAAGATGAACCGAAAACTATAATTTTGTTTATTGTTCATCAGTAAAATGTTGGAACAATACTTCTCAGATTGTCCTAGTGAAATCAAAAATAAATTTTATTTTGAGACATCCATCTATCTATCTATCTCTGATGGTGCTCTGGCCCATGAAGGACCCTCTTCAAATATTCTCCTCCGCTCAGAGCGATCCTCTGCAGCTCTTCTCTATCTTCTCGCTCCCAGAAGCTGTAGCTCTCCTCAACATCTTTGAGCCACTGTGGTCTGGGCCTATCTCTTCCTCTTCTACCATCTGAGCATCCCTCCATTATCTTCCTTTCTTGTCTTTCCTGATCCATTTGTTGCACATGACCCAACTATCTTATTCTCCTTTTATTAATATATGAAACTAAATTGACACTTTTATCCATGTTTCTAAGTTCTATGTTGGTTTTAATTTTGCAATATCTAGCCCCTGTAAAATAACAATACATTTATGGTAGGAGTTTTTGCCTTTCACACCTCTGATGGTCTGGTGCTGATTTTAGTAAGAGAAACTAGCCTCACAAGTGGGCGTTTTTTGTTTGCCCCTGATGCCTACATAAAGGCCACCACCATTTACTAAAAAAGAATGGAAATGTTAAGATTCATTTCTTGAGACTTCCAAGAAATTAATAGTGACTAACCCAGGTGGGAATTAAACACACATTTTGAAGGGGACACATCAGAACCCTCACTCCAATGTGCTTTGTCATCACGTCCTCAACATTTAGTAGTTTGCTCGTCTGAGCATGACCTTTATGAGCTTGGAACTAATCCCTAATTTCAAATAAGTGCTAGTGTTGCATCTGTATGTTAGTGTTATAAAATTATATTTATAAATAAATATGATTTATTATTTATTAATTATTGCTTATTTATTTTATTTTACTTAATGCTATTAGCGCTAATTGGTTGATGCTACAATGGGAGTCATAAATTTTGTCTATTCAGTTATAATTAGGATAGGGATCATTAGTGAGTAGATTTGGTACTTTATTTGAAGCACTAAATAGATTATCGTAAATTTTAAGTATAATCCAATTTTTTTTAAATTTGGTATTAAAGATGGTTATTTTAACAGAAATAGCATATTAAATATAAACTTCAAGCAGGATACCGGAAGTGGTAACCTACGTTAGCATCTAATATACATATTATTTATTATTATATAATTAGTACTTAAGTGCCAATTTAGTAATATTTTTTACACAAGTATTAATTTAAATTTAATTCCTGGTCATTTTTATTCCATTAATACCTTAATAGACTTACAGTAAAGTTAAAGGGTATCCGCATCAGATTTTTTATATTGTGTATTTTGATTATGTTTGGGATAGTTCTTGATGATCATCTATTTTATTTTATTTATTATATTAGCTCTATGGCTCTACATGAACCAAGGCCTCCTCTACCATAGCCAACCTATATCCGCGATCCTGCGCTGTTTTCCTTCATCCTCATACATGATCCGAGATCCGAGGACATTCTTTACTTTGTTTGCTCTCTGCTTCATAGATATATCATAGAAATATCAACTATTTCTCCTTCATAAATAAATTATTATTCTGTTTTTTTTAAACCTACACATGGCATTTTATTTCACAGGTTACATGATATATGCAAATTAATTTATTGTTTTAGGTAACGGTACCTCCATGGCCCATGTACAGGAGAAAACCTCTCCAGTGGCAGAAGCCAAGGCCTGAGTCTGAGCAAGGGGAACCACATCTCAAGCAGAAGAAGAAGAAATAGTTAATTATCAAAAAGAAAAAATAAATGAATTTATTTATAATGTTTGTATTTGAAGCATTCCATGATACAAATATGATTCTTTTTATTACTGTTGGGTAAGGTTATTTCAGTTTTCACTTAAAATAAACTGAATGATTAAAGATTCTCAGTCTAAAGAATCTTTTTTACTTTATTCTACTAATAAGCTGCAAAATTTTCATTATCGTCTACGAGTTGAAAAAAATTACGATAATAAAAAAAATAAATGTTTATGTTTCTTTAAAATGTACCCCTTTTGTTATTTTCTTTTTGTATTTTAATATGACATGTGACTTATTTTATGTGGCAATATATTAAGTCTTCATCTGCTAAAAGTGATTGAACGTTTGAAACAATTTGTTTTGTCCTTTGATATGCTAGAGGTTGTTTTTTTTTTCTTAATTCTTGTTTTTTCATATCTAAGTAATATAATAATAACAGCCAGCATTATTTATTTGCTAAAAGTATCAGCATATTTATTCCCTATGTTTCTTTTAATTTCAACCCTAAATATGAAGATTGTTTTTGATTATTGTTGTATAATTTATTTTATTATAATTATTAAATTAGTGACAGGGCAGTTTAAATCTCTGTGGGAAATACAAAACAGAATGTTTATTTGCTCTTCCTTGTCCAGTTTAAAACTTGGGGCAAAAAAAAAAAAAATCATCAATATAATTTAATAGATTACAAATTATGCCAATAGCTAATATTTTAAGGTTATTAATCCCTTAAAATACAAATAACCTAATTAATGAAATTAGTAATCTAATATTTGTCTAGTAAAATGGTTTCCATGGAAATGCAGTTGCCATGGCGGACACTTTGCACAAAGCTTCCGCATGAGCTTTTTATTGCATCATTACAGTTGTGTTTTCGACTATTCATAAATTGATACACCAGTCTTATAGTTAATAAATATTAGAATATTGGTCAAAGTAGTGAAAACATTTATTATTTTTGTTTTTATACTTACCCAGTAGTAAGTTATATTGGACAAACACTATATTTGGCACATGTATTTTTGATGTGCTCTAGACACTTTAGTAGACATTTGTATATACATATTTCAAGTTATCTATATGGTCAACTAATATTCTTCAATGACTATTAGTTTATATGCAAATAAGTATCAATTAGAAAACAACACTCGGAGACTTAGAAATGGTAATGAAAAATTATTATAATGGTGATATATCATCTTTAGCATAGCGTTGTTGAGTGGGGAGGGGTTGGTAAAAATGAAAATCTATAGAAGGGTGGATACTCATATCATATGGAATAAGCACAATAGATAGATAGATATAGATAGATATAAAATGCTCTTTATTATTAAATTATTTACAGCTGTTCTTTTTAATTTTACTTTCCACATTAGCAACCACAGCATGGTACTTTATACCGTCTGCCGGGAGTTTGATTAAACTACTAAACAACAACAAAACTAAAAAATAAATCAAATTTCTTTTTGACATTAATAATTAAATTCTGAAATTAAAAATTTTCTATAACGACCTGCATTACATACAAAATTATATAAACCTATAAAATTCTCTCCATTCAGAATATCTATTAATTTTTTTTTTATATCAGCTCATATTTTAAGAATTTTTTTCTATACAATTTTAAGACGGGACACACTGCCAGGAAGTGAAAACTGTTTTCAATTTCATTCAGATTACACAGTGAGCATAGCTGTATATTTTGCGAATCAATTTCAAATGGTTTGTAATTTAGATTCAGAAGTTCCCCTCTGTATTTCATAACTACGCTAATTTTTTTTGTTGCTTTAAAATGTCTATGGTAATCTATTATTTTATTTAATGAGCTGAATAAGCACAATATTATATCCATGTGCACATTAAAGGGCCGAGTATGTAAATGTGCTTACCAACAATTATTTGAGCTATTAAAAACATATTATTACTTTGAAAAGTAATTTTGTTTTTTAGTCTTATAGGATTATTATTGAGATAACAGTAGTAGGTAAGGCACTTCCTCTATTTTATAACTGTTTTTATTCATATAGGGTACTTGTATTTTTATTTAATAACATTTATGGGTTCGTTTGCTCATTTACATAAATAGAATAACCACAACCGACTCTTCTTTGCCCCATTAGAAATTAATATAATTTTAAGATTGGTTCTGTAAAGAAAAAGTTGGATGATCTTGCAGTAGTTATTGAAAATTTATTTTAGTGGGTGAATTTAAAAATACCAAGAGATGTCAGATCAGCTGATGCATTATTGAGTTGTATTTTATGCTACAGTAATTTTATCATCGGTTTCTTTAACACTGATCATTCGTCTTCAGTGTGAGATGCTGATATTTAAAAAAAAAAAGAAAAAAGATTATGGGTGTTTGGTGCATAATTATTACTGCAATATTTAATGCAGTGTCGTAAGTGCCTTTTTTTTTACTAATCAAGTTTAAAAAAATCTAAAGTATTTAAGGATTTTTTTCTAAATATATACAGAATTAATAATAAAATAGAGCCAAAACTCAAAGCATCATCTCAGAATTAATAATATTTGATAGAATATATTATTTGCTCTTGCTACTAAATTGGATCATGGTAACTAGCTCCATTTATACTGAGATGATGCTATGATGATTAACTAGTTAGGAAATGACTGTATTGGAGGTGGGACAAAAGTGGAAAATAGTAGTATTAGTAAGAGGGAAGCAATGGTGCTGTTTCTGTGCCATGATTTTTTTTTTTCAGTTTTATTTACCCCGTTTTAAATTTAATTTAAATTTAAAACAAACAAAGGAGCTAACGCAGAATAATAAAAACATTAAGTAATAATATTCTTTTGGCCATTGCATTGATTTTTGCCTCCGTAAATTAGTACATCCTTGTTTCATTCAATCTTTAATTATAGATCATCTTTAGTTAGTATTACTGTTATCGTTTTTTTATTCATTTTATTTGGTTGTCACACATGAAATGACCGTTTTTAGAACCAGGAAGAAAATAAAAATTTGAGATCAAATCTAACATATTTTTTACTCAAAGTATTTACCATCATTTTCGATACACTTCTGCCAACGGCTTACCAAGTTTTCTATCCCAGATTTGAAAAAACGTTGAGTCACTTGATGAAAGGAATTCAGAAAATGCATTTTTAATGTCTAAATCATTGGTAAACAATTTTCCTCGCAAAAAGTTGTCTAAACTCCGAAAAAAGTGGTAGTCTGTAGGGGATAGATCAGGGTAATATGGGGGTGTGGTAAGACTTCATAGCCCAAATCCTTTAATTTATTCACTGTCTGTATTGAAACATGAAGGAGCTCGTGTGGGACCCGGGAATCGAGCTTTTTCCCCGATCAATTTTAAATGCCTGGAAACTGTCGTACGACTTGTGCCTAGCTCTGACGCATATTCTCTGACTGTGTTATGAGGGTCTTCTTCGACATCATTCTTAAGATATTCGTCCTCTATTGATGTTTGAGGCCGTCCACGGGGCAGATTTTCTAATGTGTCTCCTGAGGAAAATTTTGTAAACCAACGACGGATGGTTCTTTCATTAGCTTTTCCTTCACCAAACGGATGATTAATATTTCTTGCTGCCTAAGCAGCGGAATGACCGAGTTTGTACTCTTAAAAAAAAAATTGTTCGGAAATCGCGTGTTTCCATGGCCACAGTTAAAATTATTCTAAAATCTGTATGCCTACTTGAGAAAAAAACAAACACAGTTTGCAAATTGAGGATTAACAAGTGCTCATTATAGATAGTAAATATTTTGCTTGGAATCAACAGGCAACGCTTTAATCCTCTATAAAGATTAAAATAAAAAAAATCGGACATTTCATGTGTGACAAGCCAATAAATTATTTATGCTGCTATGGCTTGTCGGACAATGCTACAGTGGTCCTCTTAAATTTTGCCTATCAAGGTATAATTAGGATTAGGATCTTTAACTAGAACCTGACACCTACAGGTTAAGCCCCTCAGATTATGCCACCACTGAGAGCATTACTAAGGATTTTTTATTGCCTTTAAAAATCCTAACCCAAAACGTTGTGGTCTCAGGATGCCAAAATCTTTTAGGCTTCTGTGCCAAAACATTATATAACATGTTACACTGAACCTTTGTACACTCCAGTGCACAAAAAAGTTGTAAACCTGGAGATGCCAAGGATTTGGGGATTTAAAAATGTCAAAATCTTTTAAACTTAAAAGTGCCAAAATATTATAGAATCAGGATTGGCCCTACCATTGAATCTGATCTTAAAACCTGTTGTCTTCGTAACACAAAAATATTTTTGAGATAGATACGCTTGAGAAGAGATCATAGGCCCTAAGAATGATTGGGGGGGGGGCAAATAAGTAAATGTTTGTTCCGTCTGTAGTTAGTCCAGTATTTGTCTTCAGTATGCCATCAAACGGTGGTCGAGAAATAGATTAATTCAGTAAGCAGAACAGATTAATATACTATTATTGGTCGACAATTTAGAATACGACCTTTTGCGAAATCGGAAGGATTCGTTACCAACGTTATAATGTATTGGTAATCCAGGTTATATCCACGTATCAAGTAGTCGTTTTCTAGAGATCACGGGCTCGCAGCCTAAGGAGGTAGCCTTAGGATTTTTTAAAAGGATTAAAAAATCATTAGTTATGTCTAAGCATGGGACGTAAAATGAAGGTCCCGATCCTGTGCTATGTTAGATACTCGTTGAAGAACCCGATTCTAATTATATTGGGACAGGCAAAATTAAGGATTCTCACCATAAAGTGACGTTAAATGAATAAACCACAACCACAGGTTGGAAGTTTCTTCGTCCTAGCAACATCATTTCAGTTCGCCATTTACATATTGATGCTATCTCATCCATATCATCATCATATTCTGTCCTCTTGAAGCGCCTATGCAGTATGATGAGGAATTCTGTACAGCCTTCCATCATCATCTATGTATTATATAAAAAACAACGGACGTAAACTGTCAATTCTCAAGTTCAAAACGCATTTTCTGACTCTGTTTCACCACAAAATCCTGAATTTTTCAGTCCTAGGATTGATGTTTGGAAATGAAAGTAAATATTTTGAATGAAAATGTTTTGATTTCATAAAATTGTTTAATTAAATAAATTTTACCTTTGAAAACCGACATTTCCTATGATACGAAGTATTACTATATCTTTACCTATATCTTATATATTATATATCTCATCTTATTATTTGTTTATAACTATCTATATGCAATATTATATCTATTATAACTATATTTTCTTAAAATTGTGAAATAGTTTAGACTGTTGGTCTCTGAGTGATTTAAAAATAGCTTGGCGTCTATTATTTGTGCGAGGC
This sequence comes from Troilus luridus, assembly GCA_964056705.1. Taxonomy (NCBI): domain Eukaryota; kingdom Metazoa; phylum Arthropoda; class Insecta; order Hemiptera; family Pentatomidae; genus Troilus; species Troilus luridus. Next base: position 27,176,821 of record OZ057417.1, on the reverse strand, counting down.
TCTCCGCCCACACCTGCTCCTCATGATCCCTTTGCATTTCTTGTGAAGGACTCGAAGAAGCATATCCTCCAGGATTAAAAACTATAAGTAAGTTCTTTAAATTATATATAATTGCTTTAATGAAGGATTCCTTCCCTAAGTATCCCTCGTGATCCAGCTCTTTGCACTGAATGTGTTTGGATGTAATGATTGAAAAAGGAATATAAAATGGACGAAAATGTGTTACAGTGCTTACTGGAATTTATCAATTTTTTTTAAAATTTTTAATACTTAATATTTACGTTTTGTTCAATCCCAGATTAATTCTACTGGAAAGTTCGTTGTTTCGCTGTATAACAACTTCTTGCAATATAGTTATTTATAAAAATATTATCTATAATATGATCAATGAACCATTAAAATATTTCTCCCGTGTTTTACCTTATATAAAATATTTCTTGTAGGAACGAAAAACGTAACGAAAACATGAAACGAAAGTATGAAAGTAGTGGGAGTGAGCAAAATATTGATTTTTTTAGTTTTTGACTTTTATAAAAATATAAAAAAAATTCAATAATATGTCTAAAATAGTAAATTATTGATTTTTCGATTAATTAATAATATCAAATTCAATTTTATTATCATTTTATAATCTTTTTAATGGGAGGAATAGCCAAGAAAATAATTAGATATAACTAAAAGCATTATATTTAATTATGATTTTATTTTAAATTAGTAACTGAAATTTAAATTAAATTATTATTGACATTTATTTCAGGCGGTGAAAAGGAGAGGGATTTAACTATTACGAAACGTATTCGATTTTTTTTTATTATATATTATAAATTATATTATTTTATGTTTCCGATAAAAGTAGTGTAAATTAATAAATTATTGATTTTTCGATTGAATAAAAATACCAAATTCAATTTTATTATCATTTATAATCTCTTTAAAGGAGTGAAAAGCATTAAGTAATTTGTATAAAGAAAATTATTTCATTTAATTATTATTTTATTTTAAATTATTAAAAGTTTACTATTATTTATTTAATAATAAAATTAGTGAAAATAAGTGAACTGTATATGAGATTCAATTTTATTAGAATTTATTTCAGCCGGTGAAAAGCAGATAAAATATTTTATTTAATTATGTTATTTTTTTATATTATCTATCTATACATATTATAAAACAAAGTCCTCGGCTTCATTTGTTCGCTGTAAACTCAATAACAACTGCACGGACTTTCATTCGGTTTTCACCAATAGATAGAGTGATTCACCAGCAAGGTTTAGGTATAAAATTTGTCGAGGTTTTGTGTAAATGGGTTGGAATATCGATGGGTTTCACCGAAGGCGATGCTTGCCTAATCCCGTGCAATTATATAACGTGCAAGATAATAAATTCGTATATAAAGAAATATTTGGTTTTGTTTTTATTTTTGTAATTTCTATTGTACCATAATATTCACGTGGTCCTAATTGGCCGGTACGTGGAAAAAAAATTACATTACACAGACAAATATGTAGGCATAATATGCCTTATTACCCGAGGAAAGCTAGGGTGGGTCGCTAGTAAATTATATATTTTTTCTAATATAAGTAGTGTAAGTTAATAAATAATTGATTTTTCCACAAAACAAATTAAAAACAGATTTTTAAGATTATAAAATGCTGATAACATTTAAAAATTTTAAATTTTGTATCTTTAATGTGGGTTTAGTGTATATTAAAATATTAATTAAAAATATACATAACCGTACTTAAATCTACCTTTGTGTATGATATTTATAATTATTATTTTAATTTTCTTTTTGGAAGTGGAATTTAAAGGTAGTGATTAGTAGAATTCGATTAAAAATCAAAAAATAATGAATCATTGATGTATCTCTCTTTCATTGAGGATTTGTTTTTCTCAATATGTTATCAAATTTACTATAAACTATTTTATTAATGTTTTTTGAAGTGTTAACCTGATATTATTGTAAATGATTAGGTGGATCTATAAAGGTTTGGAAAATTCCCAGAAGACGAAATCGGCCACATTCCATCGCATATCTAACCAGAATAAACTACGAATTTTTTTTTTATTCAAGCCAAGATTTTTCTGCTAAAGCTTAGTAATTCATTGTGATAACCTTGATATAACATTTGTTATATTATTATAAATATTTTAATGCCCTATTTATATATATTATTAAAATTATTGTTACAATTCTCAAAAAATAATGTTATTTTGGTAGGGTTTATAACTCAAATAATTTTCATGGTAGATATTAAACTTTTTTACTTCGTCCTATTATTATTTTGGTAGCTGTTTTATATCATACTGCTGTTTGTAATATTATTTCATCACTCAAAGATTTCCACTGTTTTAAACTGAATATAACTTATTTTTTTTAAAGTTCACCATTTTTTAAAAAAATTAACAGCTGATCCATCCAAAAAAATCTGTACCAATACAGATCACGAAGCAACTCAAGTTCATTACATGGTAGTGTTTGTACTGTTTCCAGGACAACGGTTGCGCAGGGATGTTATTTCTCCGATACCTATTGTGACTGCACCACCACATATGTACCCCCTAGTTAGAGTACCCACTTTATGGGGGCTAGTTGAGTCCCAGGAAGGTCTGTAGATCCTTAATGACCCTTCCGTAGCTGTTAACTGACTAAATAATTTATTTGCCTAAACCGGATTTGAACCCAGGATCTTCGGCATGGCGATTAGAGCGCTACCACTGAGCTACTCCGCTTCCATAATTGATTACAATTACTCTTAACATAAGATGATATATTGTCATGCTCATTCTATCTTTATTTTTAAAAATTTGTAAGATTAAATTCTTGAGGTTCAGTCGTATACTCGTTAAACTATCTTTTGGCTAAGTTTCGAGACTGTAATGTTCTCATAACCATGTTCAAACAGTAAAAATACCCGCTTTTGTGAGTTATATTAAATCACACCCTAATCTAAATATAAAATTGACACACCACTCAAAAAAATACCAGTGCAATATTAACATACGTATCCAACAATATGAACAATATTTATAGAATATATGATAATCTATACGTATAAAATGCTTTGTCGTGAATGACTGACGGATCAACGCACAGCCTATATCGCTCGTAGAGACCTGAAACTTGGAGGGTGTGTTCTTTGTATGACGTAGGCATCCGATAAGAAATGATTTTCCGAAATTCTACCCCTACGTGGGTGAAAAAAGGGGGCAAAGTTTGTATGCTGGCTCGCGTGTTTCTTACTCGTAAAATCTACATATTTTCGCAGAACAAAACAAATCAACAGCTTCACTTCTCAACAAGTTCACTTCTCGCTGCAGGCGTACGACAAGTGAAGCCGTTATACTAAGTAATCCTTTTCAATAAAATCAATAACATTACATACTAATCTTTTATTGACACGAACAACAGTAAACTTCTGTCTGTCTCATTTGTTTATCAGTATCAATGTATGTTTCTCGGCTGTGATGATCCGTCAGTGATGAAATTCGATATGGATGATCTCAAGCCTGGGGAAGAACATAGGCTACTTTTTATCAACACACCACACTGGCGAAGTTTATATAAAACTGTAACCTGATTGACTAACACAACCAGCGGTCAACGCACAGCAGAAACCACTGAACTTAGCATCTTGAAATTCGCAGATAGGTTCTTTTTACAGCTTAAATGAGCACTAACAAAGGAATTTGGACAATTCCACCCCCAAGGGTTTCACCCTTAATATAATAGGGGTTCAAAGATTGTATAGAATTCGTCAGTTTAGAAGTTAGACATCTGAAATTTCGGATAGAAGACGAGTAACTTATAGTTAAAAAAAATTAAATTATTTATTTAAAATGATCTGTCACGAAACTTTATGTGGCAGACCAAATTCCACGCGAGCGAAGCCGTGGGCAAAATCTAGTCTAAATATAAAATTGACACACCACTCAATCAAAATACCAGTGCAATATTAGCATACATATCCAACAATATGAACAATATTTATAGAATATATGATGATAATATGTATATATAGCTGTTAAATGAATACATTTATTTTAAACAAGAAAAAAATGACGATCAATGGCCTGTCTCCAAGGTTCAAGCTTCTTTTAGTAGAACTAAAATAAAGTTAATTCAGTCAACTAACTTTAGCCAATTAAAATACCACCCACATTTTAAAATTAAATTGACCATGGTTACAATTTTTCTTGTTTGTTACTTTTGATGGGTTAATTTTTAAATTATATTCAAGATCTGTAAAAATATTTGGGGTATAATATAAACCTATATTTGGGGTGTTACAATAATGGGAGATATTCAATGATTTGGGATGAGAAAAAAAAATCTTGAAATTTGATATTTGATAACCTACTTCATGTTTATAACCTTCCTGCTCAATGGTTGTCATAGAAACAGTTAAGCTTCTATCGTGTAGTGAACACATACTCTTCATGGGTTTGGTTATTTTTTGTTTCTCTTTTTTTCCCTCAAACTTATAAAATAGTATTAAAACAGTTTAGAAAAACAGTTTTCTCGGAGTTGCTAAAATTTAAAATTAATACCAATACATTTGAGTTAAGGAATCGAGATTTTCTGCAATGTGTTGGAATAGATCAGAAATCTATTATTAGGGAATTCGGTCAGAATTCAGAATTGGAATGTTTAATGTCCCCCCCCTTCCTCCTCATCCTCCAATAAATCGCTGTACTAATGTTTCTTTGTCTATTTTATTTTAGTGCTTATTTATTTTAGTGCGTATTTAAGCCTTTGTAAAGGGGAGCGGGGTAGATCAGCGGGTAGAGCTCTGAGTCGGTATGCCGAAGGTTCCGGGTTCTGATCCGGCTGTGGCTGATAAATTATTTAATCTGTGGTTGGAACCTGTGGGATCTGACGACCCTCCTCTGGCTCGTCCAGCCTCAATAAAGTGGATACTCTTAATTCTGGAAAAAACCTGGCGCTTGAGCGTGATCTCGGATAAATCACCTCTGTGCACAACCGTGAACTAGTTTCTATACGGTGTACTGAACCCATCCTGGGTTGTATTTGTACAGGGTTTTTTAAGCCGTTATAAGGGTAATGTGGAGTAAATAATAAAAAAATGTTAATTAAAATTTGAAGAGTCCTCGGAAGAAAGAGGAAAATGAAATACTATTTTCGAAAGGATTAGTTAAATACGTCAATATGCATACACTGTTGAGAGGAAAGATATGGCATAAATAAAATTTGGTGTGTTCGTTCGACGCGTTAGAGAAATACTTATAGATCGAAGCAGTGCTGTAAAACTATTTGAGTTTTTAAATCATATTCCGTTATCCGGTATTTACGCCTGATAAATCCTTCAATTCTTCTATAATTCATTTAACTTCAAACATTGTTTCACGAATATTTTCACTTTCATCTTCAGCCTCCATTCTTCTCGGGTTCCTAAAATTGCTTTTAGATTCTCCGGAAGGCAGCAACTGGAACAGGTGTTCAATGTATTTTCCAAAGCTGTGTATTTTAGCTCGAAAATAGGCTCCATGCGCGTTTAGAATTTGCGAGTTAGAAGTCTTTTAGGATACAACTAGCTGGAAGGCGTGGCTGGGCGGTAGCGAAAAGCTGCAATGGCATCTTTAAGAGATTTGGGGACTCTCTTAACAGAACACCATGATTTTTCAGAATTACTAGCGTGTTTTCTCTATTAAATCTGAATTTGATATTATCATCTCATTGGAGAAGGTTGAGAGGCCCCCCCTTGCCAAAAACCTTGGAGTCAGAGTCCTGAATAGAATATCAGACTGCCCATGGCTCCATAGCCCGTCCCGTTGGGGTCGATTCACCAGTGTCCTTCACATCGATGAACATTGGTTCCGAGGACAATCATAAATTTGTCTTGAGGATTGCTGTTCGGGAACAGCAGTAGCAGGACGACCTATATTTCTTTCCTATTGTAATTATAATTGTTCCTTTATTACGTATAAGAAAGCAAAATACTACATACTGAGGGTAAGATAGCATAACAACCTTCCATAGGCAAGATTGTGGGTTCAAAGTCCGGATGTACTTATGGTTTTTTAAAAGGGAGTAAAAAATCCTTGGTTATGCCGTCCTTCAGAGGGATGTAAAATTGATATTCCTGTATCCGGCTGTGGCAGATAATTATTTAATATGTTAACAACCACGAATGGACCTCAGTGGAATATCACAACCCAGACTCTGTAGAGTGGGTACCCTTAATTAGAAGAAAATTCTGGCGGGGCAGTGGACAAATCACCTCCCTGCACAACCGCTGTTCTAAAAACAGCCCAGTCTCTAGCATGTATTGAACTCTTAATGGATTGTAATGGTACAGGTACTTTTTTGGCTCAGAATTATCATGGATATTCTGTGACTATTTTGCGAGCCTGTTATTTAGAATCAAGGGACCAAATAACATGATTTATAACATTTATTGAACTTTTATTCAAATCAAATAAAAAAAAGACAAATGACAAAAAAAAAATGGCCTCAGCCCAGAGACATAGAGGTTAAAGGCTGTACAGGGCGTTCCTCTAAGAAGAGACCTTTGACGTCATTGGACAGTGAGTCAGGAGGCATCTCAACTGCCGCCACTTATTTTTAGTGGTTTTGGCAGAAGCGGCTACAACACTCACTTCGCCTCCGTACAAAGACCGCTGAAATGAATCATTTGAATTCATCGGAACTTACCCATATAATTGGAAATTGCATTTTGTTTGTAGTATACACAATATATTGAAGTTATTTTTCAAAAATACAACGTTCGTTGTCCTGATTGTATGGTACGAGTGATATGACAACATGTTATTTTATTACTCAACACACAATATTTTTTAAAACAATTTATAACCGTCCATTAAAAGTTTAGCCTCTCATATTTTTTATTTATAACAGCTGTAATAAATGAAGTAGGCTGTTTCGCTATCACGGGAAATTACAAATTTAAGAAAAGCGTTCGTATATTAGCGACGCAGTTTTCTTTACCTGTGTTTAAAAAAAAAACTTTGACCACTAAAACCCATTAAGGGTATTTAGTTCAGAATATGGTAGAGATTACTGTGTCCGGGACAACGGTTGTGAAGCGAAGTGATTTATCACGTTCAACTGCTAGGTTTTCCCTCAATTACGGTACGCTTGATTGGGAGGACGCTGTGAGCTGGAACTGACACAACATATCCCTTCACCATAAAATACAATCTAACCCATCCTAACAACCCCATAGAAAAACCGCTGTGGAAGATGAATTGAACCACTGAGTGGAAAAAGGGAATAAGTGACTGAAACCTATTTCTTCAGAAACGCAAAAAAACTGTCTAAATAGATTTCTGTTCATCTTACAAAATTACATTAAAACATGAAAAATATACTTTCATACCTGGGCAATGTTAATATATATCTATTACAACATTAGTTTATACTTTTAGGACGTAGGAACTATTTATTTATTTAAAAGTTATTCCCTTTTTACAGGCTCACCACCAGACAGCCTATTCATTTTAAATGGCCTAGGGCTACTGAGATATTCCCTTTTTCTGATGAGTAAGTGTGCCTACACATGATAAGAAAAATGGCTATCTCAGTGTATATTACAGCAAAAATCGATTAATTCCCTTTTTCCACTCAGTGGTTCAATTATTTAATATATTAACATTCTTGACTGGACCCTATGGGATCTGACGACCTTCCAATCAATGCTACGGAGAGTTGTGAGGAGGCTGTGAGTTGGAAGCGAACAGCAACAAGAATGCTTCACTCAGTGCTATGGCACAATAGTCTATCTCAAGAGAATAAAAAGAAAATATTTTATTCTGTTATTGAGAATATTCTCACATATGTAACAGGAACAAGCATTTCTGCGAAAATTTTCTCCATAATTAGAGCAGTATTATTATTATTATTTTGGCTCTACGGTCCTGCAAGAACCATGGCGGCCCTCCACTACTACAACCGACCAATCTCCGCGATCCTGCGCTATCCTCCTCCAGTTTTGTACTCTTCGACATCATTCAGCCATCTGATCCGAGGGTGTCCTCTGCTTCGTTTGCCGTCTGGTTTCTCATAGAGCATTCTCTTTGGTACCCTTTGGTCTGATATTCTCTCTACCTGTCCCATCCATCTAATTGTGGCTCTCATTATCAACGACACATGTCCGGCACCCCAAAGAGCTCCATCAGCTCCTCATTCTTTCTTCTTCTCCAGAGAACTAGTTAGAGCAGTAGAAATGGATTATTGGAGGTTTTTAAAGAAGTCTAGGGCAGATAAGATCAGGAATGAAGTTATAAGGAAAGAATGACGAGAGGATAATGAGAAGGAAACTGAGACGGTACGGGCACGCATAGTGACTCCTGTTCGATGGCCAGAAAAAGTAAGGGATTGGGCTCCTGAAAAAAAGAGGCGTTCCAACAAGGACATGGAGTAAAGAATGGGAGGAAGAAATGGTAGCGAAGAGTGTCCGAAGTGAAGACAAGAAGGTAGGGGCCAATTGAAAGAACTGACTTGAGGGTAACCCTACAGGGGAAATAAAACCTGTACCAGTAAAAGCCATGAAGGGGCTGGAGTTCAGTACGTGTTAGAGACTGTACACGCTCAACCGCCAGATTTTTATCTCTACGGAGCCGTTGGAGGATCTGTGGATCCCGCAGGGTCTATCTATGGCTGTTAACAGATTAAATAATTTATCTGCTACAGCAGGATTTGAACCCGGGACCTTCGGCATAGCAACTCTACACACTGAGCTACCCGCTCTCACTTCAAACTTACAACATTCGTTGCCTGAATTGTACAGTGAGATGGCTATAACGCCATTTTATTCGTTTTTCTAATTTTAGCCTGTTTTCTTTCCCTACTTGAATTGATTACAGTTTCTTATTTAAGGTTTTTTTTTCTGGCATAAATAGGCTTGTAGATACATTCTGCATAGATACTGCGGTTAAAAGCAAGGAATGCTTGGTATTTTTTGGCCTTAACTTGGCTCGTTTCTTTGATCTCTTAATTATTTTTTTATTCAATGAAATTTACAACTGCATTATACTAATACAACAAGTATATAGGATGAATGGTACATGTTGGCAATAATAAAGACAAGTAGAGAAACTACCCAGTGGTAGTACTCAAATAAAAAGTTCAACTTAGTAGGTCACGAGGCCATCTTGTTTTCAGACACCTCGGAGGATTATCAGGAATTGAAGAGGTTGCTAGGTTTGAAACTAGTGGGTTTGAGTGGAAATAAGAAATTTTGTGGAAAAGTTTGTTATGAAAAGGCAACAAAATGACATTAAGGTCATTATGGATCTTTTTGTTCGTAACAATGTAAGGAGCATTGAAGGTTTAACGAAGGATTTTGGACTTAATATCTTGTCAGGATTCGTACTTTTTATTATTATTTATTTTTAAAATTATTTTCTGCCACTTTTGGTGGCACACACCTGGCTACGGCCTCGGTGAATAAATAGTTAAGTCTAATTTTCTTCAAAATGAGTTTCTTGTACTTAAGTAAGTGAAATCGAGTTATTTTCGTAGTGAATAAGGGGCTTAGTAAGGCATTTGCTTGAAAAGGAGTTATTTTTTATATTACAACTCCATTTCAAGCCAAAAACTACGCTAATGATACGATTCCGATTGTCTAAAAGCAGTTAACTCTCCCTGGACCAAATCCGACTTATTCACCGGAGCTGTAGATATATTATGTTTCTTTTTCTTTTCACGTTTGTTATTCTAAAGGGACTAAAGTCCCAGAATAAAGTCACTTTTCTATTCTATTCTATTATAGTGTCTTATTTTGAATTTCAAAAGAGGGGCTTTTTATTTATTTTTTTCAAACAAACTTATAATTTTCTGGCATTTTTCAGTAATTACGATATGGCCCTTCGAGGAAACCTGGTGAGCAAGCAGTACAATTCACCAATAAACCTTTACTCAAACGAAAACGTAGCAGATGCATTGCACAAGCAGAAGCAAGTCTTGGCCAACGGCGCAGTAGGGTGAGCCATTTATATTTATCATACCACTTTACTAATATTCCATATTTACATTGGCAACCATATCAAAATTTATGGAATGTTTATAATTAATATTTCGTCGCAAGGTTAAAATTCTTTCTAATTATGTCGTGCCTCTTGGCATCGTTATAAAGAAGCTTCATTGTCGTTTTGTATTTCGGATTTGTTAGAAGAAATATTGTTTTCGATACTCAATATTATGGTATAAGTAAGCATTTTGAAGGTTACTACTAATATTTGTTGGCACATTCCGTAGCACTATATACTATCTGAAAAATATGTGTTACTTGAACTTGTGATATTTTGCCGCGGTTGCCTAGTAACTACTTTTTGTATAGTCTTTTGTTCTGCTCGATCAGTTAAATTATAAACATATTTAAAAATAAAAAAAATCACAAAGCCACTGTCCCTTACTTTAAGCCGTTGCACAAAATATAGCACTGTTTTTTAATATAAATGACTAAAATGAAATGCATCGGTTAAAAAAACAAAACAAAACAAGCTACATACATTTTTTCCAATATTTCGATTTTAAGAAGTTATTAATTTCAATACAAAGAATCATGATTACAAGTTTGTTTTTAGATGGTACAATTATTTTTGTATAGATAATTATTCCACAGGTTGTCGATTTGAGTTGATTCACAAGTTTTAATTTTTCATTCGTTCCCTTTATAATATTTTCCAAAAATACACTTTAGTATGGAAAAGATAATGCAATTATGGGAAACGTGCATACTTCGGTAATCATTTCATCTAGAAATGAACGTTTCAACGAACATATCGATGCCTTAGTTCACAAATGTTTTAAGTGCAAATTTTTCAAAAATGGGTTTTGTTATCTAAATAACTAGCTTTTGCCCACGGCTTTGCACGCGTGGAATTTGGTCTGTCACATAAAGTTTCGTGACAGATCATTTTAAATAAATAATTTAATTTTTTTTAACTATAAGTTACTCATCTTCTATCCGAAATTTCAGATGTCTAACTTCAAAACTTACTGATTCCATACAATCTTTGAACCCCTATTATATTAAGGGGGAAACCCTTGGGGTGAAATTGTCCAAATTCCTTTCTGAGAGCTCATTTAAGCTATGCAAAGAACCTATCTCCGAATTTCAAGGTGCTGAGTTCAGTGGTTTCGGCTGTGCGTTGACCGGTCAATCAGGTTACAGTTTTATATAAACTTCGCCTGTGTGGTTTGTTGATAAAAAGTAGCCTATTTCCTTCCCCAGGCTTGAGATTATCCATATAAAATTTCATCACAGACGGATCAGCACAGCCGTGAAAGATAAATTGACACTGATTAACAAACGGTACGGACAGAGTTTACTGCTGTTCGTGTCAGTAAAGGATTAGTATGTAATGTTATTGAATTTATTTAAAAGGATTACTTAGTATAACGGTTTTTTTGTGTGTTTTTTCTTAGCCCCTTTGGGTTTGAAGGTTTCTAAGTAGAATTGAAGATAGGATGGAGAGGTATCTCTTGTACTGTACGATGTACATTTTAAGAGGAGGATGAGAAGGAGGAAGGTTCTAATTTATTTATTTATATTTACTAGCTGTAGATTTTTCCGGTGATGGGGCTCACCGTGTCCTTTTCCTTTTATTTGTTTATTTTATTAATTTCTCAGTTCAGGCTGAGACTTTGTACGTGATCTTGCCACGTTTGTGGCCGTCCTGCTGGGGTGAGTGTCGGAAAAAGAGGGTTAGTACAGTATTTCAGGCTGTTCAAAAATTTAATGTGTCTATGTTTAATGAAGTCTGTAACTGTCGGTATGTCGAGAGTAGTGTGTTGGAGGTCCGTTTTTGTTTTGTTAAATGTTGTGTGTCTCACTATACGTTGCAGTACTCCATTCTGAAACTGTTGGAGATTTTTCGCTGTTGCCGGCGTGATGTTACCTAGTAGTGGTGCTCCGTAAAGGATGCTCTTGTAGATGGTCAACTTGAGGCGGAGGGATAAGTTAGGAGATGTAAGCAGGTGGTTAAGTCTGTAAGACTTGGTCCTAACCGATCTGAGTTTCTTCTTGCAGTGGTAGGCTAGTTTAAGGTGCCGGTCAAGGGTGATACTTAAGTAGACTATGCTGCTCGCTGGTCTGTTTTCGCGTTCCGCTACCCTATAGACCATAGGGAGAGGGCGGCGCTTTTTCCCCTGAAAGGAGAAACTTATGCAGTCCGTCTTTTTAGGATTCACTGTGATGTTGAGTCCTTCTAGCTTCTGTGTGATGCTCGCACAGACCTCCTCCGCCTCCCGTAGACCTCTCTCAGTGCTGATCGAGGTGCTGTAGATCGCTATGTCGTCGATTGCTACAGTAGGCTGCTACAGTAGCTTTTTTGTAGTTGGTTCCAACAGTTTCAGCTATGTATATTGAGAAAAGTACTGGAGATAGCACAGACCTCTGAGGTACTCCGCAGGTGAATGCGATGGCTTCCGATGATGTTTCGCCGATACGGACTGCTATCGTTCGCTGTTGAAGAAACGACCGTAGAAGTGAAGTATGTTACTTGATTTCTTTTGTTCAGCGAAAGTATGTAGATTTTGCGAGTAAGAAACACGTGAGCTAGCACACAAACTTTGCCCCCCCTTTTCACCCCCTTAAGGGTAGAATTTCGGAAAAACCTTTCTTATCAGATGCCTACGCCATACAAAGAACACACCCTCCAAGTTTACGGTCTCTACGATTAGCGGTTTAGGCTGTGCGTTGGTACCTCAGTCAGTCATTCAGGACAAAGCATTTTATAAGTATAGGTATTGTAAAGTTTTGATCAGGAAGTCATAGATATAAAATATGTTATCTTTAAATTTATATCTATAAATTTTATTGATATAAAATTGATAGAGAAGCTGTGAAGGTTACAAAAATATATCGTGAGGTTAAACTTGAACTGTACTTCTTGCGTTAAATTATTAGATACTTTTATTTCTTTATGAAATGACTACTGAAATCTCAATGCCCCTCTTGTATTTTTGGAAAAAATAATACGAATAAACAGTTAAAACTTGTTATAATTCGACTTGAAGCGACCACCTGCGGATCAGATACCTTTTTATCTGACCCATAAAACAAGCCTAACTTAAAAAAAAATTATTAAATAACCAATAGGTGTGTGCTCATTAGGTGATTATAACCAAATAGGCTCATAGGCAAATAGGGGAGTACAAAAAAAGTACTAAACTTAACTTCAATTTCTATAATAATATCGACTCTACCTCAACTAAAACGTTAAGTACCTCCTGTAATACAATTAAATGAACAAACTGCTGTATAATTTGTAAAATGGGAATTGGTCCTCCGTTAGGCGGAGAAGTGTTACCCCCTTAGTTACGTTAAAAATAATGAAATCAATGTCCGTTGAGAGCGGGTTAGCTCAGTTGTAGTTGTCATGCCAACGGTTTCGGTTCAAATCCGGCTATGACAGGTCATTTATTTAACAGCCGGGACAGACCCTGTTGGATCTCGAGACCATCCTTGGGTCCACCCAGCCTATATAAAGTGGGTACCCTCAATTGGGAGAAACCTGGTGTGTTGAGCGTGATCTAGGACAAATCTCCTCCCTGCACAACGGTTGTGAGTATGAGGAGTATGCACCACCGTTGCTCAATAAACAGTACAGTATCTACTACGTACTGAACCCTAGACCCTTCATGGATGGTAGCTTTTATGTTAGACTTTTTTTTTTAATATCCATTACTCATCAGTTGTTTTTTCAATGGAAAATGCAATCATTATTATTAGATGATAATAATAACAATTGTTTACACTTGTACGCGAAGTACCCGCTGACTCATTCGAACCCTGCCAAACAAATGACAAACTAAGATGAGTGTTGATCTGCTTTGGTTCATGGCTTGACCCTGGTTTGTAAAACCGTTACTTGGCAACCCGTTCGATAATGACTCATTGGGATTCAATGCGTGTAATATTAGATTTCTTTTTTTATGATTCCAAAAATATATGGCGGAGGTCGAACGCTTTCCGATAACGGGGACATCAAACCTAGCCTAACAATGATAAACAAACTAAAACTCATTAAAAGAAATAAATTTTCAAATTACATAATATGTTAGCATTGGTTTAATATTATTATTATATACTAGCTTTTGCCCGCGACTTCGTCCGGTTTGATTTTGAATAAAAACTTATGTGTGGTTTTAATGGAGAGTGAATCAACTAACTACCTACTCCAACTTAAATTAAAGTTGTACTCCATATTATTCACAATGACTAAAAGCATTTGTTAATTCAGCCAGCTTACTAATTCTTATTCCTTTGTTGATCGATTCAATCCTATTAAATATTAAATAGCATAACTACAGAACTTTCCATGTGTTTTCGATTGAAATCCACTATGTAATATCCAAAACTGTAATCTCTTGAATTAAAATGCACACTCGGATGGTACTAGAGGTATCTGTGGGAAAAAAAGTTTCTGCTCGACCACATCCCTTAATTACAGTAGCTTCTATATTTTTGTCTAGTCCCTGCACACTAGTCCCATTGCACAATTTTGGAGGTTTTGAATTTCGGAGTAGCATTGCAGGTGGCCCAACTTTATGTAAAAGTTTATGTGCTGGCAGACCAGATGGAAAGTATTAAAAAATTCTGAGGGATAGCGCAGGGCTTCGTCAATTTCAACTACTGAATTTATTGACTTTTTTTCAATCAGCTCGCCTTGGAATGCCCCTAGAAGCATATCATTGATTTCGATGCACTCTAATTTCTATCCCTTTAATAATCCCTTATTATTATTATTTCATCCCCCATTTTTAAATTTAAAATTAAATTAAATGGGGTTGATTTTCGGAAAAATAAAAAAACACTTAACTCTTAATTTTAAATGTAGAAATGAAATCTAAAATTAAAAATTACGTAAGTCTTGTACAAACTTTCATCCCTTATTGCAGGCTTCTGGGGGTTGATTTTGCAACATCTTTAATACCATTGCTATTATTTTTAAAAGTAAAGCCTGCTTACTTATTTTCACTTCTCTAACTTGACATGCTACGATTTCCCCTATTTTACACTTTTAGGGGTTGGTTTTCAAAAAATAAAAAAAAACCTAATTCTTTATTTTAAATGTAGAAGCTGAATCTACAATTTCATGGTGTTCGCTTTAAAAATGAATTTTCTTTATTACAAACGTTTGTCGCCCTTATCATCCTCTTTGGGGACGAATTTTCAAAAATACTTTCTTAGTGCGTGTTGGCCTTATAAAATGTACCTATTGTCCAAATTTCAAGTCTGTAGCTTATGCAGTTTTGGCTCTACGATGGTCTTTTTAGTCAGGACTAACTCTTTTATATATATATATATAGATTAAATAAAACAAAAAAACAAACACTGTACCACTACAGTCATGAAGTGTCTTGGGTTCAGTACATGGGTACAGACTGCTGTTTTGATAATAACTGTTATACAGGAAGTGACTTGTGCCAGATTACTCTCAATTGCCATGTTTTGCCATCAATTGAGGTACCCACTTTATAGAGTTATAGAGATCCAGATCACTGAGGATTTATCTATGGTTGTTAATATATATTAAATAATTTGCAATGAAAGGAAGTGATTTCGCAGATATCAGGCTTAACCACCATGTTTTTTCTCCCAGTTTGATTGGCTGGCACTCACTTTGATTGGGCTGGGCGAGGCCTCAAAGGGTCTCCAGATCCCACAGTGATGATAGATGGCTAAGTAATTTATCTGTCACAGCTGGATTCGACTCCGGGTCCCAGTGGAGCTACTCGGTGCTCTCTATGTTTTACTCAACAAAGTATAAGACTTTATGCCCATTTGTGTATGTATTGTTTCCATGGCAACTTCACACCTATTGAAAGAAATTTGGCAACACAAAAAAATATATATGAAATAGAAGTAAAAAGTATGCATCCTTTTATCCTTTATTATTAATATTATTAACTGCTGAAGCTTTAATTATTGCTCTCGCTACATTTAATCATGGGATCCTATATTAATAAGGGGTCCTATTCTCTGCGTTGCAACTTTAATTTAAGTTATCACAGTTTTAAGTGAGGGAGTTGAGTAGCCCAGTGTGTTGAGTGCTGAGTTGTTCAACTTGACGATCCTGGGTTCGAAGCTACAAATAAAGTATTTAATCTGTTAACAGTCATTCATCAACACTGTGGGATCTGCAGAACGTCTTGGCCCGCCTAGTTTTTCTAAAATGGGTACTATAAATCGGATGAAAGCCTGGCGGTTGAGAGTTATCTCAGCTAAATTACCTCCCTGAACAACTGTTGTCTCGGAAACAACATATGGTATACCATGAAATCAACCCATAACCTTTCATAAATTGTCGTGGGACATTTACATATACATTTTTTTTAAAGAAACGGATAGCCTATTAAAAAGATATAAATACAATTTCTCGTCAAATATCAGCATGCTATATATATATTATTCCAACAAAAAATTGAATTAAATTCTTCCGTAACAAAAGTAATAACAGAAATAATAAACATTTCTCCACATCTAAGAGAAATTTATTGACCTCTACCCGGACCATTTTCTTCCACATATTTATTATTATGTTTTGACCTAAGTTGCAGGTCTTCTTCAGGACATGTAATGTAGGTCACAAGTTCAGTTTGATACTTGTGACCCACATTACAAGCCGTGAAGAAGACCTGCAAGGTGTGTCGAAATGTCAGTTTGTAATAAATAGTTTATTGCTATTTAAGGAATTATTTTTGTTACGGAAGAATTTAATTCAATTTTTTGTCGGAAAAATGTATGTAGCATGCTGATATTTGACGAGAAATTGTATTTATATCTTTTTAATAGCCAATTTTTTTCTATAAAAAAAATGTATATGTAAATGTTCCACGACAATTTATGAAAGGTTATGGGTTGATTTTCTCAATCAAGGTCAACTATTATCATTGAATAATAATTAATAGTTTATCACTATTTAAGGAATTATTTTTTTACCTCCACCTGCACCATTTTCTTCTCCAATAATAATTTTGCAATAACTAATTATATATATTTTTCCTGCAACCATTGAGTAATGGTATCCATTACTCAACTAAAACTGGTGTGGAAAGACCCACTTGGAAAGCCCCACGTGGAAAGTCCCACAGCCGAATGCTTGCGTGGTAAAATTCACTCGGGTGTAATAAAGTGGCACTTTCCTCACTTGTCAAATAAATAAATATTTCAACGAAACCACGGAGTGTGAAAATTTGCTATTCTTCCCCCTTTTGATGATCATCTAATATGCAATATTTACAGAGCATCTGGGATTATAGTTTATCGTTAATTGTATTCAATAAGTTTAATAATATTTGGTTTAAAATACTTTGTACAATAGGTTTAAAATTTACACTAAAAAATGTACCACTAAATTTAATTAAAGTTCACCCAAAAATATGTATCGCCCCGTAGTATTTAAAGTAAAAAGTAATTCTAATATTAAACATTTAAGTATTTACTGAAGGTAGTTGCCAAGTATTTTATTAGGTTTATTCTTGGCAATACCACATAATAAATCCCGAAACACTTAGTGTTGCTGGAAATGGATTGTAGATTTTAGACAGGTAGGTCACTAGGACAGACTAACTTTAGCTTTAACAAGAAACCAACATCCATTTACTAACAGAAGTTTAACAGAAATAATAATTAATTTTGAAAATATTTATATTACTATTGTATTTCCAGATTGAGGAAATAATCATAGGTTGTAAATAATCATTGCCAGGAGGAAAAATATAAAAATAGGATTTACAGTATATTCATGAATGCATGAGCTGAAAAATATCAAAATTATTACTGTTTAAAATTTAGCTAGATTAAAAAATAAAATAATAAATAAAAAGTACATTATATTCAATAAGAGGTTAACAAAAAGTTTTTGTGGTTCACATTATTTTTGTTTTATATATTTTTCTAAAAATAAATTGAAATTAATTCAATTATAGACATTTCTTCTCCACAAAAGTTGTAGAAGGGAAGTGTTAGAAAGGAGGTATAAATGCCTAGTCTATTATATGGTATATTATTTATAATAATATACCATATAATACACTTATGGTATATTATGCTTTATATAATATACTTATGGTATACCTTTTTTTATCAGCGCTATATTCCAACAGCCTAATTTGTCCAAGATTCATTTTTTTTTTTTGAAATCATGATTCCAACCTTTAAAAGGCTTAACATCAAGAATAAATAAAAAATACAACTAATTAGAATTGTCTATTATTTTATTATTTTGTATTTGATTTTCTTTAATGTCACTTCGATTGCTGAGGTAACTAGCGACGACTGCTCTTCTTAGATTTCTTGAATAAACTTTGTGTGTTTTAAATACACCAGAGTCCTCTGTAGTATATTTATTTCTTTAAACGATTGGCATGGTAATGTAAAAATTAGGACACACAATTTAAAAAAATTGAATTTATACTTGATAAAATCATTCACTGCATTTCATTTATTTCATTATTGTTTGAAGCATTTATTTAGTGCTAATGTGGGAGCGGAGTGGCTCAGTGGTTGAGCACTGAGTTGCCATGCCGGAAATCCTGGTTCAAATCCCGCTCCGGGCAGTTACTTTTATTTAGTCTGTTTGCAGCCGGAGTTGGACCCTCCATATAGGATCTAGGACCCTTCTGGGGCTAACCCAGCCTCTATAAAATATTATAAAAATAGGGTACCCATAATAAGGGGGAAAAACCTGGCGGTTGAGCGTGACCTAGGACAAGTCACCTCCTTGCAGAACCGTTGTCCATGAAACAGTACAGTCTCAACCATGTACTGAACCCCCAAACTCGTTCACGGATCGTAGTGGTACAGGTTTTTTTTTTTTTTAGTGCTAATGTAAGTAACATTCAGTTTTTCCCTTATAGCTACTATAAATATAAAATTTATATTTTATATAAATTCAAATTTATATGTAAATATAAATATACAAAATGGAATTTAAAAATTAGCATCAAAGGTTTTTCATAGCCAATATTATACTGTTGATTAAATAATTCTGTTAAATATTATTATTATTTTAATTATTAATTAATTGTGTGAGAATATTCCACAATTAGACTTCTAATTACTTTCCTATTTAAATTATTGTTATGTTTAACATATTACATTATATGCAATACAAGAAGATTGCACTGTTATACCAGTAAAATACTAGTTATTTAGTATTTTAGTAAATTCTAGTAGTCTCCTCGTATAAGTAGTTCAGTACTAACTTCAATAAAACAGTAAAACTCATATTTAATCATTATTATGTTTACTTTCTGGATCCTTTCATTCTTTTTGATCCCTCTTACTGATGTTCTATAAAAGATAAAAGATATAGATTTACCAATAGTATCCAACTACAAATGGTTTGTCGCTTTGGATTTTCGCAGAGAAAATAAATTTTTTTTGTTTATTAATAACATTTATTTTAATAACTTTTATTATAAATTTTGAAAATTATTTTATTTTAAATTTAACAGGTTTATGTACCAAATATTATATAAAAAATATTACAGAGGGTTCTGGATGTAGCTTTCATTAATTAATTATTTAATAGGTGACTAAAGGAATATTTTATGTAGTTATTTTAAGATTGGGGAAAATATATGTTTTTATATAATATATTTAAGTTTTTATTAGGCCATGTGTTTACTTTGTTAGGAGCTGCAGTCTTATTTTTAATTTTTTTTTTAAATTTATTTAATGAGATTTACAACTGTATTAAAATAATAAAACAAGTAAGTATAATGATTGGTACATATTAGCATGAAAGACAAGTAGAGAAACTACCCAGTGGCAATACTCAAATAAAAAGTTCAACATTAGGGGTTTGAATATTTTAATTTTTTTTTTTAAAGGTGGAAAACAAACCAAATAGTTTTTCATTTAAAATTTAAATACTTTATTTCTATAAACAAATTAAAAACCAAACCAACAAAACCATTTTATAAACAGGACAATAAATTTTAATCTAAACCTTAACAATTGCAAGACATTTTTTTAAAAACTAATCAATTATGAAATAAATATTAAAAAGAAACATATTAGGAGATATTATAAACAAATTGCAGACTAGGCTTATAGGGAAAAAAATCTATTATCTAGTTTCGTTAATAATAATTCTTAATAGTACAATTCTAGTAAAATAAAAAGTAAAACAAAAAACAGTATAATAAATAATTTGTATAAATTTATTATTAGATTCTAAGATGAGGTTCATTACTTTTATCATCTACATTTTGGTTATATGAAGCTATCACATTATGTATATTTTAATGAATTTGTACTCATAACTTGACAATTTAGTGACTAATTAGGTTATGAATAAATACTAAACTCGAGCAATAATTGTGAGTCATCTGTACAGTAGAAATTGCTTTGATATATTTTAATTTGATGACACAGTGCTGAAAAATAAATTTTATTATATTTGCAAATAATTATAATTATGATAATTGTATTTTTATAAAAGAAAGGATTGCACCCTGGTCTACATTTTATTAATCTACTGGTATATTACAGTTTCACATACATATTTAGTGACTATCTAAATGCTTTGTAGTATTTCAATTTTGTTTTATCTATGATTATAATTGGATGGGGTATCCACAAAAGATATGTGCTGCTGTCTTAAGTCACTACATCTCAAAAATGACAATTCCCTGGAAGCTGAAATTTTCAAGAGAAAAAGAGCTTAAAAACAAATATTTCAGTTTTTCGTGTTGAATGATAATAGTTGACCTTGATGGTATATGTGGAAGAGAATGATCCGGGTGGAGGTCAATAAATTTCTCTCAGATAAGGAGAAATGTTTATTAAATTGGCAACGTTTCGACCTACATTGCAGGGCTTCTTCAGGTCTGTCGAGGGAGGGGGCGGGGGGTGGCCCGATGTTAGTCTTTCACTACAAGTTCATGGTTTCATAGCGAACTGTTAACACAGTTGATTTAACAGTATCTAAGAGAAATTTATTGACCTCCCCCTGGAACATTCTCTTCCACATTTCACAGATAAAATTCTTCAACCATAGGTGAAAAAATATATATGTTAAAAAATTCACCCCTTGCTTAAAAATATGGAAAAGTACAATTATATGAAAATAAACTATTTTTAAAGATACAAATAATTACACAAATATTTATATATTTGTACTGCAGTAGGTACTTAACATTTTTGTCGAGGTATCCCAATACTATTCTAGAGATTAATGTTCAGTTTAGTTCTTATTATGTATTCTTCTAGAGAGTCTATTAAAATATGAGTTCCTACTTAGGATTATTTTGAGATATTGAGTATTTTAAAATAAAATAATGATTTTCTTTTTAATTTTATATTTGTTTTATTAATAAAAAAATATTAATAGTTTATAACAGTTCTAAAATTAAGATATTGGTATAAGATTTATGTAGTTTCATTTTTGAAATTGATGAAATACTTTCTTTCCATTTTAATTAAAAACAATGCTATATTTTGTGTAGCAGATAAAAGAAGTTTGGGACAGTGGCTATGTGATCGGTCAATTTTTTAAAATATTTATAATTTAATTGATCCAGCACGAAAAAAGACTAAAGGAAAAGTAGTTCCTCGATCCGTTGCGCTTCAACCCCAATTAAATAATTCAGGTACTTGTGTATTAGCCAGTCTGCAGTGATTGTTATCAGCCATTGTTTATAACCTGAACACTGATAATTCTTATACTGATAACACCTATCTTCTTATTCATATTAATGGAAATTGATATACAAAATGTATTAATAAAAAGATAATTTTATAGCCCCATAGCCACGTTCCTCTTCCTATATAAATGTTCTCCCTACACTTTCGATGAGTATATCTCCATTTCTATCTTTATAAAATTCATTTAATGCTTTTTTTTCACATAATTTCGTCTTTTGAATTCTTCCGAACTTCTAGAAGTATTTCACTGCTTTCTATTTTAAATATACGGCTATTCCGAAAGTGTTATTCTATTCATTTTAAATAGGAAATAACAAAAGTAATAAAGTAACCAGTGACTCCCATTACCCAGTTGTCATACAGTTTCATTATATTCCGAATAATTATAAGCAATTCGAAAGCTACTTTCACCAGTGAATTGAATCGTCTCCAAATTCTCTCTCTCGATCCCCACCCGCCTTATCGTGACCTCAACGAAATTCGGACGAGGTCATCTTCCGAATGTTTTCAAGTCCCGAGCGATCACAAGTAAATTCAGTCGTGAGGCGAGCATGGTGATGTAACAACTGAAACAGAAGACTTGCCACAAGCGCTAACAAACACAGAGAAGAGAAGTTTGTTTCTTTGTAAGGGTTTGGAGGAGTTTGCTTGGTAGTGGGGCTGTATACAGGCGTTCCTTCCACATTCAGTGACTACCTTGATCTCGCTCATGGAGTTTCAGCAGAGGTATTTCTCTTGTATTTTTAGAATATTTACATTCCTTCGTCTTCCGTTGTTTGTTTAAGTACATTATCCTACTATTAGCTTTTTTTTTCTAAACAAGATAACGATGTATTACGTGCTTTACATTTTTCCAACTGAATATTTCTTAAGTTTAATGACAACGTAACTGAACTTGTTCATATGTCATGCAAGTAGTCACTAAATGGTCAAAATATTGTTACTAAATCATTAAAGTATACAATAATAGCATGATCTAACCAAAATATTGTAGTGCATAATAAAAGCGGTGAAACTACTTTTAAGAAAGATCTATAAAAAAAACTATTTAATTTTTATTAGTATCACATTTTTTCCTTTAGTTTTTACTGGCTTTTTTTGGAGAAATTGTTTTTTTGTTTTTTTTTAATTTTGTCTAAAATTTTTCCATTTTAATATAATTATATATATAATTTATTTTGTTTTATTTGTTATTAATTTTTAAATATTTTTATTTGAAAATTAAATTATATATAATTTAATTAATTGGTTTTTAAATGTTTTGATAGACTTAAGGCTACTGGAGACGTATCTGAAACTTGTATTTTATTAATTTAATAGTTTTTGATGATTTTATAAATAGTTTATATAAAAATATGTTATTTGTAAGTTTAATCTTTAAGTAAACAAAATATTAAATTCGTTAGGGTATTTTCAATCTGTTGATTTTTTTTTCAATAAGACTCCAGGTTCTAGAAAATATTGTAGGATAATTTAATTAAATAAACTAACTACATAATTTATTTGTTTTTTTATAATTTTTTACAGTACCTAAACAAATTAATGAGATTTTATCCTATGTTACCTATTCAATACATATATTTTTTAATTAACACGTTGACTGCCAACTACGAGATAACTCGAAGATTGCGTTCTTTTCTAGGACGCCAACAACGAGTTATCTCGTCATGTGTTTACTTGCCATTTTTGTGCAGCTACGATTAAATTCGATCCACTAGAATTAGAGTATTTACTAATATAATGTGATTAAATCTAATTGTCATTTTAGGCCAGATTTCTGAAAATTGCCGTGACAATCAACGTGTTAATTGATTTTGAAAAAAAAAGTGATAGATTAGAAGATACTGATGCCATATACCTAGAATAATTACTCTATTAATTAAATGATTTTGTAAAAATTAATAAAACTAAGTTATTTTTAAATTTAAATTTTATGCAATAAATAAATTTATTTGTTTTTAGAGTATTTAAAACAAAAAATCATATGAAAAATGTTGCTTTTTTTTTGGTTTAATAAGACTTCAGGGTCTAGCATATTGTATTACTTAATTCTAAAACACTTAATTTATGTTTTTTAAAATGAGATTTTATCTTTTATGTTTAGTCTGATCTATTTCCTTTTTAATGTATATATATATATATATATATTAATTAATTAGTTTTCATTAAAAATTAGGCTACTGGACTCATACACCGAAACTTATTATTTTATTAATTAAATAGTTTTATTGGTTTGATTTTGTAGATAATAATGAAAATAGATTATTTGTGAGTTTAATTTACGATTTAAAAGTTATTTGATTTGTTTTTTTTAAAAAGTATTTCATTTCGATTTGATATTTTTAAAATAAGACTCCAGGATCTAACTCAAGTAAATAGTACAGCCTAATTTGAAAAACTTAAAATATTATTCAATATTATATTGCATTTAAGTTAATTGGAAGCCAAAATATTATAAAATTAAACAACTGTTTTTTGCTATTTATATATTATTGTTTTATTTTGCATGCTGCACAGCTCAGGAACACCAAACTCCTGTCCAAAAGTCATATACATTTTGAAACTTACTAGACCGATTTGATTAGTGTGTGTGTGTTTGTAATGCGTAGGAGTGATGACCCTATCCCTTGTACTATTTTTGGGAATCACGCTGTGGTTTTTTCCCGAATGTCAACCGCCAGTAGGTTCGGTCCATAGATGGGCTACTTCGTGGAAAGATATATAGGTCCTTGTGCGCCTGCTGACCTCAAACAGCAATGGTCCATCGATCCAGACCGATTTGACAGTATCCTTGAACCCGATTGTACAGCGGCGGAAAGGACACTGGTGAATCGGCCCCAAAGGGACTGGTCATGGAGTTATGGTCAGCCTACAGCTGTTCAATGGAAACCATGGTTCACGGCAACACCTTTCCAGACTGCCTGTGCTCTCGGAAGCACTTTATTTCTGCAAGATTACTACATACCTTGGCCAAAAATCTGTATGGTCTAAAGTGCCAACCGAAACAAATATCATTCTGTTTTAGGTCTCAGGAATTTCGTAATCATCTATTTATATTTATATGTAAACAATGAATTAGGATATTCCAATGATATATTTATTAATTATTATTAATTTATCTGTTTATCAGGATTGACTTCCATAACCTGGCGAAACCCGGGAATCTGGCCAATTCGGCAGTTCTCCGGATGCTAGAAGAAGAAGAGAGGTCAGGAAGAAAAGGTAATACAACTTTAATGGTTTTTAATGGATCTCAGGAAGTTAATAGTAGAAATTTAAGATAGTAAATCATTCTTTTAGATAGTCATGAGAAAACGGGCGTGATGATGCGAAAAAAAAAGCCTAATGAATCATTGTTTAATCGTGGGATTAAAACGGACATCTAACGCATGAGGCTCGTCAATTATGGTAACTGTCTAAAAAAGAGAGTATCATGGTGAAAGCCACTTAAGTTCCTCGTACCCACAATTGTGAATATTACATTAATTTTAATCAATGATTATAATTTATGTTCGTTCTTTTTCATTCGTTCGTTTTCAAAAGTAGCATCAAGGGCAGTTTAAACACGCCCATGATTAAATTATTGTGCTTCTTAATTTGCAATGGTAAATAAATAATACCACAATTTCCATTTATTTTAGAGAGTAGTAGAGAATTTGTGTTATTTGTGGAGCAGACCGCGATTATAAGAAAGCTTTTCTCGATATGTTTTATCGAGTGTATATATAAATTCTTTCTGACAAATGCTATTTAAAAATGCATATTATATAAGCGAATGTTGGAATGATAGTAAGCATAATGTTATCCGACATGAGGAGGGATTGTCAGGATACCTTTTATATTATTTTTGGGTTATGATTTTTTAATGCCTGAAGTCTTCTTAACTAAAACCTTCCTTTCTAATTATTTTTACAATGTTTTTATGTTTATCAGTTATTGTGCATCTCAATTTGCAATTGAGCTGTAAAGCTCAGTGCAAAGAGCGTTGATTTGATGTGCTGAAGATGGCTTAAATTTCGCGATGACAGATAAGTTATTTAATCTGTCAACAGTCATAAACGGACCCGATGAAATCTGCAGACCCTCCTGGGGCTCACCCGACCTCTATAAAGTAGGTTATCTTTATCGGAGGGGGGAACCTTGCGGTGAAACGTGATATTGAACAAATCACCTACCTGATTTGCTGACGCGGTAGAGAGCTGATTTGCTATGCTGAGGATACCGGGCTTGAATTGAGCTGGGCCATGTAGGAGTTGCAGAGCCTCCTGAGGCTCACTCAGCCCAATTAAATTATTTCAAAACAAAAAATTAATGTCCAACAATACCACCCTGTGATTAAAAAAAAAATTAGTGAGCTTAGTTTCGGTGCTAAATTTCCCAGGTTCAAATCCGGCGGTGGAAAATAAATTATTTGATCTGTTAAAAACTATAGACTAGTACAATGGGATCTGCATATCATACTAGGCAGAATTATCCTCTATACTGCACGGACCCTTAAAACGGGTGAAAAATCTGGCAGTTGAGCATAATCTCGGACAAATCACCTACCTTCACCTTTGTTCTGGAAACAGTGCTGTCTCTACCATGTACTGAACCTATACCGTTGTCTTACAAACAGTGCAGTCTCAAGTACATCCGTCCAGTGTACAGCTTCCCCAAGACCCGTTATGGGTTTTAGTGGTACAGGTTAGTTAGGAAGGATGATATTTAGAATAGTAATATCCTTTAATAGGAAGGATTGACAATAAATCTTTTATATTGTTTTATTAACGATTTATTCATGCAATACTTTTACTGTCTCATATAAGGGAGTAATTATAAAGAGAGGTGATTTTAAAATCATTCCTCTACCTTCCGCATCATTCATGCTAAGGAAAATCTAGAACCATACCGGAATTGCTTCTGGAAGTGGAAATGCTATTCTAGAGAGAGGAGATGAATAGATTGTCACTTGTTCATCGCCATGGCATCAATGAAAAAGAATTCTATGAAGATCTAGTTACCATTGGGTATTCTGATATTGAATCATTAATAATTGCCTAAGAAACACAAGGATAGGCAATTTTAATAGATTTAGAAAACCAAAGATTTTATATTTATCCAAATCTTGAAGTTATTTAAGGTACAGGAAGCTAGGAATAAAGATCTTTAACCTGGATAGAAACGTAAAATAAATTGGCAGTTGATGGAGGAAGCCAAGACAGGTGTCAGTAAAGATGATGGAAATTTGGCACATGTGAAATTACTACCGTCATATTTTTAGGTTCAACGTTCTCACTAAACGTTTTATTTTGGATGAGATAGGTCTGACTAATTACAAAATAATTAACTAAATGGACCTGACTTGTCTAACGTTAGATGTGTCTTTTTGGCGTAATGACGTTTACAATAATTGAAAAGGTAACGTATTGATTGACATGTTCATTAATTATTAGGTAGTATCAATTAATTTGAGATGTATAACCTTAACTCCTGTGAACCACAGAAAAGTTTATTCTAAAAAAAAAGTTAAGTCCTACATTGTTCCACCTAACTATTCAGTAATTGAAAATTATAATTTTAATATTGGTAATGAAATTTGAGTAAGAAAAAATAAATACTCATGATATAATCTATAGTGGTTGTATTCAAGCTGGCCAACTGATTCTTGTTTAGAAGTGTAAATATTTTGAAAATTAATGGCTTATCAATTTTTTTTTTCAATTATATCGAAATAGTTGTTCGATTTACGAAAATTATTATCGATATTTAAAAAAAAATAAGGCTTTTTTGTATTGAAAGAAAAGTAATATACACTAATAAGAAATATCTGTGCGATAAATTTAATGCAACGAATGATTATTCATGAATAGCTTATCAAAAGGAGCAAGCTAGCTCAGTGTTTAGAGCGCTGAGTTTCTGTGCTGAATTATCCGATTTCAAATCTGGCTGTAGAAATGAATTATTTAACCTGTTAAAAGCTATAGATCAAGGGCGGATCCAGGATTTTTTTCTGGGGGAGGGACAACGGGCAGACGGGCAAAAAAATCAACAATAACTTAGTAACAAACTTGTAGTATTTATAGAAAGGTTTCAAAGGTTTATTAAAATATCTAAACTAAAATAGTTTCACTCATGATCTTTCTATTATTTTATTCATATATTTTACCTACTATGATCATGTGATTTGCATATAAGTATGTAGTGTAATGGATTCTCCGCAGTACAAAAAAAAAACTGTCTGGGAGGGGGAACGTGCCCCCCCTAAATCCGCCCTTACTATAGATGAACACTAAGTGGTCTTCAGATCCTCCTAAGGCTACACCTACATTGGATCCGGTGCGATACGATGAGACGTCCCTAGCAAACCAAATGACTGAAATATATCGAGAGTTATAACATTTGGTTCTTTAAATTTATAAAATTAAGGTTATTTATTAATTATTTTTAATACATTTATATTTTACTATAATGTATAGTAAAATATGTGTAAGTTTGAATATTCACGCCAAACTTAACAGACGTGAAGATAACCTTTAGAGACAGATGCGAGGAAGGTTATGATAGATATCTGCTTACTGAGAGACTTGCTGAAGTTAACATTTGATTAAGTAATATTATTTGTGTTATTATGGAATATTGACAATTGTGTTGATTCAGGTTTGTAATTAAAGATACCTGGAGTTATTTAGTTATTTATAAGTTTGTAAATATGTTTTTTTAATTACAGTTCTTCACTGCATCCACAAAGTTTTATTCCACTCACCTCCTTGGTTAAGTCGTTGAATTCACGACTTACATATGTATAATGTATACACCCCAGCATCGTATGTGATAGAATTACGTCGCACAGAATCGGATCCAATGTAGGTGTAGCCTAAGATTCACCCAGCATATATAAATTGGATAACCTTAAATGGGGAGCAAACCTGGGAGAAGAGTGCAATCTCGGCCAAATCACTTCCCTGCACAATCGTTGTCCTAGAAACAGCATAGTAGCTACCATGTACTAAACCTGAGACTCTTAATGGGCTTTAGTAGTTATAGGTTTTTGTTAGTCACAAAACACGCAGAGAAGGACGAAAATTTCTCTCCACCACTTCTCCAGTAAAATTCGTTAGTTTAATATCAGTGCTGTTAATGCTGTTGTCAGTGCTGTGTAATATCAGTGCTGCAAATAGAACTATCCCAGATATCATTAATAATTACTGAATCAAGGTCAAACAAATAAAAAATTGGAAACAAATATGTTTAAACTTAGCCTAAAAATACTTTTGTAATTAAGTGGAAGCGTATGGTAAGCGGTGAAGTAGCCTGAAATATAGATGAAATAGATAAAATAAATGACAACACATTCAATTGTCTTTTTATTAAAACCTTCGGTTGCCTTCCACCTCTTACATACATACACATAATTCTACCGACAGAACATAAGAACAGATTTACCAATAAAAATCCCTACTACACATCCTTTTAAAGAAATGCCGATTATGGAATGATATATTTTTTAGTGAAAAAACTGAGAGCTTTCTGAATGTAGGTGGTAATTAATCTGAGGATTGACTTATTATCACTAAAATCGATTACTATGATCGATATAGTGTTGATGCTGTATTAGCTTATGTTGTTTAGCGTTTTGAAACTGTAAAACTAACCGTTTACGAAATAAGGCACGATATAATGTTGCACTGACCTTGTACACGAGTCATTGTCATGGCAACACCGTAAGCATGGAAGCGAGTTAACTGTAAACAAAAACTCTTTAGTACGTGTGAAGTTATTGTTAAATATAAATACTGTTCAAGCAGAAATCCATAAACTCAATAAACCTAGATAGGCAATATTTAGAGCTCCTACTGTAGCATAGTCCGATTAGCCATAGCAGGATAAAGTGACGTTCAATAAACAAACAACAATACTTATGCAAAATGGTTGTTGTTGTTTGCTTGTCAAACTGAAAATATATTTTTCGTATATTTATCTGATAATTTTGTATAATTATCGTATATATTTATTATACGAAAGCTAATTCTTATTTAGGGGCGGGAAGTTCAGTGATAGAGCGCTGAGTTGCCGAGTTAGGCCTTTGCCGTGCCGAAAGGTCCTGGGTTCGAATCCCGCTGCGGCAAATAATTTATTTAATCTCTTAACACGTGAAAATCGGCCCTATGGGGCAAGTAGACCCTCTTGGAGCCAGCCTCCATAAATTGGGTACCCATAATTGAGGAAAAACCTGTCCGTTAAGCGTGTTATCGGAGGAATCTCTTCCTTGCACTGCCGTTGTCATAGAAACAGTACAGTCTCTTCCTAGTACAATACGCATCATGGGTTGTAGTTAAATTACATATATTAGTTTTAAATTACATATTTACTTATAGACACCACTAGAGTAGAAAATATATGCAACTGGAGTGTTTCTGGATGTCTCCCAAGCCTTCGACAAGGTCTTGCACCTGGAGCTTCTCTTTAAGCTCAAGACTGTACTACCACACACTTATTATTTAATTCTTCACTCATTTCTTTCTGACAGATTTTTCTCATTCCGACAGGGCTCCGATCTATCTTCAATAATACCGATTGTAGCCGGTGTGCCTCAGGGACCAATACCAGCACCGTTATTGTACATAAGATATACGCACGACATTCCACAACATCCTGACATACTGACAGCAACCTACGCTGACAACAATGCCTTAATCATCAAACATCAAGACGCGACGCAAGCCTCACAAAACTTACAGCATAACTTACAAAAGTTGAATGAATGGTGGCAGCTATGGAAAATTAGGCTGAATCACGAAAAATCATAACATATCACTTTTACTCTTAGACGTGAAACATGCCTTCCCATTTACCTTAATAACTCACCCATCCCAAAGACTGATAAAGTGCAATACCCTGGACTAACGTTTGATAGGAGAATAACGTGTGGTCCTCACGTTAAGATGAAACGGCTAGGAATCACTAAACCATAAAATCAATTTAATGTATTCGCTGTGAGTAGTGAGTATAAGTTTAAAAACGAATCTTGTACCAGTTGGGTCCGGGGTTCAGTACATTATTGGTGGAGACTGTATTGTTGCTAAGACAACGGTTGTGCTATTTTCCCTCGCAATTAAGGGTACACACCTTATAGAGGTCCATTGAGCCACGGAAAGGTCTAAATATCCCACAAGATCTATGGCTCTTAACTACTTAAATAATATATCTATCTTGGGTTCGAAGATCTTCAGAGCAGACACTCAGTGTTCTACGGAATGAGCTACTTCACTTCCTATAAGTTCTTAAAACTTTAAAAATAATATGAAAAATGGGAATCAGTTCTGAAGGTTCGTGAAGGTAAATAATACCCAAGATAGGTGTATTATTTAACAAGTCAAGAGGCATTAATGGATCTTGTAAGATCTTCAGACCTTTCTAGGGCTCACTCAGCCTATAAAAAGTGGGTAGTCTTAATTGGGGGAAAAGAAAAGCACGACCGTTGCCTTAAAAATAGTACAGTCTCATCCAACTAAGTACTGAGCCCAAGTCCTAAGTGGTACTTAGGGGTTTAAAGGTTTTACTAAGTAAGTGGTTTTTAAGGGTTTTATTAGTTTTAGCGAAAAATGTGATCTATTGGTAATACATTTTTTTTTTCTTTTTACGGTTATTTTCACAATTTGATAGCATACATAATATGCTAGATATAATATTTTCATACAATAGTTCCGTAAACAATTTTGACTATTTAAATTGTTTACTGAACTTAGGACCTTGGGGATTTAGCTGTGTTTGTTTTTCAAAAAAGATAAATTGATAAATTAATTTTTCGAATTCCTCGTTCCAGAATTAATCTTTTAACATTAGAAAAAATTAAGGGGGTGATTTATTCAACTTAATGTCAAAATTTCACTCTATTTTTAAATTAATACTAATAGATTTAACATGTCGGAAAAAATTAAGTGAAATACGATTTACTTATTTCAGCTTCCGTCGTATTCAAAAATAACTACTCTCTGCTGGAATAAGGAAACAGTAGACTTTTCAAGGCAAATAAAAAAAAAATTATAGAAAAGAAAAATAGAAAAGACATACATAAATGTAAAAGTTATTTTTAATTGGATGAATTATCATCGGCCTTGCTTCATAAAAATATAAGGTTGAGTCTTGGCCAGCTTTTCATCGAATCTATTTCTACACTGAATCACCCTCCTGTCTCCCTGCGTTTTCCGAAATAGTTCGGGGCTTGTCTTTCCAAAAAAAAATAAATCTATCGGTTCACGGGGATTTAAAAGAGCATTGAAGCCAAAGAGGAGCAAAGGTGCGATAAGTAGGCATGGACTGAGTTCAAATACAGAAATATTCAACTTCCAAGCTTCTGTTAAATTTAGCTATTGACGCACATTTTAGCACTTGTTCAGAATAAGTGTAGGAGACACTAAAAATTTATATTTATAATTATTTTAAATTAAAATAAAATCAATGTTATAATCGATTCGATTTTTCGATAACAGCTGATCGATATAACTTAGTAAAGGGAACAGCTGTTAATTAATGTTTGTATTGTAATGGAGTCAGATTTTGAATTGTTTGATAAATAGTGTTAATATCCAAAATCACCCTTTTATTAATAAAACTTACCCTCAACTGGTGACCCCGAGGTGATTTGTGATAGTTTTAGTTAAATGATGTTTTAGTTTAACTATTATAAATATAATTATGAATAATTATAAATATTAATATTTAGTATCTCCTACAATAAGTTTAATTTTTTAGTTTTTTGTTTTTAATAAAAATCTTTTGGATATTCCATTACTTCCACGTTACGAATATTAAACAGAATCGAATACCCTTTCGAATAGTTACGGAAAAAAAATATGTACGACTACAACCCATGAAGGTTCTGGGGTTCAGTGTATGGTAGAGACTACTGTTTCTTATTTAGTTTAGCAGGGAGGTGATTTATCCTTGATCATGGCCAACCGCCAGAGCCCCCCTTATTTTTGATACCCACTTTATAGAGGCTTGGTGAGCCCCAGGAGGGTCCTAGATCCCCTGGATCCATATCCGGTCGCTAACAGATCAATAAATGTCTGCCAGCGAGCGGGATTTGAACCCAGGATCTTCGGCTTGTCAACTCAGCGCTCTACCACTGATCCACTCAGCTCCCTGTTTTCAACGGAGAAGGAAGTTAATTCCTATAAAATGTAAAAAATGGTAAAAAGATAATAAATGTGTATACACCAGAAAGCTTTGTTCCCCAATCTAATTATTATTTTTTCCCCTTATCTTTTAAAATTTTAGTAAAGTTGTTAAATGAAATAAATATGACTCTATGTTTCAAATTATTCTATACTTCAAAATATGACTCTATCTTTTGTCATTCACATTCATTAATTCTTTAAATCCTTTTGAGTGAAGAATCAACCAAACCATATATATCTGCAGCCCCAGTAGACAGATGGTTAAGTCGAATTTAGTCCAGGGAGAGTTGAAGTGTTAAAGGAAGAGGAATCGTGCCATTTTCGTAGTTTTTGACTTGAAATGCAGAAATAATATTAGCAGCAACTCCCTTTCAAGCCAATACCAGACTTAGTCACTTTATGCACTACGAGAATAACTCGATTCAGCTTCCTTAAATATAGGAAACACATTTTGGACAAAATTTGACTTATTCACCGGGGCAGTAGGTATATCTTTGTAAATTACTTAAATATGAGGGGATGAAACTACTGATGATAATGTGGGGAGTTCCCAGGATTATTGTGATGCCATGTCGGACATTGGAGCAACATTAAAGATGAAATCCCCCAAGAAGGGAAAATAAGAAAAGCTGCTTACACCGGACGGACAGGCTGTATTTATTTTTTGAATTTTACTTTACCTGATACGTGAAATTTTGAGAGTAGATAATTATTATACAATTATTCTTGCTTGGCCAGCCTTAATTTATCCTCAACTCAGATTTTTTTATTTATTAAAAAAATAATTTCATGTCAATGAATATTTTATATGAAGAAAATTGAAATTAATTTTTGAGAAATTTGAACCACCCTATAATGATATGAGCACAAGCCACTTGCCTTGCTACAGTCCTACACAAATTTATTTTTTATTAGATAAATTTCTCAACTCAACAAAAACTCCATCGCAAGAATTTAACGATGGATTAAATAATTCTAAAGATGTTTATTGAGACTAGAGAGACATATTTAAATTATAAATATTTTAATTAGAGAAACGGAAGGTTTGGTTCAAAACCAAAATATAGTATTGGTAAATTAATAATATGATAAATATCATGCTACCATTAATATACAATCGTACCAAAAAATTTTTATCCAGAAGTTGTTGGGTTTAAAAACATAAAAAGAACTTGAAGTTTGTAATGAGGTTATGTGCATCCCAAACCGTAAATAAAGATACCAGATTTTTTTTCATTGATGTATTTACAGCCTGATGGATTTAGTGCCATCGTAGCTGATATACAATTCTGTGTTGAACTGGCTATTTAACAAGCTCTTAAGAGGCAATCTCAATCGAAGAATCTGCGCAAGTAAGTTGATAGCCTTGAACTCGACAGTCCATTCTAGTGAGTAGGCCGTTCAAAGCGTTCGTTACGTATTGAGTACTTGTCCGCCCCAGAACTTCATACATACATGTATAAATACCTGGATCGGCGTAGCACCGTGTATAGAGCGCTGAGTTGCTGTGCCGAAGGTCCCGGGTTTAAATCCCTTGTTGGACGTGGGAAAAACCTGGAGGTTGACAAAATACCTCTCTGCACAACCGTTGTCATGTAAACAGTAGAGGCTCGACCATGTACTGAGCCCAAGACCCTCCATGGCATACTGGTACAGCTTTAATACAATCATATATATTTCCCGACTGTTTATGATATAAATTTTTCCGGATCTTGAGATTCAGTCAATAGCTATATGAGTTCTTTTGGCGACCTTTCCAGACTTTATTGTTCTTTTTATTCATGCCCAAATAATGAAAAAATAAGCATTTATCTTGTTTGTTATTCACTAAAAACATTTTTTTTTTCCATTGTGTAGGGATGAATATGAAAACAATAAAATCTCAAAATATCGTCAAAAGACAGTTTTATGTATCTACTTTTGTATGATGTAATAATATATATAAACAAATAAATACCACTTTCACGACGTGCGGCGATGTTGATATTGATTCTATTTACGGCATGTTACTGGCTCAGACTGATTCACCTTACACTAAAATAGAAGACCATTTACAATCCTCTGACCTGCTCCACTTAGGTGATGCTCTCCTTTCTTATCACCAGATCTTCTTCTCTGAGGGCCAAGTAAATATATATAAACATTTAAGGAACAGTGGAATAATAGTCCGCACAATGATTCAATCCTTTTAATAATACTACCTATACACATTTGAGATTTGGTATTTAATCAAAAAACATGACGATCCTAAGAACTGCTATTACTAACGAAAACACCGTGGGTCACCAGTGGTGTAGTGGTCAGCATAATAACCTTCTATGGCCAAGACCACGGGTTTGCAGCCTGACAACTCGCTACTTTAGTATTACAAAGTTGTATGGTACACAGATATGAAAATGAGAAAAACGATATCAAAGATTATGATTATCTTATTATTTTTGTTCTTTGGATGATACCCGGTCGAGATTTTTTGAAGATCTATGTATAGTTTTCGACCTACAGAATCATTTGGTATCAAAATCTCTGATTTTTCAATTTTGTAACATATCTTGTAATACTAAGGTAGCAAAGTGGCCTTGGTAGGGAGAACAAACTCCTAGGTTATACCGTCTTTCGGAAGGGAAGTACAGTGGGGGCCCCGAGTTGCCACTGTAGCTTCGTGCGATTAGCCATAGCAGGATTATGAAACAAATAAACAACGATATACAAACTAACGAGAGACTGATCGAGCACGACAAAAGACTAAAGAAAAAGTAGTCCCTTGAACCGTTGCTATGCTACACCGGATTATAACTTTATTATCTGTTATATGTTTATTATTCTAATTATAATATATAATTTCTTTATTCTCTCTATAATTTCTCGTTTCTTAACATTCTCAGACACGTTTCTTTTTAAAAGCATTATTTTCCCTGATGCTGTTAATTATGAAGCTCTATAACTACTTAAAGGTTAACTTCAACTCATATCTTAGCTCTTACGTAATCTCTGCGGTTGCTAAGGAACAATAGAGCTTCAGGTAACGGTATGTTTACTACCATTAGTAAAAGAAAGAATATAATGGCGAAATTTTTTACATATTGACAAAAATGTAAATTTTGATTTACCACATTTTTACATCTAACTTCCTTTTTGGTCTCTAATAAATTAATTAATGGACCAAAATTTTCCTATGAAATTGGCTCCCTAATGTTTTTATCATTATTCAAACACATCATAATTGAAGGCCATGTTTGTTATGATAAAAATATTTGAAATAATAAACCATATTGTAATATTGGAGTCATAGTACATGTTTCATTCATGTTTTGTATACCATGTTATACCATGTTCAATATTTTATATACACTATTATTTATTCTTATTCGTATGTATTCTTCTCAGTACTTTACATTATTATCTTCTTCCCGGAAAACAATTTACAAAATTTACCAATTTTCTTCATATTTCTGCAATTATCAAGCAGATCTGCTTTTTGAGTGTTTCAAGCTCTGCAGATAAAGAAGTTCTGTATTAGCTCTTGTGTTATTAAATATGGGGTAAAAATTACGTGTCGATTCCTGGTATTTATTTATTATTATCATTATTACAATTATATACTATGCATTAAATTATTATTATTATTTTTCTATAATTTCTGTATTAACATATCAGCTAACTAACTAAGTTAACAATCATTCTATCGAAGGAATTCGGAAACGGATTGAATTAATCTGCCGATGCACATCGAAGTGCGACTATGATATCCAACTTTCAAGGATACAATCTTGATTTTTTTCACTAAAACTTATAAAATTTTAAGATAAAATAATTTTGAATTAATAAAAATGAGCAAAAACTCTAGGTATGACTAATAAATTATAATGCAAAAGGGAAAATCCCGAAATGCAAAGCCTTAAATCTCTGAAATAAGGGAAAAACTCAACGGTGTTTGAACGTCTTGGAATAAGGTTGCTGTCTGTATTTTATGAGTCTGTTTGGTCTTTTAATGTGAGATATGCTGCACTTTTTCTTCTTTCATGTGATTTTTCTTTTGGTGTATGTCCTGATGGTGCTTGAGTTGGCAACGTTTGGACTGTTTAGTTTTTCCAGTATTTTAGAGACGTAAGGCTTTGATTTCTGGGATTTTTTCGTTTTACATTCCTATTTATAATTTTGAATATTTTAATATACGAAAGACATTGTAAATATTAATCAGAAGCTTGAGTTATCAATACGAAGACGTTATGTTATTTTAAATATTTTTATTTTTATAATGGATCACATTTCTAGATCCGTATGAACCATGGATAGAAAGATACCTGTCTCATTCACTGGAAGGTTCGATGCCGACGGTGGATCGTGAAAAGATAAAGAAGTGGTCCGTGCGACCTCCGAGGCGTTTGCAATGGTCACCATCTCCTTCTCCGACGCCAGTGATATCGGCTGTAAGACTGTCTCCAGGTAGAAGTAGCATGAAGCTGGCCGTGAAAGAACTTGCACAACCGTTTTCCTTAGTCAATGAATCCTCTGTGATAGTTCCTTATTGGGCATGAGAATGATTTGTCTGTCATGAATGATGATTTGATATCTGAACCTGTATATATTTCAAGTGTTACTGTTCATAAGCTTGAATTTTTTAAAGCACTTTGGAACCCGGTTCGGATTTCTCTGTTCAGAATCCAAAGGATATTTATTACATCGTTTAACCCTTGTAAAGTATTATTTACTAATTGACTCAGTGTTGCACCTGGCAGTAATACATTTCCTTGATACTGTGCCAATAAAACGAGTTTACTGCCAAACAAAATATATTCTTTAATAGGAAAATTGATTTAATAGGGAATGGATCATAGCATCAATTAAAGTTTATAAATATTATAACAAATGTAATATGTTATAAGTTGGTTTTCGAGGTAAGTGCGTATTCAAAACTCTGAACTGAAGATTTAAGTGTGTGAGAAATCAGTCTCACAAATTGATTAATAAAAGTTTATTATAAGTGTGTCAACATATTAAGTTTATTTTAATTATATCGAACATATTATTTTTTTATCGAACAATTGAGAAATAGACCAATTGAACGACAGTATTGATATCAATTGATATTGATATAAAAATTCCAAAAAATTAATAACACGTGGTATAACTGCATTTTAACGTAATCTAATTCCTGAACTTATGGAAAGCATGAAGCCAAAAGTGGTTTATCGCAAATCGAGCAGTAAAAGTTTGCTTGAGTTAAATATAATAAGCCGTAAACATAAAAAATCTGTCAACTAAAAAAAATTGAAATTAATCCTGTACAACATTTTTATTTTTAGATTCGTCTGAAAAATCCAATTACTTTGGTTTAAACAAAGTGTATCAGTCAATTTACTATTTATAGGTCACGAATGATATTTTATATAATTTTGTTTTTATTTATTTTATTTTATTTATCTATTTTAACAAAAAAAGGAAATAAATAAAAGAAGATATTACCTGTTTAAAAAAAAAAAAAAATCTTTAAGGATGCGATGTTGTTCATATTTCCTGAAAATAAATTTGAACGTTTACATATCCGAAAGGTGTTGTAA
Organism: Troilus luridus; assembly: GCA_964056705.1. Classification (NCBI taxonomy): domain Eukaryota; kingdom Metazoa; phylum Arthropoda; class Insecta; order Hemiptera; family Pentatomidae; genus Troilus; species Troilus luridus. The sequence goes on along the minus strand of OZ057417.1, from coordinate 27,138,451 downwards.
ATCCCAATCAAGATATTTAAGATTTCATTTAGAAGTTGTTTTATTTAATTTTAACGAACAAAATAAAAGTTAGTATCTTAAATAGCTTTATTCAACATTTAAGGATACAACGTCAATTACATTTTCTGAAAATTATAAAATTATTTTGAAAATTTTAATTTCCGAAATGTATTGTAAATTCATAAGAATAAGAAAGATCAAGATCGTGAAAATTTTTATTGAACTTTTAAGGATACGATATCAATAATGTTTCATGAAAATTTTAATATCCGAAAGGTATTTTAAATCCTGATCGAGAAAGTTTAAAATGTAATTTCGAAGAAGATAATGTACATTGCTTATTTTTAACAGATTATTGAAAGATTAAGATTTTAAATATTTTATACAATTTTTAAAGGTACGATATTGGTAATGTTTCCTGAAAATTATTGTAAAGGTTTTAATGTCCGTAAGGTATTGTAAATCCCGATCAAGAAATATAAGATTTCACTGCGAAAAAGTCATTATATTCAATTTTAACGAAAAAATAAATATTAATAACTTAAATATTTGTATTCAACGTTTAAGGATACAACGCCAACCGTCGTATTTGAAAATTATAAAATTATAAGATAAAATTATTTTGAACATTTTAACTTCCTAAAGGTATTGTAAGATCTCACTGCGAAGAAGGTATTTGTTTTATTAAAAAACTAAAAATTACACATCTTTTAAGGATACAATATCGGTAATGTTTTCTGAAAATTATTTGGACATTTTAATATCCGAAAGGTATTGTATATCCCGAACGAGTAATTCAAGATCTTACTGCGCAGAAGTTATTTTATTTTCTTAAAAACTAAAAATGAAAGATTAAACAAATTAGGGTGACTCAGCCTGGGTTCTATATTGAGAATTGTCCACTAGCTACTGGTTCCTGTATTCCTGATAAAGAAGGACCCCCGAAGGTGGGGATAAAGTGGGGGGTGGGGGGTTCGAACCCCTCCCCCACTTTATTAGCCTCATCTTGGAGAAAATTAGGACCAATTTTCTTGGCGATCCGCCTCAATTTGTAGTGTGTGCCAGACGCTCTTGGAATCAGGTCATTTGACAAGTAAGTGTCTCCACTGGCTCTCAGCTTACCTTATTATAATTAATTATTATTTATGTATTTATTCGCCATGAGCCAACTAAAGAATACTATAATAACCATGTTTTCATCTCCTTAACTATTCTCCAGAACTCCGTTATTAATAAAGTGTATATACTTAATATTAATAATTAATTAATTATAAGTGGGAGCGGTGTAGCTCAGTGGGTAGAGCTCTCAGTTGCTATGCAGAAGGTTCTGGGTTCAAATCCTGCTATGGCAGATAAATTATTTAACCTGTTAACAGCCGAAGTACGGCCCTGTGAGATCTGATGATACTCCTAATATATAATACAAAAGTCAATCTGTAGATAATATTTATATTGATACGATATGAAATCAAGTTTATTAGACCAATTTATTAAATACCGTATTAAAATTTTTATTATGAATAAATATTTTTTAAAAATATTGAATTTAATACAACCATATAAATGTTCCGGGAAGGGTTAGCTTTGTGGTAGAGAGCTAAGTTGCTGTGCTGAAGGTTCAGGATTCAAATCTGGCTGTGACGCATAAATTGAATAATCTGTTAACGGATTAACCACAGACCTTGTGGGATCTGATGACCCTCGTGGGGCTCTCCCAGCCTCTATTAAGTATCTAATTTATAGATACCAATAGGTATTAGAGGTAGCAATTAAGCTACCTACCCTTTGTGCTAGAAACAGTGCAGTCCCTACCATGAACCAATGAACTCCTGAACCCAAGAACCTTAATGGTAGTTGTATAGGTAAAAAGAAAATAATTAATTATAAGAATTGAATCATAACTTCTGATCAATCCAAGTATAGGATTGATTATGAACCAGTTGTAACTAATTTATTATATATATTAATAACATTTAATTTACATATGACAATGTATTTTGTTAGTTATTGCATTTATTTAACCGACTTTTCTTAAACTTATTCAATTTACTCCTTAGCTTTAAAGTCCATCAACGTCTTCTTTGTTCGATCTTCATGTTCTTTTTTCGTTTTCACATTTCAATACATAGTTGAATATTATTAAGAATTTTCTGCGGTTTGAATTTCCTTTGTATCAAAACGAACTTCATGGATCATTTCTAATAAAAACACTAATAATAGGTTTACTGAGTTTTCGATTAATATTATTCATTTTAAATTATACTAAAAAATTGTATAATGCTCGCCTTAATGTTTCAAGACTTACCATCAAAAGATCTAGTACTACTAATATTATTTAGTTTCATTAATGCCTAAAAATTAGTTTCATGATCAACGTTAAATAATCTGCAAATAATAATAATTAAAAAAACTTTTAAAACAAGATCGAATTTCTTAAATTTCCCGCTAAAAGTATCAAGGTACATTAACGCTCGAAATAAACACGAGCCCCTGAGACGTTCAAGGTGAAACACAATACTCACGATTCGGTCTCGGGAATATTTCGGGATCATATTAATCATGAATACTTAATAAAATCAAGATAAATAAAATAAATCAATCGGGAAGCTCAGATAATATTCGACCGAATAACATAAGTAGAAAAATTAAAGAAAAAGTAGAAGCGTAGAGAGGGAATGAAAGAAAAATGTTTAAAAAAAATTGTCAAACAAATATCGTTGATAACTTGATCGATAATTTATGAACGCAAAAGCCTTCTTGATTTTATATGTTCATAAAATTTGATAGAGGTCGCCAGTGCATACTATATAACATTACAGGTATGCGTTGACGATTTCATTACCATTCAAGTTATATGACATTTGTTTGACAATGCCTTCTCAATCTTATATAGATTGTTATCTTTCATTCCCTTTGTATTTATCTTATTGTTCCTCTGCATCTGTTATTCTCTCGGTGTAGATTTTTTCCACCGATAGTTGATATCAGTTTTGTGCTAGAAGCAATGTTTCCTCAAGTTAACTGTTAGTCTATAACCGACATCATATCGAATAGGGATCATGGAAAAGAGTTCTAAAGGACTTGAACAGCAAAGTTACCTTATAGAAGTGCATAAGGAGAAGTAAGAGGAGACCACAACTTTCCAAGCACTTGCTAATATTATTATTCTGGCTCTAAGGTCCTGCAAGAACCCCGGCAGTTCCATCACAGTCAACCAATCTTCACGATCCTGCGTTATTCTGCTCCATTCTTGTATACCCAGCAGCTTTAAGTCCTCCTCGACATCGTCCAATCATATGATCCGAGGGCGTCCTCTGCTTCGTTTGCCGTCTGGTTTCTCATAGAGCATTCTCTTCGGTACCCTGTTGTCTGGCATCTGCTTGTATACGCCATGTTTGTCAAATCCTTGGTTTAATTTTTTTTTTTAACTCAACTTTACAGGGTTCCGGATACTCCGGATCAATCATTAGTACTTGTTTTGTGATTTTATTATTATTATTATTATATGTGTATCTCTTTATCATCTCTAATCTCTTCCTTTCCTCATCGGATTTGATCATTCGCTTAGTTCTCGCCAACCTCATCCTAAGATTATCCTCCGTAAACCCGAGTTCTCTCTGTCCCTCTTTACCTCCTTAAACCAGTTCGGTTTAGTTTTTTTATTTCAAAGGAATTCAAATATTCTTTTTGTCAGGATACTTACATTCATTCGCTGGATATGGCCATAGAAATAAACCCATATTTTCCTTATTGCATCACAGATTCTTTCAGTTACTTTGTAAAGCGTCTAATTTCGCGTGTGAGACTAATTGGAGAATGTAGAGCCTGGAATTTCCTTTAATATCATCTGCTCTTTGATCTCCAGCCCCTTTAATTATATTATACCCTGCCAAAACACTTAAGAGTATGAAAGGACCCTTCTATATTGTTTTTAATGTGCCCCATAACGGAGGATACTGCGCAAGCTTATTAACCTTAAATGTGAATATTTTGTATGATGCAGTGAAATCTGGGTTGACGTTATACCTCCACAAGTCAACTTATTTTTAAAAAAATGACAAAATAAAAATAATAGTATCTACTCCAGAACATTGGTTGATTTCCTATTCGCATGTTTCATTATGTTGCTTCCCGAGTTCCAGTCCAACTAATCTTTATGCTGCTTTCCTGATAAATAAGATTTAGGGAGGAAACGTTTATCAGACCCGATCTAGGTGGAGGAGCTGCCTTCTATACCTCCTGATCGTGGTTGGAACTAGGAGAATCCGTCGCCAGAAACTTGGGTGAGAAGATTCCGTAGCTACTGGGGGTGGATGACGGAGAAAGCCAAGTTTCAACTTGGGATGTAGCGCCAATAATAATACTTCGTTACCTCAAAAGATTCGGTTCAATATTGCATTTCAGTTTTATTTAAACTGCTTTTAACATCATTTGTTAAGAATCATTTATCTGTCGTTGGAAACAACAGAACGTTGATCGCATTTGTTTTCCTTCAAATATGAATATATTATGTGACGTGAATTATCTATCTGTGTTTAAACCGTACTCTGCAACGATGAAAATATTTAAACAAATAATGATATATATAAATACTTATTCAAATTTAATAGCACCAAATGTTTCCAACATTCTTTGTTATCTACTGGCAGGCTGCGGTGAATGATTGCTAAGAAATGTTGCCAAATCTGATGTAAACACATTTTTAAACTCGACTAAGTGTTGTCAATGTTTGTTGGCATTTTGACAACAACGCCAACTCAGGTGTAAACATAATTTAGAGAAGATAATTCGCGACACTTACAACATTTGGTGTAGAAGCATTTTCACTTGCCTCGAATATTCTCAGCCCTATTCACTTAAATGTGTGCAAGTGAATAATATTTTATTTTAATATCCAATAAACTTTAATATTATTCCCGCTGATTCATGTAGAACAGGTCCTATTAAGACTTGATCTTGACTAACGTTTAACGTGGAATCCTCATACTAGAGTGAACTGACAAAAAACTGCTTGCCATCTCAGGCTACTTCAACACTTTCTAGACAAACGCAGTAACCTTCCATTTAATTACAAAAGACTCATATACATGACTATTGTAACAACTGTTTTGAGATACGGAGTTGAGCTTTGTGGCTCCACTAAGCCTTCCGTGTCCAATCGTTACAATCCAAAAATGTTCACAAAATCCTCAATGATCCTTATTTTGTTACGAATAAAGTCATCCATAATGACTTTAATATCCCATTCGTTGCTGATTCAAACTGAACCCGATACCAAGCCTTTCATGAGAATCTTTATTCCTACTCAAGCCCACTAGTTTCAAATCTAGCTACCTCTTAGATTCCCGATAATCCTCCTAAACGTCTAAAATGAAGATAGGCTCGTGACCTAAGTTGAATTTGTTATATGAGTACTACCAGTGAGTACTTACTCACTTGGTCTTAATCAAGTAGTCTTAATACTTACTTACTTACTGATGGGCGCTACGGTCCTACAAGGACCTGGGCCTCCTCAAGGACCTTAAGCCAGCCAGTCATTTGCTCGTTCTCTCCACCTCCTTACCCCAAGGAACTTTAGGTCTTCTTCAACATCGTTCAACCATCTCATTCTGGGTCTTCCTCTGAGTCGTTTCCCTCCCATGCTTCCGTATAACAGGCGTCTTGGCATCCATGTTCCACCTGTCCCAGCCATCTGAGGTGGGATTTTCTCACTTGTCTTAATACTATACCATTGTTTACCATTGATTTACTTATTATATTGATAATTGATCATATTTACATGTAGTATTATTATAATACAAGGTATTGCTGTGGTATGGGCATGTGATGAGAATATCCCCTTCGTGCACTTTAAGACTGCCATGAGAAGAGAAGGAGGCGTGAGAGACCTTGGAATCAATCGATAGAAGAAGAAGCGACAGCTAGAGGTCTGACTCAGGAAAATTGTAATCCATTATTAGAATTTATTGGAGGAAGGTGAATGGGGACTGGGGTGTGAAAAAGAGTTCCAAAACCCGATAATAATCTTAATTTCCATAAATAAATTTTAAAAAAGTTTATTGTTTGATAAGGTGTCAATAATTTCAGTCGATCTGTTCTTGCTTTTGAGCCACCTATATCAGTTTACAAGGTTATATATTTTTTCTTTCCAATTATAATATGTGTTTTGTTTAGGGATTCATCCACGCCAGATAGCGTTAGACAACAAAGTGTCTCTATTGGAAAGAAGCCAATAAAATATGCAAATTATAAACACTCACTTGAAGAATCGTTAAACATTTTTAGTAGATTCGTTTTTGCAGGGTCCTGCGCAGTAGAGAAACTCGATAACCTGTCCCGATCCTACGGACGTATCACCCGTGCAAATATACCCCGATCCACGGATCTTGAAATAGGCTGCGCTAGGAGTCATGTAAGGTGAGGAACCTGAGGCATGGCATCCCACTGTATTGGCAAACTTCCACCTATAGCTAGTCCCTCCCTGGATTAGAGGATTCCACTGCAATGGCGAAGCTATATTTACCTGGCTATCTCCTCACGGCCAATTCTGTCTACTTCGAATGTTCAAACACTTAAATCTTGCTTTCTTTTAGATTTTTTTCTTTTTCTTGTTTTTACTATATTTAAAAATATTTTTTTAGGGTTGAAACGAGTCGCTTGGCCACCACCACCCGAAGAAGACGAAAATAGTTCAGCTGTTTTTCAAGATCCGGTTTATTCTCAAGTAAGTAATGAAACAAATAATTTATAAATCAATAAATTGTATGAATATAATTTATTTCGTTTGTCAAATTTAAATTATTAACTTTTATGTTCTAAAAGCTATGTTGATCCTTAAACCGAACCTCCAAGAGATATACTGAGTCCTTCAATAAGTCCTGAGGATCATATTTTCTCTTTCACTAAGTTATATGAGCTGCACTATTATACATATTATATACTCTAACTATGATATGAACTAAAAGCTATGCATTAACCTCTTCACTAAGTCCTAAGGTCTGTACTGACTCCTCACTAAGTCCAAAGAGCTACATTGACCTTTATTCTAAACCTCCAAGGGCAACACTGAGTACTTCACTGAGTCCTGAGGACCATAGGACCTATCTCCTTCACTGTCATATGAGCTCCACTATTATTCACTAAGAGCAACACTCTATCTACAGCTACGTAACTTCAACAACCATTCAACTTAAATATGATTCAACCAAATAATAACTATATAACCATATTTATTAAATTAATAAACTTAGCTATTTATAGACTGTGCCAAATACAATGAAAATGCAGCTCAAAATGATTTAAATTTTTCCAAATATTTTCACAAAAATTAAACACTTATGGCGGAAATGTTAACCTGATTTTAAATTGAATTAAATAACTAAAAGGGATTATTTGTGATTGTTTTAGGCAAATGAAAACTACTCAAGCTTCAAAATTAGAGATCAATTATATTTTTAATTCAAATGAATTTTAAATACAAATCAGCTCTTCTAAGGACATGTAAATAAAAAAATAAAAACCTCCACTTCGTTTAAAACTATACATCAATATGAGTGATAAGATCTAATCATCCTAGTCAAAAATTATTTTAACTCAAGAATTTCTGAGACAAAGCATTGAGAATTACTAATAATTCTAACTAATAATGCAACTATTTGCATTAAAATTAAACTTTTAAATTTGATAGGTAAACAGTAAATAATCAATAGTGATTGATGAAATTAATATATTATAAAACTTTGTATTAAACAAATCATAAGTTTAAATTAAATTCACTATTTTTCATTAATCAGGATTTGTTTATTACTTAAAGTTATATGATGGTAAATGGAACTGTACTTATTACAAACTTTAAGGTCAACCATATTTTAGAAAAATATTGTCTTTAATTTTACAAGTTAAAGGAGTTAAAACAATATCCTTTAGTTTAATTAAATATATTATTCTAATAATTTTGTTTGATGCTGCAGGGACCTACGCCAGCTGCTCCATTAACACCACCAATCAGACAGGCACCTGACAGTCCGCAACCACCAAGGAAACAATTAGACCAAACAATTTATCATCCAGTTCACTTTGAACCGCCCAAAACAACCATCACTCTAAGATCGGCTCCTCCAGTTAACCAGGAGCCAGCACCAGTCTACCAAGCTCAGCCACCGGTGGCTTCAGTCCAAGGAGGCGCCAGAATGAGAGGAGACCAGAAGTGGCCACCAGAGAGCGTGAAGCAGCAGTCAGCAGTCGAGAACGAAGCCAGAGTCGCTCTTGCGAAGGGACCTGCATTCAGGCCAAGGAAAGTGAAGAAAGATTACAGCTCCTTCTTCGCGCAACATGCTCTTAACTCCACATATCCTGGATACAGGGCTCCTCCAGGCACTCAGCATTACTCGGAGGGAACTTCAAACCTTTAAAGACGCTTAATGTGTTCTCCTAATATCAAAGCATATTTATTCTGTATTCATAATTTTGAAAGTTTCTAATAGTCTTCATTACCCTATATAATGAAGTTGTTACTATTTAAATGTGCTGTGAATAACAATGTTTGTGATTATACAAAAATTCCTTAATTTTCTCATGCATTATTGTTCATATTGATATTAGGAAATATATTGTTACTGCCCAATAAGTATTTATAGCTTGAGCTAAATTATTGCTTCAGCAATGGACTTGTTACAGCTTCTTGCATGTACAGAAAAAAATGCGTGTAGATAACCAATATTTTTTGTATGTTCATTTATGTTATATTAAAACAAATAATGTGAAGATATACTTTTTAAAAACTATAATATTATGTCATTGCAATGATACTTTGCTTTTATTTTTTTAGATTACTGAAAGAAATAGTTTGTTCTCATACATTTCTGTCTTGCAATATTTTTTATCACTCATAAAATAATTTTTAGTACAATAACTGCCTTTGTGTAAGAACAAAGTGTGGCGAATTTCCAAGTCTTTGTGAACATCTGTGCCTCAAATAACATTGTCTTGGCATGCGATATGTAAATCAGAATTAATTAATTTATACATTGCCAGGATTCTATTTATTAATAGAAAATTCAGTTCGGTGGTGTGTATATAGAAAATATTTATAGCTTCATATGTTATCACATTTTTATATTAAAATAAATATAAAAAAAAACAAAAAAACAGCTAAATTAAAACGAGTTGTTAACTTTTATCTTACCAAATATATTTCTTCCTAACCAATTATCTAGTTAAAATAACCATAGGTAACTATCATTTCTGAAATGATCTGCACCTTAACTTCACAAACTATGGCTTAAAGAAGAAGCTGAATTTCTTGGGAAGAACCTAATTTTAATGAGGTATTTTATGATTTTTATATCTTAATTAATATAATTACATCCCACTTACCTGCCCTAGATGGGGCAGGAGAATCTCCTTTTAAATGGGACAAATATTTAATTTGGAATCTACAAAACTAAAAAAAAAAGTTTTATTTAGGTAAAATCTATACATATTATAAAACATAGTCCTTGCCCGCATCTGTCTGTCTGTTCGTTTCAAACTCAGTAACTACATCATGGATTTTCATGCGGTTTTCACCAATAAATAGAGTGATTCACGAGAAAGGTTTTGGTATATAATTCATCAGGGTTTTGTATAAATTGGTTGGAATATAATGATAGTTGTTGGAAGTGTAGGAAAATAGTAGGCTCCAGGGAGGTTTCAATGATGATACTCCCCAATCCCTTTTTCATATAATGAAACAATGGATGGCGGTTTAGTCCTCTTTTATAGATCTAAAAAAATGTCCGTGATAGCATATATCTATCTTTTAAGGACAGCTTACTAAACCTATTTTATTTTCTTAAAAATTGATAACGAACAATGCGGTACATGAAAACCTATTTAGATGAGTTCAGTATTAATCCTTATCAAATTATATACTTTAGCTACCTTAAGCATTTCATGCGCATTATTCGAATACTTTATACCATATAATGAGTATCTTATGGGTTATTGCAAAAACTTAACGCGCATGAAAATAAATGTAAAGAAACCTTTTTTTTTGTTTTTATGTTTATAATAGCTACATAATAAAATACATTAGACGGACAAAACATGTAGGCATAATATCTCTTACTACCCGTGAAGAGCCGAGGTGAGCTGCTAGTATAGTATACAAAACAAAAGCAGTCTGTAAATGTAATTTATATTAATATATGATGAAGTTAAGCTTATTAAGCCAACATATAATAATAATAGCTTTCTCTCTGAGACTATAGTTAAATCTCAAATCATACTAAAATTAAAAGTTAATTATCATCATGTAAAATTATAAATAAACACTTGAATTTTTTATGTTTATTTAATCAAATTATAGTTTCATAATTTTATCAGGTCTTAAAGTAAAATTAAACATTTTTTTTCTAATATAGTTTTGTTAATATTCTTACTTTATGCCCCACGATTCAAGACCAAATACTTCATCCTTAAGATTATATCTTAAATTCTATTTCCATCTATATAATTTGTTTTAAAATTTTATAAATAATAATAATGAAAATAAAATGGAGATGGCTTAAGGATATTTATAACAAAATATCAATGTCCTTGAATGTAAAACTCAGCCATTAATGCAATGTTGTACGACAGGAGGTCTTATATGCAGTAGAATACCTGATTATGAACAAGAAAGGCCTGGAAGAAAAATTGGAGATCAGAGAAAGAAAGATTCTAAGGAAAATTCTTGGCCCAATTAAAGACCAAGGTGAATACTGACGACGACTTAACAGTGAACCGTATTTTTACATATTTAAAGGAAAAGAAGACCAAAACTTCCTGGTTCGAAGAGGTGGGAAGAGATTTACAGGAGATGGAGATAAACTGCAGGGATGTCTTGGAAAGCAACCATCTCAAGATGAAACTAGATACCCGTGTGGGTTTTCAAGAAAAACCAAAGCTGAAGACGGGAAAGAGATGGACATAAGAAAGAAGAGAGCAGCGCCAGTGACAAATGAGGGAGTACAGGGCCAATGTCAAATAAAAACAGTTGAAATGATGTGGTCCATAGTAGGCCAATACGGTGAGGGGAAAAAATTAAATTAAATTCAGATATTAACTTACTTTTGTATTAACTATGATGATATTTTACTAAAAAAAAGAAAAAAAAAAAGACAAAATATATTGTAAAAATTGATGAATATGGATGCAAAGGAAAATTAATCTGAAAGGTAGAAAATAAAATGAGAAGATTAATAAAAATATTTTAGTAAGGAATGTTTATATTTACCTTTAAGATCTTCTAAATCTTATGTTATATTCTTCTTCTTCTTCATCCACCATCCCAGAATCATCCGACGTTAGGGATCACTAAAGTGAAGGCTATATGGTACTCTGACAAATGTTCTCCAGCATTTCATAGGTAGCCAAGTATAATTGATGAGTTAATTGTATAATAAATAATAAAAACTTTAAAACTACTTTATTGAAAATATTCAACAATTCAACAGTTATATTACAACATATTTGTATTTCATCCGTCCATGAAATATTAAATCCTCTAATTCTGGCAAAGGTTTTTATTTACCTGACAATATACATTTTAAAAAGTGACATATGGTTTTCAGTTCCATATTTAATTTCTAGTAACATTATTTATTAAATTAAGTATCACAATTTATATAAAAAAAACAAAACAATTAAATAAAAATATATTGATTTAATACATTAAAATTAAAGAACCACTTGGTTGGCTAGCCTGACCCTCAACAGTGGCAGAAGGGGTAGTATTAAGGGAATATATTCTATTATATTCGTAAAAAAAACATCAAATAAATTTGAATATCAAATAATTAAAAAATATTTGATGATAATAAACATGTCTTCTTCTTGCAGAATCTTCCCTCCCAAAAGAAATTTATGCATGCTACTATTTCTGACCATTCTACTGCAAATGGTCTTGCAGTTACATATTTATTTATTTTCCTATACAACAAACTGAATGCAGATTTAGACACTGGCAACGTTTTTAGAGATTTTAGATTTTTTTAAAAACATGTAAATCTTTTTATTAACTAATTGTTCAATACAAATTCTCTTACTCTCTACTTTATTGTTATCAGATAAATTATTATCTGACGTCCTTTGTATATGTTTGTACTTGTAAAATTCTAAAGAATCTATTTTTTAACCCTCCCTAAAATCATTTTGATTATTAAATGTATACTAATTATAAGCTATTTGATATTATCTGTTTACTTTGAATGTTTTTTATTATGCCTTTTCTATAATTTTTTCTGTATAATTAAAAAAAAAATATTTTTTTTGTGCCTATTAGAGTGAAGTTGCATAATCCTGGAAACTCAGTAAAATACGCATTATTTACAAATAACACAAAAAAAAAGGATTTTTTCAAAACCTATTTACAATAATACTACATTTGATTTCGTTTTTATGGAGTGGGGATGAATTAAATGCAAAATAATGGATATTAAATCGCATTTTTATTAAAAATTTGGTACTTCCCAAATTCGGTGTTGTCGACTTTCTACTTTTACAAAAAGTGACATAAATTAATTGCTAAGACATAACTGGATACTCTCATGCCGTCAGTAAGTGATTGGACATATTTCTATTTGACGTGTCTCTTTAACTGTTGACGTGAGATGTGCCATATTAATTATATAAGGTATGTGTACTAATGGTGGACACTGCTCCAGTAATTAAATTGTGAAGATTTGATTGTGAAATTTAGCTGATACTATCTAATGGTGGTTTAAGTGCTTAAAATTTAATATAAGTTTGATTTCATCGTTAAATGCTCTGGAATTTGAGAATTTCAGGTTGAAAATTTAATTAATGTAATACAAATAATCAGATGTTAGACCCAGAAGGCCGATTGCATGTTCTGAAAGATCAAAGTTAAGGTTAAAATTTTAAAAGACGGCCTGTGATAACATAAGACTGACAAATAACATAAAATAATTATTTTATCTTTACTCTTTTATCATAATCTGATCATGTAAGAGCATACTGTAAATGTAACTACAGTTTGAGGAATTTTTCCTAATAAATTGGTACATTCAATGTTGTAAAAAACCAAGTACACTTTAATTCTTCTTTTTTAAAGTGTAAAAATTGCTTATAAAATGAACAATATGAGGTAATATCTACATTTGATCAAGATTCACATAAATTATTATGACATATGAAATAAACATAAGTACAATTCCAGTAACAATTATTACCTGTTTTTTATTATTTTTAATTGCTACCTTATCTGTCTCTCAAATAGGATCTCAAGTTTCATAATGGTTGCCCTAAAACTAATCGAATCGCTTCTAAAAAATGTATCATCAATAGTTTTACTTAATGGCTTATCTGTTTTCTGTAAAAAAAAAAATTCCCAAATCTCGAGTAGGCTCTCAAAATTCAGAAACCTGAAATTCGAACTTAATACATTTATCTAAGTTCTAACAATTAACATTAATATGTACAGACAATGTTACATTCACTTTGAATTTTAGTGAAGAAGTAGAAAAAGACTATCGGTACTAAAATTTATGTCGGCAGTCATTATAATTCAAGAACATGTACAAATATTGTGCAACACAGGTAAAAAATATTATACCCGAACTGTTCAATTCTAAAAAACATGTTCACATTCTTTTTACACTTTCTTCAAATCTTCATATTCATCCCATGGTGTGGTAAGTCTAGGGGAATTCCCAAACTGCCTCCCTAAAAAATATATGTTTAGGTAAAAAGATATTCAACTTCTAGTATTATTATATTTTGCAAACACATTATTAAGGATTATATGTAATATGTATTTCAATTTTCATATCTAAAATAATATGTCTTTATTCTATTTGATTTTTATTCTCTTTCGTCATACATCTATGCCACTCCCTTCGACAGTATCCTTTAATAATATCCTGTGTAATAGATAGATTTAACTGTTCATAATTTCTAGAAGATACTAGTACAAAAATTCTAATCCCGTTAAAAATTATTTTTAAAATCTCAACACGTTATAAAATGTTGAAGTAATTCCTCTATCGTATATCATCTATATTCTATTATAGACAGACAACACTGTAAAGTGACCATTGAGATCATGTTAGCATGTGTACTGTGAGATCCAGGTGTTGGGTTCGCCATTGTTAGTTAGTTAGTGTCGGTTTGAGAGTAAGGACTCGAGGTTAGTGTGTGAAGTGTTAGCCTGTGTCTATATATGTAATATAGTGTTTATATCCAATAAATCTGTGCTCGCATCGAAATAACTTGTACTGTTGTTTTCCCTCCACTTTATCACCTTTTTACTCTCTATGTTAAAATAAAATACGATTTTGGGCTTTGAGGCTCCCCATCAAATTCTTCTTTTGTCTACTTCTAACAGTTTAAAAATGCTCAACTCTTTTTATTAGGGTTCTTATTTTAAAAGAAATAAAATATGAAAATAGTGAGCACTAAACAAAAAAAAGGATGGGTATTGCTGATTCAAGTATAATACATATAAAATTAAAAAAGAGGAGATGGAATGAGACACTTACATTGATAATATGATGAGGTTTATGGAATATTGTTTAATAAAATAATAGGCAAACACTTATAACAATTACTATTTTATAATTTACGCTAAATGTTCAAGCTAGAGATTGTAAAGAAAAGTTTTGAAAACATTTTATTTAGTATTGATTTAAGAAAAAGGGATTGGGGCAGCTGTGTGTGTAGAGTGCTCAGTTGTTATGCTGAAGGTTCTGAGTTTAAATTTGGCTGTAGCAGATAAATTATTTGATCTGTTAAGTCATGGAAGGACCTTGAGAGACCTAGAGACCCTACTGTGGCCATAGTTGAGCGTGATCACCGACAAATCACCTCTCAGCACAGCCATTGTCTTAGAAACAGTACAGTATCTACCATATAATGAACCCAAGAACCTTTATGGGTTGTAGTGATTCAAGGTTTTTTTTATGCAATCTAAACCATCATACCAGTGAGTAATTAGTGTGGTTTGCGACTAAGGTCAGGATTATTATTAAATCAAATGAATTGAATGCTTTTTATTAAATGAATGATTCAATAGTACTTATTATGAAATGCCCATAGAAAACTAAATAACAATAGTCTTGAAAAAATCCCGTACCTTACCTGAGCATTGCTATAAGCAGGTAGTTGCGGAGGCGCTGGCGCTGGTGGAATTGTTGGGATGTAGGAGGCAGATGAAGCACATTTAGAACATTGCCTCTTGAGAGCAGGCCTTTGCCTTGAACCGCGGCAACGAAGAGCAAAACACAATTCGTCAGCCATTTCGGCGCACAGTGATTGGGAACCAGCTCGCTGGAGTAAAATAATAGATAAATATGTTAACAATGTAGCTTAATTAATTACCCTAAACATTTGAAATATAGCTAAGAATCAAATAAAAAAATACAACTTAATATGAATGATCATTTTAAAATTTTAAAAATGAATGCAATCATGAAAAAGAAAAATGGAAATAGATTTGTTTTATGAGTTGAAATAATTCCTTTAAAAATCTAATAAAAATAATATATGCATAATAATAAATATATAAAATAGTAATTCAGTTATATAATTATATTTTTAATAATATATAGCGGAACAACTATAGTAGGAAATGTTTTTGTTTTTTTCTAGTTTCTGAATCTTCTTCTAAAAGTGCCTATCCTCTTTGAATGTTGGCAAATATAACATCCCACTTTATTTTACATAGAATTCGATGTAGTATGTCCTCATTGCTGACTTGGTCCGTCCATAAAACTCTTGAGCATATGCTGATAACACAACCTCTCGGATGCTTGAAGAACACGTAATATCTGATCACTACGGTTCAAGTCTACAAGTTTAAATTCAGATTGCATAGCACCATTCTGAGTTGGAGCTGGCTCTTCTTCCCTTCTCTATAAGAAACCTGATTTAATTTGGGTTTTCCGAGTTATCAGTTAAGTTGCATTCCAGATTAGAAATTCTTCTAAATAGTATAGTTGCTACTATTCTTCCAAACTGGTGTGGAAAGTCCCACTTTCCCCCATTAGTGCGGGAAAACCACTTTCCCTCACTAGTGAGGAAAAGTAACAGCCACCTAGATTGAATTTGACAAACAGCACTCTGTTCTTTTAAATGTTAAGTGGCGGTATTATAATATTATTAATTTTATATTCCTAAAATGTTAAAATAAATAATTTTAGAACTATTTTATATTTAATTCAAGATAGATTTTATTTATTTTGAAGCCATTTTATAGAAATATTTAATATAACCTTAAATGTATTAGAACCTTCCCACATCAGAAATTTGGAGATCTAGCATTAGGATTACTCACAAGTGCTAGTGTAGTTTTAACAAATCTAAAGTTTCACCTTTAATTTCTTAATTTTTAAATGGTTGCAGGAAAAACGTAATATTTAACACATGACAGAGGTGCTTATAACATCCTCGTTTAATTACCACACTCGCCTTTGGCTCGTGTGGTAAAATTCACTCGGGTGTAATAAAGTGGCACTTTCCTTACTTGTCAAATAAATAACTATTATTGATACACATACCCTTTCAATTGGAGCATTCCTTTTAGAATTATAACAGAATTCACATATTGCTATACATACAGCAATAGCCAAGCCACATAACAACACAACAAATACTCCTCCTAAAATAATAATTAAAGGTTAATTATTTATAAAAATATATATAATGAATTCATTGTAGTATGAAAACTATTTACCAATGTTAGCAACACCTAATGCATTTGCTTTACTTTCTTTTGTCTTGTCTTTTCTGATGCACGTGTCTCCAGGATTCTTCCACCATTTATCGTATAACATTTGAATTTCTCCTTTTTCTTGAAGTTCTAAAATAGCTAGTGATATTTTGTCACGCCAAGGGGAACCTTAAAATGATATAAAATTAAATTGATATAAAAATGTACAAAACAGATATTCTATCTATAGTTTTGTGATTTGAAGAGTTTCTAAGTATAACTTCTAAGTGAACAAATAAAATGTATAATTTTAGAGAAAACTGTAACAGTAAGCTAAAATAAAAGAACAAGATACAATAATATGTAACTATCTACTTAATGCCCTGTAGGTCTTCAAGCCACTTCTTCAGGTCTTCATCAGGATTAAAAATATAGATCAAGAGTAATGTAGATATTTAAAAAATATATCAAAATAGAAAAAAAAAAAACTGTTCCGAAACAACTCATGAAGGCTCTTGAGTTCATTATATGGTAAAGATAAGCACTGTTTCTAGGACAACTGCTGTGCAGGGGAGGGGGGGGGGGGGGTGATTTGGCCAAGATCATGCTCAACCGCCAGGTTTTTCCCCCAATTAAGGGTACCCGCTTTACAGAGGCTGGGTGACCCTTACACAGGGTTCATAAATGGGTGTTAACAGATTAAATAATTTGCCTACCACAGCCGGACTTGTACCCAGACCTTCAGTATAGGTACTCAACCCCCTTCCAATGAGCTACTTCACTCAGTAAAATTATTTCTATTTTCTATATTTTCATATCCAGGTTTTTTAATTTCTTATTCCCAAATAATATTTTGTATATTTATTTTTAGTCCTGATAAAGAGCTATAAAGTGACTCAAAACTGTGGGTTTTAAATAAATAGTTACATAATTTTGTAGTTATTCTTAAAAGCCACCCAAACCATCTTGTATTTTTAATAAATTTAATTTATAGCATTTTTATAAAGGGCTTAATTTTATTATTAATACTTACCCATAGGTGTAGCGATTCCGTAACCTTTAGTGTCAAGAAGGCCACCGATTTGTGTAAGGTTGCAGTCTCTTTGTACAATGTAATCGAGCATAGTAGATTCCATTAAAAAAGCGTAATTTCCCTCAAGGACTCTTTTAATTCCTTCTTCATATGTCGAAACAAATACTTTTTTATTTTCCATAAACCTCCACATTTTTTTGTACGTTTCAATCATAGAATCCTAAAAGGTTAAAACAAAAAGTGAAATCAGATCTGAGTGATATTGGTATGAAATATGCTTGCATACCCGCCATATTTCCTGAACAAATCATTATTGTTATAAATAAATAAGTCTATCAATAATAAAAAAAGTTTGCAAAAATAGTTATTTGATATTATTAAAAGATTAACAAAGACAATGTGCAAATATTACATTTTAAAACTTTAGATCACAGATTTTTACTCCTTAATAAATTCTTAAATTTTTGAAATTGCATAGATATTTTCGTTCATTTATGGATATGCAGAAGAATTTTGATTATCTGAACTAATTACGTCGGATTTGGTTCGAATAATAAAAAGTTCAAATAATGAAATTCATTAAAAGAAGGAAAATGTCAGTCACTATTTTTGTATATTAAAAAAAAATCTTCATTTTATTGTGTAATATGGAATTATTATTAAACACTTATAAAAAACTCATAAATAATTATAACGTTTTGTTATTTAATCTTATTCAATCAAGCGTGCGAGGGAGAAAATTTACCCTAAAAAAAGTCATCGTCGAACCACTATCTAGTGTTCCATAAGCAATTTCTGTCTGACCAGCAAGGTCTTCAGCATTTTCAATTGGGGTGATCATCCTTTCTACTGTAAGAAAGGCTGCGAGATTAGCTGTATATGAAGAAATAATGATTAGGGTAAAAAACCACCATATACCTCCAACTATTCTCGTTGATGTAGCCTGAAAACAAGAAACTTAATTATTAAATGAATCAATTAAAAAAAACCTTAAACGAGATTGAAAAATTTGAGAAAAAATTAATAAATTAATAAAGAAGAGCAAAAACTCAACATGAGTCATAAATTAATTTTTCCAATATTAAATTAAAATGATGCACATGAATCTCTAAAATACATTTGAACAATTGACCAATAAACTTTTGTTAATTGAATCATCATCAGAGAGAAAAAAAGAGATTACAAGGATCATATGAAATGCAACACACTTCACATCAACAGCTTAAACCATTGATTTTTGTTAATAAATAAAACTAATTGATGAGAAAAATTAAGTTTGATAAGATACCTTTGGATTTAAATCTGATCCCTGCTGCATCAAAGTTCCAATAGTAAACCAGAAAGAATTTGCAATAGAAAATTGGTTTTCCACTAGATCATTTTCCATGTCGCATGGATGTGGGTTTTGCCACTCGTAAGGAGAAAACCTCGCAACTATGAACATGGTTATCGACACTAGTACGTATGCTGCAAGCACATACAACCATATTTCAATAGCTAATGGGTTCATAAATGAAAAAAGTCGAGTTTCTTGAGATGTCGGAACCTGAAAATTGTTCAAAAATTATATATATTTTTTGGAATTCACTTCATGTGCATAAATGTGAAAAATATTTAATAAATTAATTATTTTTTCATTATTTATTTATTAGATATTTTTGTTTTCTTCTGCGGTAATGGCCGCCTTAGGATTGCATATATTTCATTTCTTAGCTCTCCTATCAGCCAATATTCTCTTCATCATCTCACTCATTTCTTTCCCTCGCTCTTCTGTCCATCTTTCTCACACTTTCCTCAACTTTTCCATTACTAGGTCCTTAATGTATTTCTGAACATTTCTCTGCCTAGATATTCTTTTCCTGTTAAACCAAGTCTTGTTATTTTCTCTTTCATCTGATTGAGGTATCCTCTGATGCTACTTAGTTCGATCACTTTGTTGACTATCAGTTTGTTCAACCTGTTTTCATTCATACAAAAATTGTGATCTCCTTTTCCTTATTGCTGTTTTCAAGTCCTCAATTTCCTCATACAGTTCTATGTTTTTTTAAAGGCTTCTGTTATTCTTCTTCTACCATTCTTGGTCTGTAGATACATTTAAGGATTTTTCTTTAGTTGGTTTTCTGTTTTTAGCAATTTCTCCAACAAGGCCATTGTTTCTGATCCATGTAGTTTATTATACTTTATATAGTATATGCATATATAGTTTTGTTATATTAAAATTAGTTGTAGTTCTAATTTTAATTTATAGCTAAAATGATTGAAATAACTTGAAGAAGAAATACAATTAAAAGATAACTGCTTTAATGTAAATTTTAAATTGATGAGAATAATTAAATATAATAGTTCATTCAAGTATTCTTGTGTACTAACAATTCATTATAAAAAGAAGACAAATTCATAATTAAAATTGTTTTGATTTTTTTGGATTACATATTTCCTCAGTGTTATTTTAAATAATAGTGAAAAGTTATTTTATGATGCAATGATTGTTGTTTTTTGGTGTTTACCTCAAAGATATACATTTCATCTGATTTAATCCAATTTGAAAAAAAAATTATTCAGAAATATTTTTTAAAGATGAATATAATAATTTTTTCTTTACACCTATGATAAAAATTATACCGTTATAAAACAGCTGATGCTATATAAATGCAATTACCTTAAATAAGATGCTGATCCCTAAATTCATGAAAGGCTTAGTAAAATCAATGACACTTTCTCGGGCATAATTTATTGTCATAGAACCCACCGCTAGGTCAGCCTTCTGCAATTTAAAAAAATCAATCATAAATGCAATCTTAATATTATATAAATTAAAAAAATGGTACTTTTATTTATCAAAATATTTGTTTTCGTGCTTTAATTTTTCAACTAAAACTGTCGGGCTGGTACAATTTGAGTACAAATAAATTCTGAAGTAAGTTAGCCATTCTTAGTCTCCTGTAAACCTGTACCACTACAACCCGTGAAGGGTCTGGTGTTCAGTACACGGTAGAGACAGTACTGTTTCATGGACAACTGTTGAGCATAGGGGTGATGTGCCCTAGATCATGCTCAACCGCCAGATTTTCCCCCCTTTTTTCGGGTACCCACTTTTAGAGGCTGGGTGAGCCCCAGGAGGGTCTTAGATCCTGTATGATCTATCTCCGGCTGCTAACAAGCTCCGACTGAATAAAAGTCTTGCCTGCAGCAGGATTTGAAACAGGATTTTCGGCATTGCAACTCAGATTTTTAGTCTCCTAATTATACAATACTCTTGCATTATCATAAATTCATTTATTATTAAATATAAGCTGGCATTTTTAAATTCTAATCTGTATGTAAATTAGAACATTTAGTAAAGTACAAAATTAATATCAATAAAAAAATATATAAAATTAAAATACTAAAAAGAAAAAAAACAATTGGTGGTATTGTATTCAAAACGTTTTTTCTATACCAAAAGAGAAGTGCACTATGATTAGTGTATTGTATTTTAATATTTTTTCCATTGTTCCTGATTAGAGAACACTGAATAGAAATTTGTTTAACTTCAAAATAAATGTGTTAGGAAAAATGTAGGAATGTTTTGATGGTAGAAATATCATCATCTCATGACATTAACTAGTTCACTGTCTGGATGAATCTTGAAACAGCATGAAAAGAAAATACAGAAACAATATATTTGTATATATATATATATATAATTTTTTTAATAACATAAAACATATTTTTAATACGGTGAAGAAAACAAATATTTTTTTTTTTTAATTTGCCATCCTCCAAATTATGCTGATTGGAGCCTATGCTATGGAGCCTATGGAGGACAGCCTATGCTTCCTTACCTTAGTTCCGGCTTTGGCTACTATTAATATCAGTATGTTACTTTAATATTTTAAAATAATATTTTAGGATTTAAAGTATATAAATAAAACATTGTAATACAAGTATATATATATATATATATATATATATATATATATATATATATATATATATATATATATATATATATATATATATACAAAATATAATTCTTAATAATAATAAGCATTTAAATTACTTTAGAGATACAAGTTTGAACATATATTTCAAGTTTTAACTACCTATACTTGCCCAATTTAACTATAATTAATTAATGCAATAAATTTTATAACTAGAAAACCAATACAGTCTATTCAACCAAGCTCTAAAATACTTTAACATACCAATGAATAATTTTAACTACAATATGTTATTTCACTGTACACACCATTTTTGTGTTACTTTTTATGTATATTTACAAATATGCACAGTAAATATTTGATTACACTTAGCCTTTGTTCATAAGGGCTGACCTGTGGTCTAGTGGTTAGAGTAACAAACTACTAAGCCCAAGATCGCGGGTTCGTAGCCCAGCTGGTGGCCCTAGGAATTTTCAAAGGGAGTAAAAAATCCTTAGTTACGTCGTCCTCCAGAAGGGACGTTGAACGGGGGTCCTGACCCTGTACGATGCCAGGTACTCGTAAAAAATCCCTATCCTAATTAAACCTGGATAGGCAAAACTTAGAGCTCCCACTGTAGCATCCTCCGATTAGCCATAGCAGTATAAAGTGACGTCAAATGAACAACCAAACCATTGTTCATATACTGGAATATTTTTTTTCTATAATTAAAAGTAAATAATAGTTTTAGTAATGACACTACTCTAATATGTATCCCATTAGGATGTTTTATAGTTAAGCAAACTGAAATGATAATAACAAATGATAAACTAATCCCTAATAACCAGATTAATTAAGTATAGTTTCAAACGTTCTACATTTCGATAATTCAACATAATAGAAGGTTTTTTTTATCAATGTAGTAGAGGATTTTAAGTAAGATGAATTTATCGAATACAATATGCTTTTAAACATTAATCAATAGGGTTCTCGAAAAAATATGTACATGGCTATAATTAATAAAGACTATTATCAATTTTTTTTCTCAAAATTTTACTGGCTTCCTTTCTAAACAAACATAGCTACAAAGTATACAATATAAAATCCACCCAAACTAACTTAAACATAAACACTAGGTATAATATAAACCCTCCTAAACTAACTTAACATAAACAATAGGGGTGTATAATATACACCCTCCCCTACTAACGTAAACATAAACTCTAGGTACCTACAATAGACACCCTCCCAAACTATCTTAAACATGAACACTATTTATAAGGGGATGAAGTGACCTCCTAATCAGAAGCATTACTCTAACCTAACATTATCTCTGTAACATTTCGAAGCATAGCTGATATCATAACTATGATGTTTCACAATATAATTTATATCTTTTTTGATGGAATTAGTTGTGGTGGCGAATATCTGTCACTTAAAAATATTTCCTTGCCAAACTAACCTATACAGGAACACTACGTATAAGGCAATGACGTCACCTCCTTATCATATTCAGGTGCATTGTTATCTCTGAAATATTTCGAAGTATAGCCGATAATGTAACCTAAATGTTATGTATACGTTTGTTCACGTAAAATGTATAATTTATGTATTTCGATTGAGAAATGTTGTCGAGTATGGTGAACTTTCTTCCTTAAAAATATTTCCCCCCAAACTAACCTAAACATAAACACTACATATAAGGCAATGACATCACTTCCTTATCAGTATGTGACTCAGGCCAATAACTACATATGAAACATTTCGAAATATTGCTGACAATATAAACTAAATTATATATATATATATATATATATGTCAGCTCACGATATAATTTATATCTTTTAATAGAAGGGAATCGGTAATGGGGACTAGCATTTCTCTCATAAAAATAGTTCCTTACCAAACTAACCTAAACATAAACCCCTGTTATAAGGGGATGACGTCAACTTCTTATCAGTATTGGACCCAGACCGACAGTTAAATAAAGTATCGAATTGAGACTGTATGAGGGAAAATTTCTCAAGAAGCGAGAGCATTTTGTCGGCGATTAGGTGGGCCGTGGAGGGAAATCAATTTGAATAATCCAGCTGGTGAAAGGAAGGATTGGCCCTCTTCCAGGAGCTAGGCATTAGCCCACTACTTCCCATTGACAGATTATTACATCAATGGCCGCCCTTCGCCCTTACCCCCCTCTGTCGGAAGTTTCTCTAATTACCTTCGTTTAAGTCCCACTAAGTAGCTAGAACCTTCAGGAGGGTACTTTAAGCCGCTGATTTTAAGATCAACCTCATAATAGAATCTTCATGTTCATCTTGAGCTCAGAAGCTCAACTTAACGAAAAAAAGATTAGGGCCACTCAAACTCAAAAATGGTCTTGGGTTCAGTACATGTTTCTATGTATTATTCCGGGCGTTATTATAAAAAATAAATATGAATTTACTATTTATCAGAAAAAGATGGTTACAAGAACTAGGTCGGGTACACAGGTAGCGAGTGAACATCCTATATGTTATATACCAGAGACCTACCTCAGGGTAAGATAAAGAGGGTCTAAAGCTCTGGAGGGTCAACGGTAGGCGAAGGGATTGCTTGGGAAAGCACTCGGAGAAGAACCGGAAGAAGTAGATTCAAAGGAGACTCTGAAAAGATTCGGAAGAAGAAGCCCGCGAGGACTTCTTGTAGAGCAGGCAAAGCAGAGGCTGTCAGAGAAGACAACTTGGGACATGAGATATGGCGCGAAGCGGGAGAGTCTCCGCCATACCGAACAAGAAGGTCTCTCTCTATGTGTACCTCTGTTTTACCAGATAAGTTTTAATTTAAGTTCTGTATGTATTTTATGGCAATCCTTCTATATATATCCGAATCATTAAACGCACTTCTCAATGTATATATTCAATTAAAGTCCCAATAAGAAATTGTATTAATAAAGTTTATCATTATAATAAAGGTTATAATTATTTCGGTGCTCACTTAACCCAGATATACTATATATTAATGAATACCATATTGATGGTTTAATTAAGGTATTAAGTTGACTGATTATGAAATTTTGAAAGGATGTAAACTGGATTGCATTATCTAATAATTCGTTCACTTAATGAAAACCTATTTCCAGTCGGTTTTTTTGGCATATAACTTTATTTTGCGGATACGTTTCGACTAATTTGTCATTTACAATCCATCAAGAACTTCCTTCATCTCAGAAGAGTTACAAGTCATCTTTTTTCTCTTTTTTTTAAAATTCATGTCATTAGCTAAAAACTTTTCTTGGAGGTCCATTGTCCTCCATGGTCCTTTTGTTGACTGATTAGTAAATTGGTAAACACACAACCAACCTCTCGAAAAGAATCCAATTTAAAATAAAGTTAGGATGTTTAAAGAAATAATAATTTGAGTAATTATCTTAAATGATTACTGTGGCATCTCAAAATGAATAGAATTATTTAAAATATATTTAAAGACTCCAGACATACCAGAAGGTTTTTTTGTTACTTATAACGTCATCGGACGATGCTACAGTGGGAATATTAAATTTTGCGTATCCAAGCTCAATTAGAAGAAGGAATTTTAACGAGTACCTGATATCGCACAGGCTCGGGGCCCGGTTTTACGTCCCTTCCAAAGAACGGCATAACTAAGGATCTTTCACTCACTTTAGAAAATCCTAGAGCGACCTACCGAGCTGCGAACCCACGATGTTGGGGAGGTTGTTATGCAGACCATTCGACCACAGGCGACTCTCTAACTGCTTGGTATTCAACTATAAATTCCAATGCATCAGAATAATTAAGAATGTTACTGTTTTAGTTAGGTATTATTTAAAAATATTATTACTGTCGAATTGGCTTTTTATGGAAAAAATATCTAAAGGAACACCAATACAACGCAAGAAGGGTATTTGGGTGGCTCAGTACACGATTGAGACTGTACTCTAGCAAACGGTTGAGGAGGGAAGTGATTTTGCCGAGATCATACTCCAGGATATTCCTCCAATTACCCAATTTATATAGGAAGGTAGTTCTATAGATCGGCTATTGAGAGAATTAATATTTGTCTACAACAGGGGGTTTCGTACCCATGACATATAGCACAGCAACTCAGCGCCCTAACCACTAATTAACATGACCTCGATACACTTATTAAAACTATCTATGAGCAATTTTTGTTAAATATGATATTAGATTGTATATTACAGCTAAAACATAGAGACTTACTGATCTTTCCAAGATAATTATCGAATGTAATTACTCTCAGTGGCTTCGTCATAATATGTATGATAAATGATATTTCTTACTCTGGGCCAAGTTTCAACAAAGTTTACCAATAGATCATGACACCTGCTGTATCATAAGTATCCTATTGAACTTTGTAATTCCTAAATTCAGGTTTGAGGGAGAAAAACCCTCAGGGCGATCTTCCATCTCACTTCTTCCCGTTAAGCCTGGAAACGTTTGCCTACCGTTAGTGGGTATCTAACCTATTTAGCTAAGGATAATAATACCCTTAGCTTCGTTGGTCGAATAATTGGGTGATCCTTAGATACTTTGGTTACTCCATCTTTGCATCTCTTATTACCGTCCAACTTTCTAAAAAAAATAAAAAAATGTACCACTACAACCCGTGAAGTGTCTGGGGTTCAGTACCTGGTAGAGAGTATACTGTTTCTTGGACAACGGTTGTGCAGGAAGGTGATTTGTCCTGGATGAGGCTCAACCGCCATATTTCGCCCCCTTATTATGGTTACCCATTTTATACCGGCTGGGTGAGCCCCTGGAGGGTCCTAGATCCCAAAGGGTCCGTATCCGGCTATTAACAGATGAAGTTAAGTCTTTCCAGCAGCGGGATTTTAACCCAGGACCTTCAGGATGGCAACTCAGGGTTCTAGCACTGAGCCGCTCCTTTCCGTTTCTTTAATAATAATTTCTAAATTCTGTTTCCAATCCCTAAGATTGATCCTTTATCCTTATTCCTGCCAGTTTTATTATTTTTGCAAAACTAATAGTCAGGAAATGGAGTAAAAAGAAAGCCGAGTCTAAAACACAATAACAATAACATGCCCAAAATGAAGCCCAAGAGTAGGCGCGTCGAATTCAAAACAACAGTAATAACTCTAAGATAATGCAAAGGTATTAGAGTAATTGCAAACCAGCCACGATGAGGACAAAGGGCGAGTGGAGCGACCTAGGTATTGGGAAAGAAGGCGTGGTTTCCTTATGCACAAGTTGCCTTCTGCGGAGGTCATTTACGAAATTATGAGACTATAAACAGCTATTATGAAAAATAAATTTAGAAATATATTTCTTTTTTCTTCATACCCTCATGCCCTAAAAACAACTCAAGGTTACATATTGTACGTACATCAGTACATGATGACTTACCTTATCCATCAGCTGACGAACCATCCCGTTCCACTCTCCTGTTTCTGGATCGTACGCGCCATACTTGCCATCCGGGACCAACTCCAGCCTGTACTGGAAGCCTGCCATTTGTGCTACCTGATGGAGCAAGTCGATGCAGAAGCCTTCGAACTTGCTTCGATTCTCGCCGCTCGACATCACGTACGGAGTCTCCTGAAACCGCACCTTACCGGCTACTGTATCCAATAGAGACATCTGACTGTGAGTGAAATAATTTAGTATGAAATTTGTCAAAAAGATGAAGATTATGCACAAGTGTTCTGTGTTACGAATGGCGAAGCAATATTCTGTTTTGTATTCTCAAAGGATTATTAGGAATCTGAGGTTTACGAGCTCCAAGATGTTTATCGGTCTCAGTAAACGCTACACCAAAGTATAATAACCACACAATGAATATAATAATCACTTCTTCATACACCAAATTTCGAGAATAATATAACAACATTGTTTTATATTCATGGGACTCAATTAATAATGGAGCGGTGAGGTATTTAAGGAATTAAAAAAAACCCATTTAAACTAAATTAATCAGAGAAGAAAAAATATATTCATTTATATATAAACTACGGATATTTGATGATAAATTTGTTACAATCACCTGTAATACAAGATTATTAGCAGGTAACTGAACGTTATTGGTTGAAGTGATCATAAATAATTAAATTTACTTTACCATTTTACAGTGCATAATACATTTTATTAAGTTATAAAAATCCTAATAAATTTAGGAAAATTTGGTTATAAGCCATCTTGAGATATAGTTGGAAAGACATTAACCATAATAGAATAGTTAAATTATTTCTATATAAATACAAATAGCGTTTTATTTAAACATTGAATTGTTATGGTTTATAATGTATTACTTTTAAAAAAATTCGTATTGATTATTTAGGATTACTACTTGATTACACAAAAACTTCTTCCTCTGCTAAAGTTTCCTCTGTTTCCAATATTCCTTCATGCGTTCATTGGGATGTTTCCTTTGATCTTCTTTCCAACCTTCTGTTGTATTTCTTCATCCTGGAAAACTTCCAAACTTTTTACTTTGATCTTAAATTAACTTCTTTAACATGTACGATTCTGCGAAGTTCAATTTTTCGAAATCTTTCCATAATTCTTTAGCTCACGTAGTAGTGGGCTTCGTCTTCAAGAAACAGTCCATTGTTTCTTGAGTTGAGATGTTCGAGGAATTTCAGCCTCCTCTTCCGCATAGTATCCGAGATTCATTCCACTTCTCCGTTAATTTCTCTGTTTCGTCTTTAGTCTCGACTTTATTTGTTTATTTAACCATCATTTTTCTTACGATTTTTCTTTCCAGTACCACCATTTATTTTCAAAACTAAAGATTACCGAGAGGCATTCCGTTTTTACGGTTGTTATCGTGTCTTATTTTGGATATTCCACTTTTAGAATTCGATCTACAACAGCTGTTTTTTCTAATCTATTCTCCTGTATGTGTCTCTATTAGACACCTGAATAGTTTGACCCTTCCAATCGGACCTATTTCCGTTTTAAAACTCTTTATTAATAATACCAAAATATAATATGTTATTCATAGCACTATAAGATATAAATATACCAAAATCTATCATGTTATTTATAGTAGTATACTTTATATTCTACCCAGATACCACCAATCTCTGCTTACACACTTCTGTCCACGGAGCACCACCCAAATCCAAATCCGCCAGATCACTCTTAACGCAATCGTCCCACCTACGCCTCGGTTTTTCCCTCAGACGCCACAGTGCTTATTAACATGTTAGGAATTCGTTCGTTACCAAGCCCAGCGACTTTACAGGCCCATCCTAATCTTCGTGACGCTATCACCTGAATAATATTTACAGGAAACATGCTTCGCGATTCCGCGTTATGTAATCTTCTATATTACCCAGTGGTATCATCCTCAAGTTTCATAGCTTCACATCCGTAAAGAAGAGTTGGATGGATGATGGTTTTATAAATTCTGATTTTCAGGTTCGGGACAAAATAAGCGAGCTTAATAATGTCGAGATAACTTAACTTAAGAGCTTAATAACAAGAATTTCCTGTTTTTAATCGTGCCTTATGTTATTTATAGCAATATAAATTATATATACCAAAATCGTGTTATATACAGTAGTATAAGTAATATATACCAAATTTGAAGTTTATTGTATTTGATATATAATAACTATTGCCGGAAAACTACGATCACTTTCAAGTAAAGTAACTAATTCTGCAGTGACTGATAAAAGATAAATGGTTTATTTCCAATAGATATATTTTTTTGTTATTTTAATATATAAATTTTATTTAAAATAAAATATCCATACCGGTAGGTATGAAAATCATGTTTTTGTCATAAATTCTCGGACGGGGAGGGTTGAATATATTCTCCCCCCCCCCCGAAGACCCGGGCTCTTCTTCCCTGCGTACGCCATGGTGCTTCATCATTAGAATATACCGCGCTGTTTTTCGTTTGTGTTTTGGCGTTGAAGCAATCTTCTCCAGCCTCTGGTGTAATTCTTACGAGGGACAAGAACAGATTAGAAACACTTCTGGACCGTTTTTTAATCTTGAATATCATGAAAAATATGACTCTTGCCCTGAGGTTGATTTGATGTAACCAATGTCAAATTATGTTCATTGTATGCCTGTAAAGTTATAATTAATCATAACGTTAACATTTTTATAAATATTTAATTAAAAATGAATTTTATTGTGTTATATCCACGTTAATTGAAATATTAATGAGTGATACAGTCATCTGAAAGTAACAAAAAAGATTAGCGTAGTTATGAAATGCAGAGGGGAACTTCTGAATCTAAATTACAAACCATTTGAAATTGATTCGCAAAATACACAGCTATGCTCACTGTGTAATTTTAACAAAATTGAAAACAGTTTTCTCTTCCTGGCAGTGTGTCCCCTTTTAAAATTGTATAGAAAAAAATCCTTAAAACATGAGCTGATCTCAAAACAAAAACTAATAGATATTCTGACTGGGGAGAATTTAATAGGTTTATATAATTTTGTAAGTAATGCAGGTCGATATAGAAAATTTTTAATTTCAGAATTTAATTATTAATGTCAAAAAAAAATTTAATTTATTTTAAATCCTTAGGGGTAAATTTTTTAAAAACAATTTTCAAGCCAAAAGTGCATTTCCAGGCTTCATTTTATCACAAAAAATTTGTTATAAGTTCCGGGATTGAAACATTGATAACATGTTGGGAAAAATGTATAGAAAATTAAGGTAAATATTTTGAATAACAATTTTTTTAAGTTGTTTTACTAAATAGTTTAAATTGTAAATAAATAGATAAAAATTGATTTGATTCTATTATTGTACCAGGTGTATTGTGTATAACTTCTACATAACTAAATATATTATGTAAGCGATACATACATGAAGAAAGCGTATCGTATCACATCTAATCAACGTTATTCACTACTACAGCCAACATCAAATATCAAATAACATCAAATATATATAGCAACATCTTTCGACATTGTGTACTAAGTGCTGAAAGCTATTCTGCAGGAGTAACAAAGAAGTGCTTTGGATGTTGAGGTAGACTTTGGATATCCTACGTGTTGCATGAGATGGCTGACAATTCCATTCCATTCGCCAGTGATCGGATCAGGGGCGCCGTACTTCCGATCAGGAACCAACTGGAGGATGTAATCGAATCCGACTTCTTCGGCGATCAGGTGGAGTACGTCTATGCAGAATCCGTAGAAACGTCTGTTCCCTGTGTAGTTCTTTCCTTTGTGCATCATCACGTATGGCCATTCCTAGACATTTCTATATCTTAACCAGGATAATGTTTTTTTTATACGATCAAATACAGTAAATCTCCGAACGTTTGTGTAGAAGCTTATAACCTAAAATAATGTACAGTAGACCTGGATTATCAATAGTAATGAAAGAGAGGAATGTATACAAAAAGTAGAAAAATGGTCGATAGAGACGAAGGAAATACCAAAGTGCACACACACTTGTAGAATATTTATATTGATAAGAAAATATCTGTTGTGGACACATGTCTTATTTTTATGCTTTTTAAACTGTGAAATTAGCACTTGTTAGAAAACATATATAGTAAAACAATAATAGTTAAAATAAATCCAAAGTAAATTACATAGGTGATTTATAGCACGATATATATATACATCTAAGAAGATATAATAATATTATATTTGTTTACATTCATTTACATATGGTTAACATGGAGAAACGAAAAACTATTATGTAACCAAACATGAAGGGTCTTGGAACAGTGTACTCTAGAGCCTTAGTTCCCAAAGTGGCTCGTGTGGACCCCCATGGGTCCACGGGAGACTCGACGTTGGCATGAAAAAAAATGGTTTTAATAATTAGAATCAGTTTGCCGTCGGTACTTTGTTTATTTCATTACAATAATTGATTAGGTAATCCTATTCTGTTAAAATAACCATATCTTGTTGAGTAAGACCATCTATGATTTCTAAATCTTCACATTTTTTTTTCGAGTTTTGGGAATATGGTAGAAATGTAGCTGGAGGGGGTCTATCGGAACCAGCTAACTTTTGAATGTAGTCTATGACAAAAAAAGTCTGGGAACCTCTGCGCTAGAGGCTACACTGTTTCTAGGATAACCGCCATTTGACATAGATTACGCTCACCAACAGGTTTCCCCCTCAAATTAAGATACTTCTTAGAAGGCTGAGTGATCCCCAAGAGGGTCTGTAGATTTTAGCTACTATGAAGTGAGAAGAAACATGGTGGTTAAGCGTGATCTCAGACAAATCACCTAGCTGAACAAACATAGTCTTCGAAAATGTACAGTCTCTACCACGAACTGAACATAAGACCCTTCAAGGGTTGTAGTGGTAAAGGTTTTTTTTTCATACTAAGCAGCTTTGTAAGTGGAATTTTTATTAATATATAACCGAACTAGATGTTCTAAAATTTCTCGTTTTGATTACTCATTTACGCCATTTTATGCTGATATGTCTATTCGGGCGATGCTACGGTGGGAGTCCTAAATTTTACCTATCTAGGTATTGTTAGGACAGTGATCTTTGATTATTACCTGACACTGCAAAGGCTTGGGAATGCCAATTTAAGTTCCCTCCGGAAGACGGTATAACCGAGGATTTTTTACAACCGGGATCTTGGGACTGGTGGGTTGTTATGCTAACCATTACACAAGAGATGACTCCTCTAAATAATTTTCTTACGATACTTAAATAATTAAAAAAAAAAATAATTTATCAATCTTAAAAGTTTATAAGCGCATATTGCTAGATTCGCTAGATCTCTCCACCTAAGGAAGGATTGAGAAATTGAAAATGAATTTGCCGGGTGAAATTGTGCTAAGATAACTTGTTGATGGATTCCCGATCTTAAGCCAATATCCGCCAGCTGATGGACAATTTGAAAGTTTAATTAACCATCAGCTCGGCTTGACCTAGTAATCTCCCGTCAGATGAGTTTCATATATGCGAGTCCGGTCCAACCTGTTTCATTTTATCCAACTTCTCTACGATTTATTCTAAGGGTGTATCAAGAATGTCCATATTAAAATGTAATTATAGATAATTGGAAAAAAATTAATATAACGAAATCATCAATTTTAAGCCCCGTATAAATTTATTGATCAATAATTCCATCGGCATCATCAGTGGAACATTGGAAAGAGTGCTATTGGAAAATATCTACATATCTGAAAAAATAAATCCATACTTTTTTCTGAATATATAACATTATTATTACTCTGCATTTGTACAGATGATACGTATGACTCATTCTTTTCCATAGAAACGACCAGAACCGTAAAATTTTATATCACGCTATAAAAACCATTTTGTAGGAAAATTAAAAAAGGGATCGATACCGCTTTAGTACTTCGGATAAGATGTGAATCATAGACCATGCCATCAATGACCCGTAGAATAGAGCTCTTTTGACTGTCTCTATGGCTGAGGCGTTAGCATCTTAATTAGTAGGGTGTATATAAAAAATGTTTCAACCAAATGTTTGTATTATTATTTATTTGCTATAAAATACAATTAATACCTAAAGTATTGTCAATTATGTAGTTGTTTATTTAAGGTCAGTGTAAGGCAAATCGGACGATGCTACAGTGGGAGCTCTAAATTTTCCCTATCAAGGTTTAATTAGGATAGGGATTTTTAACGAGTACCTGACATTGTACAGGCTCGGGACCCCTGTTTAACGTCCCTTCCAAAGGACGGCGTAACTAACGATTTTTTACTCCCTTTAAAAAATCCTAGGGCCACCTGCCTGGCTACGAACTATTGTCAATTATTATCTACCGTCATTAGCCATCTGCTCGATCCCACGCTGGCGCCATTCCTTGGGATGGCTATAAAAAAACTCTTTTACCGCAATTTCAACTTTCACAAAATTAAAAAATTCCACTAGAAGAAATGGGAAATGGATCGAAAAATGTAGTAATCCGATGGCGCGAGGTTTGGACTATATGGTGGATGAGGCAGGAGTTCGAACCCATGAAGTTCTTTAAACTTTTCTTTGGTTCGACGGGAAGTGTGAGGACGACCATTATCTTGTTGGAATAAAACTCCTTTTTACAAGCTAAATCACCTTTCCTTCCTAACAACTTCGCGTACAATCTTTTGCAGTAGAGTTCAGAACTCATAGAGCATCCATCAGGAACAAATTCGTGAAGAATAGCACCTTCAAAATTCCAAAAAACGCAAAGCATAGACTTTTTTTTTCAAATTTTCCTCATGCAGCAATCAGAAAAGTAGTTTAACCGCCATCTAGTCATTGCTTGTGGGTATTCGGATTTCGCCAGTAAATCCGCTTTTCATCACAGGTGACAATTTTTTTGAGGTCAATGGCGACTGAAAGTATCTTACGACCCACCACACTCCCTGGCAAGTTCGCGAGTACTTGTGGATGGATTTGACTCAGCCGATCAAGGACACTTTTTCCTTCATATTTAATAATTTCACGAGTTGCTTCAGCGGCTGTGAAATTTTTTTCCCAGAAATGCCTTAAAATTACGAGAATTTCCTAGGGCACAGTCATGTTTCTTCTTTGAAACAAATACCTAAACGCTTTAAATTAAATTAAAGGCTTTTTAAAAGAGTCGAATGGGATTTAACAAGCTCAGAGAATAATTTAAAGGGGTTTTTAAGTATCGGTAAGTATTAAATATGATTTAAATACAGTCCTTTGAAATCTTGAATTTGAAAAAACGGTCATTTTTTTATACAACTTATTAGAACATCGAATATCGATGCCTTAGTTCACAAATGTGTTAATTACAAATTTTTCAAAAATGGGTTTTGTTATATAAATAATATTGTAAAGTTCTGATCAGGAAGTCATAGATCATATGTTGATATAAAATTAATAGAGAAACTGTGAAGGTTAGAAAAATATATTGTGTGCTTAAACTTGAACTGCATTTCTTGTGCTAAATTATTATCAAATTTTTCCTGTCAAATCTTGTTTTCGGCACTTAACACATGTGTGAACTAAGACATCGATATTTAGGGTACACTTTGGTGTGGTTAGATGTGCTACTGTTCTAAACATACACACAATCTATGACACGCGCCATTCATAGATCGCGCGTCACATTTTGGGAACTAAATGAGATAGCCACAATAGCCTTGCTTAGAACAATATACACATCGAATGCACATGTCAATCGATACACCACAAATCGAGATAACGAAGCGACCTCTATGGCTTCATTATCGTCAATGACAACGGGGATATGTTTGTCATATTCTGAACAGTTAAGGGGATAAATATCGTTAACATAGAGAAGAGTGCTATAATAAGTAAATTCGGGATTTTTTTTTAAAGCCTCGGATATTTCTTACAGAAAATAATCTATTTTTTATGTTAAATATTTCCAACAAAAAATAAAGCTGTAACACTAATACCCGTGAAAGGAATTGTCTAAGTTCATGGCAGATAATATACTGTTTCTGAGCCAACTATTGTGTAGGAAAGTAAGTTAGCCGTCATCAAACTAAATCTCAAGGTTTTCCCCAATGATAGAGGCTTCATTATCAATGCAAAAAGAATTATGAAAGGCATGTTCGGACAAGTCAAGGTAAGCCATGTATGGCTTACATTTAGAAGAATGCAATAATAAGAATTTTTTTAATTTGTTTGTCTTGCTAAGTTTCAGATATTTTATTGATTAAAATAGGATATTCTTAAATTTAATATTTCCAGGGGAAAAGTTTACCAATGCAATCTATGACAAAACAAAAAACGACAAAATTGGAAATTGCAGAAAATTCGAATAAGAATCGAACAGAATGTTTGAAGTAATGAATGAAGAGCCTTGGGTTCAGTACTGGGTAGAGATTGAAATGTTTCCAAGAAAACGTTTTTGGAGGGTGGGACTTTGGCCAAGAATACGGCTAACTGCCACTAAGGGTATCCGCTGTAAAGAGGCTGTGTGAGCCCTTCTCCTGAATGAGCTCTTCTGTTGAATGTTTGACGTTATAAATGAAAGTATAGTGTCAAATGGCATTTCCATACTTTCTCTCAATAATTATTTACTATTATTATTAACACCTTCTAAAATATCGATTCTCACTAAAACACACCAATGATACTCACCAATATAGTGATGACGACCAAGGTGACATTGAGAGAGGTGGTGTCGAAGAAGGCGGCGGTGTCGGATATGTTGAGCCTTCCTGTTGGAGTCCACTCGCCCACCTTCACTACAGAATGCTGCTTCAACTTGACCACGTCCAGCTTGAAACCGATCCTCCGACCTTCCTTGAACTCGATCGGTCCGCTTAGTCCTTTCGTCTCCACCTGCAATGTGTGTTAATGAACAAGATATGAAGGTATTAAATGATCATATATGGGTAAATATAAAAAAAATGTCATTTTCAGATGCTATGATAACTAACATGACTCTTTTTAAAATATTTTTTTGAGCGATTTCTTTTATAATTAAAAAAATAATGTCATTTTAATTTTTGTTTAAGGCTGGGAGTAAGGAAGAATTATGGAAATTTATATGGTAAGATGTGACAGAAAATAAAAAAAACATAAGTTTTTAAATTATAGTCCAGGACCACTGGAGGCATCTGTTAACTTCAAAATAATAATGCAAGTGGAACGTTGTATTAACTTGGTGAAGCCTAGCACTTTTCCCACTAGTGTTGCAATAACTAATCATCAGGATCAATAACTAATGTGGACTTAAACTTGAAGTAGGATTGCACATTTCAAGTACTACTTCAAGGTAGCTCTGAATATAGCAAAAGAAAAACGATAATTGGTAAAATTTCAAAGAAAGGTAGACAGCACTAATCCACTGTTTGCAAAATAGGGACAGTAACTAATGGGACACAATTTTGACAACAGCTAGAATAACATTTTGATCAGCTGAGAGCAATCTGAGCACATGCTGTTTATACCTCAGATGTGTAGTTTATTCAACAAGTTTAGTTGTTTAGAAAGACTATTAAAGGAAAACTACTATTTACTATTAAAGGAGAAATGAAGGTGAATAGGTGGAGGGGGGAGTGAAAGTACATTTATAAAGTTATTACATAATATGATTGAAAACTTATCGCATTATAATAATAAATGGCTTAACGCTCCTTAAGGCTCGATGAAGTTACTGCTAATCAGTGTTCAAAAACTTCCATCGTCAGAATACTATCCAAACAGAAATCCGTAATACTACCATTAACGGCATCCTACCACCTAAATCTCAGTATACCCCTTGAAAGCTCACCTTTCTGCTTATCCCTTATTATTTAAACAAAAAAAAATTCATTCGTTTCTAAGCCCGACAACTTTACAAACCTAGCTCAACTCTGGCGAGGCCATTTCAATTATACTAACTGGATGCATGTATTGTGTAAGTAGCTCAGAGGTAGATCGCTAAGTTATGTCAAAGGTCCCGGGTACAAATCCGGCTGTGGCAGACCAGTTATTTAATCAGTTAACAGCCGAGGACGGATGCTTTAGGATCTGGAGACCCTTCTGAGGCTTACCCAGCCTCAATGAATTGGATAATCTTCCTGGCGGTTGAGCGTGAAAACGGCCAGGTCATCTTCCTGCACAACCGTTGTCTTAGAAACAATACAGTCACAAAGACATTCTGAATACAAGTTTTTTCATTCTTCAACGTTAACGACGCCTTGTCAAGATACTTATTTTTTCAAATGTTAACTCGAAATAGAGAGGTAAGCGGATGCTGTTGGATCCAGACACGGCTCTCGATTTATATAAATGTTATTCGGCTTGATCTAACAGACATTGGAACGAAATGCAATAAATTTAATAATAAGGCAGAGAATGACATAGCTCCTGACAGCTTTTCAGATCCAAGTGAACGGCTCGCTAATGATCTCGTTACCGGAAGCCATGTTCCTCCGCACCGCAATGACAGCAAGTCCCTCCGTCCGGGCCATCCTAATCTCAATAACGATTTGTTATCAAGCAGCTTATTATCAACGATATTTAATCGATACAACTATCCAATTATCGATGTTTTTATGTACAGTTAATCGTAAACTAAGCCATTGCTGGTGCGCATATTACATAAAGAACAATTATCTCAAGTTTCCAGAAGGAGTTCCGCTTAGTTTTAATGACACTAGTTTTATTATTATTATTAAATAGTGTCTTCGAGGCTCAACGGGTAGAGTTCTCAGTTTGTATGCTGGAGGCTATGGTTTCAAATCCGGCTGTGGCAGATAAATTATTTAAACTGCAATAGCCATGGATGCAGTGGGATCTAAAGACTCTCCTGGGTTGATGAGCCTTCTATTCCAGTTTCTATAAAGTTGATACCCTTTAATTGGGGGAAACCTGGCGGCTGAGGGTGATTTCAGACAAATCGCCTCCCTTTACAACCGTTGTCCTTGAAAAGCACAATCTCTTACACCCTTCATGTGTTGTAAGGTAGTTTTTCGCTCTATTTCAAAAATTATGCCATTTTGAACAGTTATGTCCTTAATGCAGTAACACTAATTTAATGATTCATTTGATTCTGTGCTTGAAAACACTCGATAGGCTGCCGCAAAACAAACTATATTGAAACTGGTAGAATATGAGAGATAACCGAAAAGCGGGATATTCTCCCCCTACCCAAAATCGCTCAAAGCTAAAAAAATTTTCACTTCAAAGAACATACATTCATATGTCATATATGCATACATATACATATATCATATAGATGTAGTTCCCTTCGCCTAAAGATACCCGGGAGTAACTCTTGTGTAACCTACCCTAAGGCTATAGATTAGCACTATCTCTTATCAACTTGACAGGTTATGCTAAGCTACGTTAGGTAGTAGATAGTGTTCAATTGTTAATAATGTATTGTCACTTAATCTGAACCAAAAATACTGTCATTTCCCAGGCTTCCTTTACATGACAAAAGTATAGATTATTAAACACAACAAACTCTTTATGCGTTCTTTTTTTTTTTTACACTCTCCATTGTCTTCTAAGACTTTATAAGTGAAATATTTAACTTTATAACTTTTTTTTTTGAGGGCGAACAGAGCACTCGGGACCATGACATTATTTCTTTTTTATTCTCTGCGTTTTCTTTTTTTACCCCTTCCGTCTACTACCATAGGCTTTTCCTCCTTTAAGAGCGAAGTGTCTTCCTTTCTTCAATCCATTTCCTTCCGGCTTGCATTTTCTTATCTTTCACAAGAAATATTATATTATTTTTCAAATTATTCTTTATCTATGCAGATTTAAGTCGTTTGTTAAAGATCACATTTCATTCTTTCCACGTTCACTGTTTTTCTAAAAGGATTTTGCCGAGAATTTCCGAAAAAAAAAAAAAAAAATAAGCGGTATGCATGAATGATAATTTCAGGTTGTTTGGTTGTTTTGAAGTTAAGACGTAAAAATTTTTAGTTATTAACTTCTTGTAATATTGGGTTTTTGGATTTGTCTCTATCTATAAGATTAGGAGGGATCGTGAGAGCTCAGTGTGTAGAGTGCTGAATTGGTACGCTGAAAACATTTGGAAGTGATATAGTGTGTATTGTAATATACTGCTAAAAAGCTACAGATTTTAAATAAAACAAAAATATATATATATATATATTTTATATATATTTATTGAAATTTACAACTGTACACAGAATACATACACTAAATATTATGATTGAATAATTTGACATGAAAAGACAAGTAGAGAAACTACCCAGTGGTAGTACTCAAATAAAAAGTTAAGTTTAGAAGGCCACGAGGGCATCTTCTTTTCAGACGCCTCGGAGGATTATCAGGAATTGAAGAGGTTGCGAGGTTTGAAACTAGTGGGTTTGGGTGGAAATGAAGTTAAAAATAAATAAATATTTAAAATGAAAAAATAAAGGTTTCATTTTCTATTACATATGTGGATAAAAAAATGTTGTCATTCTAATATGTAAATGACCAGAGGTATTGAGAAAAATCTAAAAGAAAAACCCGTACCACTATAACCCATGAAGTTCCTCGGGATCAGTATAAAGTAGAGGCTGTTATGCTTGTAGGAAAACGGATTTATAGGGAGGTGATTCGTCCGAGATCACGCTCAGATGCTAGTTTTCCTCCAATTTACGGGACTCAATTTGTAGAGGCTGGGTGAACCCCTGGAGGGCCTCTAGATTTAAAAGAGTCCACCCGCGGGTATTAACAGATTAAATAATTTATCTGCCACCGCAGGATTTGAATCCGGGACAATCGTGCAGCAATGCCAATCAGCGCTATATGTTAACAATGTTTAGCTACCTGCTCTACCTTTAAAACATAAATTATTATTTACAACTGTCATCTGATTCTATGCATTTTAGTAGCTCTAAGCATTCTAGGGCTTTATATATTAAAAAGAAAGTTTATTAAAAAAAATACTAAAGAATTTCTAATACAGTCGAACCTGGATAAGTGGTACCTGCTTAAGTGGAATACCTCAATCAGTGGTACAAAACTTGTCCCATGATTTTTCCCTTAAATAAACTCTTTAACTGGAATATTTTCACCTCTCTAAGTGGAATCAATTGCCTCTGTAATTGGGACAATTTCTGTATTTACCTCTATAAGTGGAATTTCCATTACTACATACTAAGAAAACGTGAAGGGATAGATGGGTTTGTTTTGTTTTGTTGTACATAAAGTGTAAACATTAAGCACATGTTTACACTTTAAAACACAGCTGATGATGATGATGTGCAAATAGAATCGGAAACAGATACTCTAGGACTTCAGCCACAGGATTGGGAAAATGAGGAGCTTCCAACATTTAAACAGTATGATCACATGGATGACGAAATTATAACAGCAGGAGAACTGAATGATGAAGAAATCCTAGAAAAATATAAAATGCCAGATGACAATGAAAATTTGGACAATCCCGAGAAAGAAGAAGAAGAAGAAGACATGAAAATGCAGAAGAGCCAGAGAGGCTACCGATCACCAAAAATGATGCACTAAATTGTAATGAGAAGTTGTAGACGTTTTTGGAAATGAATATAGGAGCTGATGATTTTATGACACCGAAAAAAAAATATAAGCGCCAAAGTGAAGTCCCAAAAAAAATAAGTGATTATTTTCAATAATACAATGGTGTATATATATCTGTGTGTATGTGTGTTTGTAACCCGCATTGTTTTATTTTCATATTACAAAATTATGTATGTATGTTTTTTTGAGTGTACTACATACACAGATAATCAATTTGTACATACATATATAAATTACAAGTTGTTTGAAAACCTCTTTTGGTGGTACATTCAACCTTAATGATCTGGTTAATTGAAAACTTGTTTAAGTGGAATACCTCTTTAGGTGGAATTGAAATCCTGTCTCCAAGAGATTCAACTTATCCAGGTTCGAGTGTATCACTAAATCTACTTAATGGTTAGGCGCCTGCTCAATAGGTGGGTATACTTAAACGCAAGACGTTTCAGCTTTGCGGGTTTTGACAAAAATTCTAATTCAGGCGCTAATTTTAATTATTAAAGAATTGAATATTATAAGCAACTCCACTCCTTTCAGATATGTATAATTAAGTAAAATTAAAAATACTCTAAAGTTATTTCATGGAAAGTTCTTAAAGCTAATATAATTAAAATACTTAAGTTTTATTAATTAGTAACATTTTGTACAAAGTGATACAACTACTGGAGGAATGGATGTAACAGTTACTTTTCTCTGTAGTTATTTTTATTTTCCCTCGCTGTTTTATACAAACATTTATTTTAGAGACTTCTTAAAGATGGCAGACGGGAGATTCAACTTTGCTTTTATTTCTGATGGCTTGGTGTACTTTTATAAAGTTAGTGAGCTCAGGAAAAGGAAATGTTGCTCAGAACTAACTTTTTTTTATGAATATAAACATTTATATGCTGTAGAGCGTCAGTTATCCGAACCCCCATATATCCGAAGTGGTTTCACTTAAAAGATACAAGGGGTAATAAACATTCGTAGAAAATAAGTTTGAAGAGTATTTTCTATAAAATTTGATTTTATTGAACTATTACATAATAGTTGTTATACTTAAAAGATTTTTTTTTTTTACTGTTTTACTGTTACTGTATTTTTTTTATTGTTATTTCTTTCTTTCTGATTTTTACATTAGTACAATAATATACAGAGAGAGTTTGGTTAGGAGTTTTACAAAAATAATAGTACATATATTTTAATATATTTTATTTTATAATAACAGAATAGAAAACGTACAGAAAAATAAAGTAGATAATTATAATACGAATATAAAATAAAAAATATGGCCATAAGACAGTACTTAATCAAAATATAGACAATTCTAATAATAAAGGTTGTATGCAATAAAGGAGAACTTATATAATTTAAAGGTATTATAATTTGTGGGTAAATATTCATATATGTATCAATGGGTCAGAGCTATTCTAATACTCAGAGCTTCATACAGGAAGTTACAGATATTAATAATATCATTCTTGTGTTTATGATTCAGTACTGTATAAATATTGTGATCGTATGAACTAATATATTTATTTTTAGGATCTGTATAAAATGAACAGTCAAAAATTATCTGGTTTAAATTGTCACGTGATTCATTTAAGCATAGCGGGCAACTGTGTTCTGTATTAATTCTGTGGGTTGTTTTATTGGCGTAAACAACTGTTTGTTTGCTGGAGAAACACTAATTTGGCTTAGGAGTCTTATTGTCTCTACGGGTAAGTCTGATGTCAGGTGTGGCTGAATAAATGTTTATACAAAACTGTTTATCCTATTATATTGATTGAGTGATGTAATTAAAAAATAATTCGTCATTAATTTGTAAGTTATTTGTAAATCTTATTTTTTGACCATTTTTATTTTGAAGAGAAAAGATTTGCCCCCAGCCGGGATTCGAACCCGGATCTCCGCCTCACCGTGGCAACGCTCTAACCATTTAAGCCACCGGGGTCGATCCTCGAAGACCATCCAGGGACTCACCCAGCCTATATAAAGTGGGTAAAGTTAGTGGGGGGGGGACAGGGCAGGAGAGGGCCTGCTCGTTGAACATGATCTCCCGGTTGAATATCACAACACAGCACAACAGTTGTCCCAGAAATAGTACAGCCTCTACCAACTACTGAACTCAAAACACTTTATGGATTATAGTAGTACTGTTGTTGTTTTTTTTTTACCAACATGAAATTCTAGCAGGTAGAGTTGTTATAAAGTATTGAAAGAGATAATCTACCAGCTCTTTCTAGAGATCCAAAGATGCTTTCATTATGCATACAGATCTCTTACGAATGTTAAATCAAGAGAAGTATGATCCGCTATAATGGATGAGTTTCAATATAAAACAAATTGAACCGTGGCTGAAGCCGAGCTAGCAGTGACCCTTTTCCCTGAGTGCGTCATCTATAATTCAGCTCCAAACTCACTCCCCTGTCATCGCTTCATCTCTTTTTTTTCTCGGTTAAACCAGGCGGAGTGTAGAAATGAGGGCAGGGTCTCGATATAGCAAACTTTTAATCAACTAGTAAAATTATTAAAACGAACTGACTCTTTTAGCTGAGCGGACCGATCTGATTCGAACCATATTTTGTAATAGAATATTAATATTATTTCGCATATTCCAACCACAACCAAAATTGTATGAGTGTTGCGTTCATATAGTTTGTTTAGTTTGAAAAAACGAAATTCAAGAGGAAACGTAGAATATTTACGTAACACTAAGCCCTATAATAAGCCCAGCAACTTACAGGTCCATCTAAATCTTTGTGACGCTATCTCTTGAAATATATTTACTGGATGCATGCTTCTCAATTCCGCATTATGTAATAACCTATATTCTGCAGTGGTTTCATTATTTTTTTGGCCGAATATTATTTCCTAATACTTAAAGACGTACTTAAAGAGTAATCCTTTAGCGTTAGCGGCCACGTTTCACATGGGGGTGGAAGAATGATGCTTTTATAAATTATAATTTTTAGATTGCGGGACAAAAGAGGCGAGCTTTGTAATTTCGAGACCGAATAATAAATAAGCACTTCCCGCCATTATTTTATATATTATATTGTTATTATACATATTAAGCATTGTTATTATACATATTAATATTAGCTGCTTTGAATCATACGAAACAGAACGACATTGAATTCGGTTACAGAGACTGTACGAGATGAAGCCACCGAGAGTCCCGGGGGTAGGAGAGAATTATGCAAAGCTCTGGGATCGCCCTACCTGGCTCGTTGATTGCTCCACGCCTCTCGCCTTGCCTCGGATTTTTATTTTAATTTAAAAAGCTTGTACGATTCGCTTTCCAACGACGTAGTACATATCCGGTAAAAAAAAGAACATGTATCTCTACAACCCATGAAAGGCATTGTGTGTAGTATTGTATGCGAGGGAGCTGGGTAGCTGAGTTTGTAGAGCGTTGAGTTGCAGTTCAGAAGGTTCCGGGTTCAAATCCAGCTGTAGCAGATAAATCATTTTATATGTTTATAGGAGCGGTTGGAGCTTCGGTTCCGAGGAACTTTCTGGTGTAAGTGGATACTCTTTATTGGAGAA
The DNA here is from genome assembly GCA_964056705.1 of Troilus luridus. Taxonomy (NCBI): domain Eukaryota; kingdom Metazoa; phylum Arthropoda; class Insecta; order Hemiptera; family Pentatomidae; genus Troilus; species Troilus luridus. The sequence continues at coordinate 27,094,401 of OZ057417.1, read as the reverse complement.
AAACATGATGGTTGAGGGTGATCACGGACAAATCACCTCCCTGCACAAGCGAATTATACTATGACTCTACTGTTCCTATATTATAGAAACTGTACAGTTTTCACCATGTAATGAGACCCTGTTTGTCTTATTGGCTGTAATAGTACAGTTTTTTTTGTTTGTGCTTAACAATATTTAGCCAAAGTGGAATCTCATATACCCAAGCTCATATTATTACTGAAGATGGATGAGAGGTCACTTGCATTGACTAATCTGATGATAGCCACGATCCTGTGGGACTTGTTGACCCTCCTTGGTTCACCTAGAAATAGGGGGAAAAACCTGGGGGTATAATCTTTACCATGTACTGAATCCAAGATGCTATTTTTTTTTAAATGTTGGGTATTTTCATATTTTTATACCTTAGCTGATTTTGCTTTATGTAAAATTGATTAAGAAAGAAAACTGATTGCCAATTTATTATTTATTTATAAATATTAGACCTGTAGAGTTTGAGCTCGTAAAACCAAATTATGCGAAAGTCTCGCTTTGACAGGATAGTTAAGACTTATTTCCAAGTAGCAAAATGTTATCGAGGTAAACAAACATTTTCGTTGTGTTTACATTTACATGAGTAAAAAAGTCGAACAAACATAAACTACTATTTGAAGGGTATTTTCCGGACAAAACAAAACAATAATTAATTATTATTCATATTAATAATCTAATTAATCAGTACTCACAGCGTTAATATAGTTGATGAGGGAAAGTCCACCGTCCCATGGCATTTCAGAGGCGCAGGAAACATTCGCTAAGGAAAGGGGATGTGACTGTTCTAGTGTCTGTAGTCCGATTGCGAACACAACAACCGAGTCGTACATCAGAGCAGGTTCCGCCTTAAACATATGTTCATAGTATGTTATTATCTCATAATACGCATGCACATATAACATATAAATATGTACATATGTATACACACTTCGATGGACTTCGTCTTGTTGTAAGATCTAGCATATGGCTGATACTTATTCATGTCCCTGAGTATCTCTCTCACTCCGAGGTCTTCGACATCGACGAGGCGAAATGCGGTCATATTTACAAAGTGGTATTTGAAATCTTCAAGGTCGAACGTCTCTATGTCCTTAAAAATAATGAATTACTTTTCATTAATTAATTTTTCTTTAATTTATTGTGTTCTTTATTAGAATTATGAGAAAATAAAACGATACTTACGAATGACGTGAATAAATAGTGGTATTTATAATCGTTCATTTGGAGCTGGATAACCTGAAAGTAATAAATATTATTAATAAGAACAAAAAATAAAAAATATTATGTAATATAAATGATAGGGTATTTCTTATTTTTTGACTTTTGAAGAATAACCGCATCAAACCACCATTAACTTCTTTCAACAAAAACATAAAAACACATTAAGTTTCAAAAAGAATAGTCATAAACGGGTGAACCAGAGGCCTCCCCAGATCCACGGCTGACTTTGGGAACTGCCAGAAGTTGATACATACCCTGTCCTGGCACTAAAGTGGTTGGGCGATCCACTGGTTAGTGTCCTGTTATGTCTTCGATTAATTAGGAATGAATATAACTGTTTTATGAAAATTGAGCACCATAAATAAATAATAGTTTAAAAATCACACTATAATAGAAATAATAAAAGAAGAATATTTTGGACCATATATTCTAAGCTATTGCGTAGAATACATGGTCCAAAAAAGATTGAGTCCACTGGAGGATATAGGAGATTACATAACGCGGAATTGCAAAGCATGCATCCAGTAAATATTATTTTAGTGATAGCTTCACGAAGATCAAGATGGGCATGTAAAGTGGTTAGGGTTTAGTAACGAACGAATTCCTGAGATGTTAATAAGCGCTGTGCCGTCTGGGAAGCGTCTGAGGGGTGGATCGAGGCGTAGGTGGGAGGATTACGTTAGAGTATGGCGGATTCGGGTTTGGGGTAGTGGTCCATGGACAGAAGTTTTTAAGCGGAGATTGGCGGTATCCGCCTCGAGTCTTCGGATTACTTACGGGGATTCACTTACCCTTAATTATTATTTATATATATGTAGCTATACCTTACCCATTTGAGGAAGACAGGGATGTTCTCGGGCCTGGTGTCGACGAGGAGGTTTCGGATCTCCTTGCCCTTGACTTCGGCGAGGACGGAGCGGTAGGTGGAGGGCTCGGCCTGCCTAAGGTGGACCTCGATGGCCGATGGCCGGGTCAGCTCTCTCAGTTTCATCAATCCTGCAACAGACATTGAGTGAGGTTGACGTTGAGCAATGGCCGCTCTCTTGTTCGATAAATAATTCCCTAGCTTACTGTCCATCTCTGGAAAATATATTTTATAAAACCGACTTTATACAAAAAAAAAAAAAAATACAATGAAAATATTTATTAAGTTTTTTTAAAAATATTGATTCCCATTTGCTAATATATAAATATTCTCCTCTTTTCAAATCTTCGTTATATATTTTTTGTTTATAAAGAGTTAGAAGCCTCCATTTTATATTTAAAAGTTTATATTTCAACGCTAGTTTCCTTTCGAAATCATATATTTTAGTATATTATATGTACAAAAATATATATGTTATATTTTTTATATATATTAGGTAAGCAGAGATTCTGTGCCGAAGATCCTGTGTTAAAATGTTGCTGCTGGGATATTTTGTCTAATACTTTAGCGCCCAAAGACCTTCGTCGGGCTCCTCCAGCCTACATAAAGTAGGTACCCAAAATGGGGGAAAACCTTGCGGTTAACGTGATCTAGGACCCTACAATATATACCATGTGCTGACCATATAACCCTCATGGGTACTAGTGGTAGTACAATAAAAAAAAAATATATATATATATATATAATATAAGTTTTGATTTACGTTAAACTACTTTTTTTTCAGTTTCTTAAGATTCAGTTAATACATATTAAGTATATTTAGAGATTTTATTCTTCTTAAATGCAAGCCATATCCACGACGAATTATGTCTCTATAAGCTGTGTCTTGCAGTATTTGCAAGAAATATATTTATACACCTTGATTATTTATTGATCTGGTGTTTCTCTATCGGGAGAATGTTGTCATTTTCCTGAATGTCAAAAGACTCCTTTGTTTGGTCCAGGGACGCTCTGCTTCTGGGAAAAGACATATAGGCCATCGTGCGCCTGGTGACCCCAAGCATCCACAACCCCTGGACTTAGGCCGATTGGCCACTGGCGAATCGCCCCTAAAGCAACTGGTAGTGGAGTTATGGACAGGCTGCCACTGTACCATTGAAACCATGGTTTGTACCAACGAAAGGTTGGGTGACCTTCTCCAGGCAGTATTTGCTCCCTCGAGAAATGAATGTCTGCAAGAAGACACGGACCCAAATATCTCCTTAGTGTATAGGTCCAACCGAAAACAAAATATTGATTACAATTTAAAATACTATTTAACTACCAATAAATTAGCTAATATAATATGAATAATGTTTAGGGCAATCATCTTTACTTGAAAGATCTGAATATATAATGTAAGATCAACATTTTGGGTCAACAACGAAACTATTAATTTTTTTTTCCCATTAAGGTTTAATATATTTGGGAAGTGTGCTAACTGCCTTCTCCGTTTTAATTTCAAGTTTAAAGAGAAAAAATGGAATAAAAAAACTAATTAATTTTAGGAACGCTGGAAGAATATAATGCATTAAATTACTCAGGGGGGAACCAAAAAAAAAAGAAAAGAAAAAGACAAAATGAGAGGGCTGAATTGTTTAAAACCATGGCGGTAGAATTATATCCTAAACGCTATAGCGTTATACTGTTTATTTTATAACAGTACCCCATAGCTTGTCTTTATACATTTATTAACAGATAAATTATTAATTATTTATTATTAGACAAGTGTAATTTTATCAATTATATTTCTTAATCGCTATCCAAGTCGATCATATCATAAGCATAAGGGTGATTACTGGCTATTTATCTCCATAGAATATGAATGAATGACTGTAGTTCCTAGACAAAATAAATTGGGACGTAAAGAAACAAAAAATAAATAAATAATATGTACCACTATATAATCAGGCTCAGTACATGATTGATTCTGAACAGTTTAAGTCAACGGTTGTGGAGAAGGAGATTTGCCTGAGATCACTTGTTGCTACAGATTGACATAAAAAAATGAAGAATATGAAATTGTTCGTAACGTTAAAATGAAATTTTTTTAATAATGAAAGGTTTAAATTGGTGTACAAAAAAAAACAATAAAAAAACAGTACCATTTTAACCCACAAAGAATCTTGGATTTAGTCCATAATAGCGACCCTACTATTACTAACACGGCGGGTGTGCAGCGAGGTGATTTGCCCGAGATAACGCTTAGAGATAATGATTTTCCCCAAATCAAGGCTGGGTGAAACCCAAAAAACCCTTCCAGGTAGAGGCACAGGTATTCTAACCGCCCAAGAACTTGCTCGCCCCCTTAAAGAATGTATAGATAAAATATGGCAAGCAATGTGGGATGAAAGTCCAGCCAGTAAATTGATATATATAAAAAGGGAAGTAAAGCCTTGGGCTACATCTAATCGCAGTAAACGCCATGAAGAGGTGGCTATTGCTCGCCTTATAGGACACACCCGGCTGACCCACGCACATCTCATTACAAGGGATGCACCTCCGATATGCCCTAGATGTAATAAAAATCTTAGTAACAGACATATATTTGAGGAATGCCACTTCTATAAAAAAATACTAAATCAGCTCAAAATACCACCCGATGTTAGAGAAGCACTTAGAGACAGCAAATCTGAAATCGACAAAGTTGTAAAATTTATTACAAGCTGTAAATTAATAACCAATATTTGATGATCCATTGCCCCTATTACAGATAAGCCGTCTGAAAAGAAGATGATCTCTTTGGATCATTAGTATTGACGTCTTCAATAATGTCTTTACTGCAGAATGAGAGCTAGTCCGGGACAAGATCTTTTTTTTTCGCTCCTGTAAAATTTTGACGAGTTGATTTGTTGTGTTTCTGCAGTTAACGATTAATATGTAATAGTAATAAAAAAAAATTATTGAAATTTACAACTCTATAATAATGAAATATCAAGTGAATGGAATGAAAGATATATAATTACATGATATAAAGACAAGTAGATAAACTAACCATTGCCAGTACTCGAATAATGAATTCGAAGAATTAACTTAGAAGGTCACGAGGCCATATTCTTTTCAGATGTCTCAGAGGATTATCAGGAATCGGAGAGGTTGCTAAGTTTGAAATTAGTGGGTTTCAGTCGGAATTTTGTCATGATATTAATATAGTATTCGGGCCAAATTAGTTACAGAAGGGACATTAAGGTAATTTTGGATGACTTAGTTAGTAATAAAATAAGGAGGATTGAGGATTTTGCGAAGGATTTTGAATTGTAAGGATTGAATACGAGAGGAATTCGATGGCTTAGTGGAGCCCCAAAGCTCTATTCCGTAAGTCCAGATGGGTCTAATTATTGCCATGTATATGAGTCTTTTGTAATTAATTGAGAGCTTAGAGTGTTTGTCTAGTAAACGTTGAAGTAGCCTGAAACGGCGAGCTGTTTCTTGTCGTTTCAATCTAGTATGAGGATTCCAAGTTAAGCGTTTCTCAAGGTGTAGTCCTAACTACCGGACCTGTTCTACAGAAATCAGTGGGGAATTATTAAAGGAAACTGGAGGATAGGAAGTCATTGGCTTTCGACGGAGGAGTAATAATAATAAAAACGATAAAGATGAAATCCACTTTAATTGAATAATTAATTATTTCCTTACCATATTCCTCTTCGTATATGATGGCCACTTTGGTCCAGTTGAGGTAGGCCATGACGTCGCTGTAGGCTGCGTTGAGGAGGGGCTGGGAGGGGTGGAGGTTGATGGACAGCTCTCGGTGGCCTTCCTGGGGGTCGACCCTGGCCTCTATGTGCGGGAGGTCGAGGGCGTCGCAAATGCTGTGCACGTGGCCGCCGAGCATCGGGTGGGAGGGCCCGAACACAGCCTGTACTCCCTCACTCACCTGCTGGCATGCTGGAACCAAAGTTATGAATTAGATCCATACAGTCATGTAGATGCTATAATACCAATAATGGTGTTACTGTTAGCCATTGAAGGAAAAGTATATGGTAAGCGAGATGATGGATATTTGAAACTGGCTGGGTATCAGGAAATCATCGGTCTTAATTAGGATTGGTGAGGAACGCATGAGGCTTCAACAAGCAATTGCTAACCTCCTTTAGGTAGGCTGCACAAAAATTAGATAAAACTGTTCTGATGTGCTATAAATTAAGTCCGTATAGCCATCATTCTCCCTGATGTTCTCAACCGATGTGGTAACTAAATAAAAAGACCATGCCAACATAACAGTATCAAATTGAATTAAATGTAAATGCAATGCAAATATAGATTCAAAGAATTACTTAAAGACTGTCTAGTTGCTTCGGTGTACTAAGTCCTGTTCATCCGTTTAAAATTTCTATTCTGGCGAGAATAAAACGTGTTTAATTCGGCTAAATGTAATTGTAATAAATTTTTTTTATATGCTATGATAAAAATTATCGAATGAATAAGTAGATAAGACGGTCCAGACCTTTAGGGCAGAGACCTTTAGTAAGGAAGAGATAAAGTAGCTAAAGAAAGGGGATAGTATTGGGCTGTCCCTTCTTCCTCCATTGTGTGTGTCCCCCTCACCGAGGTATCCGCTATTCAGGGGCTTTTACTAAATCCCGATAGTATTAACTGCCAAGGATTTACACTTTAATTCAAAAAATATTTTAATTTAAACTAATTTATGTGTTTTTCAAGAGCAAAGAAGTGTTGATGGCTATTTTTATCCTCATAAATAGTCATAAGAATTTATTTAAAAAAAATGAAAAAATCTATAAAGAAACTAAATAAAAAAAGTTAAGAAGGTTTACAAAAAATTCATAGCAAAATTAAAAAAAAAATCTACATAATAATTCAAAAGGACAAAAAATATTTCTTAGAATGGATATTTCGTTTTATATAAAGCGGGTTAGCTCAGTGGTAGAGTTCTGAGTTGCCATTCCTAAGGTCTCAGGTTCAAATCCAGTTGTGGTAGATTATTTATTTAATCTATTAACTGCTGGGATGGATCCTGTGGGATCTAAGGGTCCTCCTGGCACATAATTCTCACTGGGGAGGAAAACCTAGCGGTAAAACGTGATTCCGTCAATTCATCTCCCTGCACAACCGTTGTCCTAGGAACAGTACAGTCTGTGTACAGTCATGTGCTGAAGGTTGTGCACTTAGTTACTAATATGAAGATCAAAATTTGAGATCGCCTATTGCAGATAAATTATTCATTCCTTTATGTGGATTAGATCGAAAGCTGAGCTGAGTTGCTTTTCTGGCAATCCAACAGGCGGCTTCGCTTTTGGGCCTTGAGGTGAATGAGGCCAAAACGAAGTATACGGTAGTAAAGGCCGACGGAGCTCCGGAAGGTGAAAGAGCGCAGGTGTTAATCTACCTCGGATCCCTAGTAACATCGACCAACGACATGTCCAGGGAAATGGGAAAAAGGATTGCGGCAGCCAACTCCAAGGCAGATTTGGCTTCGATCTGATCTACTCACGAGGCAGACTAAAGCGCGATTATATAAATCTTTAATTAGACCGGTGTTAACATAGGCCTCACAAACATGGACGTTGATAAAGGCTGATGACCTCCTTATATTAGAACGGACAATTTTGCGACTAATATACGACCCGTAAAAGAAGGAGAAGCTTTGAGGAGACGATGTAACAAGGAGTTATACGCCCTGTATAATGTCTTGCATGTCGTCGACTTCATAAAACTGGGAAGATTAAGTTGGGCCGACCATGTGATTCGGATGGAGGAAGGTGAAATTCCTAAAAGATTCTTTGAGGATAGGATTGACCGTACCAGAAGGAGAGGCAGACCCAGACTGAGGTGGATGGATAGTGTGGCGACTGACTCCAGGAAACTGCTAGGCACACAGAACTGGAGAGCAGCAGCAATGGACCGACGAGCTGGATGGCGGAATCTCCTATAGGAAGCTAAGACCCACCCCGTGTTGTAGCGCCATATAGATAGATAGATGTGGATTAGAAAACCCTTCCAGGATATCTTCTAACCTTTGAAATGTGGGTACCTCTTATTGAGAGAAAAATAAGTGATTGACCTTGACCTCAATACAAATTCATTGTAAAAACGATGGATAAGAAATATTTATGGTTTCCACCATCTACAGAACTCGAAATCCTTCATATTTGTATAAGTGTATATTTTTATTATTTATCTCTATAGTATAAAAAGTTTTTCATGGCTGTATAATATTTTATTTTACTTATAAGGTGGGCTATCAAAATGGGTTGTATAAAATTAAGTTTAACTAACAAAGGGAGCATTTTGGTTTTAAAAGTAGAAGTGAAAAAGGCGTATAAAAAACAGAAGTTAATAAAAGAAGAAAATAGTTGAAAACTTGGATCGAGAATTTTTGTAAAAAAAAAAAAAGAAAAAAGAAAAGCAATACAGGGATAGAATCGAAAAGCTCGAATATTTAAAAACCTTCGAAGCAAAAAACAAACTGAAAACTTGATTCAGTTCAATTTAAATCAAATAAATATTCACTGCAATCGACATGAAACAGCGAACATTGTTTTTGAAAAGTCTCTGAATTGAAGTAAAAATTAAAATCATGGGGTGAAAACTTGATTTTTTTTTTCCTGCTTAAACTTTATTGAAAAAAAAATTAACAAAACCTGAACAAAATAATACGCGTGAAGCAGAGTTATAAAAATTGAATATCGTGTATTATAATTGAAATTGTGTAGAGGCATTGAAATGGAAAATGTAGTAAGACATAAAAAGGTGATTTTACAAGAGAAGCACAACTAAAATTTTGAAAACTAAAATGAAGGTTTGAATGTAACTCCCAGTTTTGACTTGTCTGTTTTTTATCCTATTAACATCATTGATTAATACCTTTTCTATGAAAAAACTTTATGAAAATTATTTTTATTGACTCATTACATATCATGTCAACACAAATTACAATTTTCGTTATTACGATTTTTATTTTGTTACAACATTTACTTCATAGATGAACCAATATAAAATTTGGTTGGAGACAACCTCAACTTTGGGAAAACTCTCAATAAAAAAAACATTTGTTTATTAAACTATAGGATCTACTAATTATTTTTAGATATTAGAGCGCTTCTTATTTGAACCAAATTTTTATTTTATTTCTTTCGAGTCACGTTTTTAAGATAAACAAAACTAATGTAATTTTTTTTTCTTATTCAGTTACAAAAAGTACAAGCAACCACATATTATATAACTATAAACATAAAAAAATCATAGATTTTGCTAAGAACGTTGTTTAGCAAATCGATATTAGTTTTTTAGTACATCAAGTTCCACAAAAGAAGGGTCATAAACGGGTGAAGCAGAGGTCTCCCCAGTTCCACGGCTGACTTTGGGAACTGCCAGAAGTTGATCCACACCTTTTCCTGCCACTAAAATGGGTAGGCGATCCTCTGCTTTGTATCCTGTTATGCCTTACATTTATTAGGATTTAACATTACTATGGTCTAGGCACATTACGGTGCAAGTTATCATATCGTATTTTTTCAAACCTTGACAGAAATAAAAATCAAAGGTTCGCTTTTCAGGTTATAGAAGCGAATGTTCGAAATGTTAGTCGAAGAAGCCCCCTAATATATATTAACTTATTTTTAAAAATATAAGAAATAATAATAATTGTTAGCTAGTAAGGTCCTTTTATTTGGGCTAATTATTTTTTTTATTTTGTTGCGAGTCACGCTTTTATTCTGTTCTAAGAAACAAAAAAGTAATGTATACGTTTTTTCCACATTTTTAAAGTAATATTTTTATACCAGGATATATATTTGGCCTTAATAGACGATTAAATACAACGCTAAACGCCCATTGGAGGACAAATAAAACCATCCCCACTCACTATCTCTTATCAAGCCCCCTTGGGAGAACTTACGAAGCAGAGGACTTAGGCTTCAAGAGGGACCTGAGGAAAACATGCTTTATCTTCCCTTCTCTTCTTCACTTCATATTTTATCTCGACTATCGGGATATTGTTTAATTTTAAGATTAGAAATATATATCATCAAAGTTCGTAACGAAGACCAAATGAACAATGTAATCTGCGGCTTGTTTTAGCAAAAAGTTAATTTTAAATGTTCATAAATAAATTATAAATAGCTCAGTGAGTGCGTGGTTACTTGTCCTTCGGTAGCTGACACTAAACTTTTTTAATCTTCTAAGAATCTGAGATGGACCCTGTGAGTACAAGAGGGTAGAGAACCTCCTAAAAAAGAAAAAAACTGTATCACTACATCCCGTGAACGGGTCTGGGGTTCAGTACACGGTAGAGACTGCACTGATTTATGGACAACAGTTGTGCAGGGAGGCGATTTGTCCTAGATCACGCTCGACCGCCCGATTTCCCCCCTTCTTTTGTTTACCCACTATTTAGAGGCTGGGTGAGCCCCAGGAGGGTCCTAGATCCCATATGATCCATCTTCAGCTGCTAACAGACTTAATAAAAGTCTTGCGAGCAACGGGATTTGAACCAGGATTTTCGGCATGGCCAACTATGTACTAAACCTAAACCATTCATTTTTATGTTTTTATAGTTGAGAGCATAGCGTGCGAAGGTTATGAGTTCAAGATCCTATGGGTTCTAGGACCCTCCTGAGGCTCACCAAGCCTCTATAAAGGGGGTACCTAAAATAGGGTGCAAAATCTGGTGGTTGAGTATGATCTAGGACAAATCACCAACCGTTATCCAAGGAACGGTACACTCTCTACCATGTACTGAACCCCAGACCCTTCACGGGTTGTAGTTGTACAGGTATATTGCACAAGATAAAATGGTTTGTAGTATATAGTGTAGTATATCATCTATGTTACTTATTATATATAGCATGAAATGTTCGTTTTCAAAATTTTAGCTTATTTTAATATAATTTTATCATTACAAACTAAAATTTTTCAATTCGACCGTCGGTTGCTGGACCTCATCCTTAAGGCAGGTTAGATCAAAAGAGGTTGCTATTACCCACCTTCGAATAGGACTCAGATATTTGACCCACGAATACATGATGACAAGGAGAGATCCACCTCAATGTGCACTGTGCAAGGTGACACTTACAGTGCGTCATATCTCTGAGGACTGTGCTATATAGGTCCAAGACCTGGAATATGTCGGTAGATTTATGAGGCATTTAGTTTTGAAGAATAGGATATTATATTTATATATTCCCTTCGTAATATTAAGATTTAAAATTAAATATATGAAGGGACATAATCAGAAAGATATGGATCTCATCTTGTTTTCCTCGCAATTGTTCGTAGAAATTTCACCTCTGATGCGGTGAGTCTGAGAGTGTTTTGAATCTGCTAGTTTCACCTTTAGCTTCTTTCAGCACCATTTAAGAAAGTAAGTTTAAGTAAGCTTCCTGTTTTGTGGAGCTTCACTTTCCTACTAGCACCTAACTCTATTGACACAAGAGTTCAACTAAAGGAATATAGTTTCAGCTAAGCAAATAAGCGGAAAAAACAAGGTGTTTAATTTTCACTGTGAGATTAGTAAACATAAACAAACGTGTTTGATTTTTAAATATTTTTGTTTTGAATAGAAAAGATTTTTCCTAGCCGGGATTCGAACCCAGGTCGTCTGCGGAGTGCTATAAACCAATGAGCTACCAGGCGTCGTATCCAAGTCAGACAAATCCGTTCTCTTCGCCGATCCTATATTCCCGCGTTCTCGCAATTTTTGTAATGTATACACGGGGAACGACTTGGAAGTCTTTTCTCTTCAGACTTGGATACGACCCCTGGTAGCTCAGTGGCTTAGAGCACTGCTCCGGTGACGCAGACGACCTGGGTTCGAATCCCGGCCAGGATAAATCTTTTCCCTTCAGAATAAAAATATTTACCATCGAAATAACAATTAATAAAAATAAATTATAAATAATATATTGATGTAAGTAAACAAGATCCTAATTTAAGTAATGTTCAATGAACATTCATCCCCGTGTAAATATCGCCAAAATTGCGAGAACACGGGGATATAGGATCGGTGAAGAGAACGGATTTGTCTGGTTTGGATACGACCTCTGGTAGCTCAGTGGTTTCTCTAAATGCACCTGAGATGCAGACGACCCGGGTTCGAATCCCGGCAAGAACAAATATTTTCTCTTCAAAACAAAAATATTTAAAAATAATTACCATCAAAGTAACAATTAATAAAAATAAATTATAAACGCGTTTTATTTTTTAATAAAAAGCTTATTTAGCCAAGTTTAGTGACTTTTGGTAGGGGGTGAAATTCTGTTCTCGGGTCAACATGCTCGAGACTGGCGATATCTAGTGGCCTGTGCATGAATTTTACGATTTATTTTAATCAAATTTAGTTTGATGTTAAAATTCTATTGATATAAGAATAGTTATATTAAGCAAAAAAGTCGTTTAATAATAATTTAAAACATCAATAATTATTTGAACTTTTCGTTTCCTCAACAAGATTTTGTTTGAAACAGTTAAATGTTTCGTTTTATGAAATGATTGCAAATGCAAATGATCCATGTATTTCTGAACTTAAGGATGATAAGAATGCTAAAAATTAAAATAAAGTCTATGTAAGAACAAATACAAAGTATAAATAATATAATTACATAGTAATAATTATTTCAATTAAATTATTTTTCGGAGTGTCAATATATGTGAAAACCAGACCAATGTCAATAATTTAAATTTTCAAAGTTTAAATTGTAATAATTTAGACTATAATTGATTTAGAAATGCAAACACAGTTATTCCAAGTCTTGAGTCCTCATGTTTGCTTATATAAATTTTTTATTTATTATTATTTTTTATTATTAGTTGGACAGCACTGCTGAAACAATAAAGCATTTCTCTCTCTCCTCGTTTACTTTAATGTATTTATACTCTAAGAAGATATTACTAGAATGTGTAGTGATTACAATAAATTATTGTTTTAAATGTAATATAATTTATTCAAAGATTCCTTTCAATATTCTGGCGTATCGCTTGTGAGCCGCATATACTTTGAATCAAGTATAATTTATTTATAATATATTATATATTAAGGAATTTTCCATAATACTAATTTAAGAAATTATTGATTGAAACACTAGAACAAAGACAGTTTAACAGTTTACACTGATGATATTGATGATTGAATAACAGATAGGTTTGAGCAGTATCGCGGACCATTTGGAAAAAGGGACTGGTTTAATTGTCGAGCCTTTAGTCCAGGCTTTTAACTCACACTGGAACGTCCTCAATAACTCACTCACATTTTTCGGCTGTTTTTTTCTCTTTTTTTTTCAAGAGCGTCATAATTGCTTTTAGCGGTTTCAATTATTACATTTAGCTAGGCATGATATGGCTTCTTTTTCACTGGGAGACTTACAGGATATTTTTTTTCTACTTTTTTTGACGGAGTCATTAATTTTATATAAAGAATCCTGTGTGTGAAAAATCTGAAACGAAAAATTTCACCAAATCGCTTTGAACCGAGAATAATTTTGGATCAGAATAAAAAAAATGTATGAGTAAGAACCAGTAATATAATATGTATAATTTAGGTGTTGATATTGAAGAGGAAGTAATTAAAAAAAATTAAATAGGCAGTTGACAGAGTGAAAACTCAAACTTCGGAATAACTGTGTTCAAAAATTTAATTTATTAACAATAGTGTGGCTATCACATTTTTTGACAGAAGTTGATTAATCGAAACATGTGATGGGCTGCACTGACGGTCGGCGAACTGATACGAACATACTAAAAACGTTTCTAAGAAAAATTACACGAGTACTCTGATAGAACAAATGGCCACGACTCTCATGCCTGAGGATACTAGGAGGAGACTAAAAAGAAGTTGGATGAGGGATCTTTTACCATAATAATATCAAATCAAGCCACGGGAGAGCTACCGCTGGCTATTTTTCTTCAGTCTCATGTCATTTTATTATAACTTTACAGACAGAAAAAAACCTGATAACCATTTTATTTTATTGACAGGGATGGATAAATATACAAAGAGAAAAAAAATATGACGGGCTGCTCAATACAAAATATCAGTTTGTCAAACAATTTATCAAATTCAAAACTGGAAGTGGTTTATTTTTTCTTTTTTTTCTTTTGAAACTTTCTTATTTACTTGTCAAAACAGTATTTTGCTTCCCTTTTGAAATTATCTCAAAGGAATATAAAAATAAATATAATTTTAAATATTTTTATTTTTGAAGAGAAAAGATATGTCCAGGGCCGGGATTCAAACATACCTTTCCCGAACATATCCTAGACATATCTTTTCTCTTCAAAATTAAAAATATTTAAACTTATAACAATTAATAAAAAAATAAAATAAATTAAATTATAAAAATAAATATAGTGTAGTGTATAGTTCTGTAACGTTAAAATATTAAAATATATATGTGCAGGCGACGAATTATAATAAATTTTTCTAAATATACAGGGTGTTTCAGGGTTAAATGGCCAAACTGAAAATTTGAACTAAGGCCCTCAAAACAAGCGAAAAATTTCCTATGAAGGTATGTCCGCAAACGCTTTGTTTAGGAGATATTCAGATCTAAAGATTTCATTGTTACGAATTATTTAGGCATAGTAAATAAATAAAACTTATTTTATTTGTTCCAACTTCTTTATTTATTAAATGTTTTTTTAATTTAATTTAATGATATTTACAACTATAATGCTAATTAAATGTAAACCATTAACATTCATATTAAATGTTCAAAGTGATTTCCTTGAGCATTCAGACAGGCTCGGCATCTTTCTTCAACAGCAGCAGTGACCAAACTGAAAATATGAACTAAGGACCTTAAAACAAGAAAAAAATATTTCGTACGAAGGTATGTTTGCAAACGCTTTGTTTAGGAGATAAATTTAGATAGACTACTAATATGACCTTGTCTCCCTAACTGTACATAAACCATGGACTTTATGATTAATACTGTTTGGAATAGAACATCAATAACAAATAATAATAAGAATAGAACTATCAATAACATTTATCAGTTTGTTTGAGGCTTTCACAGAGTACTCATTATCCCTTCCATTTATACTAATGCTGTATGGTGTTTGTGTACGGTTTTTGCAATGGTAATGCCAATGCTGCCCGTCGTGAATATTCCATGCGATTTTCAAATAGAAGATTACCTAGTAAGTCTACCTTTAACTCTACGACAACGTCTTAGAGAAACTGGTACATTTGCTGTCGTACCACATGCTGATGGTATTTTAGCCCCTTTACGAAATGAAGAAAGGAGTGCGACCGTATTAAAATATTTTGATGATAATCCATCTGCCAGAGTACGAAGAGCTGGAGCAGAATTAAATGTTACGCCAACTACAGTATGGAGAACTCTCATTGCAGATGGACGTCACCCATATCATTATAAACGGGTACAAAATTTATTACCGCAAGATTTACGGCAAAGAAGACATTTTTCAGATTGGTATTTAAATCAAGCTGATCACAATCCACACTTTACAGGAGAAATTTTATGGAAAGATGAACCTACCTTCTCAAGAAGAGGTATCTTCAATCAGAAAAATAATCATCTCTGGTTGCAGGGAAATCCCCATGCAATTCGTCAGCATCATTTTCAGCACGAGTTTCAGTGCAATGTGTGGTTTGGGGTAATAGACAATATTTTAATAGGCCCGCATTTCTTACCACCTCGACTCAATGCGGACACATTTTTGGAATTTCTTAATAATGATTACAACGCTTTAGTTGAAGATATTCCACTATATGTGGTTTCAATTAGATAGTTGTCCTGCACATTACGGAAGAGCTCCACGACAATGGTTAAATGCTAATTATCCTAATCAATGGATTGGCCGTGCAGGACCAGTGGCTTGGTTTGCTCGCTCTCCAGACCTGACACAACTGGATTTATTTGTTTGGGGTGACATTAAACAAAAAGTCTATGCAAGGCTATTGAAGAAAGATGCCGAACCTGTCTGAATGCTCAAGGAAATCACTTTGAACATTTAATATGAATGTTAATGGTTTACATTTAATAAATAAAGTAGTTGGGACAAATAAAATAAGTTTTATTTATTTACTATGCCTAAATAATTCGTAACAATGAAATCTTTAGTTGTGAATATCTCCTAAATAAGCGTTTGCGGACATACCTTCATAGAAGTTTTTTTTTTTGTTTTGAGGTCCTTTGTTCAAATTTTCAGTTTGGCCATTTAACCCTGAAACACCCTGTATATACTTTTTTCTTTTTTAGAAAAGTTTATTATAATTCGTCGCCTTAGTAACACAAACATCCTTTCTTCACTATTTTTATGTTCTATTTTTGGGTCATCAGATCTTCATTATGCTTGATCTGGATGTAGGTTTATAGCTTTTCCGTAACTAAATACCCGTTAATAGTTATTCTTTAATTATTGAAAAAAGGCAATTTTGTATTTTTGTTTTTGTGTCACTTCTACTTCTTCGATGACGCTTCAACTCGTGAAGAGTCAAGGCCTCCCGTAGTCTGATATTCAGTATTCTGCTAGTGCTCTCCAATTTCTAACTCCCAACATTTTCTGTGCTTCTTCACCCAACGCAGGGGCGGCCTACCCACTTTTCTACGTCCAGAAATGCTTTCTTCAAGGAGCCTTTTGAGGATTTCGTTCTCCCAGAGGGGGAAAAAACCTATACCACTAAAACCCATTGTGATTCTTGAGTTTAGTACGTGGTAGAGACTGTACTGTTTCTTAGACAATGGTTGTGCATGGAGGTGACTTGTCCTACAATACGCCCAACCACCAGATTTCCCCCCTTTTATGAGACTCTATGAGCTCTGGGAGGGTCCTAGAACTCGTAGGGTCTTCCATCTCCGGTTGGTAAAAGATAAAAGTCTGCCAGCGAGCGGTACGGCAACTCAGCCCTCTACCACTCCGCTCCCTGATTTAGTTACCACTCATTACAATATGCCATGCCCATCTCTAACTGCATAATACCATGATATTTTTAATGCTTAAGCTCAGGGTTTTATCTTAATCCTCCATACACCGTTGTCACACACAGACCCAAAAATCCTTCTCAAAATCATCCTTTCAAATTTTACTGGTGACAATTCTAGGACTTTCGTCTCTGCATTGCGACAAGTAAGTGAGAATAGGCCTTATATATTAGTCTGAACTGGGATCTTATATATTAGTATGATGGTTTTCCTGGAGGGATATTTGCTTCCAAGAAGCTTCTGAAATCCATGTTAGCAATTTGCCATAATTCGACGCTGAATCTATGGTTGCTAATCATTGGTGGAGTTCAGCTGTGAAACCAAGATAAATTCCTATACACAATAGAAGCTGAAATCCCCTATTGTTGTGTCACTAGATAAGAAAGTCAATTCATCCCAATTCATTAAATTTTTTTCTCAACATATTGTAGAGCTAAAGAATGAAGAAAAATCTTGAATCATTATTTTCTTAGTATTTCTTTTAGAAAAGACATCGAATAATAAATGTTGTGCTTCAATAGATTTTTTCCAGTCTGTTACTAGCTTTCCATACATGAAATATAGACTCTGCCAGGCATGTTGAAGAAAAAAAAATTAAATTAATGGCACAAGAGAGAAAGAAAAATGAGGAGAGAGTAGAAGATGAGTGATATAATACCCACTGAAGAATAATATTAGGTCGTTTCATATAAAATGTCCATTTTGATTATTTTTTAAATCCAACTGGAATTAATGGACTTCTGTTGTTTACTATCTTTATGTTTAAGGTTGTAATGAGCTGTTAATAATCCTCTGTTTCTTGATAATATTTTCTATCACTACAATTAAACCATTATGTTATAGTATACTAAAAAATAAGACCATGGAAACATAATATTTTAGTGTATTTTATTTTTTTAGTGTTGAGAAATTTTCATCTGGCGACACTGATTAATTCATACATAAATAATTCGTTTCTCCATTATAGCCAGAGGTGAAACCATCACACCCACATAGTACTGCAGGGATATTGACCTAATCTAATTAAAATTTGACAAAAGCAACCTACGTTGTTTAATCGGAAGGGACCTATATCGTCACACGACAAAGCTAGAGCTCATGTTTCACGACAGACAATGAAGGAACTAGACGAGCTGAGTTACGAAGTCCTTACGCCAAACTTATCTCCAACAGATTTCCATCTATTCAGGAATTTGGATAATTAAGGCTAACATTTTTGAAAATCATTCTCTAGTCAAAAACGTTTTTCAGACTTAATTTCATTAGCAAACCCAGCTGATATATAAATTTTATAAATAATTCATTTCTCCGTTTTACCCAAAGATGAAACCATCAAATCCACATACAACTGCATAGATATTGACATGAAGCGACAATAACATAAAAAACAATCTGAATTGGTCTGTCGGAAGGGACCTACACTCTTACACGACAAAGGCAGAGCTCATGTTTCACGACGAACTAAACTAAATGAGCTGGGTTACGAAGTCCTCCTACACATTGGCCATACTTAGCTCCAACAGATTCCATCTGCTCGGGCATTTAGACAAATGGTTAAAGGGTAAAATTTTAAGTTGAGGTACAATGCTTTTTCAAACTTTAATTCATCTCAGAATCCTGAATTTTTCAATTCTGGGATTGAAAATTTGGGAAAAGTATAAAAAAAAATTAGTGTATATATATGTACGGGCGTGATTAGACTGAATAGCAAAAATATAAATAATAAAATATAATGGTAAAATAGAATAGAGGATTTTAAATAATTTAGCCAGATACTGAAACATGTGGGAGAGTTTATTAATTCTAAATATAATTACAGGTTAGGCTCACACTTAAGAAAATATCGAAATTATAATTTTTACAATTAAAGAGAAAAAAAAGGAACATGAACAAATTCGAATATGAAAGAAATATTAATATAAGTTTTGAACTTGATGAATGGTTATAGGAGCACACTGACACTGGGCGATGTAGGCCGCATGGTGATTGATTATAGAGTCTTTATCTCGAACAGCGAATGATGTTAAATTGTATAGTCTTTTGATGATTGAATGAAAGATAACTTACAGTTGAAGATGGATTCGTTTCCTGAGCTCTGATAGTCTTTGGTTAGCAGGTGATCAGGTGGTATCGCGTATACACTTCTTGTGTCTTCTGCTAGGCGATCCAGGGCTATGGGCGAATATCATCAATGTCAACTCGCGGTGAACGACGAGGTTAGGCTTTTGTCCAATAGAGCCGAGATACCTAGCTAGCATGCAGGGTGAATCGGAAGATCAAGTGGGCAATTCGGCCAACAGATGGTGTCTCAACCTTCTTTCCTAATCTAGATGGCTATGGCCGATCATGGCGGCGGTGACTAGGTGATAAAATTTGAATATACAAATTTTTAAATGTTACTCTACTGAACATCATATATATATTGAATAAAAATGTTTTGATTTCATTAAGTTGTTTTAATAAATAACCCTTTCTTTGAAAACGGAGACATTTCATATGAAACGACCCGATACAATGGAATAATCTAATATTGATGATTTTATTCAAGACAATTGTCCTGAAGAGAGTGCTCTTAAAAGGCCGTTTGTTGTCAACTGTTTCCCTTTTACAAGTTAGAACAAGAAAGATCCAATTGAATGGAAGTTTCTTTAATTACTCTCTTGAAGGGAAGGGAAAAGTGTACCGGAAGCTAAGGGGAGGGGATAGACAGGGGGTGGTGGGAAATAGGAAAAAAGGGAAAGTTTCCCTCCTCTAACCCCCCCCCCCGCCTCTCCTACCCCCCTCCTGCAGGTTGGCGATGAAAACAATCGGCCGCCATCCTCAGCAGTCTAATTAATGACTGCAATTTAGCAGGGCCAATTAGAAGTTTAGCTGTTCCTAGCTCCTCGTCCGGAATTATTTCGTTTTCTTTTCTCGCAATATAGAGGTCGCCCCCTTCGGAACAATACGCCCTGATTCTCTCGCCATTAAATAATTCTTTTAAAGGGGCACTTAGTCACCCGCTGAAAGGGAAAACAGCCTTAAAACCTTAGTTTCAAAGGGAATAATTACTCTTCCTGGAATTTTCCAACGTTTGTTAGAGTTGTACAGGTTTTTTTCAAAAGGGTTTCTAATCATAAATTAGGAATTTTTGTTTGTTTTCTTTTTATAACTACATGACAGTGACTTACTCCTTTGCATAAAGTGATAAAGTATATATAAAAAAGAAGGGAAACATAACAGTCGTAACAATCACAAGTGACCTATAAACCACGAGGCATTCATCTTTTTTTTTTTTCTCCTACATTTTTATTTTTATCTGCAAGGTGTGTTTTTACCTAGGATTCGTTCCTCGTGTCAAGCAGTCTGACTTTTTCCTTTTTCCAAAATACAAAATGGTGATAAGGAGACACCATTAGGAGTATGTGGAAACAATAAAACGAGAAACGATGTGGAGACTAAAAGACACGAGAACTTTCAAGGGACCTTTGAATAGTAAAAAAGAACAACCCCCTACCGACGGATGTAGGAATTTTGAAGAAAAAAAAATTGATGTAGATGAAAATTTGGAAAATAAAGTTTTTATGACCATAGTTCGCATATTTATTGGACACATCTCGTATTCCGATTTGCTGATTCCCTTGGATCGTTTCTCCTGCGTGAATGTTTACCCTTCACGTAACCTTATTATTTTATTGGAATAAGTGGATCTTTCAGAAACTGTTTTTCAAAATACTGATCAACTTGACTAATATTTTTTATCTTTAAATGTAAATACTGAATTTGTAAATTCTGCCCTTTGGGAGTCTGAATTCTAAAGATAAATGTGTATTGAATATGACGTAAGTGTGGTGTATAACGAATTGTAAATAAGTCACTTCCAAGTTGTTGATCGACACTTCTCCGTTACATCACCCCATTCTTTTAATTTATTATTTCTTTTTTATGAAACCTTTAGTAGTTGTTTTTGAAAATAGTTATTTCTTTTACCTTTTCCTTACTTTTTTTTTTTTGGTAAGTCCTGTTAAAAATAAATTATGAATATCTAATGTACTGTCCTTTAAGATGCGCGACGTATAAACAGAATTATTCTATAAACATATAGAAATATGGGGTATAACTATTTGTAAATATATCAATTCCAACTTATTTTTGATGCTGGGTCTGCTTTTCAATAGCCTTGGTCTTCATTCACCACGAGACCTTGTTTATTTATTTTCCCTGAAGTTCATTTTTCAGAAGATGTTTTTTCACATTAGTTATATTTTTTACCCCCTCTTACATATATTTTTTGGTATAAGTACACTATATCACTCCTTTAAAAATAAATCCTAAACTTGTAAGAGCACCCTGATGTTCAGAACGCATCATACTATTCTATCATAAACGCCATATTCTATAAGATAATAATTATATAGTCTCGTGTAGGGTATTATTAAAACATATAATGTACAATAATGATTATAATATGAAGTGAAGGGGTCCCCATTTCGCTTCATTATTGAACCCAGGAACCGTATCTGGCAATAAATTATGGAATTTACATTTTAATTAAAATTATGGAATTTAATACTCTGCTTGGGAGCCTTCCTCCTGTAATGGTACTCAACGTTACAATTAACTATTTCATTGCTTTAATAATATAGACTTTATTGTTTGCGTTACGTAATTATGGAATCGGGACAGAATCCGTCGCTAAGATTATTGAAATATTTAGATATTAAGGTCCTTAAGATTTCGAAAAGCTGTTCTGAGAAATTGAATGGATGACTTAATCAATAAGAAGCAATTTACTGAATTAGTTACTGAGAAATGACTCATTGAACTGAAAAATGAAGTCATATTTTAAAAAGACCTGCGTTCTATTGTTGTATGTCATGTTGACTTGTCAAAGAAACCTGAAGGCATGGCATTTTACATTCCCTAAAATATAATGTTTATAATTAAGTGCTCAATCCTCCGACTAAATATATATCCTGAGCTTGTGTTAAACATATATATATATGCCTTGTTCACAAAACCTAAAGATTGATGTATCACCAATAAGGCAGTAAAAGTATTGGGGTTTAACGAATTGTAAACACATCAACTCGTTGATAATGTTGGATCTTTCACCTTCTGCTGTTCTTATGTACAGTTTTTGGAACAACTTTTGTTCAAGGTATTTCGTCCGAGATCAGCCTCAATCACCAAATTTTACACAACTAAGGGTACAAACTTGGAAAGGTCGAATGAGCCCCGGGAGAGTGGGATGGGCTATATCCTACAGTTTCCATCTCTGGCTCTTGATATAACAATTTATCTGTCATTGCCAGATTCTACCCCAATCCGCTTAAAAAATTACGTACAATCCAAAATTCGCTTACATCCTTGAAGATTCAAATTTTAAAAAACTTATCTGGTTTTGGAATTTATAAACTTAACTAATTTCCTAAGCTTTTTTTAGTTAGGACGTAAATGAAGAGATTCCCTAGCAACATAGGCTCTCATGTCTAGATGTATCTACCTACATTACCGCTATTTGTATTCTAAGTAATGTCTGATCAACATATAAATAATACAGTCATCATATTCATAAATTAATTAAAAACATTTCGAGTAAAATTATAAAACGCACCAAGCATTACGAAATAATTATTATTTCTAAATAGTTGCATATGGAACATGGTGTTTCGGCTCACACGACAATTACATATTGCTCTTTTCAGACGCCTCAGAGGATTATCGGTAAAGAAGAGGGAGATTTGAAACGAGTAGGTTTGAGATGGCATACAGTTTATAATGAATGGGCTTATATCGGGTCAAATCTTCTACAAATAGGACGTTGAGGTCATTGTGGTTGACTTTGTTCCTAACAAAGTAAGGAGTATTGAGGATTTTACGAAGGATTTTGGATTGTAAGGGTTGAATACGAGAGGAATTCGATGGTTTAGTGAAGCCCCAAAGCTCTTTTTTAAAATCCGAAATGGTCTTGTAATGGTCATGTATATAAGTATTTTTTAATTAATTGTCAGCTCAGAGCATTTTCTTAGTTAGCGTTGAAGTAGCCTGAAAGTACTCTTGTCGTTTCAATTTCAAGTAGTTGCATATTTCAATAAATAAATTAAAAAAATATTTTAAGGATAAAAAAGGAATTTAATAAACAGAAACCCTCAAGGTAGTATCCTTGGCCCAATCCTTCATACAGTTTATACAGCTGATATCCCAACTCATCCCAATACTACCCTTACCACGTATGCTGATGATACATGTGTATTATCAGTCAACACCAATCCAATTATTGCATCCCAAAGCCTCCAATCCCATATCACTGATCTTGAAGAATGGTGTCAAAACTGGATAATTAAAATAAACTCTCAAAAATCGCATCAAATCACTTTTACCTTACGTCGTAAACCAATGACTTCCTGCCCTTCAGTATCCTTTAATAATATCCCACTGGTGCCTGTAGAACAGATCCGATACTTAGGGTTGCATCTTGACAAACGATTAACTTGGAATCCTCATACGAGACTGAAAAGACAAGAAACCGCTCGACGTTTCAGGCTACTTCAACACTTACTAGACATACGCTCTAAGCTCCCAATTAATTACAAAAGACTCATCTACATGACCATCATACGACCTATTTGGACCTACGGAGTCGAGCTTTGGGGATCCACTAAGCCATCGAATTCCTCTCGTATCCAATCCCTACAATCCAAAATCCTTCGTAAAATCCTTAATGCTCCTTATTTTGTTAAGAATAAAATCATCCACAACGACCTTAATGTCCCATTTGTTGCTGATTTGGCCCGAACCCGGTATCTATCCTTTCATAACAAACTTCATTTCCACTCAAACCCTCTAGTTTCAAACCTAGCTTCCTCTTCAATTCCCGATAATCCTCCGAGGCGTCTGAAAAGAAGATGGCTACGTGACCTTCTTAGTTGAACTTGTGATTTGAGTACTACCAGTGGGTAGTTTCTCTACTTCTCATTTTCACATGTCATAATGTATCGCTTGGCCCATTTACTTGTAGTATTTTTTTTCTATACAGTTGTAAATATCAATAAATAAATTTTAAAAAAATAAATAAAATAATCAGAAATAAACAAATAATTAGAATCTGGATGTTTATGTGTTGCTTGTATACTTAGCCAGAACAATGAAGCTTTGGGGCGCAACAATCTGAAACACTTTGGCTTGGCGCTTAGATATGATTGCTATCTGAGGAACAATTACACAAGGTAATAGTCTATTAGGAGGTAGCCTGTGGAAGCTACGGCCATTCTTCAAGGCTCGGCTCCCTCCAGAATATTAATTCCGTGCTATCCTCTCTCTAATCCTCCCCGTTCCCTCTCCGCTCCTTGCCCGCTTCCTCCACGCCCTCTTGGGGTATATTTAATGTCACCAGTTACCGAGGACGCTGCTTAGAATTAACTTGTTATTTAGCCTCTTAAGTCAGTGTCACTACTTAATGAGGTCATCTTTGTCATGGCGTCAACGATTTATTTTAAGAAAAACAAAAGAAAACAACTACTTTGCCACTACGAGCTGTGAAAGAGTTCCATTAAAAATCTCTAATAAATGTTTTGTTTAACTATTACTATACAATAATATTTTAATAGGAAAGAAAATTGTTCGGGTGGAGGTCAATGAATTCTTTAAATAGTGATAAAATATTTATTAGATTGCGACGTTTCGAACCATTTGACGGTCTAAATATCTTTTGGGAGTTGAATGGCTGCTTTCATCTTGATTTAACGGCTTCCATTTCAGATAATATATAATTTGATTACTATTTAAGGAATTAATTCTTTGACCTCCGCACGGACCAGTTTCTTCTTATATATATATATATATATATATATATATATATATATATATATATATATATATATATATATATATCAACGAGGTGTGATAAAAAAATACCGTGAATGAATTTTTAAAGTGGCATACGTATAAGGAGATCAGTATATAACAGTATACGTATTATATATTCGTATATACATATATACGAAGAAGGAGACCAGAAAAATGGGCGAATGGCTTACTTCTTCATCACGACAATGCGCCGTGTCACACCTCGCTTCTCAATCGCGTGTTTTTGGCCGAAAAACGTGTTCCTGCCTGCCCACATCCCCCATACTCACCCGATTTAGCACTATTCTACTTCTAGCTCTTCCCCAAAACTAAAACTGTGCTTAAAGGAACACGCTTTGACACCATTCCTGACATTGACAGGGCCACGACCGAGCAGCTAAAAGCCCTTCTGAAAGAAGCCTTGCAGAAGTGTTTCCAGTCATGGACTATACGTTGGGATAAGTGTATACCAGCCAAGTGGAGGTTACATCGAATTCGATGTAAGTTTATTACTTTTTGAAATACAAAATTATTCACCGTATTTTTTTATTACACCTTCTATCCATCTATCTATATATATATGGCCAACTAATAATTATTCAAGATAATATTTTAATGCTCTGTAGAAGGTGTAAGGTATTTTGTTTCTTATTATGAAAAATATTGAAATATCCTAAGAGGATGGCAGAACAGGTAGTTTAGTCTTCACCAGGAGTAAAATAATGTGAAGGAAAAGAGACAGTTTTATCCAAGATAGAAGTGAGTGGAGATTCAGGATTCCGGGACATATCCTTACATATCTCCAGCTCCAGTGAATAAGTGATCAAATCGAATTTCGCCTAGAAATAGCTCATTGTATGGAGTGTAGCGAAATCGTGCCATTCTCATAGTTATTGGCTTGGACTGGAGTTACAATATAAACAATAACTCTATTCGAACGTCAATGCCTGGCTTAGCCACTTATGCACTACGAAAATAACACAATTTCGCTTCCTTAAGTACAAAAAACTCACATGTAGCATAACCAGTAATTCATCGGGGATGTCTTTCCCTAGTCCAATGAGCATTTTGTAAGTAGAGATACATGACTACTACAACACATTAAGGATCTTGAAAACAGTAGATGCTAGACATTGTTCTGTTTCTAAGTGAAAAATTGTTTGGTGAGGTAATTTGGCCGAGATCACGCTAAACCAGCATTTGAGCTGTAGGAGAAACATTTAAGACTTTAAGAGGAATAGTCTGTAACAAAATAAATCAAAATAAATAAACCTCTAAAAAATATAAATGCTCTAATTTGGTGTTGTTGGAATAGCGTTATATTATATGCATTGGTTAGTTCGTCTGTCACGGGATCGATATTAAAAAAAAAATCAATAGAAAAAAAACAAGAAGGGACAAAAATGCGAAAATAGTGGATAGAACTTAAAAAACTAGTATGGGAACATTTAAGTAGTAAGTAAAAAACTTACTATAGCCAAGATGGAGGGTTGTAGCCCGGCAGGTGGCGTTAGGGTTTTTTATAGGTAGTGAATAATCTTGGGATATGCCGTCCTTTGTAAGAAAAAACAAAACAACGTAAAATGGGGCCCCTGAGCCTGATCAGCCATAGAGAGATAAAGTGGCCTTAAATGAATAAACAAATAAAATAATTAAAAATAAAAAGTATCGAAAGAATGATATTGGGTTCAGTATAAAGTAGGGACAGTGCAATGTAATGTTTTAAGCCTACGGTTGGGCAGTGATCTGACTGAGAACATGTTAACCACCAGGTTTTTCCTCCAATTAAGAGTACCCACTAGTTTTCAGTCAATTTACAGTGACTGATACCTTAGGAGGGTCTCTAGATATGGAAGTGTTTCTCGGCTGTTATGACAATAAATAATCTTCTTATATTCTTCTTCCGTGTCACGTCGGTGCTATTAACCAAGCTTTCGCTCATCGTGCTGTGAGCCTCTTCAGGGTTAGTTAGTTAATGAAGGGCGGGTGGTTGGCGCCGGTGTATTTATACTTGGGGGGCGTGGTGTCAATCGAAGTCGGCCTTCTCACTGGCTGGGTACCGGTGGTGTTGTGTTCGGGTGTGTTCGTTTGTGTTCGGTGGGGTGGGGTTCATCTATGTGTGGATAGTGAGGTAATGTGTGGGTCTTTCGTTGGATTGCAGGATACCAGTTTTTGTTAAGCTTATAGCCATCTTCCTTATTGAAATTGTTGGGTTCTTTGACAATTTCGATAGCTTCTCTTATGCTACGGAGATGGTAATTAGCTTCTTTTACAAGGATGGTGGTGTTTTCAAAGGATATGTGGTGGTTGGTGTTGTAGAAGTGTTCTGCTACAGCCGATTTGCTTGACCTCCTCACTTGGGAACAAGCCGATTGCACCTTTCGGAACAAAAATTTCAATAAGGAAGGTGGCTATAAGCTTAGAAAAAAACTGGTATCCTGCCACCCAACGAAAGACCCACACATTACCTCACCATCCACATACAGATGAACAAAGTGAAATAGTTAATTTTTGAAATTTCTGGGCAATCCGATTTTAATTAATAAAGATCCATTGAGTTTATTGGACGTCCCTCCGCGGAAAAATAAATAAATAAAATGAAAATACATACGCACACACGTACAAACAAAATATATATCTATAATAAGGAAATAAAACAATCGGAAAAAACAACAATTGCATCTATAGTAGGGAAAATGGATGATCAAATATTGGTTATTAATTTACAGTTTGTAATAAATTTCACCACTTTGCCGATTTCAGATTTGCTGTCTCTAACATATATTTTGAGCTGATTTAGTATTTTTTTTATATAAGTGGCATTCCTCAAATATATGTCTGATACTAAGATTTTTATTACATCTAGTGCACATCGGAGGTGCATCCCTTGTAATGAGAAGTGCGTGGGTCAGCCGGGTGTGTCTTATTCTAAGGCGAGCAATAGCTAGCCACCTCTTCATGGCGTTTACTGCGATTAGATGTAGCCCAAGGCTTTACTTCCCTTTTTATATTTTTCAACTTACTGGCTGGACTTTCATCCCACATTGCTTGCCATCTCTTATCTATACATTCTTTAAGGGGGCGAGCAAGTTCTTGGGCGGTTAGAATAGCTGTCCCTCTACCTGGAAGGGTTCGAGTTGCTCGAGCAGCTTTGTCAGTCATCTCATTCCCGACAATACCCACATGTCCCGGGGCCCAGATGAAAAATATTAGTTTGCTTATGTGGTTTAGGATTATTAGATATTCGTGTATACGTTGGATTATGGGGCTGTGTGAGTCCATATAGTTCGATCCCTGGAGGGCGCTAATTGAGTCGGAGATTATTACTATATTGTCGATTTGTATATTTGTCATGGAGAAATGTAGAGCGGATGCTATGGCATTTAGTTCGGCGGTATAGACGTTGCATAAGGTGGTGTAGCTTTTTTTATGGGTTGAATTGGGGCGTAATAATGATCCAATTGAGCTGTCAGACATTGAGCCATCTGTATATATTGCAGTGTGGTGTGGTAGAGATTGTATCAGTTCACAGAACATTTTTCGATATTGTGCGGCCGGGGTGTCTTGTTTACGGAACTTAGACAGCTCTAGAAATATTTTGGGTGGCCTGTAAGTCAAGGGTGGTGTATATTTATCTATTATATTATGGAGTGATATGTCTTTAAGGAAGGCGATTGCAAATGAGATTCTTTCTGCGAGAGGGAGGGTCGAGTTCGATTTATTATGGAAGGCAGAAGTAAACTTAGGTTTAAGTATATATTCATGAGTGGGATGATCAGTTTGTAAGTATGGTTTGGAAACATAACTGATAGCGAATTTCTGTCTTCTAAATAGAAGGGGAGGAAATCCTGCTTCGATGCACAGGATAAGGATGGGACTTGTTCGAAAAGCACCTGTCGATATCCTAATTCCAGCGTGGTGAATGGAGTCAAGCTTGGCGTAGATAAAGGACACATAATCAAGCTTCGAGCAAACAAGTGCCCGGTAGAGTTTAAGCAGTGCAGGCCTGTCTGAACCCCCAAGTAATACCGCTGAGAATACGTAGAATGTTTAATTTTAATTATATGATGTTCCCAGGTTAATTTTCTGTCAAATGTGTGTGGAATAAAGGGTACCCTTAATTATAGGAAAATAGGGAGGTAGAGTGAGATCTAGAACAAATCACCTCTCTGTACATCTGTTGTCTACCATTTACTGAACGCAAGACTTCAGCTCTTCCAACTTCTTTATCAGAGAATTTTTTCAACCTGTTCAGTTCTTCTACGACATAATTCTTGTGCTTGTGGAAGTGCAAATTTTTCTTTTAACTAAAAAATATATACAAATTAAAAAAAGGAAGAAATGAACAAGGATAAATACAGTTTGCGCAGTGCGGACGAAACCTTAGAGCTGCTCGATGACAATAGATTTAAAGGTCGGCCATCGAGAGAGTAAGTGTTAGCGTAAACACGGTGTCTGCCAACCTCCAACCTCACTATAAATCCTCAATTCTCTTTCTTTTGTTATCCAAGTCTCTTAGTAATGATTTAGTATTAGTAAAAAAATATATAATATATTATGACCGGCAAAAAATTATTGAAAAGTCGTGCCTAGGCAAGTAATTGTGTAATAATATGACACTTGAAGGAAGATTAGTAGATTGGTTGTATGATTTTAACAACAGCTGTTTACAAAACTCTAAAAGTGTTAATTCCTACTTCTTTTGTTATTCATAGGTTCCTTATCAACTCAATTTTCTAAACTCTTATATATATATATATATATTGTTACGGGCTACTGGGTGTAGAATGGACTAAACTATTACTTAATTCAAGTTACTAAAATTTATTAACAAAAGATTACAAGGAAATTATTAAAAACAATTAAATTATTAAACTAATATCAACTTACAATAACAATATTCTACTAACTGTTATCTAATTTCTATGATAATATACAAATAATATAAGATATTGCTAATACTAAATAACTAAACTATTTATATAAATTTGTACAAATACAATAATATTACACTATAGTTTACAACTACAAACTAACACTTACAGTTCGCTAATTAAAGTCCACCGACTGTAAGACTCTCCAAATATGACAAACTGACACACAGTTTATTACACTTATTACACGGCCACTAACTGTCACTGTTGCTCACTTAGCACTTATTACAGACTGGTAGTAACTCACTGTAACTCACACGCACTGTCACTAGTTAACGACTGCTTATTACTGACTGGTCCGGCCGAAACACCTGGCCTTTTTATATGGGCAAGGTAGGTCGGGGTGGGGCATTTCTCGGAACAAGATCGAGAACCGTCCAGGCCCCATCCAGGCCGATCCAGGTTGAACGAGATGGGCCTCGGGAACTTCTTTGATCCCTTCCGCTTAATCCCACAGCTCGTCTAATCCTCTCAGCCGATCCTTCTTCCCTCTCTGACCGTAACAATATATATATATATATGTATATATATACATACATACATATATATATATATATATATATATATATATATATATATATATATATATATATATATATATATATATATATATTACGTTTTAGTTCTTGAGTTTCAGTCAGTTTATTTCAACTTCTTAAGGCGACGTTTTGTGACTAATAAAGAAAATCAATACAATTTTCAGTTTTTCATCCGTTTCGTTTTTAATATTCTCGAAATTAGAATAACAGTGTAGTTACGGGAAATTTTTATAATTTATGGGAAAAATAAAAGAAATAATATAAAATATAAAAGCAAAAGTACAAATATTAATGGTTAATTTATTATAAGAAATGATAATAATTGAACTTTAAAATACTTTAACATAGTGGACTCAAAAAGAAAAAAATAGAAAATGGCTTTTTTTCCAATACTTTCAAATTTTATTGTTTATTATTTGCTTCCCTTTATGAATGCCAAATTTAGGGAATCATTAATGGTGAATTCCAATTTATTCAAAATATATTAGAAAAACTAATTCATCCTCATAATCAGGACTGTCATCATAACAGTGCAGCAACACAAGACCTACAGTGCAATAGATGCAATACGATGCATGCTCATTATGTATGTATGAACTACATGATACACCAATATATACAGAAATACAACGTTGTATCTACATACATTAAGATACAAACCTGGAACACTAATTTGAATAGCGAATGTCATCTTAAGTTTTCAGTCCTCATCCTCTAAAATTATCATAGTAATATTTTATGTTGAAACTATTCTATTTTCAATTACTGATGTATAAAACAGAACTAACCTATCCACATATATTTATGATAATTGTCATTACATGATTTATTTATTTACTGAAAGGTAACTTAGATGATACTAAAATGTAACTGGCAGCCCTAAAGTTTTTTTTTCTTATGTTGGGGTCGTTGGTCGTTTGACCATCCGATATCTTGCTGCCCAATAAAAACTAGATTTTTTTCAAATGCTCATTGGTAAATGTCTTTTTTCTTCTGTCTGTCAGAGCAGGACATGAGTCTAGGTGGTCTCCGTCCATCCTCCCTTGGTTGCATAGTACACATGTAGGATCCTGAACCAAACCTATCTTGTGGAGATGACTCTGAAGATAATTGTGGCAAGTTGTGAGGCGGAAGGAGGCTACTGCATCTCTTCTTGGGAGGTGAACTGGGATCGTGTTTTCTATTGGACATTTGTATCTTTTCCCTTCCACCTTGTCTATGTGTGTTTTTATTGTTTCTTCCTTAACTATGGATCTTATCATTCGCAGTATTGAGTTGGACTGGCAGTGGCAATTCTGCTCCTCGCTTGGCAAGATTATCAGCTTCTTCATTTCCTGAAATCCCGCAATGGCTTGGTATGCACTGTAGGACCACATTAGTGCCTCGAAGTGTCAGGTCGTAGAGGAGCGATTTGCATTCCAAAACAGCACTTGATAGGTAGTCCTTCATGCTAGTAACAGCAAGGATAGCTGCTTGAGAGTCGATGAAGAGAGCAACATTTGGATCTTGCCTTCTAGACAATTTTCTTAAAGCGATGAGAATAGCTGCTATTTCACCGTCGAAGTTTGTACCTCCCTACTGCAGCACTCAATTGGAAATCCCTTGGCAGCCCTAAAGTAGGAAATACCCGACCGTGCTTCTCATGCAGGAGAGTCAATTTCAAATTATTAAGTTTATTTTCCAAAAAAAAAAGACAGAGCAAGTAAATAGTTCAGATAAGAAAAAATAATTACTATCAGAACAATCAGTTAATGTTAGATATAATTGAAGTCACGAATTTTTATAGCGGGAAGAAAGAATCTTATTTTACCGAAAATATGTTTTCTACTAAAAAAGAAAATGTCCTTCTCAAAGGAATCAGAGACGTTAGATTGTGCTCGGGAATACAATAGGCCTTGTGTTGGAAAGGATAAATCCGTGAGGCAAATTTGTGTTTGCAGTATGTGTGCTTTTCTACCTCCAAAGAGATGTCATATAAACTCCGTTCAACCTTTTATAAGATTTCTTTAGAATAATTCCCTTCTCATATTTTCATGGTGCATTATTAAATTAATGGTCTTATACATAATATTAGTTTATATCAAGAGAAATCTCGCACGGCAGACATTTAAAGAATAATAATTCATAATTAACTGGTATTATTAAAAAAAAAAAATTATAATGGTTCGTTGTCTTATTATATGTTACAAATGTCTTTGTGCATACATTCAGGTTTATTACATTATTGAGTTCTACTCTTCCAAAATAAAGTCTGATAAAATTAATTAAACTACTTTCACCTGTACCACTCCCTAGATTTTTATGCAAACAAGCGTGGGTGTTGATTTCGCAGCATTGGTTGCCTTAGACGTGCCCATGCATTGTCATGGATAATGATAGGACCTATTTGATTAATTAATTCTCTGGAAATGACGTTTCAGCTTCTGGTCCTTGACATTGATTACCTCATAGACAGCTAGATGCTTAAGGATGGTCTGGGGAGCTGAATGCTGTGGTCTCTAGAGATTCGTGGTATTCCAGTCGAACATACTGTTTAACTACAGGCAATATATATTATATGTACACACCTCTACTATATTGGTCTACGGGAGTATTTGACTTTTCAATATAAGCACACTAATTTTGTTCAATAATTTCATAAAATTGAGAAAAAACTCATTACAGAAACATGAAATAATTATTAGAATGGAAAACTACAAAAAACAACAACGAAGCTTTGCTTTTAAAAATGCTAAGAAGAACGTACAAGTCAACCTTTCGCCAAATACGGTTATATCACGACTTACACCAAAATAGAAACTCATATCAGTGGGAATTTAATGCAGCACATCTCATATCAACAGATCATGCCGAGATGTTCAACAATAAAACTATGTCTGAGAAAGTCCTCTTGGAATATTGGAAATTGATCGATCGTAATTAATAATAAATATCTACTCACAGACCATTTACTTTTTGATATGTAGAACGTTAGATGTCTTACATTCCATTATTGTATAATTTTTATTTTTATTACCTTATGTACTAACAATTTAACGATCATATGTAATAATACATTTTATTTATGGACGGTTTGTTCCTAAGGTCAAGATTTTAATTCCGTATAATTATCATAAATCATTATCCTAAAAACTGCTTAGAGTAATACCTTTTTTTGAAGCGTGGAAACTGTCGTCCTTGGAAACGTATTGTATGTCGTATACCAAAGTGGATTTAGGCAGGAGGTTCTTGTCTTTGTTGATCCTGTGCACGGCATATTTGAAAGCCAGTTCGGTCCCGCTGTCCTTCTGGTCATGTGTGAATATTGCGCCTGTCAACAAGAAAACAAAACAATAAATGTTAATCAGTGAACGCATAGAATTTAAAAATTTTTTATCAGGAAACTTGAAGATACTATTGGGTCGTAACATATGAAATGCCTGTTTTTATTATTTCTAAAATTCAAAGTGGAATATGTGGACTTCAGTCGTTTACTATGTTTACGCTTATGGAGTGTAACGAGCTGTTATTACCCTATTTTATATTATATTAGTATATTCTATCACTACAATAAAACAAACATTGTATTGTAAGCCACCAAAAGTGACCATGGAAACACGTGATTTAGCATTTTTATGAGTTTAAACTTGCTCACTCGGGAGCCCAAGCTGCAAGAAACATAACCTGCATTCGGGGAAGAATGTTGTAACACACACAACACAGAGGTACATGCCAAACCAACTTTGTATCTTAAAAAAATACTGATTTCTTCTGATGGTGAATGTCGGAAATAATTCATTTCATCTTTCAACCCAGAGGGGAAATGATCACACCCACTTCGTACTGTAAGAATATTGACATACTGCAATTAGAAATTATTAAAAAAAAATAAGCTAAATCGGAATGGACTTATACTCTTACACGACAGTCAAAAACCTCATGTTTCACGACAGACAGCGATGAAACTAAACGAGCTGGGTTAAGAAGTCCTCCCACACCCAACTAATTCGCCAGACTTATCTCCATCAGAATTTTATCTGTTCAGAAGTTTGGAAAAACTATCTTAACCCATTCGACACCGTTTGCACACTGTGTGTGCAATTGATTTCCGAGTCTATAAGATGGCCTGGACACCGTGTGTGGAATAACAGTACTGTGCAATTATCAGTTATTCTGAGTAAAATAGTCGTCAAAATAGGATTTCTCTTGAACTAATGAAATCTGTAAAGTACAGGAAAACAAAATTTGGCATTGGTTTTACTGTGTACCAGAAAATCTAAAAACTATCTTAAGCTTAACTTTTAAAACATTTTCTTTATTATTGAAAGCAAAATAACGATTTTATATTATTTAACTATTTTTATAATGATGTATTTTCATTTTACCATACATTGCACACATGGTGTTCAATCCGCTCCTTGCAATAAACACCCGGTGTGCAATGATCTTATTTATGTGAATTCGATTTCCAAAGTAAACATGTTTTTAAAAATTAAAAATGAACAATATAAAGAAAAAACAAATTCGCTCCTGGGGACCGTGTTCGAAAAAAATCGTCGTCTCGAATAGGCTCAGGGTAAAATATGTTAAAATAATTCTCATTTTAAGTCATTTTCAGACTTAAAGTCATCACAAAAACCTGAATTTTTCAGTTCTGGGATTTAAAAATTGATAACTTCTTGGGAAAAATGTATAGAGAGTGAGGGTGAATATTTTTAATATTTTATTTTTATTTTGTTATTTAATATAAAGTAAGTTTGCTAAATAATCTTTCCTTTGAAAACGGACATTTCATAAAAAATGGCCGAATAATTTCAAACTCAACTTCATCACTATTTTAAATTTAAAATAGTTATTAGTAATGTTACAGTTATTAATATATTAAATTGTTACGAACATTTTAATTCGTTGTAGCAGGCTGAGGTATCTTCCAAGATTACTATATTGTTCAGATACCATTGAACCAATGCGTTCCAACAAAATATTGTTGTAACGAGTTTTGTTGGAAAAGTGAGGAGATATAAGAGGATAAGGTGGCACGTAGTGATTAGAAATTCGGCAATATCCATCTTTGTCGGCCTCTAATCTCTTCCTGATTGGCTTAGAGTTATAAGCCTAACCTTATTGCGCCAGAACTACGTGTTCTGTGTAGGAACCTTCAGGGAACTCTAAGGGCATCGGGTACTGGTACGGGCAATGGTGCAAGTTATTAGTACATGTTATCTGTTCGCATTCGATTACTAGATAACAGAACAGTAAATCAAATTTAGAAATTTCTGAAAGTAATGATAATGTTTTTAAATCTTTTTTCTTAGGTCTATTTAATAATTCTTTGAGGATAGATCGAGGCGTGGATGGGATGAATCTTATGGATTGAGGTTTGGGCGGTTATTCGTGGAGGGAAGTTGGTAAACAGTGAATGTGGTGTCGGCATCGAACCTTCCGGTTCACTAGTATTTTATTAAGATAAACTTGTATATATTATTAAAAGAAAAAAAAATTAAAAAATTGAAAGATAAAAAACTTATTACTGTTAAAAACATTTTATTTTCTCTAGACCGTTTGTTGTTTATATAAGTGAAAAGGTTTGGAAATGAAATAAATAGTCTATAAAACCTGTACCACGACAACAAAGGCTCATTACATGGTAGAGACTGTACGTTTTGTAAGAGAACTGTTGTGCAGGACGGTTATTGAGGTTATGGGCATATTTCCCCCAATTACCGATACGAACATTATAAAGTAGCGGTTCCCAACCTGGAGTCGTGAAGACGAGTCAGAAAGAGAGCGAGGACATTTAAAAATTAAAAAATGCACACTTAGTTTTCTTATTTTTCTCTTGCCAGTACTTTTTCATCTTAAATTGAACGTTACAATCCATCTTGAGATAGTAAAACTAAAAGTGTTTTTTCAATTTAATACTTGTTTTTATAATGTTTTATAGCTGCGAAACATGGAAATTTGGAAAGGGAAGCAAAGAGAAACTTCTAGTCGCGGAGATGGACTTCTGGAAAAGGGCAGCCGGGACTTCTAGGCGTGATAGAATAGGACGACCGCGAACTTCATGGATGAAACAAGCCCAGGAAGACATGGCAGGATATGGTCTCAATGAAGAGGACGCATTTGACAGGAAAACTTGGAAAAAAATGTTACTCTAAAATTTGGTCGGAGAAAACCTCAACTTTGGGAAAACTCTAAAAAAAACAAAAACAAAATAAAATTGTTTTTTTCATAAGCCCATACAAACTTTGTGCAAGGCTACCATTTCAACAAGTGCGGCGTGGTACAAAAATTGTTAAGAACCACAGAAGACAGAGCCTGTTTAAGTCCCAAGAGAGTCTGAAAATCCCACAGTGTTCATCTATGGGAGTTAAAAAAATTTCTGCTACAGTTGGTTTTGTACCCGGTAGTCAGCAACTCAGCGCTCAACCTATTGTGTTCCCATGCCCCCATTTATATATAAATCTGTGAAAAAAAAGTGAAAACATGAAAAGGTTTTGGGAAGACAAAAAGAAGAAAAAAGTCACCACCAACAGCTAGATTTTTGTGTTTTCAGCGCTCTCCTTAGAGGGGAATATTCGCAAATAATAATAATATTTTTTTTTATTACGAGAACGAATGTTCTTTGAACATTACTTTAATTTTAGAAACTTGTTGACATACCTCATATTACTATTTATAATTTATTCGTTAGTTGTTTTAATTTTAAATATTTTTATTTTGAAGAGAAAAGATATACCACCGGCCGGGATTTGAACCCGGGCCCTCTGTCTTACCGTGACAGGACTCTACCAACTAAGCTACCTTTGTTGATGGTACCGAGTTGATACCAGCCGGATATCCCATAATAATGTTACGGGCTACCGGGTGTAAAATGGACTAAACTATTACTTAATTCAAGAATCTAATATTTATTAACAAATTAAAAAGAATAGAATGAGATTATTAAATTATTAAACTAATATCAATTTACAATAACAATATTCTACTAAATGTTATCTAATTTCTAAAATAATATACAACCAATATAAGATATTGGTAATACTAAATAACTAAACTATTTATATATAAATTTGTACAAATACAATAATATTACACTATAGCTAATATCGCTAATCCTTTTATTATTAATATTATTATGGGATATCCATCCAGCATTGAACATCCTCCTAAATCTTAGGCATGATGTTCTAATTTCATTGCTCTACTTCCCTTAAGACTAAAAGAATAAATTGCTCTAGCTTGGATAAGGAGCCTTGAAATAAGAGGAGTGAGGAATAAGGGAAAGAATAATCGCCCTCTTGTAATTGGTCAAGGATTAAGTTCAAGTGTTCTCTCCCTGACTTATGGCTAATGATTCCAGGCCACATTTATTTCGCCCTAATATACACTAGCGTTTCTAACCGCGGCTTCCTTAAGTACTCGGTTTTCAGGAAATCTTCGAGCAACAGTGGTACTTCACTGCTCTGAATTTTGAAAAAAAAAGTTGGATATTTTGGTTTTGCAAGTCGTTTTCTCCAATTTCAGAGCAATCACTCGTCCCCGGCAAATAAGCAATTAAGTAAAGTTTTCTCTAAAATGCGGTTCGTGTAAAAAATGAAGTGGTATCGTGATAATTTCTTAGTGAATAAGGACCTAAGTCAGGCATTGACTTGAAATCGAGATATTGCTTAATTTAATACTACATTTCAAGCCATAAAATACGACAAGAATGGCACATTTCTGCTTCCCGTGTCGATCTGGACATAATGCAACTTTACTTCGTATTAGCTGGAAAAAAAACCTGTACCACTATACGAACGGGTCTGGGATTCAGTAAATGGTAGAGACTGTACTGTTTCATGGACTACGGTTCTGTAGGGAAATGATTTGTCGTAGATCATGCTGAACGGCCAGATTCCCCCCCTTATTTTGAGTACCCTATTTTTAAAACATTTTATACAGACTAGGTGAGTCCCAGGAGGATCCTAAATCTCATATGATTCATCTACGGCTGCAAACAGACTAAAATCTTGCCAGCAGCGGTATTTGAACTAGGATTTTTGGCATGGGAACTCAGTGCTCTACCACTGAGCCACTCCGCTCACATAATTGCTGGAGTTGTAGATGTATTGGAATATATAGTTTCTGAACTAGAGTATATTCTAATTTCGCTCGCTGGGAGACTTTTATTTAATCTGTTAGTGGCCGGAGATGGATCTTGTGAGATCTAGGAACCTCCTGGGGCTCACCTAGCATCTATAAAGTAGGTACCAAAAATAAGAGGGAAAATCTGGCGCGTGAGGCTGATCTACGATAAATCTTCTCCCTCCACAACCTTTGTCCAAGAAGCAGAACAGTCTCTATCATGTACTGTGAACCCCTTCACGGTGTGTAGTGGTACAGTTGGTTTTTGTTTTTTTATTGATTTTTCTACTTTGAACATTGGACCCTACAGAGCTGTGCGGGTTCATACCCAGTACTTTGATCTCAGTTTTGGCCGAGTTCTGAGCCGATGAATAAAGCAGTAATGTTTTTAGAAATAGCTTCTATATTTAGCAAATTTCAACTAAATTTGAATCCTTAATTTACTTATCAGAAGAAACTACGGAAATTTTAATTTTTAATTAGAAAAGATTGGAGTGCTACCGATGGGTAGTTTCTCCACAAGTGTTTTTCATGTCATAATGTACTTATCAGCAGATTTACTTGTTATAATAATATTATAGTTGTAAATATCAATAAATTAATTTTTTTTTTAAATTTATTTATTGATATTTACAATTGTATTAAAAAATACATCCAATAAATAGGCTATGTGATACATAATGACAAGAGCTAATGGCAAGTAGAGAAACTTCCCACTGGTAGTACCCAAATCGTATGTTCAACTAAGAAGTCTCGGAGGATTATCGGGAATCGAAGAGGAAGCTAGGTTTGAAACTAGAGGGTTTGAGTGGGAATGAAGTTTGTTATGAAAGGATAGATACCGGGTTCGGGCCAAATCAGCAACAAATGGGACATTAAGGTCGTTATGGATGGCTTTATTCTTTACAAAATAAGGAGCGTTGAGGATTTTACTAAGAATTTTGGATTGTAGGGATTGGATACGAGAGGAATTCGATGGCTTAGTGGATCCCCAAAGCTCTACTCCGTAAGTCCAAATAGGTCGTATGATGGTCATGTAGATGAGTCTTTTGTAGTTAATTGGGAGGATAGAGCGTTTGTCTAGTAAGTGTTGAAGCAGCCTGAAACGTCGAGCGGTTTCTTGTCTTTTCAGTCTAGTATGAGGATTCCAGGTTAATCGTTCGTCGAGGTCCAACCCTAAGTATCGGATCTGTTCTACAGGCACCAGTGGGATATTATTAAAGGATACTGA
The DNA here is from genome assembly GCA_964056705.1 of Troilus luridus. NCBI lineage: Eukaryota > Metazoa > Arthropoda > Insecta > Hemiptera > Pentatomidae > Troilus > Troilus luridus. Next base: position 27,054,706 of record OZ057417.1, on the reverse strand, counting down.
AGGGCAGGAAGTCATTGGTTTACGACGTAAGGTAAAAGTGATTTTACCTTATGATGGGATTTTTGAGAATTTATTTTAATTCTTCAGTTTCGACACCATTCTTCAAGATCAGTGATATGGGATTGGAGGCTTTGGGATGCAATAACTGGATTGGTGTTGACTGATAATACACATGTATCATCAGCATACGTGGTAAGGATAGTGTTAGGATGAGTTGGGATGTCAGCTGTATAAACTGTATAAAGGATTGGGCCAAGGATACTACCTTGAGGATATTAGATTTTAAAAAAAAGTTAGAAAAGATGTAACGATTAATTTAAAAAATAATATTAAATTACGTTACCATTTCTTAAAGGGCACACTGAGGAAGTGAACTGATGGTTTACAATTTTCCTATTATGTATACTAAAACTGAATGATAATTATATTGAGTGTGGTTTTTAATTAGAATATATTTTTAGCATTTGAGAATCGGAATATATTCTTAGCAGCTATTCCAATTTCACTCTACATTGAACATCCGCTAACTTGCAATGCCGAAGGTCCTGAGTTCCAATCCCACCGCTGGCAGACTTATATTTAATCAGTTAGCGGCCGGAGATGGATCCTATGGGATCAAGGATCCTCCTGGGGTTCACCAAGGATCTATAAAGTTGATACCCAAATAGGGGGGGGGGAATCTGGCGGTTGAGCGTTATCTAGGACAAATTACTTCTCTCCACAACCTTTGGTTGTGCCAGACCTTTGGTACTGAACTTCAGACACCTTACGGTATTGGTACAGGTTTTTTCCCCTGTTTTTTCTAGGTTGAAAATTGGACCCTTCAGGTTCGTCAACAGTTCTTCTATTTTGCCTGAGCTCTGAACTGACGAATATAGCAGTAATGTGTATAGAAATAGCTTCTATATTAATAATAATAAAGAGTTTTACTCCTACGAATTTAACAATTTACATTTTGTAACATATTACTTAATACAAGTTTTGTATAAAACAATTTACACTGCAAGTCGAATTAACATAATAAATAAAAAGCAGTATACATTTATAACAGTAGGAAAAGGAAACGAAAAACCTACATAAAATATAGCTTCTATATTGAGTACTTTTCAACTAAATTTGAATCCTTAATTTACTTATCAAAAGAAATAACGAAAATTTTAATTTTTAGTTAGAAAAGATGTAACGATTAATAAAAAAATATTAATTTACGTCAATATTAACCATTTCTTAAAGAGCATACTCAGCAAGTGAACTGATAGTTTACAATTTTCCTATTATGTATACTAAAACTGAATGATAATTCTATTGAGTGTAGTTTTTAATTAGAATATATTTTTAGAATTTAAGAATCTGATCGTTTGTGGGGAAAATGAGGGTAAATGTTTAGATTCCATAAATTTGTTATACTAAATAACTTTTCTTTTGACGAAGGACATTTTAAATGAAACGAAGCAATAACAAACCTATATTAATAATTAATATCTTATTAATTATTAAGATTTTTAACTGTTATACCGTGATGGAAGATACGAATGGCTAGAAGTAAGCACTCGTGTGATATACGACTACACTACAAGAGCTACTCGAGGTAGGTTAATAATAGGCTCAGGAGGCTGTAGTAAGTGGCGCTACGTTAGGAGGGAATAGAAAGCTCCTTATCCTAATGGAACCATCTTTTACTAAATCTGATCCTCAACTTCCTTTCTTATCGCTCCACTTCCGGTCCCAGGAAGTAGTCAATGCGTCTTCATCGGCAGCCCTAATGCCCTCCACAATCCTTCTAATTCCGAACCGGGTAATACCAGTATATAAGCCGCATAAATCGAAATGTAACTGCTAGAATTATCCGATTTTTTAATATATTGTATTATAAATGTAATAGTATTCAAAATATGTAACAAAAACATAAATAATCTGTTACTCTGTAAATCAGAAAATTAAAAAAAAAATTTCAGTTTTTACTATCTGTGACAAAGAATCTATCAGTTCTATGTTTTCTCTCTAAAAAAGATTAAGGCCTAGTGTCGGAGCGGCTACGCTACATTACTGTTGCATATTATTAGTAATAGCGAAGGCTATTAAACACCCTGGAAGTACAAGGGGCTGCCTCCAGTAGGTTGTCGGGTCTCACATAGAGTGGTAAGCTTGTGGTATTACGGGACCGGTATTCGAACTCACAACCTTTGGGTTTGTAACAGGTGCATTTTTGCAAGCGTGCCGACGAAAATTCCGTTTCCAAATGAAAGGTCATTTAGTAAAAAAAAAAGTTTTATACATATTCCAACGTCTTATCAAATTTTCGACCCCAAAAACTGAAAGTTACTGGGTTTTGTGATAAAATAAATTCTGGAAATGGGTTTTTGATTTGAGAATCATTTTGAAAATTTGACCCTTAAGGGAGTTGTCCAAATTTCTAAGAAAATGGAAATATATTGTATATAAGGTAGGTGTGGAAGGACGTTACCCAGCTCGTTTAATGTCTGTTATCGTCTAGCCGGGTTATAGGTTCCTTCCTATTAACAAATGCACGATGTTTTTTTGATAACTGTTGTTTGCATTATGTCACCAACTGAAAATTTTTCAAAACAACGGCGAATGGTAATTTTTCTTGTAGCTTTGGCTGCCGAGTGTCATAATTAATGTCATACTAAATAAAGTTCGTTCAATTGTAGTTGTTGTAAATATTATCAAAAAAGATAGCATTAATAACAGGTAATTATAATATATATTTTAAAATTTACAACAGTACACAATAATACATCAAGCAAATTAAAAAAACGATTTATAATGGCAGGAGATAAAGGCAAGTAGAGAAACTATCCACTGGTAGTACTCGAATAACAAATTCAATTTAAAAGGTCACGACTACATCTTCTTTACAGAAACCTCGGATAAATATGGGGAATTGAAGAGGTAGCTAGGTTTGAAATTAGAGTGTTTGAGAGGGAAAAAAGTTTGTCATGGAAGGATTGATATCAGGTGCATACGAAATCAGTAACGAATACGACATTGAAGTCATTACGGATGACTATGTGATAGCATTCAGGATTTTACCAAAGGTTTTGGATTGCATGGATCGGATACTACAGGAATTGGAGCCCCAAAGCCCTACTCAGTAAGTCTAAATAGGTCGTATGATGGTCATGTATATAAGTCTTTTGTAATTAATTGGGAGCTTAGAGCGTTTGTCTAGTTAGTGTTGAAATAACCTGAAATGAATCATAATACACGCATAATGACCTGCTAACATAAATATGGTAACAAAAAAAAAACCAGTACCACTAGTAGAGACTGTACTGTTTCATGGACAACGGTTCTGCAAGGAGTTGGCTCGTCCTAGGTCAAGCTCAACCGCCATATTTCCCCCTTTATTTTGGGTACACTACTTTTATAATATTTTATAGAGGCTGGGTGAGCGCCAGGAGGTTCCTAGATCGTATATGATCCATCTCACGCTGCAAACAGGCTAAATAAAAGTACTGCCTGCAGCGGGATTTGAACCAGGATTGCCGGCATGGCAACTCAGTACTCTACCACTGAGCCACTCCGCTCCCTAACATAAACATGGTAAACAACTCCATTAATTCCACTTTGAATTTCAGAAATAAGAAAACGAACATTTCATATGAAGTGACCCAATATCTTCAGTTTTATTCATCTTACAGTGTTTTTTAATTTCTTTTTAAGGTTATATATACATTTTTTTTACGGAGCGGCCTCAGAGACCACGCGAATACCATTATTTTCACTTCTTTCGTACCCCTTCCCTCCTTCCTTCTTTCTTCCAATTTTTTCCTCATTCTTTCCAATTGTTCTTTCCTCTTTCCTCGGTTCACAATATTCCTTTTCTCATATCTCTCTTTCACACAAGGACCTTAATTTCTTTTAGCCTTTCCTCATAGTCATCCCTACCTAAACAATCTTGTTCTATTATTTTTAGTCTGTCAGTTTCTTCCTTCATCTGTTTGATGTACCCCCCAGGACTCTTGTATCCTCTCATTTTATAGAAGATTCATCTATTTAATCTCTAATCCATTTAATTAAGGTTATATTATTCATAAAATTTAGGAATTATCCATTAGTGAGAAGAGAAACAAAAGGTTAGCCTCACAATTGCTAATTTACTCGTTTTAATAATCCAAAGATGACCCGGGCTAAGAGCGCTAAGGATGCTAATGCTCAAAATGCTCGAGCTACAATCCGACTTTAATATATAATAAAGCTCTCCTCCTCTTCCCCTCTCTATCTTTACTCCAGCTTAAGCTGGTTACTTTGAATTAGTGAATCGCCAAACTTGTACAACTTTCCGCTTCTGTTCCCATTGTGTTACTTTGTTCCTGCACAAAAAGGCCTAGCAGGAAATATAAGGTATTTACATAAATATAATACCAACACCCATAATAATAAACAGCTTAACAAATTAAAGGTTCGATTCCGATACCACCAATCATTGCTCATATACCTGCTCACACTGGAGATTGAATGTAGCAAAATATCAATCTGTTTCCGCTGAGTAGTTTTTAAATTATGTATAATTTTATTATTTCTTCTCACAGAGACCCAAACTTAGCATCTATAGCTCTTCAAAATCATTTATTTGATTTAGAAAAGTGGTTCTATAAATGGCAAATAAGAATAAACGCCTCGAAATCGAGCCATGTAACCTTCTCTCTACGCAAAGCTTCGTGTCCAGGAGTCAAAATTGACAACGACGAAGTACCTTCCAAAAATTATGTACGTTATCTCGGACTATACTTGGACAAAAGACTTACATGGAACATACATACAAAATTAAAGAGACAAGAATTGACTAGACGGTACAAACAACTATCACATCTGCTGGACTACAGATCTTCACTTGACTTACGGAACAAACGACTTATCTATAATAGCATACTGAAACCTATTTGGACATATGGAGCAGAACTTTGGGGTTCAGCAAAAAAAGTCCACATACACAAGATTCAAACCACACAGTCCAAAATTCTCCGAAAAATTGTTAATGCACCATGGTATATTTCGAATCACACCATACACAACGACATGACCATTCCCACTATAAAATCATATATTCATAACAAATACATGACATTCCACTCATCGACACAATATCACCCAAACCCACTCGTTCTTCCGCTTTCCTACTCCCTGTTACCTGGACTGGATAGGAAAAGATTAAAAAGAAATTGGCCAAGAGGCCTACTCACCAATTGATATTTATATTTTTACTCCATCATCATAAAGAAGTTCAAGTAGAAAATCAAGGTGAAAAACGCTAGTATCAAATTTGCTGAATGCGCAATTGCGCAGGTGCAAATGAAAATTAAATTATAAATAAATAAATAAATAAATGTATAATTTTAAATTGCTTTATGAGTAACAACCCAAATTCGAACCAGAAGACTCGAATCATAGTACTCAGATTTTTCGCATGTTTAGTTTCTCAGTTTATCATACGGATGAGAAGCATGGACACTTCATGTCAGCAACTAAAGCGTAAAACAACGATACAGAAGGCCCTCGAAACTTCGAAATAATGCTTTGGCCATATGATGCGAAATGAAAGGTAGCGCCTGCTGCAATTAACCAAACAGGGTAAGATCGAAGGAAAGAGAGGTCCAGATAGCTGGGGTCCCTCCTGGTTGAGGAACATGAGGCGATGTGCCGTCATAATTGCCAACATCCAAAGAGGATTCACAGAAGAGTTCAAGACAAAAAAGAGTTGAGTTTTTATATGAATCAAAGTACTGGTTTTTAATCGATACATTGTTATTTCAAAATTAAAATTGAAAGAAAAAATCAACTACAAAAAATAAAATCATAGATAGGCCGTCTACAAGGGCACTGGATTCTTCTAGAGCAAACAAGCGGAGAAGGGCCTCACGAAATTTAAGACTAATTAAGATTTTTTTTTTCCTAGCCCCTCGGCTTTTATAATTGTGTTGAAAATAAAATAGTAAGGATAGAAAGCATCTCTTTTACTGCACCAGGTGCATTATCAGAGAGGAATTGTAAATAGGATTTTCTTGATTAATTAGATAGTTGGAGTGGGGGGGGGGGGGGGGGTCTAGTGATGGGGCTCACTAGTTCTTTCTGATTGGAGTTAGTTAGTAGTTCACTCAGTCCATGTTGAGTGTCTGTACATGTGTTTGCCAGCGCTGAGGTCGGTGTAAGTGTGTTGACTAGTGGGTTCGTGCAGTGTTGGAGGCTATCAAAGAATTTGATATGTCTCCGTGTGACAAGTCCGTTCTAATTAAGCTACGATATTTCTTCTTCTATATCTACTTCACATGCCTTTTATAGGATCGAGGAGTTTTTGTTTTTTTGTTGTCCGAGGCTAGGTAATGTTCTTTGAACCCGCTTTACTCAAGACGTTCTAGGGGTGATTTGCATTCGGTTTAGCAGAATCAAAAAGATATTGTTTTATCGATTTAAATTCTTCTCATTTTTGATGTTATCGAGTCATTGCATCGATTTGATACAGATAAATAATACAAAGATTGCTTCAGATCTCAAAGGCAAGTAGAATATAACTTACATCGCCACTCTCTGAATCTCTATTTCTCTATCTTATAAATAAATATATGAAATGTATATATTTATAACCTTATAATATCCTTCCTTAAAAAGAACGTCATAACTCAAAATATCTAATTATTTCAATATAATTTGAGTATTGATAAAGGAAAGTACATTATAAGCAAAGTATTCCTATAGTAATGATGCTATTGAAATCCTTAAATTTACCATTAGAAAATTTTTAAAAGCTTGAAACATTTTTATTTCAACATCTGTCATTACTCCCATAAAAAACCAAGTTCAAACATGATACAACTCAAATGACTTTTATAATGATTAAAAACATATATATGTTGGAAATGGAATATCAAATATGTCGTTTCTGAACTAAAAGCTTCAAGCGATACAATTGGCTTAACACAAAAACGCTAATTTTTTAGTTCTATCGTTGTTATTTTGAAGGAGTGATTTGGGATATAAATGACTGAAATAAGTTTAATATCTGATAAGTAATAAAAGTTTAATAATATTCTTCAAGATACAATATATCTTATTTACAAATAGAGTTTCCTTAATTAAATTTGTTTTTTCTAAGAAAAATAACAGTACAACATTCAACGTTTCTTTGTAAAGAAATAAAAAGATATAAAATTTAGGTTTTAGTTGCTTTTTATCTGTTTCAGGTTACTTCAAGACTTACTAGACAAACGCTCAACAAATTTTTTTGTTATATCACTGTTCTTTCGAATTTCAGATACATCCTCGGAGTAGAGCTTTGGGGCTCCACTAAGCCATCGAATTCTTCTCGTATCCAATCCCTACAATCCAAAATCCTTCGTAAAATCCTCAACGCTCCTTATTTTGTTAAGAATAAAGTCATCCATAACGACCTTAATGTCCCATTTGTTGCTGATTTGGCCCGAGCCCGGTATCTATCCTTTCATAACAAACTTCATTCCCACTCAAACCCTCTAGTTTTAAACCTAGCTTCCTCTTCAATTCCCGATAATCCTCCGAGGCGTCTGAAAACAAGATGGCCACGTGACCTTTTTAGTTGAACATGCGATTTGAGAACTACCAGTGGGTAGTTTCTCTACTTGTCATTATATCATGTCATTATGTATCACTTAGCCTATTTACTTGTTATACTACTGTAATATAGTTGTAAATATCAATAAATAAATAATAAAAAAAAGAGAAGAAGATATATCCTACCCTCTATATATATCAGATATATCCTAACCTCTATATATATCAGATATATCCTGACCTCTATATATATAAGATATATCCTAACCTCTGTATATATCAGATATATCCTAACCTCTATATATATCAGATATATCCTAACCTCTATATATATATCAAATATATCCTGACCTCTAAATATATAAGATATTAGATTCTAACCTCTCTATGATTATCCTGAACGAATGAGTGTGCGATTTAAATGCCCGTAACTACTTACTATAACTCACTTTTCAAAAATCTTGTTTTTTCCCTCCATCAAAAATGCATTTTCGTTGCATGAATTGTACATACGAATTATTGTTAGAATAATTTGTCCTACATACTGTACTTTTTCACTGTTAGAGTATAATATGAAAACAATAAATTCTCTAAAATTCTCAGAAAGATTATTTTGAATATGTTGATTGAACTTTAAGAATCCGAAAAAACTTATCTCTTAAAAAAAGACAACAATTGATGAGGTGTGCAAGCTCGTACTAAGATTGTTTTACTGCTTTTGTCAAAATCCACTTATTTTCAAAAATTACTTTATTGGATAGTGAGCTATATGCATATACGTTATATTTATTTATACATAGATATACATATAAAAACATAAAAAGAACACACGGGATATCAAATAAAAACTATTACAAAAGGCTATCTCGAGATGGAGCAGCAAGAAGCCCCTATCTTTGAAGGAATACCTCCGATGGCCAGTTTTATATATATATATATATATATATATATATATTAATTCAGATGAAAGTAGGGTTAGGACTTCTCGACGAAGGGTATTCAACCAATGCGACGCTTCAGGAATCCGATTTCTTTATTGGACTCTCTTCGATCGCTGGAGAAATTTCAGGACGGATTCCAAATAGTCCAAGTATAGGTGAAGAATAATTTCAGTTACTTACCTTTATAATGTAATATAAATGTCAATATAAAAAAAGAAAGTACAGTAGGAATATATATATTATATCTTCATATATAAAATATTTTTGTTATGATATAAAAATTATTACTTAATACTAGTTAGTGCAAGAAAACACATTTAAATATTTTAATTATTATTATTATAGGCGTTCCAACATGGGTTGCCTCAACCTGTCAGAGCAGAGCTCCGCACCTCTCGATCCACCCAATCATCTTCCTGGAGACCCCTACCGGCCATCTCTTCCTGGACTCCCTCCATCCACCTGCTTCTGGGCCGTCCGCGTCCTCTCCTCCCTGGTGGAACCCAATCCAGCACTCGGTTCGGCCAACATTCAAATGCCATTCTCTTCACATGACCGCACCATCTCAGACGGCGTGTCCCGATTCTTTCATTCGTTGATATATTCACATCCACCCTCTGTCGAATCTCTTCGTTTCTTAGTATGTCCAGCCTGGTGACACGGAGACACCTCCTCCAGAAATCCATTTCAACCGCCTGCACCTTTGAGTACAGACGGGAGCTCATAGTCCAGGTTTCCGAAGAATAAGTCAGGATAGATTCTACAATACTCCGAGGCTCTCTGTTGACTGTTTTTAGCAAAGTAGATTTTACATCGTTGAGCAGCTAACCCTAGCGAAAACCCCCAACCTGGAAGACCAGGGTTTTCTTTCAGGGGTTTCCTTCCCTTAGACAGACTGCCATCACCTGGTTTACGAGTTCTATCCACCCGGATTTTTCTTCAGAGTTGTCCTTCTCCTAGGCAGAGCCCCGCACTAGGGGGCAGCGCTTATTTAGTGGCGGCGCTCCTCGCCACGTCACCGAAGTCGTCTCAGGGCCCGCTGGGCTATTTAATGAACATCACCGCGCCAAGAACCATGTCCCCCCGCCCTAGACTCGGCCGCTCATGATCCGGGGCTGGTATTCATCATATTTCTAGCTATCCTGTCGAAAAACAGGACATTGCGCTATCAGCCATTGCGGCCCGCCTGTTACCTAGAGCTATAGGTTCCCAATATGAGGGCAGGCACATTTAAATAAAAAAACATATATAAAAACAATTTCTTCAACTAAAATCAAATCATTAATTTCTTCTGATTGTATATTAATCTATTCTTAATAGGTGTCTCTCTTTGGTCAATGAAAAAATTTCATGACGTATTCCAAGTAATCATAATACAATTATTTGTTTTTGTAAAGATGTCGTATATAACTACATTATTAGTTTATAAGGTTGGCCCAGTGTGCAGTGTGCGGAGTTGGCAGGCTGAATGTTCCGGGCTCAAATTACAGGCAGGATGGAACGGTTAAGATCAGCAGAGCCACCTTGGACTCACTCAGTATCTATAGAGTGGGTATCCTTGAGTGGGACAAAATAGGCACCTTTGGACAAGTCACCTCCCCTCATAACCGCTTTCAAGAAATAATGCAGTTTCTAACATGTACATTAAAAAAAAAAATTATTAGCGTATACAATATATATATTTGGAGCTTTTAGTTACAGATAAAGTTTAATATTGTATATTGTAGATTATATTTCGATGGACACAGTTAGAGTTATTTTAGTACTAATAAATAAATAGCTCTAGAGCAGAACTGTTAAGGAGGTGAAATTAAGTTTTCGAACTAATTAAAACGTTGTAACGGAGGGATATAAACGTTATGCCAAAGGGAAATATTCTAAAACTTTTACTCAAATAGAGTTTTTTTTAATTCATATAACGTAAAATTATGTTGCTATGTTTGATCGGACGATGCTAAAGAGGAAGTCATATATTTTTCCAGGTAAAACATAAGTCATATCCCAGCTTCTAAATTGTATACCTAATTTAAGAGGGGGAAACCTAGTGGTTAAGCGTGATCTCGGACAAACCAGCACAACCGTTATCCAAGAAACGGTACAGTCTCTACCATGTACTGTACCCCAGACCCTTCACGTTGTAGTGGTACAAAGGTTTAATTAATGATAATAAATAACATTTCATAATTTCACAAAATATTCTTTTTAAATAACCTTTTTAATAGTTAATTTCTCATTAATATAAATAGTGAAAATCAATTATCTATAGCTATCGTACTAAAGGATACAATAAGCACATTTACCAAATTTGAAGAGAACCGTTCTCCCCTAATCTCCTGACTAGTAGGCGGACCAGTTGGAACGCTCAATTATCTTTATTCCGGGCCATAAAACCTGTTATGGTGAATAAAGGAGACGGAATAAGAAGGAATAAAGGAGTTGGAAGAGAGAGAGGAAGCGACGGTGGAGAGGAATTGAAGATTAAGAACTAGACGCTGAGTGCCCTCGTTGGCTCTAATCACTTTGTTGTCCTCAGTCCTCCGCGACCAGGGCCATTGAGGGCGGCTTCCTGGGCAATGGGCTCTTCCAATCTGAGCATCGATTTGTATCGCTGTAGAGGATTGGGACCTTAAGGGAGTATTTAACGTAGGATTGCACGTAAGGTATTTCAATATTTTTTAAAATTATTATTATTAATATATTAAAATTTACAAGTGTAGCCTGTATAAAACATAGACCGTTTTCAATCAAACAAAGTATAGTCCATTGTAATCTACCGTCATTAGTCATCTGCTAGCCAATTGCTCGACCCCACGCTGATACCATTCCTTGCAGCTCTAGCACCACAATTTCAACAATGAGCCACGGATCGAAACAAGTAGTAATCCGATGATGCGAGGTGAGAAAAATCATATCAGAAAGGTTTTTCATTAAATTTTCACAATTTTTTAACCTCTTGGCTGATTCCTGAAGATTGCGTGAGAGATCAGTCCACACCACTTTTTCAATGAAGCATAGATGGCGACCGACAGTATCATTCGACACACCACACTCTCTGACAAGTTCGTGAGTACATGTGGATAGATTTGACTCGCCAGAATCCATTAATGTTCGCCCGGAGCTCTTCTTCCATTCCGACGAATAACTACTACATTCCTAGTATGCCTTAAAATTAAAAGAACGTCGGAGGACACTGTCATGTTTCTTCTTTGAATTAAATAACTAATCTGATGCTTTTTCTTTAAGAGGTCGAATGGTATCGAACAAGGTTAGAGAATGCTCTAAAGGGATAATTAAGTGTTGGTAAGTAACAAATATGATTTTTTTTTATTTTATTATTTATTTATTGATATTTACAACTATATTACAGTAATATAACAAGTAAATTGGCTGAGTGATACATAATGACATGATATAATGACAAGTAGAGAAACTACCCACTGGTAGTACTCAAATCGCATGTTCAACTAAGAAGGTCACGTGGCCATCTTCTTCTCAGAAGCCTCGGAGGATTATCGGGCATTGAAGAGGAAGCTAGGTTTGAAACTAGAGGGTTTGAGTGGAAATGAAGTTTGATATGAAAGGATAGATACCGGGTTCGGGCCAAATCAGCAACAAATGGGACATTAAGGTCGTTATGGATGACTATATTCTTAACAAAATAAGGAGCGTTGAGTATTTCACGCAGGATTTTTGATTGTAGGGATTGGATACGAGAAGAATTCGATGGCTTAGCGGAGCCCCAAAGCTCTACTCCGTAAGTCCAAATAGGTCGTATGATGGTCATGTAGATGAGTCTTTTGAAATTAATTGGGAGCTTAGAGCGTTTGTCTAGTAAGTGTTGAAGTAGCCTGAAACGTCGAGCGGTTTCTTGTCTTTTCAGTCTTGTATGAACAAATATGATTAAATTATTTACAGTCCTTTGAAATCTTGAACTGGAAAAACAGGTCATTTTAGAATGTTCCCTATTAACAAGACAACAAGTAAATTGCAGGAATGATACATAAAGGCAAGGGTAATTGCAAGTTGAGATACTATCCAGTGGTAGTATTCGGAATTAAAGAAGTAGCTATGTTTGAAACTATTGGGTTTGAGTGGGAATAAGGTTAATCATGAAAAGATTGATATCGGATTCGGGCCAAATCAGCATCGAATGGGACGTTGAGGTCATTATGGATGACTTTATTTGTAACAAAGTAAGGAGCATTAAGGATTGTAAGGACTGGGTACGAGAGGAATTCGATGGATTAGAGGATCCCCAAAGCTATAATCCATATGTGTATCAATATAAAATTTATAGTATATTGAACTATGCTTCGAGTTGCTCTTGTATTAGTAACCAAAAGCGTAATAGTTCGGGCAAAATGAAACAGGCTCGTTTTTTGTTTATTTGCTATTCATTTAAAGTCACTTTATTATGCTATGGCTAATCGTCCGATAATACAGTCCTAAATTATCAGGACATAATTGGGATAGGAATCATTAACGAGTACCTGATACCGCATAAGCTTGTGGCTGTTTGTTCATTTAATGTCACTGTTTGCTGCTATGACTAATCGGACGATGCTACATCGGGAGCTCTAAATTTTGCCTATCCAGGTTTAATTACGATAGGGATTTTTAACGAGTACCTGATATCGTACAGAATCGGGACCCCCGTTTAACGTCCCTTCCGAAGGATGGTGCAACTAAGGATTTTCTACTCCCTTCAACAAATACTAGGGCCACCTGCCGGGCTACGAACCCGCGATCTTGAGCTTAGTAGTGTGTTACCACTAAACCACAGGTCGCCCCTACCGCATAGGCTTGGGGTCCCATTTTACATCTTCCAAATGACGGCATGACTAAGGATTTTTCACTTCTTATAAAAAATCCCAAGACCACGTACTGGCATTGTAAGTTGTTATGCTAGGGTCTCACTTATACATCGGAGCTACTTGCCCATTCGTTTGCAGAATCTTGAACATCGTGGCTATATCCAATAGGTGGTCACTTATCTAACTGCTAAGCACGTTCTAAGTTGCCTACAGTTAAGCGAATTATCCATGACCATCATATGCATATATATCTTTTAGCGACGTTTCGAGACTGCATTATAACATATTCATGCCAAACTAATTACGAAACGTTTTCAGTAATATCACTAAATCAGTATACTTTAGTCTCTCCCATACATGAAGAGCCTTGGTGAATATCAGGAATTTGAGATAAAACATCACTTTTTAATGAGTTTTTAATATTTGAAAATTTATTTTGACTTTCAATAAAAAGTCTTCAATTTACTGAACGAAAAATAAATTTTAGAAATATTTTCCATCAGTACAAATCCCTTAGAACTGCAAAACACTGATTTTCAATCCTTCCACTAGAATTACCCATAACATCCGAAGCTATCGAGATGAAGAGGAAATTCACTAATGAATGACGACTAAGTAAGTGTGGCATCTCAAAACTTGGATCAACTTCTCGAGACTTTGCCACTCCGACCGCTTACAATGATGTAGCAATTAAACGCCTATTGTGGATTCTTGTAGTACCTACTTGTATTTAAGTGACTACAATTATACGATGTTATTGTATTATTAATAGTAAAAACTACACATATTTTCAATAATTATTCGAAAAAAATTGGGGGGGGGCAGCGGATATCCGAAATATAAAATTCAAATTCCACAATACATATAACTATTCATTATTAAACATCGAAAATAGCGTGATAATTTCATGATAAGTAAAAAAAAAAGTTCAAGCACTCAAATGCAAAAACACATAAGAAACTTATAGTAAAATTATTAAAAAAATCTTCAAAATACTCTTCAAAGTTATACCCGATAAATAAGACATTTATTTTTGTATTCTTCAATTTTTTACTATTGAGCGTATATACATTTACATATACGGGTAAATAATTTATATAAAAAAAAGTACAATCTATATTACAATGAAAGGTAATTTTGTTCAAATAAAGTTAATATTTTTTCTAAATATAACAATATTTATTCTTTTCAGAACCTCGTATCGAACGTTTCGGATATAATATATAAATATCAACAGTAATTTTCATAATAAAATCCAAGATAGTGCAATCATTTATTCGATAATGTCGCAATTATATCTATATATTCGAAAAAGTAATGTATACTTCACTATTTAATAATTACAACAAAATTTTTTATATATATGGTCACATTATATTATTATAATATATAACAGAAAAAATTCTCACATTTTCATTTTTAAATAAGCTCCGTACTATTATACAATTTAATTCTTTAACAATTAAAATTGCGCCCATTAGTTTTAGTATCAAACCCCGCAAGGCTGAGACGTCATGCGTTTGAGTATATCTCACTATTTGGTAGGCGCCATGGTATGAAGTGCAGGGAATGTTAGAAATGCGACAGAATTGTTTAAAAAATGCAGTTTTTTTTCTAGAAATTCATATTTTAACATATAAAGATGTAGAAAGTAAATGTTTAAAATCTTATGGCTAGTGTTACTAATAATTTCTCGTTCAATAATAAAAAAAAAATGTTTGTAAGCTCCGACGAACGACTGGAGTTTACTCCTTAAGAACTAGTATTGTGTAGATTATGTAAAAAGAGGGTGAATGAAAGCATCTTAAAAAATAATCAAAGCATATATAAATATTTATTCATAATATTTACATCATTCCAATAAAATATACATTATCAACTATTTCACATAACAATAATTGTTAATACTTTTATATAAATCATTCTTGGGAAGATTCGTTTGTTCTACCATGAACATTTAACATGATTTTGAACAGTATTTAGTTCAAACTGTGTTGTCCTAGAAATAGAACAGTCTCTACCTTGTACTTAACTAAAGACCATCCTGGAGCTGTAACTATACAAGATAACGAAACATGTCTATATTAATGAGAAAGGGAGTAGATCAGTGAGTAAGACACTGTGCTACTTACCTTTAGGTCCCGGGTTTTCCTTTGCCACATATTTATTACAAACTTTTTATTTTTTCTATTATTTTTTTTCACGGACAGGCCTTGGAGACCACGCGAATATCATTATTTTTCACTTCTTTTCATACCCTTTCTCTCCTTCCTTCTTTCTCCCCACCTTTTACTCATTCTATCCTTTTTTCCTCGGCCCACGCTATTCCTTTTCTCGCATTTCTCTTTCCTGCAAGGACCTTAATTACTTTTAGTCTCTTCCCATAGCCATCCCTATCGAGACAGCCTCGGTCTGTTATTTTCAGTCTCTCCGTTTCTTCCGTCATCTGTTTGATGTACCTCTCAGTACTCTTGTATCCTCTCATTTTATAGAAGATTCCTCTATTTAATCTCTTTGGGTCCATCCTCACCATATGTCCGTAGAACCTATGTTCTTATTCTTATGTCCGTTTCCAAATCATTCCCTTCTTTGTATATTTCCTTATTAGACCTCAACCTATATCCTTCCGTTGTCTTCTTTGGGCCATAAATTCTTCTTAATATTCTTCTTTCTATCCTTAACATTTTCCTTAGGCTGGGGTGGGGGGGGGGGAGCGGTTTCCATTCCCGGCTACTTTTATTATATAAATTGCTTGTCCCTTGTCTTTCCAATTTAGTTATTTTCTCTTTTATGCTTTCCTTCTCCGACCCACTTTTATTTTGTTTATAATAGTTATACATTATTTTTGTATATACTTACTATTGGAGATTAGATGTAACGACATCTATGGCGCGAACTTTTAGATACAAAAAACAAATAAGTTGTACAAAATTGTTTGATAAAAAAAAACTTACTATTTATTACACCAACCCTTTGGGATCGAAAGAACCTCCTAGCATTTTAAAGGGTGCCTTAATTGAATGTTAAAACCTGACGTTTGAGCGCGATTTAACTCTTTGCATAGAAATAATCAGCTATTTACTAGCTAATAAACCCTATTTATGATACATGTATATTTTTAAAAGTTTCTGAGATGACTAAATTAATTTTCCACATAAAATCAAATCGGAAGAACAATTGGATTTTGGTTATTTTGTGTTGATGTGTGGAATGGTGTGTATTTTTTATGACTACATGATTTAGTGTGAAAGTTCATGTCGTTGTGTATGGTGTGATTCGAAATATACAAAGGAGCTTTTACAATTTTTCTTAGAATTTTTGCTTGCGTTGTTTTTATTTCGTGTATGTGGACATGTTTTGCTCAACTCCGAAGTTCTGCTGCATCTGTCTAAATATATCTTAGTATAGTGTTGTAGATAAGTCATTTGTTTCGTAAGTCAAACGAAGATCTGTAGTACAGATTAGTTGTTTGTAGTTTCTTGTTAGTTCTTGTATTTTTAATTTTGTATGTACGTTCCATGTAAGTCTTTTGTCCAAGTATAGTCCGTGATAACATACATACTTCTCTCGTTCTTCCGCTTTCCTACTCCCTGTTACCCGGGTTCGATAGGAAAAGATGAATACGACAATTGCTAAGAGACCTGATCAAATATTGATGTTTCAATTTCCAAAATTTGATTTTTCAGAAGAAAAGCAAAGAGAAGGACACTTGGGTCAAATTTTCTGGATGCGCAAAGAATAAATACATTAAAAAAAATAATAAATCGAAACTTTTAGAGTGAATTTCTTCCAAGATTTGGAATAAAATTCTGCGCTCTTCAGATTTTTTAATACTTGCAACGGTATAATCTACGTGTAAATGCTGAATATGTATAAAAATGACATGAGGTGGAGCTGAAAATATAATTTTTACACTTGACACATAAATGGAATTGACAAATTTTCAAATTGTCATTTTTTATTAATGATAAATAGGTCAAGTAGAAAAAAATAAAAAGAAAAAATGAGGCTGGTGACAGGCTATAAGGAGCCAATCATCTGGAGGAATTTTAAATGAAATTCTTAGTCATATTGAATTCTTCCATCGCTCCATCTTCCGCATCAACACAGTTCATCAATTTAGTCAATCTATCGCATCTCATAAAGTTATGAAATGTAATTAGCTCAGAAAAATTATCAATATTCGTGATTTTTTTAATTTATGAAGACTTTAATCAATCTAGAGCTTATAAAAAAAAACGGACCTGAATAAAACTCGTTTTGAAATAACGATCTTTAAAAACCTTTTCTTTTTTCTCCATTTTGAGGACAACATTTTTATGTCTACAATTTATGAATAAAACGAATAACTTTTATTAATAATGTATGATTAAACAACTAAACGAATAATAACTTCCTCTTATTAGAATGAAAACTAAATACTCTCCAGATATTGTATATTTTTTTCTCTTTATATATTTATCCACACCCGTCAAGTATAACAAATCGACAATCGACAGATTTCCTGCAACAAAATTACAACCAAACAACACGAGAGTCATGAGGAAGAACAGTACCCAGTGATACTTCTCGCGTTGATTGGTTATTCTTAAGATATGAGATCCCTCAGCCAAGTTCTTTTTAGTATTCCTAAATTTTCTTTTTAGTAAGTACCATATATCCCAAGGCATTAGATTTGTCATCATTTGTTCTATCAGTAGGTTTGGGTGCCTGTGTAATTTTTCTTGGATACGCTTGTCGTATGTTCGTATGTGGTTTCGTCGACCGTTGGTATTTTGAAGTCAGTAGTTTTGTTAATTATATATATGTGTGCGTCAGCCGTTGGTATTTTGAAGCAAGTAGCTTTGTTTTCAACATACCATGGTTATCTCATGATAAGTATAAGTATTTTTGAGTGAATAGTTTGTAGTCGTTTTCTGTGAGTCATCTTAGGGATACCAAAAATTTGTAATGCGTATTAGTATACTAGTTAAATTTTATATGTGTTATAATGTAATAATATTTAAAATAATTAAATTAGTTACACCGCATACAAAAATAAAAATGAAGTGATAGTGGTTATGCTTGCTTAAGCCATGTGCTTACCTTAAATAATTAACCTCATCTCTCACAAACTAATTAATGGATTCAAGTGTGATTAAAATGTTTAAATATGAAAACCAAAAATTATTGCTATTGAAATACTTTTTTAGTGCTTGGAAAGGAAGTAAGAAAGGATTTCTGGAATGGGATTTGTCCGATATACTGGAGGTCGGTTTAATCACAAAAGTTTCCTTTCTTTTCATTTACTTTCCATCTTCCCCCTCACCACCTTTTTCGTGTGTTTTTTTGGATGAATAGAGGATTTTACAGAAAACGAAAAGTAAATCTTACATTTTTAATAATTCTTTCTAGTGATTTGGATATCCTTTTTGCTCACAGAAAAAAAAAATAATCATCGGGAGTGTAAAAGAAATCAAGTAAAGTCGGTAGGTTCGGATACGCACATTGACTGCTATGTTATGGTAAATTAGTTTAATAATAATATTAATTTTGAGCAATTATTCAAGATAATTACTCAACGTATTATTTGAAAACCAGACGACCCTGTAACATTCGTAACACAAACTTTAGATGAAATCTCGGAGTGGAATCAGCAGGAAAAAAGTTATTGAGAAAAATACTTTTAAAATGGTCCGAATGTCTTCAGAATGGGAAACAACAGGCTAGCCAAGATACACACCAGGTTGAATGAAGGAGGACCACAGGAAGACCTCGATCTACCTTCAGGAAGAAGGAATTAAGGAATGGTTCGTTATGAAACAGCTGGAATCTTGAAGGGAACAGAAGAATTCCTTCTTCATAATGGTTTTAATATATATATATATATGCGTATATAATCTATATGAATATATATAATATATTATTCATGATTACGACGTAAGATGGATAGTGAGACGAAGATATGCCATTGTGCTAGAGCTAGCCAGTCCGATATCGTTGCCATCATTCAATATAATATTTTCTTGAATCCATTGAGCCGAAGGGAGAAGGCTTTTCATCTCTCCCCCCTCCCCGCAATATTTCCTTTGTATAAGATCTTCTTCCCTTTGTCGCCGGGGATGATATTGGGCGGATGGATTTATGGAGAAACTTCATGCATGTATTAGGCCCTTCATGGCTTAATTCTGTAGCTCACGTCTACCCGGCCGATTAGAAAATTTTCCAATTACTCTCATGATATCACAGAATCAGTCAACATTGATATATTATATATGTATATGTATATATGAAAAAGAAAATGGTCCGATTGGAGGTCTGAAAAAATCTCTTGGGCTAGAAGACTGTTTATTTTTAAAGCCAACGTTTCGACCTACATTGCAGGTCTTTTTCAGGACTATTCATAAGGTCAAGAGTTAGAAATTCGTTCGTTACTTAGCTCAACAACTTATAAATAATCAATTATAATTACCGGGTGTGTGCTCTGTGATCGCACTTATTAATTTTAGTATTTTATTAAATGTCTTGAGTCTTTTGTTGTATTGACATGCTTTTTTTTTTTTGGTGTGTTCTGACGATGCTAGAAATGGCGAAACATTGACTGGGCAGTTATTTTCCAGTAATTTAGGCTTAAAGCTTTGTTTTTTGTCATTGTTAGTAATTTAACATTAAATCGATATATAAATCCATTTTGAATAATAAAAAATTACTCAGAAAGAGTTAGGAATCTAGATATTCTATTTACGAATCAAGTACATTGAACTAGTTCGTAAACGTCGTGTTTGTCCAATGAACTAATCGAAATTTTAATGGTATCACATTCTTAACAGTTCTGGAAAGTCATGTCCCATACTTGGATCGGGACAATTCGTTCTCAAACGTGATTGGTTGAAAAGTCGTTACGAGTTCTCTTATCATTTACTTTCGGTTAATCGATGAAGGTTACAAATCTCGCGTCCTTGACGATTCTACAATGACCTCAATGCGGAGTGCCAAAGAGATAAGGATGTATAAATTGGTAAATAATGAGAAAAAATACGG
This sequence comes from Troilus luridus, assembly GCA_964056705.1. Taxonomy (NCBI): domain Eukaryota; kingdom Metazoa; phylum Arthropoda; class Insecta; order Hemiptera; family Pentatomidae; genus Troilus; species Troilus luridus. The sequence continues at coordinate 27,034,383 of OZ057417.1, read as the reverse complement.
CAACCAAATAGAGACAGTGAATCGTTTTAAGTAAGTTGAACATAGTTAGGTTTACACAACAACTAAAATTCTCCTTTTTGATAGTTCCACATTAAACTATTAGTTAGTAGCTTAAGAAATGATCCCCAATCAAATTAAAAGTGTATTTTACAACCAAATATCATATTTAAATTATCTAATTAGATTATTTTTTTTTAAAATATTAAAAAACGTTGAAAATAGCCGGTCAATGCCCATTATGGGCTAACATTTCGGTCTACTTGTATCACTGAAAAAATTTTATTTCTTTGAATAGTAACTAATTTCAAATTCATTTTGTGTTCACCAATGACATATCATTTTTTACATATTGTAAAATTATTTATCATGTTATTTAACTTGGCTAAATGCCCTCCAACGCTTAGAGGCACAAACGGTGTAGCAAAATAAATAGGGGAAGTAATTTCACTGTCATTGTCTTTCTAGATTTCATTTCACGCTCAGTGTTTTCTAATTTCTCATCAGTTATTTTATAATTTTACCTTTCGTCCATAATATTTCAAACCTTTTATATTTTCTCTGGCACTGCACTGTTGATGTTGTTATTCTGTTTTCGATATGTTCCCAGACATGATGGCCTAAGAATTAGGCCGATACGTTGGCTCCAAAGAAATCGGGAACATTGGTTTTGTGATTTGCCAAAATATTAGTGAGAGTTGAAATATATTACATTAATTAAAAAAATCTATTTTTTCTATTTTAGGTTCAATTTATAGATTAAAAAAATAAAGTTATAAGAAAAATGTCATAATCCTTATTTCACTGTATTGAGATGACAGTCCTAAAATCGCTATAAGAATAGGGACATTGCTGATTTTGTAGTACATAGTTTACCTAGCATTTATATTAATATATTATATATTTAATAACTACATTAGTACTTAATGTAGTATAATGTCTAGTAAAAATTAATGAATTTATAATAAAAATAATATTAAAATGCTAGGTAAAGTAAATAATTAAAACAAAATTAGTGGTATCTCTATTCATTTTTGTGTAGTTTATACCGAAAAAAGTTATATTTTAAAAGGATGTAAACTGGACTGAAATTTATCTCATATTTCACTCACACAATAAAAACCTTTATTCAGTCATGTATGTTTTTAATAAAACGTTTCGACAATTAAATGTCGATACGTAAAAATAAAAATTAGCTTATAAAACCAGAAACCCGATAAAAAACACAATAAATAGTCAAAAAGATAAAATACCACTCTTAGACAATACAAATGTTATATATAACCTTAACTGTAAAAATTGTGATAAAGAATATGTTGGATACACTAGCACACACTTGAAAAATAGATTCTATCACCATAAAAATAATTTAAAACCAAACTCAAAAACAAACACCGTACTGTCAACACATTGTAAAAACGAATTACATAGATTTGATTTTGAAAAACCACGGATCTTGCACAGAGAAAACAATGTGATGAAAATGAGATTCTTGGAAGCATTATATATTAATGACAGAATGGATAATGTAGTGAACGACAGAAAAGAAGCAGGTGAAATAAGTAAACTAAAACAACAGATGAATATAGCTTACTTATTTCGCCTGCTTCTTTTCTGTCGTTCACTACATTATCCATTTTGCCATTAATATATAAAGCTTCCAAGGATCTCCTTTTCATCACATTGTTTTCTCTGTGCAAAAAAATTGTTTAGTATTAAAATGTAAATCAAATATAGTATAAAACAGACCAAAGTTTAAACTATTAAACAAAAGGACCACGGAGGATAATTGACCTCTAAGTAAAACATTTTAAACAGTAACAATGACAATAAGGAAAAAAAAGGTATCTATACTTACTTCTATTTGTGGACATATTTTATAAATTTGTATTTATTATATTATTATTGTTGTATTTGATAATTCACAGATATTTATGACGAAAGGATACAAAAATTGTTTTTATGGATAATTGAAAATGACATTTAATTGTCGAAACGTTTTATTAAAAACATACGTGACTGGATAAAGGTTTTTATTGTGTGAATGAAATATGAGAAAGTTATATTTTTATTTTGAGGAGAAGAACCTTGCCCTGGCCTGGATTCGAATCCGGGTCGTCAGCTAGTGCAGTGTTCTAACCACTGAGGTTCCAGGGGTCGTATCCAAGTCAGACAAATCCATTCTCTTCACCGGGGAATAATTTTCATTGAGCATTATTTTTATTAGGATCTTGTTGACTTACGTCAATATTTTATTTATAATTTTTATTTTTTACTAATTGTTATTATTATTATTGTAATTGTTATTATTTTTCGGGAACACGAGGATATAGGATCGGTGATGAGAACAGATTTGTCTGACTCGGGTACGACCCTGGTAACTCAGTGGTTTAGAGCTGTCGCTAGACGACCCGGGTTCGAATCCCGGCCAGGGCAAATCTTTTCTCTTTAAAACAAAAAAAAAAATTAACAAAAAGTAGTTCCTCGATGTGTTGCAAAGGAACACCCATATAATATTACATCACTAAAACTTTGTTATACAGTAGAGAGGAAAAGGTGATTAATACTAGGTAATATGGAAGTGAAATTAATTGAGAATAATATTTAATTTATTATTTAATAGTGGCTCTGTGATTTTTCCAAATAAAAATATTAATAATATAACTTTCCGAGCATGACAAAAGACTTAACAAAAAGTAGTAGTTAGTATAATGTTAGATCCCTTTAGTTTTATAGGAGAGAGAAGAAAAAGAGAAGAATACGAGGAAATATGGAATTGAAATTAATGGAGAATAATATTTTATCAGGAGGTTATTGATACGAGAAGTATATTACAAATATTTGCGGAGATGATGAGAGTTAAAATTGAAAGGAAAAGTTGATAAGCGATAAAAAAACCTAACCTAACCCCAGCACGAGAATACAGCTGCGGATATTAAATCGGAGAGTGATTAAACCCAGTTCCAACCTCAATTCTCTCTCATAGTTTTATGATTATGATTTATATCCTTATTTCCTGCCTCTGTTTTAAATTACCAATAACTCACACGGTCAACTTAATTACGTAATAAATATCTATAGCTGTATTTTATAATCTGCTTGCTAAAATTAATCAAGTGAATAACCATTACGACTCTAAATCTCTCTATATACATCTGTCCATAGATAACGAATTAAATTTATAAAAAACATGCTACAAAAAATTTTATGAAAAGCAAAGCAACAAAAAAATACCAACTATAATAACTTATTTTTAAAAAAAGATTTAAGTTCCTATATGTGAACAGGGTATGTGGACCTGGATATGTGAACAGCCAAATTAAATACATACGACCCTTAGGGAAATTTAATCCATCTGCTCAATTTATTTACATACTCCTAATGTTCTAAATAGTGTTTATACATAGCAACACGCATATTGTATCTTATATTAAAATGCAGGTATATCAAAGGTACGTCTAGAGTCTTTCTCGGGCCGTTTCTCTCTTCCCCATCTTCGGCTACCACCGCCGATATTCCTTCCAGAAGTGTTTCGCGACCTTCTTCTTCCGGATCTCTTCCAAAAGTGACTCTTCAACTTATATCCTTCGACGGTCCCTCTCTCTTTACCTCTTAAACACTTCACCGCGGGTCTTGCAGCCTGCCTAAGCGACCGAGTTGTTATAACCGTCATTTGCTCATTTTCCAAGTCCATATTTATTATTATAACAACGCCCAGAACGATGCATAGCAGTACTTATGCCTGCATATGTACAGGACTACCATATCCCTATGGAACTCTAGACCTTCTTCCATACTTTGTTCTAATAATCTTCCGACCTTCAAATTCCATATATTTAATCACCTTAAATCCTTTAAAAAATTGGAGAAAGTATGTTCAGTCTTGAGATAAAAAAATTGAATCCATCCATCATGTATTTCTTCAGAGTATTATTCAACTGACCGTAACCATGTCTTGACCGTAGTCGTCAAGTTGTTTGCCGATGTTTCGCTGGCCATACTTCCTCAGGCCTAATCTGAGACTGGTTTGACGGTTTAAAAAAAAAATATGACATAATGATAGAGTTAGTATACGGTATTATCCTATAGCTAAAGTGATCTATAAATAACTGATCCACAATACCGTATTATATGCAGTGGCGAATCTGAACCTTTTGGGAACTTTATTAAAATAAATTTCCGCAAGTATACCATAACCGGACTTCCTGTCTTTCAGTATCCTTAAGTAATATCCCACTGGTTCTGTAGAATATATCCGATACTCAGGATAAGATCATGATAAGATTTAACTAGGAGTCAAAACACCAGACTGATACGAATCTGACTACTTCAACACTTACTAGACAAACGCTCCCAAACGCATGACTATTATAACACTCATTTGGACTTATGGTGTGGATCTTTGGGGCTTCACTAACCCTTCGAATTTCACTCGTATCCAATCATTAAAATACAAAATCCTTCGAAATATCCTCAATGGTCCTTACTTTGTTACGAATAAAGTCAGCCACAATGACCCCGAAGCCCTATAGCTGATTTGGCCCGAATCCGTTATCAATCCTTTCATGACAAACTTCAACCACACTTGTTTCAAACCTGGCTACTTCTTCAATGCCCAATTATCCTCCGAGACATAGTTCAATATACAATTAATTAAATTTTAGATTGAAATACATTTGGAGTAGAGCTTTGGGGCTCCACTAAGCCATCAAATTCCTCTTGTATCCAATTACAATCCAAAATGCTTCTAAGCTCCTTACTTTGTTACAAATAAATTCACCCATAATGACCTCAATGTCCCAATTGTTCTTTATTTGGGTCGAAACCGATGTCAATCTTTCAATGCCAAACTCTATTCCCACTCAAACCCACTAGTTTCAAACCTAGCTTCCCTCTTCAGTCACCAATAATCCTGCGAGTCGTCTAAAAAAAGGATGGCCTCCTGACCTTTTAAATATATTATTTTTTTTCTAACAGTGGGTAATATCTCCATGTCCCTTCACTTACTAACCATTATAAATCATTTCCAATACTTCATTGTATTATTTAACAGTATTATTTACCACAATTTAAATTTCAATACATAAATTAAATAATAAAATCGTCAGTACATTGTTTCCGTATTCAGTGTAGTCACATATTTTCTTAACGGTTTTTTTGGTTACACCCAAAATATAAAACTAGACCTAAAAGTGCAACGTAATCTTAAAAAAAGCAAATAGCTAATATTGAAATAACATATGTTATTATTGATGTTAGTGTTACATCGAAATATAAGGTTATTATCTTAGTAGATATTTCGGATAGGAAAAAAAAATCAAAACATTAAAACCTAATGAAGCCTTGAGTTTAAATCAGAGTTTTAAGACCGTTGAAATGTATAATTTATACCAATCGTAAAGCTGTAGTGTCTGTAATAACGTACTTCATATCTTCATAGCCCGAACATGAACCGAAGAAGTTCGCAAGAATCAAGACATGACCAAAATGATGGAAAATTATTATTTGCCGGAAGTAAATTGGTAAGTGGCTTTCTTTAACAAATAGTCACAAATTAATCAAACCGCGAGATGAAGATATATATATATATATATATATATATATATATATATATATATATATATATATGTGTGTATAAGTCCTGTCGCCATTTCTTTTTATCGTAACAGTCTTCATCTCTTAGTCCTTTCGCCCCTACCGCCTCCGGGATCCCTTCCATCCACCACTTTTCTGGTCGACCTCTCTTCCCCCTTTCCGATGGTACATGTTTGAGAACCCTTTTAGGCCATCGGTAGTCCGCCATTCTCATAACATGACCAAACCAACTCAGTTTTTTCGTTTCAACTGAGTACAGGATGTTAAGTGGTCTGTTTACTGCTTCTCTAATTCTGTCATTTGGAACGTGTTGTAGCCTTGATATCCAACAACTACGCCTCCAAAAATCCATTTACATTGAAAGCAGTTTTCTTAACGAGTCAGTTGAAACGGGACAGGTTTCTGAGGCATTCGTATGAATATACAATTAAAAAATTCAGTGCGAATTATTTTATGGTTATTGTGAATTATTTTATCAATATGCATTATTACCAAAGAGTAATAAATCTAACCTGTACCACTACAACCCATTAAGGATCTTGGCTTCGGTTCTACCATGAACCATGTACGAAAGACTGCAGTTTTTAATACATCGGTGTTTCGTCCAAGATCTGCTCAACTGGCTGGTCCCCCCCCCCCCCAGTTAACGGTAGTAACTTTGAACAAATTAGTTGAGCCCCATGAGAATCTCCAGATCCCAGAGGGTCCCTTCACGGTTGTATCCAAATTAAATTTTAAAGAATCAAAGGTAATGATTCCGCAGGTTGTCGCTTCGAGTTGAGTTACAAGTTTTAACTTTTCATATGTTCCTCTTTTCATGAGTAATCTTGAAGCTTTGGTGTGGAAAATAGAATGTTATTATGGGAAATGTGCATTCGTCGGTAATCATTTCATCTATAAATGAATGTTCCAACAAACATATATCATCTATACTTCGAAATGTTAGTTGAGACTTTTATTTCTTGATGAAATGATTACCAAAGTATACTCATTAACTATAACTAGATTCTCTTTTTCGAGCGATAAGTTTTAATTTTGGAAAATAATAAAAATCAAACGAATAAACAGTTAAAACTTGTTGCAACTCAACTACAGAAAATATACTGAAATAAGTCAAATATTAACGAAAATTGCCCTTGACAGTAGCTACTTTAATGTTGATTTCATTTCAGGTGCAAGAAAATGGCGATGTCCCGAATAATGCGATGACGGACATTCCCTCTCCCATTCATTGGAGGTTCACGCCTCAGAAGAGAAATTCTACGATTAAATCACCGAAGGTGTTTTGTGTCACTAAATTTATTGGAGAGAAAATGAAACAAAGTCATCAATCCGATGCATCGTCTCAATTCGGCGACTACGTGGCCAATAAGTTAAGAAGTATCGATGGAAAGCAGGTAAAATTTGCCGAAAAGCTGATCAGCGATGTGCTATTTGAGGCAGATATGGGTTCACTAAATCGAAATTGGAAATTAAAGGAGGATGCAAAAGGAGTTTCTCAAATCTATCCTCAACAATATTTGGACTGGTACAACCCAGCAGCGTTTAGACCAATAACGGTACCAGGTGAGTTCAAACTATATATATATATATATATATATATATATATATATATATATATATATATATATATATATATATATATATATATATATATATAGTATAACTAGTCTTTCTAAAGTGGGTCAAGTCTTTTAAGTCAAAAACCTACATTTTTAGAAAAAAATGGGGAACTATTAGTGAGCTTGGAACAGGATTAGGACACTTGGAGTGACACAAGTGCCTTCTGGCAGACAAGTTCTGAGGCAAGGTTGATACACAGTTTGATGAGTGATAAACAGATAACTCACCATCGACAAATTTTTTTTTTAGTTGTATAACTTTAGAAACTTCAGGTATATTGCTCCTTCTAAAGAACGATTTCATAGCTTAAAAATCGACGTTTTCGAGTTAAGCACATAGTATCAATTGTATTGACTAATGCTTTTTAATTCAAGAACGACTTATCTGATATTCATTTACAACAATTATTTTTTAATAAAGTCATATTTAAGTTGTATCATCTTTGAACATATTTTATGGGAATAATGAGGTTTTTTTTTTTAAAACTCACATGGAACTTTCAAATAGCTCTATTGAAAAATTAGGTTTTTTGAGTTATGACATTGGCCTTTTGAAGGAGCGATATGTAGAATAGTATGTATATAGGAAGGTTATGTGGGAGTGATCACGTGATATACACAAAATTACAGATTACATATGTGTATATATTCTTATTACAATGTTATTACATATGTGTGAATATTATGTTTATTTTATTTGTTCATTATTGTTACTCTAAAGGGACTTGGTCCCAGAATAAAGTTTGTTTTCTAGTCTATTCTATTCTATATATATTACAGGTGCTGAAATTGCCTTTCAAATCATTTGTTAGAATTTTCAAATCATTATATTGTAAGTGTGTTAAGAGGATTCATAAATCCTCTATACTTAATTTAGTTTAATTTAATTTTGTATCACATTTTCTGATTCTCTACCAAAACATACCTTTTTAGTTATTTACTTTCAAGATATTATGTAATTATTGTTTTATTCTGATGTAAATCCTTTGGCCAGATATATATTTATTTAATTTTGTTCATCTCTGATATTCTAAAGGGACCTGGTCCTGGAATAAAATCATTTTTCTATTCTACTTATTAAGCGCCCTATGCATGAGTTATAAACATTTTTTTTTTTTATGAACTTTAGTTTAAAGGTTATAATAATTATTCCATTGATATAAGAATAATTATATTTATCTAAAATGACTTTTAATAGCGGCGCAATTGATTCTAATAATAACTTAAAACATCATTAACTGGTTGAAATTTTCGTTTCCTCTAAAAGATTTTTTTGTCATAGTTAAATGTCTTGTTTTATAAAATGATTGAATGAAGTAAAAATGACACTAAGTGTTCGAGCGTGAATAGACTGAATATTAATAAATAACAAAAGTATTAATAGAATAGATTCGGTGAATTAATTATTGTAGTCGGATACTGAAACATGTGAACGAACTTCTGTCCACGGACAACTACCCAGACCCAAATCCCCCAGATCACTCTAAAACGCAATCCTCCCACCTACGCTTCGGTCTACCCCTCAGACGCTTCCCGGTTAGCACAGCGGTTATTAACATCTGAGGAATTCGTTCGTTATTAACTCCAGAAACTTTGCAGTGCAGCGACGCTATCACTTGAATAATATTTACCAGATGCATGCTTCGGCAATTCCCCATTATGTAATCTCCAATATCCTAATCCTTTCTTGGACCGAATATTCTACATAACACCTTATTTTCGAATACCCCCATCTTATAATGGCCTCTAATTTTTTTTTCAATTACACTTTGTAGTATTAGATTGAATTTTTATAATGCCTATACTATAAATAATATAAGATCACGAAAATATATTCACTATTGCCTTCTAGATATATTCGAAGAAATGTCTATAGACACAAAGGATATGGGGTTGAGGTCTTGTCGATTCTGTGGAAGGACTTTCTTCTCCCACAGGATCGAATACCACGAGAGGGTCTGCAAGGGCAAGAGGAAGGTGCCGAAGACATCGATGAACCACCAGTGGACATGCAGGGACTACGAGCTGGCCAAGAAGTGGATCATGAGCACCTATAAGACCAAGCCTTCTCTAAAGCTTCTCATATACGAATATATCGGTAACAGTGTTGCATTGTTGAAGGTTATTTTGTCAAACATGAACGAATGGATTGTTTCAATCATTAATGGGATGGATTTTTCTTTATTTAATCCGCATTTGTTTTTGTGCTTTAATTAAAATAATTTTTTCTTCAAATAATGTTGTTTTTTTTAAACATATTTCCATAGTATAAAAGCGTGACACAAGAAATTATATAAGACGATTATATTATATTATATTATATTATATATTATAAGGCCAAGGAAGGAAATCGTTTCCACATAAAATATAATCATGAACTTAAGGAACTATATGGAGAACCTTTAGTTTTTTATATTAAAAAAGCAAGATTAAAATGGGGGGTGAGAGCATGGGGAAGAGCCAAGGAAGATCGATCAAAGTGGTGGAACATTGACGAGGAGGCCATAATGCCATAATGGACCATAATGCCTTGTGATGATGACGATTTCCATTGTATTATTATCAGTAGAGAGGTGAAGAGATACAGCTCTATGAATGTATGAATATGAATGTATTTTATTAGCTAAAAACTAAAAATATTTTTTTTATTGGCAGCTTTTGTAACAATTAAGACATGTATGTATGATATACTAAAGTTTCTAATTAATTAATAGCTCTACAACCCAGTACGGGACTTGTCCGCATCTAGGCGTCGCCTCCACTCCTCTCTGTCCTGTGCCAAGGTCCTCCAAGCTCTGGATACAACAATCCTACCTGCATCCTCCTCGACCTCGTCTGCCCATCTTAATCGTGGCCGTCTACGTTTCCTTTTTCCGTCAACGTACCCAAATAGCAGTCTCTTATGAGTAGCGTTGTCCTCCATTCTGGCCACATGTCCTGCCCATCTAAGCCTAGCTATTCTTATATACTGAACCACGTCTAGCTCCTGATACATCCGATATATCTCTGCATTCTCCCTGAGTCTTAGCGGTCAGAATTCTTCTTTGAACTTCTGCTTCAGTTGAGTTGTACGCTTTGACTAAAGAGCCAAGGTAGACAAATCTGTTGACACTTTCAAACGTGTTGGTGCCAAACGTGATAGAGGTTCCTTTGAAGAGCTAGCAAGCATATATTTGGTCTTGGCCTGATTCAATTGAAGACCCATTCGCCGTCCAGCTTTCTAAAAAGCAAGAAACGCTTGCTGTAAATCCCTCTGTGTTCTTCCGACTATATCTATATCATCCGCCTAGGCCATTATTTTGATGGACTTAGTCAGAATCGTACCAATAACTTGTAATCCTGAGTCTCTTATGACGTTTTCAAGTGCAAAATCGAATAACAGTCACGAGAGTCCACCCCCTTGTCTCAGACCCCCAGTTGTCCTGAATTATTCAGACAAGTCATTCTGGATCTTGACCTGAATTCTCGACTCCCTCATCAGCAATTCCAAGAGGCTTATCAATTCTCTGGGTACATTCATTTCTTACATACTTTGATACACTTTCCCCCTGAAGATACTGTCATTGGGATTGCTGGTGGTGGGTCGTTTCCTCTCTTTTTGTAAAGCCGCTTTGGTACATTCCTATCTCTCTTTGGGCATGGGGTAGTAGTCTTTGGTACGCCACATTGGAGAGGAATTTGTAGGCAGAGCTAAGGAGTGTTATGCCACGATAGTTTTCACAATGCATCTGGTTTCCTTTCTTGTGAAGAGGGAGGATAAGGCCAATGCACCAGTCACGCGGAAGAGTTTTGTTTAAGAAGATATCGGATCACCTTTATCACGATACTTTAAAACCATCTATTGGGAATTACTTTCCCCCAACCTATTATTATAAAATCGTTTTTGAAATGTTAAAATAAATTATTATTATACTGACACTAGATTACCCTCCACCACTGCCAACCAGCCTCTGCGATCCTTTGCTATTCTCCGCGTCCAGCAGCTTCTAATCCTTGACATCGGCCAGCCATCTGATCCGAGGACACCCTCTACTTCGTTTGCCTTCTGGTTTCCCACAGAACAACTTCTTTGGTATCCACTGGTCTGACATTCTTTTCACATGTCCCAAGCATTTAATTCTGGCTTTCTTTATCAATGCCACCATATCAGGCACCAGTTTTTTTGTTTTTTTTAATTGTTACTATAAATGATTTTACTAATAAGGCGTTGACGACTAATCTGTTTTACGCCTCAAACTTGGAACAACCAACCAACCAAAATATTCTTAATCAAGTTAGTATAAAGAAATCGATCACTTTTACTAATCGTTTTGAAATAAGATTATGGAGACCGTTTCTCAAGAGGAAAGAGCTTAAAACTATTTCCATTTTAAATCCCCCAATCTTACTAAATTATAATATCTTTTGTAAGTTGGGATATTTTATTCAGCATGGCTACTTAGAATTTTTATTAAATTCGATAAGAAACTCTAAGACAGGACGAAAAAGGAAATTATCCGCGAGGCTAATGCTTCAGTGTTGTAATGGAGAGAGGTCCTTTAGCGAAGAAGTCCTTTTGGGAAGAAGTTTTTAAATCTCATTGTTCTCAGCCACTTTCACATCCTTTGAGTTCCTTCCGAATCTACCGCCTTTAGCAGCGCTATCTGGTTAAACTTTTGTAAATTCCTAGGGTATTAATCATTGATACAAATGATCTATGTTTTATTTTTTTAACGTATAAGATTGGTTGGAAATAAATAAAAATAGATCAGACTGCAAAATGTTTTAGTGAATTTTAACTAGCCATGAATTAGTTTATGTTCAAAGGAGTATAGTTTTCAATATCGACTATTTATAAAAACGAGAGTATAGTCACGATGTTCAACCAAAGGCAGGTCATCATTCAGTAGAAATTTTAGTTGACGAATGTACTCCCATGTTTGTAAGTTCAACAAATGGTGATGTTGATGGTGATGTGACAGATAAATAAATATATTGTGGTATATAAATAAAAATATAATAGCGTAACAAGTGCTGGAATAAGTGACTTAAGTTGGCTTAGTGACGAAAAAATTATAAAAAGTATAAGCGGTGATTGTTGAGCGTAGGAGGGAGGATAAAAAGGAGGAATTAATAATGTAGTTTTAAATAAATTTCAAATTTAACATTGCTATAAAAGTAGTTGCTTAAATATCTTTAACGATTTTGCAAGTTAACGATTTTCACTTTATAAAACCGTGTATTGTAAGTTTTCGCGATACAAAACTTACTGTTAACTGTTGGTTATTTTACCACTTTGCTAATGGAACGATGTTACAGTGTCGCCTCTCGGTCAAGACAAATGCGTTCTCTTCCCCGATCCCACATCCCCGTGTTCTCGCAATTTTGCGATGTATACACGAGGAAGGATGTTCATTGAATATTACTTTAATTAGGATCTGGTTGACTTACGTCAATATATAATGATTGAGTTTTGTATTAATCTGGTAGAGCTATATATTTATTTCCGTACAGGTTTATAATACTATTTGATTAGAATCATCCAATTCCTCATACGAACGCTACGTGCCGCGACATGAATGTTGCCGGGACAAGACCGAGATGATGCTGGGGTTGGGATGGTAGAGTGCGCTGAAGGCCGGACATGGCTCCCTCCGCTTTCAGGTCACGAAGCGGAAGTAAGAAACCGGAAACCAGCCTTTTAACCCCGATACACCCTCTACCGGAATTTTTTTCAGATAAGCCTGAAGGGAGCACAAGATGAGGCTAATGAAGCTTCCTCTGCGAGAATTATGCGGCGTTTTATGCTAATATTTGTAACATTATACACCTCTATCTCCCTGTATACCTGTATTCAGGACCAGGCCAGGATGGAAAAGGCTATAATTTTATTTGTATTACATATTATTATTATAAAAATAAATAATTTACAGAATTTAAAAAAATGAAAATTATAAAATAATGTTCAATTAATTGTTCACTCTTATTAACCTTTTGGGGAAAACCATCTACATTATCACTGTATTAATTTCAAAATTAAAACCTTACTACCTCATCCCATGAAGGCTATGGTCTCAGTAAATTGTAGGAACTGTACTGTTATTAAGTTTATGGTTATTGAAGGAATTTCATCTGCAAGCGGCAGGAGGTGGATCATAAGGGATCTAAGAACCTTCTTCCGGTGGTTCACCCGGCCTCTATAAAGTGTGTATCCAAAATAAGGCGGTTGCGCGTGATCTAGGACAAATTACCTCCCTGCACAACCGTTGAACCGTTCCAAGAAACAGTACAGTCTCTGCCATGTACTGAGCCCCAGACACTTCATGGGTTATAGTGGTATAGGTTTTGGGTTGTGGAAGGAGATGATTTGATCAAGCTCACGCTTAACCACCAGGATATCCACATAAATCAAAGAGTACCCATAGAGTCTGTGTAAACCACGGGATGATTAGAAGATCCCAAAATATAGACCCAAGCTGCTAACATGTATAAAGAAATAAAGAAACAGGCGGTTTTCGGGAGCTATATTTTAGTCTCTTAGCGGTCTACACAGTAGCTTCCTAGATCCCTAAAATATACATTGAATAAACTGAGTTATTTTCTCTTGAAGTGGAAAATAGTTGACTAGATAATTCTAATGATGGGATGAATTAGTCAGGGATGCAGTCAATGATAGCATAACTTACTTTATTGTGCCGACGTTTTGGCCTAATATAAACACTAGGAAAGGTCTTATGTCTTAGGCCGAAACGTCGGCACAATAAAATCAGTTATGCTTATTTTGTGGTTGCATCCCTGATAATTCAATCCGAATAATGTATAATTGATCAATATGTGTATAATTGAATAATTTTCTGCGTTATCTCCTCATTTTAGCAACGAAGTCGGAACAAATTCCTAGTTTGTCAAAAGTTTTACAGCGAATATGAGGTTATTTGGACGAGATCTCTATATCATGGTACAGAGGTTTACAGAGGCTGAGTGAGGCCAAGAAGTGTCACCGGATCCCACACAGTCGATTCAAAGCAGTTAAAGTAAACAAAACTTTTATATAAGTTTTTTATAGAACAAATTAAATTAAATAAAACTGATATATTTTTTTAAATACAAAGATTTAACCAAAGTTAAATTTTCTGACAAATATGCGATAAGGGAAAGGCCGCAATGTAGCATTTAAAGTTTGAGGTGCTATTGAGTATTGACTTTTGGTATCCAGTTTATTTTTTAGACAGTTTGTTTACAACACTTCCTTGGTACATTGCCAAAGCTCTTCCTCGTCCGTTTGGTCTAGTTGATCTTTCACTTCTTATCAAATATTTGTTGTTTACTGTATTATATTATTCTAGCTTGGGTTAGTGGATTTCTATTATTATTTATATATTAGCATATATATCTATCAAAATTTGGACTCATTTAATTTGATTCATGAAAATATAATGACAATCAAACAAATTGTTAAGATTATTTAGAAATTTCGAAATTGAAATAGAATAGATAAAAATATACATAAATTCCTAAACAGATGCTCTCTTATCAGTTATTAGGACCATAGGTCATGAGAGACGAGAGGGAGACTTGAGCCTTGGAGACAAAGAAGACTGTGGAAGAGATTCTACCCTTGATGATGATGATGATCTCCGAGCTTTGGCAGAAGAAAATCCCAAAACAAATGTTCAAGGACTGGCAGAGAACATGAAGAAGCCAGCAAATCAGCCGCCAATGAACATCTCAAGGCGATTGGAAAGGTGAAAAGTAGCATAATTTCTTCCACACCCTTCTTAGCCTTCAAGGTTCAAGCCTCCCCCTCGAAATCTTTGGATCCACCGTTTAACAGTGCACTCTCTTATACTGTCTTCACCCCAGACTTCGTTCATATTGCTGACTTTGAACTCGTAAATTAAAATCATGGAAAACCACGCTCGACGTCTTATTATAAAGACTGAATTATTTCCAAGTAACGGAATGTTACAGAGGTAAACACACATTTTTATTTGAAATAGCATTACTAAGTGTTTACATTTATAAAAGTCAACTGTACAACAAACATCAACAGTTTACTATTTGGAGGGGTATTTTAAAGAAAACCCTGTATTAATCCTGTATTATTTTCCGGACAACACAATACATACAGGATACACGGACACATCAGATACAAGGAATAAAGGATACAAACACTATATAAATGGTTTACAGGATACACTCACACTCACACATTATACATATTTACTTTGGGGGCTGGAAGGGTCCGGCCTGGAACTGACAGTTGGTTTGGGAGAGTAGACTTGAGGCGCCAATGTATCGACCTCATCGCCTTCCCTCTCAGTTCCCCTCTCATTATAATACAATATATTTTACAAATTATTTTATAATTACATAAAACTATAAATGACATTAATAATAAGAACATTGATGTATTAATATCGGAGTACAGCCCCGTAAGTTGAACCTGGACCAGGAGGAAATAATATAGCAGGATTCCTCCCGATAAACATTTCATGCTAATAATAATCGGTGGTTTTATGGAAAACATTACTATCATGACAGCAATGGATAATGAGATGATAGTAATTGCTTCAATAAGTAGCTAGAGAGCGCTGATGGGAAATGAAGGATTGTTAATTTAAATAAAGTTATGTTATTTCTTTATTAAATACAGTTTTTAAATTTTAATGTTTGGATTACATTCATTTTTTTTAGTATGAAAAAAATGGTTGGTGGTATCCATAGCCTACATAAAGAGGTGTAAATTTTGGAAGAGATGGAAGGGACAGATTAATGAGCATTGCTACTATATCAATTTGGCTTTATAGAAATAATGATGGGGTTTTTGTTATACATACAAAGTCAGAGGTATACATTATTCATTTGTTTTAAACACGTCCCTAACAGTATGATAAAGCAACTGGTAGATCAGAAAACAACTATCCTCGAAAAAATAGAAACAAAGAGACAAAAATAATAGTGCGAACTTAAAAAGGATGTTTGAGGAACGATGGCCTAAAACAATATTTGACATTCGCCTGACAGCAAGTGGTAAAACAGGGCGATACAAGAGGAGATAGCTGCAGGATGTGGAGGAGAGTATGGCTGTGATGGAGCTTAGAGAAGAAGAATGTCTGGACTGAGAACTTTTGGGGGCGATAAAAAAACTAAGTTGTAAAAAAAATTGTTAAGCAAATTATGAATGGAACCATCACGATCGCGAGCACATATTGGTACAGTATGAATCCTAAATTTTGCCTTTCCAGGTATAATCAGGATATACAGTAAAGTCTCGGGACCGCCACTTTACATCTCATCTAACGGACAGCACAACCAATAATTTTTTTACACCTTTTAATAGATCTCAAGTCCACCTGCCAGAATGCGAACCCGCGATTTTGCGCAAAGAAGGCTGTTGTGCTAACAACTACATTACAGGCCCCACAGAAAAAAAAGTCAATTCTCTGAAGTGTTCAATCTCAATATTTGGCTGGAATAATATTATATATATATATTCTGGGTGGGGATGAAATAAAATTTCTTAAATAGAGATAAACTATTTATTGGAAAATTAGTGGTCGAAGTTTCCAACAAATATTTCATCTCTATTTAAGAAATTCTTTCTTTGTCCTCCATTCGGACCATTTCTTATTATTGAGATAAATTTTTTTTCAAAAACTAGAAAGTAAAATTCATTGACTTTTTAAAAAATTTTTTTAGATTATTAATTAATTTTAATTTTTAATCCGTTTAATTAAATTAAACAAGGTGACGAGGGAGTAATAGGGAATAGATGAAATCAAAGTTTAATTTAACAAAAGGTCCTTTGTCTAGATTTAATTTTATTGACTTCTTGTTCTAATATTCTGAGAAGGATACCAGGGCATCTATTTATTATGCTCATTATTTTTATTTGATATTTTAGGAAACAAAAATTATTAGCAATAAAATGATATTATTTTACTGATCCGGAAAAACATTAAAATAGTTGAAAGCGCCATGTCAAATCGTTAGTGACGGCTCCTCTAGACGGTCCCTATCTCATTATCCCGTAATTATTATTCCCAAGTGAGAACGTGACGTTAATAATTGGGCTAATAACAAACTGTGGGGACCATTCAGGACCATTTGGGACCATTCGGGACCATTTGCTCTGTTGATCATTCGTCGCGGTGGAGGCTCGTTACGAACAAAGTTAGCACGGGTAGAGTGTTGGTTCATTTGTTAACTGAGTAAATGTCGTCCCAACGGTTAGGAAGGGCAGTGTGTTTAGTTATTTGCCAGCAAATAGGGGACACATACCAAATGTTTGAAACCGTTGTGTTATTATAATTAATTATAATTCTATGCTCATCAGGCCTGGAACAATCGATGCCAGATCAACTGTCAATTGTGTCTCATAATTCAATGATTTTATATATCCAGTCCCAATGAATAAGTGATTAAGTCGAGTTATCTCCAAAATACGTTTCTTGTACTTTAGGAAGCGGAATCGTGCCACTCGCTATAGAATGATAAGTGCAATTAGTACAGGGTTTTACAGGGTTAAAGCAGAACGGCAATGGATATGTGTTATTGTTTCACAAGATTCAATTATCCTTCTTCGTAAAGAATTAAGGTAATTTAACGGTGTTGCATTGACAAGCCACCTTATTTTAATAGGTCCGCATTTCTTACCACCTCGACTCAATGTGGACACATTTTTGGGATATCTTAATAATCAACGGTCAATGACCTTAAACAATATTTAATATGAATGCTAATGTATACATTTAATGAATATTTTAGTTATTTACTTAGCCTAAATAATTCATAACAATGAGAATATGTATGTGTGAATTTCTTCTAAAACAAAGCGCGGACATACCTCTACAGGAAATTTTTTTTCTTGTTTTGAGGTTCTTAGTTCAAATTTTCGGTTTGGCTACTTAACGCTGAAACACCCTGTGTAGATATATAGATATATACGAATATATATGCCTAGAAATATTGAACAATACTTAGACAAGAGATTTAATATAATTCAATAAACGCCTGTTTTTTCAGTGTCAGGGGGTCTTTATGAGAACAATAAAGTCTAATAAAGTTTAACAAGAATCCTAAAACCTAAGAAAAAAACCCCAATTGAAATATACGAATTATAAATTAAATCTTGAAAACAGCTTTCGAGTCTGTGTAATTTCTTCCCCATTCCAAGCAGATTTCTACATTCATGTAGCTTGCAACTTCCTGAAAAGACTGACGAGAACGGGGTACGGTAAAGTACACCATGGCACACCTTCTTCCATTGCTGAATAGGACGGGAAATTTGTTTATCATTAGTCCTCTACGCCCTGAATCCAGAATCGGAAGACGGTACAACGGAGTACGTGATCGAGTTACTCTATAGCGGCTGCGTCAATTACCAAGTCCCATCTAACAACCGCAACCTCCTTCATGGCCTTCGGATAAACTTTTCAACTACAATTCAAATCGGCTTAAGTTTTCCGTCTTTAATCGTTAAGAATTTCCAGAGGGTAATTAAACACGTTTAGATCGTTTAAGAAACAGGAAATTATATAATAAAAATAAAAAACCCAAATTTAATATAGAATAGAATAGAAACTAATTTTATTCTGGTACTAGATCATTTAAGAAAGCAGATGTGTGAACAAAATAATAATAATAATAGAATATATCTACAGCCACGGCGAATAATTGGTTTAGTCGAATTTTCTCTAAAATGGCACTATGGACTAAACCAATGCCATCCATATAAGGAAAATTCCGCACTTCCAGGAATTTGTTAATGGCTGAACGAAGATTGTGGTTCCAACGCACTTTTTCTTGGGAGAGGGGGGATGAAGGAGGTGCACTAGGGAGACTGTCCGACAGAAGAAGTTGATAAAGAAACAGTGAAGTAGCGATAAGCAGACCGGGAGTACAGCAACGTTGTCATTAAGGCCTCATTGCGGCATTGTGTTATGGGAGGAAAACAAAATATGTTTTGTTTCCCAATTATGAGAACCAACTTTATAGAGGCTAGGTGAGCCCCAGAAGGTTCTGAAGATCCCACAAGGCCCGTCTGTGGCTGTTAATAGAAAAAATAATTTTTTTACCAAAGTCGAATTTGAACTAGGGACATTCAACACAGAAACTCATCGCACTATATACTGACGTACTTCGCTCCCGTAAATATTGACAAATTTAGACTAGAGAACTAATGGATTTAATATCGAGTCTGGCTATAATAATAAAATAGAATTACTCCAGTTTCTTTTCTGAAAAAAAAACAAGGAAATATTCATGAGTGGCTTTTGTATTCTTCTCCCCCGGAGCTGTTAAATTGGATCATTTTCATTCCCTAACAACCTCCTTCCACTGATTGCCTCTGCATTAATTCAATGGCCTTCTTCTGGACATCTTCATAACTCTGTCTGAGGAGAAGGAATAAATAATGAAATGAAGGCCATCTGGGATATTGTGTAATGAAATCCCCTTTTGTACCTGAATCGCAATTAGAATCATGATAATCTTGTCGGTTATTGAGGTTTCAATTAGAAAATTGAAATGTGAATGTTGGAGCTGACTGTGGAAGGGTCTGATTCAGGAATCGACAAGAAAACATTTTTTTATTAAAAAAAAAATTATTTTATTGAATTGTACAACTGTAATATATACATCTAGTACAAGGGCTGTATGAATAAATAAATACATGAAAGGACATGTAGAGGCTCTACCCATTGGCAGCACTCTAATTACATTTCTATTATAGAAGGTTCCGAGGCCATCTTTTCTTCAGACGCCTAGGAGGATTGTCCGGGATGGAATTGGATCCAAGGATGGAAACTAGTGGGTTTGGATGGGGCTGGAGTTTATTATGGAATGATAGGTATCTGGAATGGGCTAAATCGGTAACATATGGAACGTTCAGGTCATTATGAATGGTTTTATTTTTGACAAAATAAGGAGCGTTTAGGATTTTGGATTGCAAGGATTGAATACGAGAGGAATTTGATGGTTTGGTGGAGCCCCATAGTCCAATTCCGTAAGTCCATGTAGGTCTTATAACAGTAACATAAATAAGTCTTTTGTAATTGATCTGAAGCTTTGAGCGTTTGTCTAGTATGTGTTGAAGTAGTCGGAAGCGTTTAGCTGTTTCTTGTCTTTTCAGTCTTGTGTGAGGATTCCAAGTAAGACGCTTGTCTAAGTTGAGTCCTAGGTAGCGGATCTGTTCAACAGGGATAAGTGGAGTACTATTAAAGGATACAGTAGGGCTGGAAGTCATGGGTTTTCGGCGAAGGGTAAAGGTAATTTGATGGGACTTTTTGGAATTGATTTTAATTCTCCAATTCCGACACCATTCTTCGAGGCTTGATAAATGTGATTGAAGGGATTGGGATGCAATATATGGGTCGTTATTAACTGGTAACACACATGTGTCATCAGCATAGGTGGAGATGAAGGTGTTAGGATGGGTTGGGATGTCAGCTGTATATACAGTGTAGAGGATAGTACCGAGGATGCTACCTTGAAGGAAACATTTAATAATAACATTAATATTTAATGTAGTATAATTTCTAATAAATATTAATGCTTTTTATAATAAAAATAATATTTAAATGCTATGTAAAGTAAATAAAACAAAATTAGTGGTATACCCGTTAATTTTTGCGCAGTTTATATCGAAATATTAAGTTTTGATGATTTCACAATATGTAGGTAATATGTGCTAATAAAAATGTACAATAAGCCCTTGCAACCAGTGGATAAAAAAAGGCTTCCAAAGCTCATTACAGAGGGAAGTCCAGATATATACACTTCAAGATCCAAGGATTATGGGTATTAGAGTTCGGAAGGCGTTTAAGTGTCTATAGATCTTTCTCTGATAATTTCTTCTCTGAATATGGTGCCCATTGTACATCCTGGCATTACACAATATGATTACCAATAGAATCAAAGTGCACGGGATAGGGTAAAACCGTTCGTTGTGAGTTGTCTGGAGTAGGCCGACGCAATGCGAACGGGAGCTAGAATATTTATAAACACTAATACGATAGTACGAATTAAGTTTTCTTCTTCATGTCGTAAAATTCGTTTTAATATATTTTTTGTTTATTTTGTTAACAACGCAAGAAGCAGCCAAAGCGTTTGTTTCTGTCATGGCCCGTTTGTAAACAGTTTAATAAATCCATTGAAGAGGGTAATTATTTATTAATAATACTTCTACATTGTTCATAATAATATCTAACTTTTCGACTGTAGGATCTAAGAATAATATTAATAACAAATAAGGCAGAATATGTTTATCAAAGCTTTCATAATATGTAATAGAAAACGTTGAAAGTAGATTCTTCTTGAAGATGATCTTGAAAACTGTATGGAAAAGGGCAAAGGGTCTGAGCCCATTGTGTTGCCTTATCATACCCTTTCTTTGATAGGCCACAAAGGGCCATCTTCCATTATGGGAAACAGGATAAGGAATAATATGATATATCCAAAGGTGACCTCATCTAATATCTCATTACAGGGCGGTTTTAATATTAATATTGAAGGACATAATCTATATATTAAAATAAGTCAAGAATAACATTTAATAACCTGGGAGAACGGGGTTAAGGAATTCTTTGATAGGAGAGGCCTGGACTGGAGAAGGAAGAAGTTGTTGGTTCAGGATCGAGACATATGGATCAAGCTCTATAAGCAGGCTCCTCACACAGCTTAAAGCGGTAGAGAGGAAGAAATTAAGTAAGTAAGTAAGAAAAACATTTTAAGCAAATCAAAACAATAATTTCCTCTTTTTAAATAACAAAATCAAGTACGCAGACATGAGAACTGCTAACATAAGTGACAACTCAGATAAAAACATATGATGGGCTCCACAAGCTTAATACAAAATATCAATAATTTAATTGAATAGTAATTAATAAGTAGTTGTATTATTTATAGCTTGTATTTGTATTTATATAAATGTTAATGAACTTTATTTTTATTCATTTCATTAGTATTATAATCTTCGTTAAGTTCAACAATACATAGAGCATTTTTACAGTCAACCATTTCATAAAACAAGAGATTTATTTAACTATTATAAATAAAATCTTTTAGGGGAAATGAAAAGTTCATCCAGTTATTGATGTTTAAATAATGATTATTATAATTGCACAAATATTAAACGACCTTTTAATTAAATATAATTATTCTTATATCAATAGAATTCTAACCTTTGAACTAAAATTTATTAAAAACAAATTGCAACAAACAAACAAGGAATGCCTCAACCCCATCAAGTGTCCTATAGCTTACTACCTAACTGACCCTTAGTTAACTGGGGTTTGTATCCGTCATTGCTATTCTTATTTTCTTAATTTATATTTATTTTTCTATTTAGCTCAGATTGTTATTGAAACTAAAATAAACTGTTGGGCCTTTCAGGCTACTTCAACATTTACTAGACAAACGCTCTAAAATCCGAACTAATTACAAAAGACTCATATACGTGAATATTATAAGACCTATATGGACTCACGGATTAGAGAGAGCTTTGGGGCTCCACCAAGCCATCGAATTCCTCTCGTATCCAATTCTTGCAATCCAAGATCCTACGTAAAATCCTTAATGCTCCTTACTTTGCCGTGAACAAAATCATCCATACCTCAATGATTTGACTGATTTGGTCCGATCAATCCTTTTATGACTAACTTTATTCCTACCCAAACCTACTAATCTTCAATTCCCGATGCTCATCCGATGTATCTGAAAAGAAGATGGCCTCGTGACTTTCTACGTTGAATCTTTTATTCGACTACTAGCAGTGGTTAGTTTCTCTAGTTGGCCATTCCGTATCATTCATTCATAAGAAATAAGAATAAGAATAAGAAATATATAAAAATATGTATTTATCTGCTAAAGCCCAATATTACTTGTACTATGATTTTCAAACGATTAAAAAATAGTATGTACATAAAAGTACAAGCGGTATGTACATAAAAGAACAAAACATTTATTATTGTAGAATATCAATTTATTTGATTTAATTGTTATTGTTTTTATATATGTATATAAGTTAGTAAGAATGTATAGTTATTTTTTTTTTCTTTTATGAATTTTTGCCATACATTTTTTCTCCCATTGTAAATTAAGATTCTGCAGAGATACATTTAAATTTGTACAATTGTTTTTAATTTTAGACTGGTCTATTTGGTACAGCATGTAATTTTGTGAATTGTAGCAAATTATACAAGACATAAATAAATAATAAAAAATCATCAACCGGTGGACGACTTGTAAGAAATATATAGACTTATTGAGATATTAAAAATATATAATGTGATATGCAAGAGGTATAAAAGAGACATGTGAACTAAATATGTGACTCATTGCTAATGTCTATCATTATAACATTATTGACTATTTACTATATTTAACTTAGAGACTACTCTCCTCCATACGAGTACATTCTACTACTCCACCACTAATCTCGACTGTCCTACATTATACCTTCTCTTAATCTTAGACCTAGTATATATATGTACATGTAAAAGAAGAGGGACGGACAAGGAAGTTTACAACACTGAAGCATTATGAAACTTCCTTCATATTTTTTGCCTTTAAAACTACAACAACTTCTACGGTCAACCACTTCCTCATCAATATAAATTTTCGAATATTAAATTCTCAAATGGTAGGCTTTAGTGATGATTATATTAGAGGAAATGAAGGGAGCAAAGGCAAAACAGCACTTGAGAAAATATTCGCTCAACTTTTGTAATACCGTTGAGTGGTTCAATATCAATAGGAAAAGAAAGTAGGGATAATAATTTCATGAAAGCCTGGCTCGTTATCCCGAGTTTTGTTTTTTATTACCTTTTCTTCTTTTCAATTAAAAGCCAATTAGTTTAAGAATCGTATAATGCGGTAAACTTAATGGTACATTTAATTTATAAAAAGCTTATATTATTTTTTTAATTAAAAAATACAATAGAATATTTTTTCTCGGAGTAGAATTTGCACTTCGTTGCTTTATTTCAAGGGGTGGTGTAGCAGAGCGGTAGAGCGCTGAGTTGCTGTGCTGGTGTTGCCCGGTTCAAATTATGCCGGGTTAGGTAAACTATTTGATCGGTTGGTAGCTACGGATGGACCAAATGGAATCTAAAGGGGCACCCCCAGGATCTAGGGTAGTGGTTCCGAATTTTTTTACCCCCCCTTTACACAAAATTTGTACGGTGATATGAAAAAAACAAAACAAGGATTACATTGAAAACAAAATATTTAGTTTTACTGTAAACAGAAAGAAGTACTGGTAAGGGGAAAATAACCAAAGTTAAAAGTTTTTTTTATTGTCAACTGTCTCGCGCCCCAAGGTTGGGAACCACTAGGAAATGGATGCCTATATTTAGGGAAAGGTACGGCTCAAACCTGGCGATTGATCTTGCTTCCCAAAACAAAAACCTCCATAAACAACCGTTGCCTTCGAAATATTACAATCTCTGCCATGTATTGATTGATCTATTTATTGAACTATCAAATTATTGTCTGATAGTTTTGCAAGAATGTCATGTGCTGGTCACATCAAATTTTGTTCCAATTTGTAATTTATTTTTAATTGTCTGGTTAGTTTTTATAGTAACGGTAATATTTTTTTTTATAAATCATGTATTACGCTATTAACAATAAATTAAAAATATATATAGATTTAAAAGGATGTTTCAATTTGATTTAGAATGAAGTCGTGTGTAGTCCACAGCAGATGTTTAATTTTAAATGCTATTATTCATAATAATAAACCCTAAGGCCGATACCTTATTTTTAAATAACTTAAAACGCTGTTCATTCTTCAAAATTAGAATCCACATTTCACACCATCAACAGTTGGACGGTTTCAATTTTATAAATTCTAAGTTTTAAATTTCAGGCTTTTGACCGAGTCTGGCGGTGATGATTCTTTTACAAACTCCGCCAATTCCTACCTCCTACATGATTTCTCTTTATTCACTCCTATCTCACTAACAGGCCATTCAAAGTAAATCACAATAATGTATTTTTATCCCTCATTTCTCAATCCCCTGGTGTTCTTCAAGGCAGTATCCTCGGCCCAATCCTCTTCACAGTTTATACAGCTGACATCCTAACTCATCCTAATACTATCCTTACCACGTATGCGGATGACACATGTCTATTATCAGTCAACACTGATACAGTTATAGTATCCCATACTCTTCAATCCCATATCACTGACCTTGAAAAATGGCTGTCAAAACTTGAGGATTAAAATAAATTCCCACAAATATCGTCAAATCACTTTTACCATCCGCCATAAACCAACGAGTTCCTATTCTCCTTTTACTGTGTAATAACACCCCACTGATTCCTGTAGAACCGGTCCGATACTTAGGACTATACTTGACAAAAGATTAACTTGGAATCCTCATACTAGACTGAAACGACAAGAAACAGCACGCCGTTTCAAGCTGCTTAAACATTTACTTGACAAACGTTCTAAACTCTCAATTCATTACAAAAGACATATATACATGACAATCATTAGACACATCTGGACATACAGAATAGAGCTTTGGAGCTCCACTAAACTATCGAATTCTACTCGTATTCAATCCTTACAATCCAAAATCCTTCGTAAAGTCCTCAATGCTCCATACTTTGTTACGAACAAGGTAATCCATAATGACCTTAATCTTCCATTTGTTGCTGATTTGGCCCGAACTCGATATCAATCTTTTCATGACAAACTTCATCCCCACTCATAACCACTAGTTTCAAATCGAGCAACCTCTTCAATTCCTGATAACCCTCCGAGACGTCTGAAAATAAGATGGCCTCGTGATCTCCTAAGTTGAACTTGCTATTTGAGTACTACCATTGGGTAGTTTCTCCACTTGCCTTTATCTAGTGTAATTATTCTTCTTTCATTATATTTACTTGATGTATACTATTATACAGTTGTAAATTTCAATAAATGACTGTAAAAAAAAGTTTTAAATTTTGGGAGAAAAGAATATAGCGAATAATAACAATCATTCCCTGCCTTTAACAGCACGTAATAATTACATTAAATCAAATTTCTAATTAATACTATTATATTAAATTAGGGAGCGGAGTAGCTCAGCACTTAAAGTGTTGAGTTGCTATGCTGAAGTTTCCGGGTTGAAATCAAAATAAATTATTTAAATTGCTTACAGCCATTGATGGCCTGTGGGATCTACTGGCTCTTCTGAAGTTCAACCAGGGTACTCTTATTTGGGGGAAACCAGGCTGAGTGTGAACTCGGACAAATCACTCCCTTGCAAAACCGTTGTTTTAGATATAGAACAGTGATCACCCTGCCTTGCTATATGTGATACAATTTTGAAAGTTAGGAATATCTAAATAAATCTTACCACATTTATTTAGACTGTGACTAAATCATGTCAGTCAACCAAGTCAACCTTTGAAGAAGAGAGGGACATTTCTCTTATTCATTAATGATATAGAATTGATATATATTAAGTGTAACCATCTCAGTGTGGCATCCCATTTTATCATTTAGATATTATCCAGATCAAAGGATCTGACTTTTCCTTGAGATCATTGCTTGGGCAGTGAACCAAATATAGAATCCCTATAATCAGCCATCTGTTCTAATTGTATAAATATTACCCTTAAAAAGAAACTTTTAATAACCCAGATGACCATACATTACCTTATAACCAAAAATTTACAATTTGGGGACTAAAAGATGTTCTAAACACAGTTAAAGGATCATCCGGCCTTGACAAGGTCCATTATGAAATGATAAAAAACTTACCCAGTAATACTCCGCAATGGCTTCTAGATTATTATAACCACATTTGGTTCAGCGGAGGATTTCCGAATAGCTGGCGCAACTCTCTTGTGGTTCCTATACTAAAGAATGGAAAAGACAAACGAATACCTACCAGCTACCGCCCGATCTTCCTTACCAGCTGTCTTAGCAAAACCATGGAACGGATGGTCAACAAAAGACTGATGTGGATGATGGAAAAGAACAAATTAATACAACCTTTTCAATCCGGATTCCGTAAAGGTCGATCCACGATTGATCACTTAGTTACATTAGAAGCTGAAGCACAATATGCCTTTGTCAATGGTCAACAGATGGGAGCGGTGTTCTTCGATATGGTAAAAGCGTTTGATAATATTGATCACTCAGCTATCCTGCAAAAACTAATTTCAATCGGTATAACGGGGCAAATGTTCACCTACATTTTTCAGTTCCTAAATAATCGTCACTTCAGTGTTAGGGTGGGCCAGCTGCGAACTTTCTGAGAATCATAACCAGAACAGCGGTGTCCCTCAGGGTGGTGTAATAAGCCCAACGCTCTTCTCACTGGCTATTAATGACCTAGGCTTGAACCTCCCAAGAGGGGTAAAACCATTATTATTTGCGGACGATTTAGCCATTGTTTACAGATCTCACGACATTTCACATATACAGCACAAACTTCAAGGATCTCTCGATAGACTAGGCAACTGGTCCCAATCTATAGGTCTTCAATTCTCACCAGAAAAAACCAAATGCCTCTTATTCAGCCGAAAAAGAAATACCCCTCCTCCCCCCGTATTGTATTTAGCAAATGAATTACTACCGTACAATGACCACCACAAATTTTTAGGACTTACATTTGACAGAAAATTAACCTGGGGTCATCATATAACTGCAATCAAAACATCAGCCTTGAAAAAATTAAACATACTACGTATTCTCAGCGGTACTACTTGGGGTTCAGACAGGGCTACATTACTGAAACTCTACCGGGCACTAGTTTGTTCAAAGCTTGATTATGGGTCCTTTATTTACGCTTCAGCCCGCCCACGAATCCTAGCCAAGCTTGACTCCATTCACCACACTGGAATTAGGATATCGACAGGTGCTTTTCGAACAAGTCCCATCCTTAGCCTGTGTACCGAAGCCGGTTTTCCTCCCCTTTTATTTAGAAGACAGAAACTGGCTATCAATTATGTTTCCAAACTATATTTTCGAACTGATCACCCCACTCATAAATATATATATAGTTAAACCTAAGTTTTCTTCTGCCTTCCATAATAAACCGAACTCGACCCTCCCTCTCACAGAAAGAATCTCAATTACAATCGCCTTCCTTAAAGACATATCACTCCATAATAAAATGGATACATATACACCACCCTGGACTTACAGACCACCCAAAGTATTTCTACAGCTGTCCAAGTTCCGTAAACAAGACACCCCGACCGCGCTATATCGAAAAATGTTCTGTGAACTGATACAATCCTTACCACACCACACTGCAATATATACAGATGGCTCAAAGTCTGATAACTCAACTGGATCTGTCTTTATTACGCCCAATTCAATCCAAATAAAAGCTACACCACCTCTCCAACATCTGTACTGCCGAACTAAATGTCATAGGATACGCTCTACATTTCTTTATGACAAATATACAAACCGAAAATATAGTAATAATTTCCAATTCAATGAGTGCCCTCCAGGGATTGAACAATATGTACTCACACAACCCCATAGTCCAACGCATTCACGAATATCTAATAATGCTAAATCACATAAGTAAACAAATATTCTTCATCTGGGCCCCGGGACATGTGGGTATTGTCGGGAACGAGATGGCTGACATAGCTGCTCGAGCAGCTCTAACCCACCCAGGTAGAAGGACAGCTATTCGAACTGCCTAAGAACTTGCTCACCCCCTTAAAGAATAAATAGACAAAAGATGGCAAGCAATGTGGGATGAAAGTCCAGCCAGTAAATTGAAATATATAAAAAGGGAAGTAAAGCCTTGGGCTACATCTAATCGTAGTAAACGCCATGAAGAGGTGGCTATTACTCGCCTTAGAATAGGACAAACATGGCTTACCCACGCAGATCTCATTACAAGGGATGCACCACCGATATGCCTTAGGCTACACCTACATTGGATCCGATTCAGTGCGACGTGATTCTATCACATACGATGCTGGGGTGGTTAGGTATTAATACATTATAATAAAATATAAATGTATTAAAAATAATTAATAAATAATCTTAATTTTATAAATTTAAAGAACCAAATGTTATAACTCTCGATATACTTCAGTCATTTGGTTTGCTAGCGACATCTCATCGTATCACACCGGATCCAATGTAGGTATAGCCTTAGGTGTAATAAAAATCTTTGCATCAGGCATTCGTTTGAGGAATGCTACTCCTATAAAAAAATACTAAATCAGCTTAAAATACCACCCGATGTTAGAGAAGCACTTAGAGACAGCAAATCTGAAATAGACAAAGCGGTGAAATTCATTACAAACTGTAAATTAATAACCAATATTTGATCCCCCATTGTCCTTGCTATAGATGCATTTGTTGTTTTTTCCGATTGTGTTTATTTTCTTATTATAGATGTATTATTTATTAGTATGTGTGTGTATATGAATATTTTATTTATTTATTTTAAAGATCAATAATTATAAAAATCAAAAATCTACACGCG
This sequence comes from Troilus luridus, assembly GCA_964056705.1. Classification (NCBI taxonomy): domain Eukaryota; kingdom Metazoa; phylum Arthropoda; class Insecta; order Hemiptera; family Pentatomidae; genus Troilus; species Troilus luridus. Next base: position 27,004,721 of record OZ057417.1, on the reverse strand, counting down.
TTGATGACCCTAGGGGTTTCCCCTTATTTTTGGAGCCCCCTTTGTTAGATGCTTGGTGCGCTCCTGGAGGATTCGGAGATCCGACCTCTAGGATCCATCCGTGGGGGCTAACAGTTTAGGTAATTTATCAGTCCATACCTTCCCTTGAATCATTTACCCTTCTTGGATTTTAACTGTACAGTTATTCCCCTCAAAAAGAAATCGTAGCTTAATTTACTGACTAAGGCTCTAGGAAGTTTTTAATTTCTGTTAAATTAAATAAGTGAGCGGGGCATGGCGGTTGAGTGTAAACTAAGCGAATCACTTTCTTACACTATTGTCTAAGATGAGAGCCTATACCATGTACTCAACTCAAGACCCTTCACGGGTTGTAGTGTTACAGGTTTTTTTATTATATTGAATTAAGCTATATTGAAAAAAAGTTAAAACCACTTGCGAATATTTTAGTATATTAAGAGATGTTGAAGAAATATTTTTTTCGATGACGTTATATTATTTAATGAATGACATTGTTAAAGTTTTGGCGACGGTAGCGCTGCCCCTTGATGAAGGATCTACTCAGCACTACTCAAGGAGGACGACCTAGTTTTATAAAATTCCACTTAATAAAAACATGAAAAATAATCACTACTTCTAATTAGTCAACAAGATACACCAGCTCCTCTATTTCCTAGCTATCGGGTAGAATATAGGAAAGAAGGACCAAAATGGAAGACATGTCGGTGTTCAAAATAATAATAAGATATTCTCTTAGTACTACTTTACACACACACATATATATATATATATATATATATATATATATATATATATATATATATATATATATATATATAAATATGGATACTTTTTTTTATAGCTAAGAAAAATGTCCCCTATACAACAAAACTAGAACTGTATAATACAATTTTTCGGGCGATAGTTGGTTATTCTGGGCGTACTATACATAAATATACATCTAATTGCATTTTTAGCGCAGGAATCAGGTATCGCTAAAATAATTTTAATTATTTGTATTTATCTATATGAATAATTTATGTGGGGGGTTTGCAACATCATATTCATATGTGCAACCAATATTGGGTTGCAAGATATGAAATGTCAGTGAAGCTGTAAATTGAAATTATTAGCAAAAAAATTATTAAACAATAATTTTATTAATCAAAGTAGAATCCTTCACTTGGAATGCACTTCTCCCAATGTCAAACAAGCATTCTATCCCTGCTCTGTAGAAATTAGGTGTCAAGGAAGAAGCCAAGCTTTGAAAGGCCGACTTCAGGGGATTTTCGTTGTCAAATTTTTTATTTCTTAAAAAATTATCCAAACAACGGAAAAAGTATAAATCAGTTGGAGAAAGGTCCAGAGAATATGGTGGGTGAGGAAGGACCTCTATATTCACACAAGGGAGGAGAGCTGCTGGGACTGAGTTAATTAATGTGGTGCCCATATTTCCAGATTTTTTGTCTTACCAAGCTCCTTAAGGTGCCTGGAAACAGTCATGGCGCTTGCTCCAAGTTGTGAACCTAATTCATAAGTGGTTTGGGAAGGGCCCGCTTCGATCAGCTCTATCAACTTTTCGTTGTCCAACTTAGTCTTCGGCCTACCACGTTCTTTGTTGGTAAGGTCATAATCCCCAGACCGACATTTTTCAAACCCACGGAACTCACTGTACCTTCACCGTAAACAATATTAATGTATATTGTAATATATCCACATTAGAGTTAAGAAAAAAAATATGTTCAACACAAACCTCGACAGGCGGTTTTTCATTGTCTAGTGTTTTTGTAAAATTTATTTCTTGTATTTTGTTTAATAAGCACGTTTTTTCATTCATTCATGAATAAAATTATAAACCTGCAGATAAATAATCTCGTAATGAGAATATCGAGGCATTCGGGGACTATTAATGAAAGAAAAAGATTATTTTTTAAGGATATTTAAAGGAAACTCAAGCACAGATATTTCCTTATATTAGTGATACCTATTTCAGATACCAAATTGATATAGGCTGGTTGGTCATGGAGGGTCCGCAGATCCCACTGGGTCTATCCGTGGCAGTTAACGTATCAAATAATTTATCTGCCACAACCGGATTTGAACTCAAGACCATCAGAACGGTAACTCACCACTCTACGCAGTGAGCGACACAGATAAATGTAATCAATAAAAGTTTTTACAAGACAAAATACTGGTGATACCTTTGGCATTATAAACTGGATTAGATTGAACTGTTTTTCAAAATACAACCCGTGGGCGGATCTGGCGTTCAGTATATGTCAGAAACTGTACTGTTTCATGGACAACGGTTCTGCAAGGAGGTGACTTGTCCTAGGTCACGCTTAACTGCTAGACCCCCCCCCCCTTATTTTGGATACCCCATTTTTATAATATTTTACAGAGGCTGGGTGAGCCGATGGAGGGTCCTAGATCCTATATGATCCATCTCCGGCTGCAAACAGACTAAATAAAAGTCATGGCCTGGAGCGAGGGATGAAACAGGATTTTCGGCATGACAAACTCTTATACACAAACAGATTAAAATAAAAGTCTTGCCCGCAGCGGGATTTGAACCAGGATTTCCTACAATAGAGCCACTTCGCTCCCTGGAGTAAGAATTTTATAAGAAGAAAGGACCAATTGTGAAAGAATAATAACAGAAAAAGATAAATTTTTAATCATATTTTAAAAGCAAATAATGTTTAGAGGTAGCATGATATCTTAAAGCTTTCCTGCAAATTATTTAAAATGTTTTTCTAGTCAGAGACTCTGTTTTTGATGCGACAGTAGAGAGATATCTTTCCCTGAGACAGGGTTCTACACTTAACCTGAAAGTAAGCTTTAAAATATCAAATCTGCATAAAGGGACTGAGCACTACTTAAATAATAAATAACTTTTTTATGACAAGTATTACATAAAATAATAATCATCATAAAAATAATTTAGTTGTATACATCTACAATTTAATTATTATTAGCTGCATTGGGAGTGTGGTAGCTTAATGGGCACATCACTGAGTTTCTATGCCCAAATCCGGCTTTATTTAATCTATGAACATCCTGGGAGATCTGTCGACCCATCAGAGGTTCACCCAGGCAATATGAAGTGGGTAACCTTAAATGGGGAAAAACCTGATGGATCTCGGGCAATTAACCTCCCTGTCAATCCTTGCCTATCACCTTCCTACCCGCTAAACAGTACACTCTCTACCATGTACTGAACCCAAGACCCTTCATGGGTCGTAGTGGTACAGGTTTTTTTTTGGATGAAATAGATAATTAGTAAGTTAAATTATATATTTTTATATTTTTTTTTTACACCTGTCAAATACAAGTAACTGACAATCAGCAGATTGGCTGACTGGAAAATAATACAGAATGACATGAAAGGGATAACGAAGAACAGTAGCCAGCGATACTTCTCCATTGGCTTGCTTTAATTTCCTACCGTATGAGGTCCCTCAACTAAGTTATTTTTAGTCTCCTAGTGTCCTCAGGCATGAGAGTCGTGGCCTTTTGTTGTATCAATGGGTTTGGGTGTCCGTGTAGTTTTTTTTTAAGCGTTTGTAGTACGTTCGTATGTGTTCGTCAACCGTTTTGTATTTTTTAGTCCGTATGCAAAGTTTTGTTATTGACGCACCATGATTCTTTGGTGATAAATCTAAGTACTTTTGACTGAAAAGTTTCATGTGAGTGTATTTAGCGATATATTTTTAAAATATAAATTAAATGTTGGCCCGAATCCGATATCAGTTTTTTATGACAAACTACATTCCCACTCAAACCCACTTGTTACAAACCTAGCAACCTTATCAATGTGAAAAGATAATGGCCTTGTGATCTTGGAAGTTGAAGTTACTATTTGAACACTACCACTGGGTAGTTTCTCTACTTGTCTTTTCGTGTTAATGTATAGATTCATTATATTTACTTGACGTGTTCCGTTATACATTTGTAAATTTCATTAAATAACTTTAAAAAACAAAAAAAATTAAACGTGCTTTTCTATATTTTTATACCTATATATTTATATATTTTTATTTGAACTTGTAAAATTATGTATATAAGAATTACATATTAATATAAATAAGTTAAATTTTGGTGTTAATTGTTAACTAATACATCCCTAAAGTTAGTTTCAGACATTATTTATTCCATCTAAGTGATAATCGAATGACGAGTTATCGCTTTTTACTGCGAATTTGAATTTTTCTAAAAGTTGAACAAAGAACAAAACACATGATATGTAAGAATGACTGAAAGAAAAAATATTTTTATTTTTTTTTAATCATGTTAATCCCGGGTGTATATTGAGGGAATTGAATATATGATAAGTTAACCAATCATTTTTATTAAATATTCATATGATTTAATACGATTAAAAAAATATCACAAATACCAATCATTGAAAACAATTTTATTTCCACAATTAATTGAGATTAAATTATTAAATAATTCATAAATTCCTTTTTCTCTTTGAATTACTGTTGTTGTTTTTTTGACATTTGGGAAAATATTTATTCAACTTATTACGGCTGATTTTATTCCTTCAAAGGTTCAGATTGTATCATAATACGAAAAAAAAAATAAAAAAAGGTACTTTGAACATCATAAACACATTTACACTAATTAAGTTCCTGGAAACTAAACAATATATATGAAAAAACAAATTTATTGTAGTCATAAAATTTCAATAATGGAAAAAAGAAATAAATAAAAACATTTTAACAGGCAATCATGAGGATTGCAGATAGAAATGTAATTCCAAAACATTGGAATAACTTTTCTTTTTTTATTTCTAAATCAATTATAGTCTGAATTATTTGAATTTAAAATTTCTAGATTTAAACTAATTAGTAAGATTAGTCTGGTTTTTAAATATACTGACACACTGAACAATAATTATGTACATTTTTAAGTAATTTATTTATTAATCAAAACATACGATGAGCTATATTTGCATTTACAAAGATGTTAATGAAATTATCATCTTTAAGTTCAACAACACTTAGATCATTTACACTTTCAATCGTTTAATAAAAGAAGAAATTTAACTATGACAAATAATATGGAAAACGAAAAGTTCGAAAAGTTATTGAAGTTTTAAGTTATTATTAGAATCAATTGCACAAACGAGATTTTAGTGAAATATAACTGCTCTTATACTAATGGATTTTTAACCTTTAAACTAGTATTTAATAAATAAAATTGTTTTACTCATCCATAGGCGCAATATGTCACGAGCATGTCGTAGTTTCCCTCCTAACAAAAGTCGCTAAACGCTGCTAAAGAAGTTTTCGCTTAAAAAAAAAAAAAAAAACTTGCAATGCTACAACCCATAAAGTTTATCGGTTTCAGTACATCACAGAGACTGTAAATAGGCCAAGATCATACTCAATCGCCAAGTTTTTTCTCCAATTAAAGGTAGCGCTCCGTAGGAAGAGCCATGGTGGAAGTAATGCGATGCTTACGAGTCATCCTTGGCTCTTAACAGGATGCATAAATTATCAGCCACAGTCGGATTCGAACTTTTCATCAGGGCAGCCTCTTTTGAAATAAGTACTAATTTAACAATAATAATAATAGATCCGATACATTTAGGTTTTAATTGTAATTTATGTCAGGATCATTTTGTGAACTACCGTCATTTGGTGGCTCAAAAATCAGATATTTATTAATTGATAATTGTCCAGTAAAAAGTTTAATACACAATGCCTTCCCTCCTATATTAATCTAACCCATACTGTTATAAAGTTGAGGCAGAAGATATAAATACGCGTTATCGGAGCGTATGACGTGGCACTGATAAGGCTTTCGACAGGGAGCTATTTTGGGCGGGTAAAAAAGCGATTCTGATAAGCCCCGATAATTTATGTCCTCATTAATTCAGAACCAACAATTAACGCTCCAATATCGGCTCGTTGGGGTACATAGTAATGGCTGTAGTGTGCAGCGCTTGGCAACATTAACATATACTTAAGCATACTTTCAACATGATGTATCTGAAAATTAGTAAAATACATTAATCAATACAAAGTATAATTCCCTACTAGTCATTTTGCCAAAAATGTGTATATATATATATATATATATATATATATATATATATATATATATATATATATATATATACATATAATATATATTTATATATAACGTTATATATATAAACCTGTCCTGCTACAACACATTGAGGGTCTTGGGCTCAGTACATGGTAGAAACCGTACTATTTTTAGGTCAACGGTTGTGGAGGAGGTTAATTTGTCCGAAATCACGCTCAAACATAAGGTTTCCTCTTATATGGGTGCCCCTTTGTTAGAGATTGGGTGAGCCCATGACGATTTCGGAGATGCCTCAGGATCCATCCCTGGCTTTTAAAAGATTAAATCATTTTTCTGTTATAGCCTGATTTTAACTCCGAATCCACAGTACAGCAGGCCAGTACTCTACGCACTATAAGGTACCTAGATACCCACCAACAAATATTTTAAAAATTGTCCTCAAGTCGGTGCTTTATTGAGAAAAGATGGCTTAATATCACAGCACGGCTTTTTTAATTTAAATTGAAAAATGGAATGGGTCGATTTAATTATAAAATCTACATCTTATTATCCATTATTTCGATGTTAGATTTTTTAAAAAACTATATATATATATATATATATATATATATATATATTTTTTTATTTATGAAACAAACCTAAAATAAATAAAAAACAAAATCATTTCATGATTTTTTTTAATGGAAAATACTCAAAATAATACTATACGGATAATTCAATCATATTTGAATAGGCTCATTAAGGTTGTACAACATAAACACTAAACGGAACTTCGATTTTAAGAATATCGGGGTACCTCAACTAAACTGTTAGGGTAATACTGTTACAGAATTAAATGAACAGTTGTAAAAAAGGGGGTGGCCAGTCGTTAGGTTATGTTAGGACAAATAAACATCACTATTCAATTTTTGTCCTTTATAATGTGTCGTTAAAAACTTTAAGATTGTTTTTCCAGAAACTGAAAAAAAGTCAGTACACTCTTTTTGTTAATGACATGATATATTATTATTGGTCTTACTTTATCGGCTATTTCTTAACCAAACATAAAATAACCGAAATATCCCAAAACAAACATATATAATTATATATATTTTGGCGCTGGCGTTGCTCCAGTGATCTACAAGATAGCTCTTCGATACAGGCCGGAAACAAACCAGGAGTTACAAGCGAGGCCTCCGTGTCGGGGCGGACAAGCTGTACGCGGCTTCTTGGATCCCTTCCAAATTTCATTCCAAACGTTACTGACAAAACAGTTTCGTCCTTAAGGATGGTAAATACCGATAATTTTAAAGCTTAACACATTCGATAATTAATCGATATCTTAAAGGTTCTATACTAGTTTTCAAAGGATTCAATGCAATACTTCAATCATCTTCATCAAACTCCTGACTCTGCTCAATCCCTTTGCCAAACCTAGGTCTGCCTACGGCTCCTATCTAACGAATGGCCACTAAAAGTGTAAGGGATAATGGTACTAAACAAACTTTTTCATTATCAAATCTTTATTTAAGTAAATATCTAAAAGAGAGTAGGTAACCCAGTATGTGCTTGCTTCAACATATTAGAATTTCCATATTGAACCAGCAAAATCATTTTAAAAAGTGGCTACCCTTAATTAGGATCTGGTGGTTGAGTATGATCTAGGACAAATAACCTCCCTGCCCAATCGTTGTCCTGGAAACAGCACAGCATCTGCCATGCACTGAACTCAAGACCCTTCACTGGTTGTACAGGCGCAGATACGGGTAGAGGTACTAAAACCCATTCACAGGAGACATTTATTTACTGTATTTTTTTTTCTTCTCACGAAAAGGCCTTAAAGACCACGCGAATATCATAACTCTTATGCTTCTTCTTCATCTGTTTCCTCTTTTCCCATATGTCCCGCATGAGCTTTGTCTGCCTAAGTTTTCTCTCCTCAGACCACGCAAAACCCTTTTTGGGGCGCTTTTTTTCCCACAAGAACCTTTATTCCCTAGAGCGTCCTTCTGTATTCATCTCTGTAAAAACAATCTTGGTCTGTTAGCCCCACTTGGTCCATATAATCCTTAAGTTGTTTGAAATATCCTGTTGAATTTGAGTGACAATGGATTCGGTGAAAAATTCTATGGCTTAGTCTTTCAGGATTCATCTTCATCATGTGTCCACAGAACCTTAGCCTTCCCACCCTAAGATCAGTTTCCAAGTCTGTTGTTTCCTTATAGATTTCTTGATCCGACCTCAACGTGCATCCTTCAGGTGTTCTCCTAGGTCCGTAGATTCTTCTGAGAATTCTTCTTTCTATTATCAGAAGCCTCTCAAGGCTGGGAAGACAAGAAATTTCTGTTCCATAAAGTATCACCATCAAGCCGGGCTTATCCTGTGTTCTAATGTCGTATCCCAGCTTTAATAGATAGGTTCTTCTTGTTGTAAAAATTACTGGTGGCGAAGCTTAATTTCTCCACTTTGGCGAATTTCTCTTTAAACCCTTATCTATCCAACCCCTCGCTGCATATTATTTCTCCAAGGTATTTAAATCTCTGAGTCACTTTAATTGTCTCGTATGTGGTTTCAACCTCTTTCTTCTTAAAAACAATAATTTATTTAACATACATTACTTTAGAATCTGTTTAAGAAGATGCTTCATTATAAACCTTTATTCTCTCTAACAGGCTAATTTGAACCTGGGACCTTAAGCACTGAAAATTAGCGCTACCCATCTTAAAAATAAAGGAAAACGATAAACAATTTTAGTGAGTCAAAAAGTAGTTGTACCTTCGGCATTATGTAATACTTTATAATATATAAATGAAAGTAGGAAAATTCAAGTAAAACTGCAGTGAGATATAAGAATTTTATAAGAAGAACGAAGCAATCGAGAAAAGACAATAACATAGACATAAATAAATATTAAAGCATATTTTAAAAGGAAATAATGTTCAGAAATATGATGACATCTTAAAGCTTTCCTGCAAATTATTTAAAATGTTTTTCTAGTCTTAAGATCTATTTTTGATGCGGCAGTAGAGAGATATCTCTCGCTGAGACAGGCTTCTACACTTAACCTAAAAGTATGCTTTAAATAATCATATCTCCATTAGGGGACTGAGCTATACTTAAATAATAAATAATTCAAGAAAAAATATTACATAAGATAATAAATGAATAACTTAAATATTATTAAATCTATCTAAACCAACTAGTTAATTATTCTTATGATGAGTTCTCATTAGTTGCATTAAATAGGTAATAAACAAAGTATTCTATATACTTCTTTTTAATTTAAACTTTTAAAATTTAGTATATAAGACATAAGTATTAACATAAAAAGAGAAGATAGATAGTATAGAAAGGTAGATAAAATATTCCGAACATATCTCTAAGTAAATTTCATAAGAAAACCAATGTCGTCGAGTATAATTATTTTTTTATATTTAGGACTTACATTTTAATAGAAATGGTGTCATAAATTGGTCAATATGTAAAGATTTATTACATATACTGAAACTACTTCTTGAATAATGAATAGTAGACCGTCAAAATGTGGAGAAAAAAATGGTTGGTGTGGAGATCATACAACAACTGAAACCATTTATTAGACACCGATGTCATTACCCAACTTCAGGACTCATGAGAATTAGGAAAAATGAAGATCGTTTCCGCTGACTCCCGTAGTTATGGGCACTAACCCCTGTAGCAGGTCTTCCTACGTGGGCTGAAATGTCAGGTGTTAGTAAATAGTTTCACATTATTTGTTGACCCCTGCCAAGAGTATTTCCTTCTCCAGATACTTTTTCTATTTAAAATTCTCAATTTTTACCCATTATTAATCCAAAATTATAAATAATGTAGCCTCCGATTATTTATTAAACAATTATTTTATTCATAATTTATATTTTTTTATATATATTTTTTTTAATCATTGCTTTAATTTTTAAACATTATTATTTTGAAGAGAAAAGATTTCCCCCGGCCGGGATTCGAACACGGGTTCTCCGGCTCACCGTGTCAACCATTTGAGGTACCGGGAAAAATCTGTTCCCGGCCGGGGGCAAATCTTTTCTCTTCAAAATAATAATATTTAAAAATTAAAGCAAAGATTAAAAAAATTATAAATAATATTATGACGTAAGTCAAAAAGATCCTAAAATTAAAAGTAATGTTCAATGAACATTCTTCCTCGTGTATACATCGCAAAATTGCAAGAATACGGGGGATATGGGATCGGTGAAGAGAACAGATTTGTCCTAGGTGGGGGGCGACTCCGGTATCTCAAATGGTTGCCACGGTGAGGCGGACGACCCGGGTTCTCTTCAAAATAATAATATTTAAAAATTAAAGCAATTATTTTATTCAATTAGATGAATTTACAGAAATTTTTACTAAATCAAAAAATACAGGGACATATTATACTATATCGGGATTTTGATAACTTGTAACTACTTTGATTTTTAGCTCATACTTATAAATAATATAACCTTTGAGCATTAATATTTGTTATTCATATGGGCGATTTAAAGTATTAAACATACATTCCAATAAAATGGGTGTATACACACATATTTATATATCTTTGAGCTGTTTCAGGGGTCAGAGGTAAATACAAATACAGGAAAAGGAAACATTTCCCAATCAAGAAACGACGAGAGAGACACACATGTTTACATGATCCTATCCTTGCTGGATATCAACACGCCCCTTCGCAACCCTTACACCCCCTCCTATAGGCCGCCTATATTCGGCAGGACTAAAATCCTCCCCCCTCGCTATTTGTCCAGGACCACTGAGTGCCAGGACCTTTGGCCGAGGCCCAAGGCTCAGTGATATTCTTCCAGTTCTAGCCAACTCAGGAAATCCTTAAACTCTTAAACATCCGCCGGAGGGGGAGCCTTCCGTTCTTCAAAGGAACCTCTTCAAGTGTTATCTGTTTCTTCGGGTTCGGTCAAACGTATCAAGCAAAAGTTTTCTTTTTAAATAAACAACAAACATAATTCTTAGTGAGCCTAAAGGTTCGAAGCTGTTATAGTACTTGATCGGATTAAACAAAAATAAATAATAGTAAAGTAATTAGTGAACCCGAAAATGCCGTTAACGTCAATCGCCCGAACCATTAATTATAGTTTTTAATTTTTGGTTCCATAATGACTTCCATATTTTTCATATTTTACAACTTTATGTTCATTTCCTATTCTGGAGTTTTATCTGTCTCTAATATTCCGTCATAGGAATGTCAACTTCTGACCAGCTGTTCACCTTGAGGCAAATTTTATAAAAAGGACGCGAGTACAAGATCCCGACACCACCATCTATATATTGATTTCAGAAATGCATATGACAGTGTTAATAGGGGACAACACTATACAGCTTTAGAACTATTTAATATTCCCAAGAAGCTCATCAGAATGTGCCAACTGACAATGGATGGTGGAAACTGTCGAGTTACAGAATGAGTACTCCGCTGCATTCCCAGTGACAGTTCGAGTTAGACAGGGCGACGCACCAGCCTGCCTCCTCTTTAATCTGGTGCTGGAGAAAGCCGTCAGGGCATCAGCAATTCAGACCTCAAGCACTATTTTCAACAGGAGTGTGCAGCTGTTGGAGTATGCGGACGATTTGGACATTATCAGAAGGTCCAAAAAAGCAGTGGAGGAAGCCTTTGTGCGTCTAGAAGCAGAAGCAAGAAGATTAGGATTGCGGGCCAATGAATATTTTTTAGTACATGGTTGCATAGCAATCCGCAGTTCCTGGAGAGAGCGTGAAATTTGGGGAATATCCCTTCGAGAAGGTCAGCGAATTCACATATCTCGGTTCGGATGTAAATACCAGCAACGACGTTCTCATCCAAGATTAGGAAGAGAATAACAGATGCTAACAGATGCTACTTTGGACTAAGACTCCAGCTAAGAAGCAACCTCATCACAAGGTCAACCAATAAGCTGTTGTATAAAACTCTTATATGCCCATTATTGTATTGAGGTCTGAAGCATGGACGATAACAAGAAGCGATATGCAGGCGATCCTCATGTTTGAGAGTCGTGTCTTCCGGTGTATCTATGGGTGAGTGAAGGAGGGCAGAGTCTGGAGACGAAGAACAAATAGAGAAGTGGCTCACCTTTACAAGAATGTGGACGCCGTGACATTCATTAAGCTAGCTAGGCTCCTCCGGGCAGGCCATATTATAAGAATGGAGGACTCTGCCATCCCCAAGATGGTCCTGGGCGAGGTACTACATGGGCGAGGAGGCGCGGAAGACCGAAGCTGAGGTGGTTGGACGGAGTATTACGCTACGCCAGAGAGCTCCTTGGATCTCGAAACTGGAAAGCGACCGCACTTCACCGGGACAACTGGCGGAAACTGATCGAAGAGGCCTCGACTCGCTGTACGGGTTGTTGAGCAGAGGAAGAAGAATATTCTGTCATGCGTTTATTGGCACTTTTACTTTAGTCAAGTGTCTAATCTGGTCCAATCGTCTCAGGTCTTTCTTCATCGTAAAACCCTTCCTGATTTTTCACTCTGCTTCCAAATTCACGTACTTCCAACACGTGAGACTCTGTAATGTTCAAATTTTCCAAATCTTTCATTACTTTTTTAATCCACTCTTCTTTACTCTGAGATTGTTTCCATTTTCTGCTGGATTCCTTCAGTCGGAACTGCACCCATCATTTATTTTAGAATTCTTCTTTCCAGAGCTTCCATTTTTTTAAGGCTATAGTTCATGGAGAGGCATTCACTGACCAAGAGGTCTTCCGTTTTTACGACAGTGTTATAAAGCCTTATTCGTGCCATTCCAGGAGTTGTACTTCTCGTTGTAGGTATACTTAATGGTAGTTTTAGATTTATGATTTTCAAGTTTCATGATTAGAGGCATGAGCTAAAACCAATATGCTGGTTTAGTGATCTCCATATCTCGAGTTCGAGTCATTTATGATAGTATGTATCAGGAAACCCAGCCCTTGGGTTCTCCAGTTCTCCAAACAGTTTGACTCTTTTGAAAATAAAGTACAAAACTTATTCGTGGAAATATCAATAAAAAACTGACGACTAGCTAAATTACAAAAAAAAAAAACTACAACCGATGAAAAAGTTCTTAGCTTAAGTAGAAGGAAAATACTGTTTCTTGTGTTGGGAGGTGATTCGTCACGGTCAACCGCCAGGTTTTACCCTCAATTAAGGGTATCCACTTTATAAAGGGTGTACGAGGCCAAATACGGTCTGTAGATTGCACATCCATGGCTGCTAATAAAACAATTATTATCCGCTATGTTATTTAAAAAAAATTATCTGCCACGACCGGGCTGAGGCTGAGCTACCACACTAAACGGTACATAAGCCTCAAACGAACCAAATTTTGATTTTATAAAGAAAACGAGGGATTGCATGGATACTAAAAACCTTTTCATATATCAAGAAACGTGTATTTCAAGATATCGTGGCTTCTAAATATGAACAATGAACGATCAGATTTCCCCATCCCTTAAATAGGAAAATGAACGCAGAGAGGAGATTACTGGAGGGGGGAAGGACTCCTTTAGGAGGAGGGAGGGGCTCCTTTAAGGGTGGGGGGCGCAGGAAGAAGCTATCGGTCGGGAGAAGGAGCCTATTATCCTTTCATCCTTAGCTCCAGATATTTCTTCAGCTTAACTAAGCCTCCACTTCTTCTTATCTACGTGTCTTCTATCCTTTCCTCTCGCACCTCCTCGCACCACCTTCCTAGCGCTATCTCTATACCAGAATGCTTTCTTATCCTTAAGAATGTAAGCCTTGAAGAATGGATTAACATAAACTGAATTAAAATGAAAACATACATTTAATTATACGTCTGTTGCCCCTGTGAATATCATAATGAGTTGATGGTACTGAGGGAATGGGAATCTAGTAGTTAACTTGTAAGGAAGATATATATTCATTGTGCTACAGAATGGATATAACATAGATATTTAATATTATTATATATAACTGTATATACTGTTATTTGGACAACGGCTGTGCAGGGAGGTGATTTGTCCTAAATCACGCTCAACCCCAGACCCCCCTTATTTTGTGTACCCACTTTTAAGAGACCGGGTGAGCCCCAGGAAGGTCCTAGATCCTACAGGATCCATCTTCGGCTGCTAATATAAGTCTGGCAGTGAGCGGGATTTGAAAGCAGGAACTTCAGCAGGGCAACTCTTTCTGATATGAATTAACAGTGTAGACTTATTAACCATAGGGCAATATACAGAAGTCAGGAACAGAGGCTTTGTGATTCGCCAATTTTTAAAAATATTTATAATTTAACTGCTCGATCATAACAATATCTTCTATATCCTCTTCATCCGGTGGTACTGCTTCGTCTTGGCTGTCATACGAGTTACATTCCAAAACACTTATTTGTTCCTCTGTCTGGCTTAGTAGTCCTTGGAAATAATTCCTCCATCTCACTTGGACGTCCGTCTCCAGCACCAGTAGTTTCCCCTCCTCATTTTTCACCATGCTCCTTCTAGAGCAGTAACTGGTTTTACACTCCTCCACTCCTTTAAAAAAATTTTTGGTATCATTGCTCCTTCTTGAGTTTTCGATATCTTTTACCATATGCAATGCCAGTTTTTATTTACTGTCGGTCTAATCTAGAATGTTTTTAAGCCAAGAAACTTGTTTTTTTTTTTTATTTCGCCTCTATTTTTCAGCTGATAATCCGCTGCAAGCTCCAATAACGATTTCCCATCAATACGTGGCCATGATAGAACATTTTTCTTATTAATTAGTCTTAAAAGATTCTCTATTGTTGTTGGCTCTTTTTAACATTTATTGGTTAGTTATGCTTAATGACAAACGTATTCTGAACATTGTTGTTAACTTTAATGTAAATGCTTCTGCTTAAACGACAGCACCGACGAAGTATAACACTTAACCATTCTTGGCTTTAATTGCCTGAGGCAATTAATAAATGTATTACAGGGAGCGGAGTGGGTCAGTGGCAGAGCACTGAGTTGCCATGCCGGAAATCCTGGTTCAAATCCCACTGCGGGCAAGACTTTTATTTAGTCTGTTTGCAGCGGGAGATGGATCATATGGGATCTAGAACTCTCATTGGGCTCACCCAGTCTCTTTAAAATTTTGTAAAAATAAGGGGGGATTCTGACAGTTGAGCGTGACCTAGGACAAGTCACCTTCTTTCAGAACCGTTGTCCATGAAACAGTACTGTATCTACCATGTACTGAACGCCAGACCGGTTCACGGGTTGCAGTGGTACAGGTTTTTTTATTATAAGGGCAGGGTTAATAAGCTCTTCATTCCGAGTTCAAGACCTTGCTGAGTTAGATGGATTATTTATTCTTTTACAGCCATGAATCGACTCATTCGGATCTTGGGACACTCCAAGGGCTCACCCAGTTTCTCTGAAGTATCATGTATTCTCTCAGTTGATAATTGCTACTTGAAATCTCTTGTGGAAAACGATTCTGATTAAGATTGATGATTTTATTATTCCCAGCAGGTCTCGAATATCTTTGAACCAGGGGATTCTTCTTTGTACTGCAATACGCTTACAATCTACTTTTCTTTCAATCTCAAACAGTAACACTTCGTACTTTGTGTTTCTCTCTTTAATCAGTGATAAGCTTCCAAGTGGTAATCACATCATTACTCTATAAAGTGAGTAGCCGTAGATTGGGGGAAGCTTTGCAGTTGAGCATGATTCAGGTCAAATCCCCTCCTTGCACAATAGTTGACTTGGAAATAGCCCGATACCTACCAAATACTAATCCCTATACCCTTTATTAATGGTACCGATATTTTTTTAAAATTAAAAAATGCCGGAGCATTCGAAAAACATTCCATGTCATGAATGCTACTAAAACTTCGAAAGCGTTTTAGAACTTGCCTAATATCGAATACGGGGACCGTGTTGAATAATTAATAATATTTAGACCTTTCCAAGAGTTTTCTAAAATAGGGCGTATATATTCATAGTTTTTACTAAGCAGCGTAATGTAAAGAAAGATGGGATAATTTAGAATTATGTTTATCCCGGAATTACTTTACCAAATCACTGGATTTTAGTTGAATAGTCGGTAAGAGCAGTTTAACACGATTTACTTAATTAACGTCCTAAATAGAGTCTCATTTTAATTATATTTAATATCATAAAATTATACAACGATAACTCTTTTCTTTAATTTTTCTTTTAAAATTTATATATTTTAAATTTATTATATATATATTTTTTTAATTATTTATTTCTAATATATGAGAAGCGAGGGGATGGTTGACTGGAAAGTAGACATAAGGAAGAAAATAGTTGGGGGTGCAGTCAAATGAAAACACTAAATATATCAAATGTTTTCATTTGACTGCACCCCAACTATTTTCTTCCTTATTTCTAATATAATTTGTTACAATTTACAAAAGTAATATGCTGTACCAAACAGACCAGTATCAAACTCAAAAACTTAATAGACTAATTTAAATGTATCTATAAAGATTCACATATACAATGAAAGAAAAAAATACAAAAAAAAAACTTTCAGCAGTTATATTTTAATCGGGTTTCCGATTTCAAGTGGATCAAACGTTTTTAACTTTTAACGAAACATGCCTGCTCACTCCATACACATCGCCCGCACTTCCTCAGTCCTGTCAGTCAGTGTCCAGCCGTGAAGGAAACTCCCCATTTTTACAATGTTCAAACTCGAGTACCGTACGGTTATTAAATTCTTTTGTATAGAGGGTCTTACTCCTGCCCAAATTAAAGAGCGCTTGGATTGTTTATACGGGCTATAATGTATGATGTATATATACCCCCTCGTATTCCACAGTGAAAGAATGGGCAAAATTATTTAAGTCAGGGAGAGAACGTCTGGAAGATGGCCAGCGTCCCGTCGCACATTGGAAGCTGTCACTTCTGAAACAATCCAACTTGAAAACCACGGAAATAGCAGCGAGGTTGGGGCTTTCAAAAACAAGGGTTTTGAGGATCAACAAAGAACATTTGCATATGAACAAGGTCAGTGCAAGATGAGTTCGAAATTCTTTTCCATTTCCAAGGCCGCTATGAAGGACTGTGGATTCCAAGAAATTTCTCATCTACCCTACAGCCCAGACTTGGCCCCTAGCGACTTGAAGACCGACGAAGAGCTCCAAGCAGCAGTGGAAGACAATTTTTTTTACAAAGAAGTCAATTTTTTTTTTCATGGTATAGAAATGTTGCCAAAGCGTTTTATTATGTGTGTTGAACTTGGAGGATAATATATTGAAAAACAGTAAGCTCAGTTTTTTCTTTCACCTTTCCTTCTATCCCAGGCCGGTAACATTTGGACCTTACTACGTATATAAATTTCCCATAATTACATTATTTTTTTCATACTAAAATTAACAATTATTTTCATTTTCGAATATTAAAAAAGAAACGATGAAAAGTTTAAACACATTTTGACTCAACTGGAAGTGACAACCTGCGGAAATGATACCCATTTAATTTATTTTATAAATTTCAATTGTATTTTTACAATCTCAGTTGGAGCTTTTTTTTCTCAAGGTATAATTATCAATCTTCAGTTTTATTCGAATTAAGAAGGAAATTCTTATATTATTTGATACCAATGTTTTTATAATTATTTTTGGTAATTATTCCGCAGGTTGTCGCGTGGTTGAATGACAAGAAGTTTTAAATTTATATTCGTTTCCTTATAATTTTTTCCAAAAATTCAAGTAATCGTGAGCTTTGTCCGGAAAAGAAATTGTAATTATTGGAATGTGTATACTTAATCATTGAATCTAGAAAGGAATGTTTCAACAAACATATATCATCTATACTACGAACTCATAATTACATTATCTTTTCCATACTAAACGATCACGATTACTTGTATTTTTGGAAAATATTGAAATGAAACGAATGAAAATTGAAAACCTGTTATAAGTTAACTAGAAGCGACAACCTGCGGAAACAGAAACCTTATTTTTAATAATTGCTAGATTGTTAAGTGTTAGCAAGGAATTAAAGTTTTTTTAATAAAGGAAATGAGACTTAATGACTTCTTGTAGACCCGCTTTTTCTCTAATATTGGTGAAAACTGAATTTCATTATATAACGTATTTCATCTCACCTCTATAATATGTCAAGACAAAATGCTTGAAGTGTAAGATAAAAAATGTATTTATTGTTGAATGGACTTTACATGACTTATAAAAATAGGTTCTGCAAGATAGCCTAGCGACTATGGCCTAACACTATAGAAATAAACTACCTTACTGGCTACTCTATTCTCTCCCTATCATCTTCTATGTGCTTTTTATAATACTTCTGAGGCAGTATACATACATATAAAAAAGGATGTAAGCATACAACAGTGGCTATAAGGAACCAATACCATATTTTTCTGGGATATAAACCCATTTTATAAAAATAATTACTTCGGTATGAAGCCATTAGTAGGCACAAATTAGGTATTTGTATAGTTTTCAGCTTGTTCTGAGGGATCAAGAAACTGCAAGAAATTATAATTTTAAAACCTCACAGCTTTCCAATCCATAAAGGTATTTAAATTATTTAGTAAATTTTGCACATTTCCTTTTCTTTTTGCTAAATATAGTACATATAATTAAAATCACTGTTTGATATCTAATATATCCAATCCACGACTTTATTACTACGTTTAATCATGTAAAAAAATAAGGTATCAGTTCCGCAGGTTGTAGCTTCGAGTTGAGTTACAATAAGTTTTAACTGTTTATTCGTTTCATTTCATTTTTATTATTTTCCAAAAAATAAAAACTGTCATTAGCTTTAGTGTGGAAAAGAGAATGTAATTATGGGTAACGAGTAGATTTTGGTAATCATTTCATCAAGAAATAAACGTTTAAACAAACATTTGGAAGTATATATGATATAAGTTCGTTAAAACGTTAATTTTTTTATTAAATTATTGCCGAAGTAAACACATTTCCCATAATTAAATTCTTTTTTACATACTAAAACTCGTGATTATTTGTATTTTTGGAGAATTTAAAAAAGAAAACGAATGAACAGTTAAAACTTGTGATTCTACTCGAAGCGACAACCTGCGGAACAGATACCCAAATTAATGCAGTGTTTATCTTCGAAATATAAATGAGGTTGATTGTCTTTTTCAATTTTTGTTATTTCATCTTCGAATTATCGATATTTTAGATACGTATAATGATTTTATAAATTTGTTTAATTGGAAATATAAATTCAAATGGTTCTATTAAATGTGATTTTTAATTTTAAATATATTCTAAATAGCCAATTAATGTAGTTTTCATCTTCGAAGTACAATAAATGAGGTAATAATTCACTTTTTTAATTTTTATTATTTCCTGGTTGAATTATCGATCTTTTTATAGACACTGGAGAATTTATATCGATTTTTAAAGTTTTACTTACTATCAAGTTCAATTAAGTGTAATTTTTAAATTTTAATATATTCTAAAGATTTTCCGAGCTCTGAACATTGGACTCGACAAGTCGATGCAGGTTCGTACTTAGTACCTCGTGGCCAGTGTAGATCGAGCAATGAAGCGATGAACATGTGAATAACTTTATAGTTATTGCTAATATATTGAGTTTATTCAATCCAACATTTTATCTTTATGTTTCATTATACAAGAAATAGATGAAGTTTTACATCTTCTAAGTGCAAGTAAGGTAATAATTCACTTTTTTTAATAACTATTATTTCCAGTTTAATTTATCGATCTTTTTTAGACACTAGAGCATGAATATTGATTTGAATAGGTAATATAAGTTCAAGCAGTTCTATTAAATGTAATTTTTAAATTTGAATATATTCTGAGCAGCCAGTTTAGTTAAATTATTATAATTTTATAGTTACTGCTAATATATCGAGTTTATTCAACCTATGATTTTATTATTACATTTAACCATGTGTGTATAAAATATATGAAACTTTTATCTTCGAAGTATGTATAAATGAGGTAATAATTTAATTTTTCAATATTCATTATTTCCTTTTTGAATTATCGATCTTTTATAAACACTAGAGCATGAATTTAGATTTTAACGTTTTAATTTCTACCTCACATAACATTAAACGGTGCTATTAAGTGCAATTTTTAAATTAAAATATATTCCGAGCAGCTGTTTTAGTTTCCTTACTTTGAACATTGAACTCGACAGGTCTGTACAGGTTCATACCTGGTTCCTCGTGGCCAGTGTAGATCGAGCTCTGAACCGATGAACATGTGAATAATTTTATAGTTTTCGCAAATATATCAACTTTATTCAATCCAAGATTTTATTTGTATGTATAATTATACAAGAAATTAATGCAGTGTTCGTGTTTTAAGTATAAATGAGGTAATAATTGAATTTTTCAATAGTTATTATTTTCCGTTTAATTTATCGATCTTTTTTAGACACTAGAGCATGTATAATGGTTTAATACGGGTTTTAATTGTAGATATAAATTAAAATAATATCATAAACTGTAATTTTTAAATTGAAACATATTCTGTACAGTCATTTTAGTTTAATTGTTGGAAATAATGTTATAGTTATTCCTAATATAGCGAGTTTATGCAACCAATGATTACATATTAAATTTAATCATGTATAAAATATGTGAAATTTTTATCTTCGAAATATAAATGAGGCAATTTTTCAATATCCATTATTTCCTTTTTGAATTATCGATATTTTATGGATAATAGATCATTTTTAAAGATTTTATTCATTTTTAATAGTTGATATAAATTAAAATAGTTCCATTAAGTGTAATTTTTAAATTAAAATATATTCCGAGCAGCTATTTTAGTTTCCTTACTTTGAACATTGAACTCGACAGGTCTCTACAGGTTCGTACCTGGTGCCTCGTGGCCAGTGTAGATCGAGCTCTGAACCGATGAACATGTGAATAGTTTTCGCAAATATATCAACTTTATTCAATCCAAGATTTTATTTGTATGTATAATTATGCAAGAAATTAATGCAGTGTTCGTGTTTTAAGTATAAATGAGGTAATAATTGAATTTTTCAATAGTTATTATTTTCCGTTTAATTTATCGATCTTTTTTAGACACTAGAGCATGTATAATGATTTAATACGGGTTTTAATTGTAGATATAAATTAAAATAATTTCATAAACTGTAATTTTTAAATTGAAACATATTCTGAACAGTCATTTTAGTTTAATTATTGGAAATAATGTTATAGTTATTCCTAATATAGCGAGTTTATGCAACCAATAACTAATTATAGTTATTACATATTAAATTTAATCATGTATAAAATATGTGAAATTTTTATCTTCGAAATATAAATGAGGCAATTTTTCAATATCCATTATTTCCTTTTTGAATTATCGATATTTTATGGATAATAGATCATTTTTAAAGATTTTATTCATTTTTAATAGTTGATATAAATTAAAATAGTTCCATTAAGTGTAATTTTTAAATTAAAATATATTCCGAGCAGCTGTTTTAGTTTCCTTACTTTGAACATTGAACTCGACAGGTCTCTACAGGTTCGTACCTGGTGCCTCGTGGCCAGTGTAGATCGAGCTCTGAACCGATGAACATGTGAATAATTTTCGCAAATATATTAACTTGCTCTGATACAAATTACTTTTAGGTCCCATAATATGGCAATGGTTACGTAAAAATCAGTCATTGAAAATTTACAAACATTAATAATTTTTCATCTAATATATTTATTACTTTTCGTCATCGTGTGACAATTATTCGTAGTAATACATGATTGGCTTTTTAATGGTAGTAAAAAATAAAATTATTTTTTTACTTCTTAATATTGGTTTTTGTACCATAGCAAAATACATGATTACTATAAAGTAATAAATAATTAACAAATATTTATTTTAATCAGAGTGTTTTATTTTACAGGTTTGTGATATAGATCTAGCAAGACATTGTAGAGCGCGCGCTATTCGAAAGAAGTGAAATTCTCTTAATGTCACAAAGTGCCGAGCTACAGGTGAAGTGTCAAGTAAGTGACATTATAAGTAATTATATATTATTAGCATGAAGTAAATATTTAATTTAATGCGACTCTATAAAGTACTTTACATTAGTTTGTCTATTTAAAATTCACAAAACGTCACTATTAATTCTGCAGCCCCGGTGAATAAGTGGTTAAGTCGAATTTAGTGCAGAACGATTTAATTGTACTGAGGAAAGCATATCATTCTTGTACTACCTTTTGGAGTAGTCATATAAACTGTAACTCCTTTTTCAAGCCAAAGGCTTAAAACTTAGCCACTTATCCACTACAAGAATGACACGATTCCGCTTCCTTAGGTATAAGAACCTCGCTTTGGAAAAAAACTGACTTAACCACTTATCGAATAGAATTAACTTCGACAGAGCGGCTTTCTTAAGATACATTTTGTTTAAATATATTTTCTGAATAGTTTTATTTTCAATGAATAATTAATTAATATTTTTTCTTAATATTTTACAGGTGCCAGGATGTGATAGTGACTTGTGTTACTGCTGCAGTGGTAGGTAACCTGTACCATCAAGGATCTGGTATTTCTGCAGAGGAACTGCGAAGAGATTCCACGATTCGCTCGACGACGGAAGACTCCTCCCAGGAGGCGGAACGATTCGCTCTCTCGAGGACCTGGCAGGCAACCATCTGAAGCCCAGCTCTTTCCCTCACGTGTAATGAGGCGTTCTCGGTCTCGCAGGGTAGTCGAAAGTACGCGAGCCCAGAACTTCTGTGTTCGGGTCATCTCGGAACAGATCCACGGCCATCGGGATCCTCCGAGTCCTCAACTTCAGCGGACTCTTCCCTCCGGCTCTTTTCTTCTTTTCCCGGATTTTCCTTTCTTCTAACCGAGTCTTTCTGTCGAGGCTATTTCTACTCGATCAGATGTCGCCTTCTAACGGGAGATTCGAAGGAAGGGGAGATCGATGTATTCCGCGGTTCGTCGTGTTTGGGAACTCGAATCGCGTCATCGAAGCGATGTCACAACCGAGCAGTCTTCGTGTCACAGATGCACAGGAAGAAGAGCATCGTTCAACTGGCCCAAGTTGGTAACAGAAATGAGAACTTCGGTGGTTGAATTTTTTTAATATTATTATTTTAGGAACCATATTTCAGATAGTCCAGTCTGGGTCTATCTTAACCCCTACATGTCCCAAGTAATTTTTAATATCATAATTTTCACCAACCACCATTTTAAATTCACTCGAACTTTAGTTCCATCTACCTGGATATCTACTAGTAGATGTCTTTATAAAATTAATAAATATTATTTTCACAAACCCCAAACCCTTCAGAGCTATCTAATGCTCCGCACCCGGCCCAACATTGGCTTTTATTAGTTGCGGTTCAACGCCCCATTTTTCAGGAGCTAAAGGAAATCAAACCAGGTTAGATATAGTAGAGAGATATTAAATTTGAGGGATAATTTGGTTTGATATTTTGCTGGCGCCTGAGAATGGGCCTTGTCCTATACACTAATAGTTAAAAAGCCAATGATTCAAGAACTATCTCGTCATTTGTTTAAGATACCTATCTATTCAGTAGGCATGTGGATTAACGGATATTTTTAAATTTTGCACTGACTATATTTATTTATTTAAGCTATTATAGGTCCTTTAGCGAACATATTTTAAAATCGCGATTATACAGTGCAACAAATTCATAAAACTATTTATCTGATTCAGAATCTGTACCGTTTCTTTATTTAGATTCATCAAATTCTGTTCCAACTTCAGTCAGTTGTGCGATGTTCGTCTTCTTGGGTAACCATGACACGAAAATCGCTCAGCTAGCGACTTCACTTCGATAGCGCAGTTCGAATTCCCTACCCGGCGAATCGTTGAATACCTCAATCCCTTCTTCTTTAGACTCTTCCGTTAGGACGCAAGAGCTTTTCGAGTTGGAGTGGCTTCGAGAGGAAGGGTCGGTTTGGAGGGAAGAAAATTCGGGAAAGGGGGAGAGGCGCCGGTTGGAGCGATCCGAAGAGGTTGATGACTCGAAGGACGTCGGTGACGGTGGATCCCTTCCCTGCACGCGCCGAGTACCGGAGGGTTGGGTTCGAGTCCCTTCAACCACCCTGCAAGAGCGAGGGCCTCTCACTGCTCGCGAAAGATGAGACGGGCTTCAGGAGGTGGCTCGCCAGGTCCTCAGGAGTGCGGATCGTCCCGTCTCCCAAAAAGAGTCTTCTGTCGGCGAGCGGATCGTGGAATTTCTTCGAGCACCCTCCACAGAGTATCACATCCTTTATGGTACAGGTTATCTGGGTGGAGACAATGGGTGGAAGAAGGCTCGCATCAAGATGAAAACCAAGACGTTAAGCATCACCCATGAAGACCTACGCTGCACGAACAAGGTAAGCTATTTACTATACAAACATAGCATTGTATTATTTTTAAATGTTATTTTTATATGTTGCAGTAAACCTCCGATGGTTTCTATACCAAGCAGTTCATCCCAAATGAACCATTAATGATTGCCTCAGGCTATTGAAAAAGATATCAGGACTTTACAAAAAATGATTTAGAAAAATACTCTATAATCATACTATGGAATGGATATGAAGTATTTTAATCACTTCATAAACACATTGTACACATTTAAAAAAAAGAATGATAAAAACTTTATATATCCTTTATTTCCCTCTGTTCCTTCTAAATTGTTTCTAATGAGCGTTTTGAAATTTATTCAATGTTGGTATACACGGTAGTGTATGGTGGTGTCTTGTGCCAAGTACTAATGGCTTAATCATTGAGACAAGCAAACGACCTCTGGCAGGATCAACTGTAGGGTCTCTGGTATCTTTCAGAAAAACCTAAATAATTTTCTGAAAAATTAAAATCTAATATTTGTAGCTATTCGAACTAAAAAGTAGAAAATTAATATTACTCCAGAAAAAAACAAAGAACACGTGGTTACAGGCAGCCGAACAAAAGATTAGAATATGAATATTAATTTAGAAAAAAATTATAGAACACATGTTTATAGCCAGCCTAACTAAAAAGCAGAAAATAAATAAGTTTAAAAAAACACGCATAATAGGACACAAAACTAGAAAGTAGAAAATAAATTTAAGATAAGCATAGAACTACGAACAAAAAAAACCTAATTGTATCTTAAAAAAGCGAGAGATGGTTGATGTCAATTTCTGTAAATATTTTATTCATCGACATTGGTAACATTAGAGTCATTATGAAAAAATCTTTAAAAGAGTCCCACTCTGTTTTATGATAAACTGATTTTTTTTAAATATTTTTATTTTGAAGAGAAAAGATTTGTCTTGGCCGGGATTCTAACCCGGGTCGTCCGCATCTCTAGCGCGGTGCTTTAACCATCTCTTAAAAATCTTCTTAAAAATAGGGTACCCAAAATAAAGGTGAAAAACCTGGCGGTTGAGCGTGACCTAGGACAAGTCACCTCCTTCCAGAACTGTTGTCCATGAAACAGTACAGTCGCTACCATTCACGGGTCGTAGTGATACAGTTTTTTTTTCATTATTGCAATAAATCTGCAAGTTGAAACATGATGCAACTCGAAATAAATGACTTTATCTTTTAAAAAAATGTTGGAAATGGAAGAACTGATGACTCGTTCCTGAATTAAGCAGCTTCAACCAATACAGTTGCTACTGAAAGCTTTATGTCGTTGTTCTTTTGAAAGAGCGTTATCATAGATGGTAAGTGGTTTTCGCAGAGAAAAGGGAAGTTTAAAAAAGTTATCATAATAAAGTTTTATCAGTTTTATAACAAATGTATAGTTTTTACACTTATACCAATAGCGCAGAAAATAATCATTTCTGTCAAATAGTCCCTGAAATCTTTTTCTTTTAAGGTACCTTATTCTGTTTCTGACAATTATGGCATACTCATTTTTATCTTACATTACTTAATGAAAGAAGTACAAGCGCCAATTCCAGTATCTTCTTGATTGTGAGTATTACATTGAAAAATATTACAGTAAATTTTTATGGGTTGTTTTTAATTTATGCCATTTCCTTTTCTTTGGCATTGGAGGATCGTGAAATAGGCTAAGAAAGTAGTGTACCGAATTTAAAAATCGAAAAACGTACGTATTTTGAGTCAAAATTGGTGGGTTAATGGATGAATAAAAAGAAATTAATAAAAATTAATCTGCTATTATTAACACCAAAGGTGTTATTCTTTCGTTGGTTGATGTCATCCAGTTGTTAACGTTAGCTTTATTTGCATCATTCTCTACCCAACCTGCCCATCTTAATCTTAGCCTACCGACCTCTTGACGTCCCTGCAACTTTCTTGTCAACAACATCCTTGGGATGGCACTTGGTTGCATCCTAGCGACATGACTTGCCCGCCTAAGACGATTTAATTTTATCGATGTAGTGCTTTCTATATCGTTGAGCAGGTTATAATTATTTACATTTGTTCTTCGTCGCTGTTCCCCATAGTACATATTAACGGGACTAAAGATTCGTCGCAGTACTTTTCCTTCGAAAATTTGTACCTTTTTATCTTCCGACTTCGTGGTATTCCAAGTTTCGGGGCAGTAGGTAAGCACAGAGAGGATAGATTCTTATATACAGTTATCTTAAAACGCCTCGAAATTAATTTACTGGACATGATATTCCTCATTGGAAATTTGCAATTGTTGGCGGCCACTACTCAATTTTTTAATTTATGCTCCTATAAATAAACTACTATAATTGGTATATAATTTCAGGACTTTTTTCAGGACGAAGAACCTCGTAGATCTTCAGAACTCCGAAACCGTCACACCTCGTAGGGTGCCAAGTCAGTGGAACAAGTTCTAAGCATGCACTATGGCCCAGTCAAGCAATATTTAATTGATCAATTGATTCATATTGTTTCTTTTTCTATTACTTTAGACAAATTATATCAAAATATAAAATACCATAACTTTACAACTTTGAATATTACAATATAACTTTAAATTTTTCTAGATCTAGGCCATAGTCCTGCCCACTTTGGATATTGCATGCGCGTACAATTTTTTATACATATACACAACCAATGGACACGCACAACATACAACACATTATTTCTTTTATTGTTTTTTTAGCAAATGATGTTAATTTCAGAAACTTATTTAAATATTTAATTACATACAAATATTCAATTTTATTGAATAATTTCAAAAATTGCAATTCTTTTTCATTTGTATTGTATGCTAAAAACTGTTAGGTAGATTCGAAATATGTTGATTGTTTATAAAATTAATTGATTATTCATTATCATTTAATTCATTATTCTAAATTTATTATTTTAAAAGTAAATTATTCAAGTTTCAGACAGTAAATAGTTGAAATTAGGTAAGATAGGTCAAATCCTTAGCGGGCAGTGTTTTTTGCACGGCGCATGCGCGTGAAATTTATTTATTATATATCTACGGCAGCGACCTCTCACATATTGATACATTACAATAATTTAGATTTATTGCAATTAAGTTATTTTTTTAAATATTTGGTGATTAATTATTTTAATTTTTTTAAATACTTTTTATAAATATTTAATTTAAATTTTATTTCAATTAAATAATTTTTTATGTAGCTTAAATTTTCAATGAGTTTTTTAATATTTAATTAAAATTAAATGTCATATCATAATTGATTAAGGTTAATACTTTCATTCATTATTATTGAAGTGCTAAATTCATTTTTATTAATAATTGAAATTTAATTATATTTATTAGTTATAAAATTTATTATTTTAATGTGAGAGTTGAGGATCTTCAGGACCTTCAAGACTGCAGCTGCGGTCTCCACTCTCATTACACACCACAACACTTTTTTTATTCATGTTTAGTGAATTTGTAACTTGATCTTTATTTTAAATTTTAATTTATTAGTTTAATCTTCAATTTAATGTAAAAATTTAGAAATATTCTTATTTTTCAAGTTTTTGTAGATGAATTAGACATTTAAATAGATTTTTTTATTCTAATAAATATTTAAAGTAATTTTTCATTTATTCATTGTTTTAAATCATAGTGAATTAAACTTAAAATTGCATATTTTTAAGGATAATATTATAAAATAGCTAAATTTTATTTTTTTAAAATAATAAAACAATATTATACTTTAGGTACACATGAGAGCTGAGAGCAAGATCTTCGAAACTGTGAGTACAATTGCATGGAGTTTTGTTTGGTTTTTATTATTATATTTATATATTTAATATTTTATAACATCCTCAGAAGCTCTTCAAAAATGAAGGGGTCTGGGGCTTTTCAATTTTAATTTTTAAACCTACTGAAATTTAATTTTATTTAGTATGTATTTTGTATACTTTTTAATATTTACTTGAAATAGTTTTATTATTATTTTTCGGGACATTACGCCATCATCATATGTTGAACGAAAGCCAGGCTGAGTTAATCCTCAAAAATATCTCTCTCTACTATATCTAACTTAAGCTTGGGATTTAAAAGACCTGTGGTGTTGACATGATTTCCCAAAAATTACGAAATTAGTAAAAAATAAGACATAAGTAAGTAGGTTTAAAAAAATGCATGTAGGTTAAGATTCTAATTTAGGTTTATTCGTCGAATTTAGGCATATTCGTCGAATTTAGGTCTATTCGTCGAATTTAGGTTTATTCGTCGAATTTAGGTTTATTTGTCGAATTTAGGTTTATTCGTTGAATTTAGGTTTACTCTTATATATTAGGTAGGTTTACGTCCCATTACCCAATCTTCGTACGTCGAATACTACTAGATCTGATATGATCTATAGAAGTACCAAAATCTTCTAGACTTTATGTCTTGAAGATAGTAGGGTAGAATTGTGGACTAGGCCTATTGGGGATACCACATTAAAAAAAACGCACCGTTAGCACTCTACCTCCGCGGTGGTGTGGAAAGGAGTGCATTACTTTATTTAATGCATCAACTAATGAAAGGGTCTAGGATTGAGTTGATGGCAGTGTTTTGCTATATGTGACACTGTCTGGAACATTAGGAGTACCTTAATAAATAGGGCAGGGAGCGGAGTGGCTCAGTGGTAGAGCACTAAGTTGCCATGCCGGAAATCCTGGTTCTAATCCCGCTCCTGGCAAGACTTTTATTTAGTCTGTTTGCAGCCGGAGATTGATCATATAGGATCTAGGAACCTCCTTGGACTCACCCAGCCTCTATAAAATATGATAAATATAGGGTGCCCAAAATAAGGGGGTGGAGTCTGGCGGTTGTGCTTGACAAGTCACCTGCTTGCAGAACCGTTGTCCACGAAACAGTACAGTCTCTACCATGTACTGAACCCCAGACCTGTTCACGGGTTGTAGTTGTACAGGTTTTCTTTCTTTGTAAATAGTTTGATAAGTTACCTTGTAAATATGATCAGCACACGATAAATATAATGCCTTTCATTTAAATGAAAAAGGATCTTTATTTAATACCCAACTCCTGGTCAGTCTACTCTTAGGGTGGCATCCTATTTTATTATTTAAAATTATTCAGATCAAAGGCTGACTTTTTTTTTAGATCATCGCTTGAGCAGTGAAGCCAATATAGCAGTGTACTTTTCTAAAACAACGGTTGTGCAGGATAGTGATATGTGCCAGAACACTCTCGACCTCCAAGTTTCACCACCAAGAACAGATAGCTTTAATTAAATTTAATATAGCTTCATCCTATAAAAAAAATATCTTTGTTTTATGTAATGAATAAAGAATTTTAAGTTCTCTCCCACTCCCATTAAATAGCAAGATTATTGAACTATTAATCCCAACAAGAATTATAACTAAATAATTAGCCGCTAGATGTATTTGGCTTAAATATGACTATTATATAAATAATTATTAAAGGGGTTCCCGATATCCGACAAATGGTGAAACAATCTCTTTTTTGGAATTAATACAACTGTTTATTTAATTTTACAACTAGTTGCTTAAATCGTATAACTGTTTTTTACTGGTATTCTGTAGTTCAGATTGGGTTATTTTCTGGAATATAGTGTTATCCGAAAAATATTTCAAGATGACATTATTTCAATTTCATCAATTGTTAAATACAATAATTTAATATTAGGATGTACAAATTCAATATACGATAATTGACTATAATATTGCTCCAATGTACTTCGGTTCATAGTTGTGTCTACACCGAAAGGCAAGTACTGGGCTGGAACCTCCATGGACCTGGGGCATCCAATATTTGTGTCTACTTAAAATATATTTTTTAATTTATAAAACAAAAAAAAAAAACCCTGCACCACTACAACCCATTATGGGTCTGGGGCTCAGTACATGGTAGAGACTGTACTGTTTCATGGACAACGGTTCTGCAAGAAGGTGACTTGTCCTAGGCCACGCTCGACTGCCAGATTTTCCCCCCTTATTTTGGGTACCCTGTTTTTATAATATTTTATAGAGGCTGGGTGGGCCCCAGGAGGGTCCTAGATCCTATATGATCCATCTCCCGCTGCAAACAGACTAAATAAAAATCATGGCCTGCAGCGGGAATCGAACCAGGATTTCCGGCATGGCACCTCAGTACTCTACCACTTAAATTTATAAACTATACTGAAATAATAAACAAAATCTATTCTTCTTCTTGCTTGGGTTTCGGCCATCCAAAGACCACTTTCTCCTAACTGATTTCTCCGTTGAGCTTTAACCCATTACCGATCCATGGATTCTCCATGTTCTCGCCTCCTTTCTTCAGTTCACTTCTTGCCCGTTTTAAGTTATTTTCTTGGAAACTCCAGTAAGCCCCAAGCTCATCTTCAGAGGTTCGCGCACCCGAATATCGTCCGGTGAAAATCTTTGTCTACTTCAGTGAACCCATTGTTTTTCTTTCCATGAAAGTAAGTAAAGTATATCTATATGAGGAAGTAAGGAAACTATATCTACTTTCTTCATATTTATATATAAAATTCTTCTGTCCGTGTATACTTCTCCTAAACTATTAGACCTATTTTGATGAACTTTTTTCAAGTGCCTTTGAGAATGATTTTATTGTTTGTTGTAGTTAATAACCACAGTGTGTTTGATTTACATTGGATCCGGCTGGATAATTATTCTACACTATACTTTTAGTTATATTGGTGAAAACTTTTCAACGTTCCGGTTAAAATTATACTTAAAAAGTTCCTCAAAGTAATTCGTTGTTTATTTATTATAGGAAAATGCCACGACTTAAGTTAATTATTTGTTACTATTAATTACTAGTTTCGTTTATAGTTAACACATTTAAGTGACAGATATATTCATACGCAGCAATTAATAGGTCAAGTTTTGGTAGCTTGATATTATACGTCAGATATTTGAATGACATTTTTCTTACATATATGTTCATAAAATAATTACAACATTTAAAAAAAAAATGTTATATTCTTCGGATGTTAAATGTTTGAACAGGAAAATATCTGTTAGATAGTATTTTTAGAAATTCTTTGATTTTAAAGAATGACCATCATTGGATTTACTCTAACCGTTGGCTCAGTGCTTAACTTTATTGATGGGAACCCGAAGGAACCACATCATTCACTCCAAGAGAACCAATTCCAATGGAATCTCCTTTTATTGATTACCACCTTAAAATTGGTCCAGTGAAGAGTACGAATAAAAGTTGTTAAATGGTATATTGGTTTCCGTAGGTTATCTATCTGTATTTATTTTTCCAAAACCCCAATAAATAAATAATTTTAATGTGTATTTCTTCTTCTTATTTTGTTGCCTTGTTCTGTAATCTATTGCATTTTAAGGCATTCCGTGAGATATGTTACATTTGATTTTTTTAAACAATAACTACGATGACCTTGGGGCACACCAATTTTTTGAATTATCAACCTGCCAATATTTATTCAAATTTATATACGTATTTGCTCAGTGGATATTTTGGGAACGGAGTTTTCGCCCATTCCTCTCTCTTGGATATTGTGAATCCGATATATCCACTAGGGAAGAAAGTTTGGGTTGTGGAAATACATTCTGGAGTCTCTTATAACCACAGTTATATCTCACGTTCTGCAGAATGAATAAATTTCGAGATTTATTCCGAGCGTTCCACGTGATATTAAAAAACAGCTCTAGGAGACTAGGTTTAGTCAGAACGTTCTTATTAGATTGAGAAAAAAAATCCTTTATAGATACAGTTTATTAAACAATTTTATATTATTTATAAAAAAAATCTATACCACTTCAACTTGGATTCAGTACGTGGTAGAGACTGTTCTGTCTCTAGGACAACGGTTGTGCAAAGAGGTGATTCGTCCTGAATCACGCTCAACTGCCAGGTTTTTTTTTCAAATTAAGTGTACCCACTTCATAAATACTGAGTGAGCCCGAGGAGTGTTTCTAGACCCCACAGGGTCCGCCCCCGGCTGTTAACAGATTGATTAAATTATCTGCCATAGCCGGATTTGAACCTGGGACCTGACAACTCACCTACCACTGAACTACCCTCCTCCATTTTAATTATAACAAATGTTAATTTTATTTATTGAT
Organism: Troilus luridus; assembly: GCA_964056705.1. Taxonomy (NCBI): domain Eukaryota; kingdom Metazoa; phylum Arthropoda; class Insecta; order Hemiptera; family Pentatomidae; genus Troilus; species Troilus luridus. Next base: position 26,972,271 of record OZ057417.1, on the reverse strand, counting down.
TGAGAGTTGGCTTTTTCTCCAGTCAAATTTTATGGCATTTTTTTTTTCTAGGCCTTACTCATCTATCTTCATGAGATTTTTGGTTGTTCCTCATCTTCCTCCAGAAAACCAGTACATGATCATCGTTGGTATTCTTCTTTCTTCCATTCTCAGCAGGTGTCCAAACCTCTCTAATCTCTTGATGGGGATTTATTACAGAATGTTATCATGTATATCATATCTACCATTCCTACTCACGAACTATTGAGTAGCAATTCAGCCATAGTAATTCGGTCAGCTCTTCTCCAGAAGTCCATCTCAGCGATATGAGCTTTTCGTTGCTCCCTTTTCCTAATTTACATGACGGTTACTAAAACCAGGTCCCGAAGGGTTATGTAGGCAAGGAGCAATAGAACCTAAGAGGGGGAGTTATACCTGCAGAGGAGGGGGACAATCCTGAAAAGACACTAAAGGACAAGTTTGTTCACAGCAGAGTCCAAAGATGTCAAGACTCAAGAGATGCCCTACCCACAGACCTACCTGACGATGAAACCTAAAAGTTTTAACTACAGATATGTTTTAGTTTAATTATGTGTTATATAGCAAGATTAAATCTGAATCATTAGTTGTGATTTCTCAAGGTATGCAGTAATAGGAACCAAATGATAATAATAATAAGGCGACCCTGAAGGCTCGATGCCGAATCCAGCAATCTCAGCTAACATACCTCTGTCCACTCATCACTACCCAAACCAAAACCCGTCAGATCACTCTTAGCTCAATTCTACAGTCGGGACAGCGTTTAATTACTTCTTAAGAATTCGTTCCTTACCGATTCCCAGCAATTATATATGCCAATATAAATCTTAGAGACGCTATCACTTGAATAATATTTACCGGATGCATGTTTCGCAATAGCGTATTATGGAATCTTCTATATTCCCCTGTGGTCTCATCCTTTTTTGGACCTAATATTCTACGTTACACCTTATTCTCGCATACCTGAAGACGTTGTTCATCCTTTACCGTTAGCGGCCAAGTTTCACATCCGTAAAGAAGAGATTATAGTAATGTCGGAACCAAACTAACACCTATAAATTATATTTGTTTTGCATTGATTGAAATTTCTACTGTATACTGATTCAGCATATATTCATTACGACGTTATTGATATTTCTGTTAACGTATTAAGTTGACTGATTAGTAAAGTGGTAAACACACAAACAACCTGTGTAATAAAATCCAATCTAAAACAATTATTGGCTCTAAAGTCAATAATAAATTGTAGTAATTATCTTTAATAGTTACTCATGGCATCCCGAAATAAATAGAAGAACAAGTAGCCTCTTAAAGGACAGAATTGTAAATGTATCGATCAGTAATGTTAATGAACCATTTTCACGTTATTTAAACGTAGCAATATATATTTATACATGAAGACAAACGATTTATAAATATGTAATTTTATACATAAATAATGAATGTTTATTTTCTGTCTATATCCTCCTACTATTTCTTTCTTCTCCTTGACCCGGCCGCATCTTATTGACCTTAATTAAATGTATACTAAGACCCTTTACTCTTAGGCTAACAAAAAATGTTAGTTCCGAAGGGACGGAAGATGGAGCGACGAACACGAACTGACTAACAGGGGGAGATAAGGGAACTAAATGACAGCATCTGTCACCCGCTATCCTCCCATCAATTGCTCGGCTTAGCCCGCTCTAGCAGCTGCCATAATTAAATATAACCGCACAATCCTCGGCGATATATGTTCACTCGGCAAATTGCTAATGCTTCGTTGTCTCTTACGAGAGTCGGTCTCACAAGGTCCTAGTTCTGGGCACAACTATTATTTATAGAAGAAGTATATTGTAACAAACGGTTATTGTACATAAGTTATAATTAATGTCGTAATTTTAGTTATATATAATAAAATATTTTAATTAATGACAAGGAAAAACATTTTTTTTCCAAGAGGTTTCCTTCGAAAAAAATTTCATTTAATTTGCTTTTTCATTTTCTTGTGTCTTTTTTTATTTCTTCGTCCTTCAGAACATGGTCGTGCATACTTTCCTCAACTCCTTCTATCCATCTTTTTCGTGGTATTTTTCTCCGTTTCATCACTTCAGCACTCCAGTTGAAAATGAAATTGGGCCATTCTTCTGAAATGACCATACCATTCCAATCTTTGTTTCTTTATATTTTGGAGGACGTTTTGTTGAGTTTGCATTCGCTCTCTAATTTCGGGATTAGTCCCTCTTTCTAGTCTTGATACTCTGGCAGCTCTCCTCCAATAGTCCATCTGAATAGCAAGGCTTGTTTTCCTAGAGAAGCGATTATCGCCCATGTCTCTGTTCCAAATAGCAACATGCTTTCAATTATAGTCTCGTGGTATCTTTCATCACATTATTGCTCCAAAGTACCGAGTTTAGCATTCCAATTGATTTGTAGGTTATAATAAAAATTCATTATAAACTATAAAAAGAAAACGCAGTTTTTAACAATTTTAAACAGTTTTTAAAAATTAATATAAATAAATATTTTTACCACTTTCAATATAAAATAAAATAAACAACATTCATTATAAACTAAGAAAATAAAACACAACTTTTTTCTTTTCACAGATTCTTTTTATCCAGAGCTTCTTCTAATTCTAATAACCTTTCGTTTTCCCTTAGCGTTCTAGTATTTAAAATAGCTATATTTAAAACTGTCCGATAATTTCCTTTTTGTTACCTTACTCCGTTATTTTTTTTTGGCCGAATATTTCGATTCTTCCTTGCCATATCCGAACATTTACTTGTGCTCAGCTTGTTTCCCTCTACGTTTTTATTGGCATTTTTTTCGTTTATTCCAGTGTTTTCATCGACATTTATTTCCACTTGTCGTTTTTCCTTGTTTAAAAAATAGCGATAGAAGCCAATATGGTAGTTTATATCTGTATTGATAGCTTATAATCGATAGGCTATCTAGAACATTTGCTTATAAGCCATGTAATGTCCATTCCATTCAACAATACCTACACTTTTTATCTTAAGTTTCTCTCAAATTTTAGAAAAGAAGCAGGTTAACAAGTAGTGCTACAGTCTCATGTACTTTAAAAGACACTCACTCCTTACTCATACTTGACAATCGATCAATTTTTGAAAACAAATACCAATAATCCCTTATGGGGCTCACCTATATAAAATGGGTACCCGAAATGGGGGGAGGGAATTTGGCGGCCGAGCGTAATCTACTCCTAATCATCTTCCTGTACAATCGTTGTCATGAAACTGTTTTTAAAAACAGGAAAAGTGAATTTGCATTGCTTTAAATTAAGTACGAATTTCATAAGAAGGGCAAAGCATTATCGAATGAACAATAATATAAAAAGATAAATTTTTAAGCATATTTTAAAAGCAAATAATGTTCAGAGATCGCATCGCATCTTGAAACTTTCGTGCAAATTATTTAAAATGTTTTTCTAGTCTCAGGATCTATTTTTGATGCGACAGGAGCGAGATATCTCTCGCTGAGACAGGCTTCTACACTTAACCTAAATGTATGCTTTAAAAAATCAAACCTGCATTAGGAAACTGAGCAAAACTTAAATAATAAATAAGTTTTTGAAATAGAAGTATTACATAAGATAAAAAAAAAACTATCTGAAGCTATGATATAATTATTATTCTTGATAATTAATAATTGAATAATAATAATTATATAATTAATGTAACATATATATATATATATATATATATATATATATATATATATATATATATATATATATATAATAACACTGTTTCTATTGAAAATTCCTCCCTTATTTTGGAATTCCTTACCCTTTTCCATTCGTGAAGTTTCCTCTCTAACCTAATCTAAATGAGGCACCCTTTAATTGGAGGAAAAATTTTTGAGTTTTTTTTTTAAGAGTCATATTTTGAGCTGTATCATGTTTGAACTTGAAGTTTTATGGGTATAATGTGATAAGTTAAAATCAAGAAAGGTTTCAAACTTTTAAAAATGTTCTTATTATTAATAAAATAATTTCAACGCTATTATTACAATAGGAATACTTTGCTTTACCAATAACCAAATTTTAATTTTTTTTTATTCGGGCCAAATCACTCTTATGGGCTATAAAAATTTTGTTGTGGAAATTTACCGTACCATCCCTTTTTATGGGATATAGTACATTCCCGTTCTGGTGTTATGGGCTGTATTTAATGAAATAAATATATGTCGAGTAAATGATCAGTGAACGAAAAAGCTAAAATATAAATCACTTAACCGTGGAGCCATTGACAGTAACAGTTGAAGGCGCGCGCGGAACTTAGTTCTATGGAATAGGGAATTGAAATTTACAATGTAATCATTTACAAATTAGTTTTATTATGTAAAATACAATATAATTTTTTAATATACCGTCTTTCTAGCCTCAATATATTTATTGGTAAATAGCACAATATCGTCAATCATTTCTATTGTCTCCAAGGCCAAAAAAATGTCTAATTCAGATGATAAATTTCTAGTAAACCATGTCGGACCTGGTAATATTGTAACAATGTTTTTAGATTGTATAGCCGTAGGGTTTGATATCCACAAGGTATTTGAATCTCGGCCAATAAAAAAATTAAAGCCTAAATTTTCTACCAGCATAGTTTATTTTTATATTATCTACTTCAACGTTAGATTGTTAAGAGTTACTATCAAGTTCGAATTGTTAAATTAATTCATCTTCTCCCTCACTATTATCCGAGAAATCAAAATTTTCGCCATCAGATTCATCACTGAGCTGCCCTAAAAGTGCCATAATTTCATCTGGTTCTCCGATCAATTTCTCAGTCCAATAAATATTGATGACATTATAATTAACAATAGTTTGCACTATATGCTAAAATACTTTAATTTAGTAGGATAATAATTTCAAGAAACGTTTAATCAAATATAAAAGTAATGATAATGTACTTACATTACAAGCGCGGGAGGTACGGAGTTCCGCAATTAGGAGATGGCTGGACAAATTCTCACTAACGACTGACTAGAAACTAATCAACGAACTACAGGCTCATTATTGATCAAGAAGGCATAGGTAACGAATACATCTCACGACAGGAACCATCAGGTGTTATGGATCCTGTTGAGACACGTTTAACAAGAAATGCGATCCCGAGTGCCGCCGCGCGCCCCCTCCAGGGTTAAACAGTCTAAGCAATTCCTAGTTGTAATAGCAGAAAAGGAACTTCTTACTATTAGTAATTATTAAGACATCTATTTAACTTTGGGTGGTGATATATCTGTGAATACCATATGTCTTATCTGCGAATGAATCACATACTTCTTGGCGGTAGGCTTGCTGCATTGCTTCTTACTCGGCTTGCTGTCTGCTGAGGGTTTTTGTATTGCATGGTAAAGTGATGATAGACTTGGAAATAATTAAAATGCACACATGTGTCTGGTACTTGAATTTGTTCCAGTATGCATTGCCCCAGTTGCATCCCTAGGCAAAATAGAAATAACTCTAATTAGACCTCTTCTATGGTAAAGAGTTAGAGCAGTCAGAAATAAGAATTGTTGCTGTACACAAAACAAAATGTGAACGTTTACGGAAATAATAGAACTAAATGAGATAATATATACATACATACATATATGGCTCTACATCCCACGTGGGGACAAGGCCTCCCATCATCATCAAACGCCACTCATCTCTGTTCATAGCTGCTGCTCTCCAGTTACGGATCCGTAAGATGGTCCGAGCGTCCGCAGCCACACCATCCGCCCATCGGAGCATCGGCCATCCCTTCTTGTTCCATGCACATTTTCTTGAAGTAGTTTTTTAGGGACTTCATTTGTTCCCATACATGCGATGTGTCCTGCCCATCGTAGCCTGTTCACCTTGATAAACCTTATAATGTCGGCATCTTTATATGGTCCAGTTATTTCTAAGTTCGACCGTTGCCTCCACGTGTTATTGTGAAATACTGCTCAATAGATTCTCCGTGATATTTTTCGCCCAAACCTCATTATAGCGAGTTCTTGTGCTTTTGTATTCTTGTGTAGTTTTGCTTCATAATATATGAAGCAAGATAATTTATATTAATTTAATAGAGAAGCTAGAATCTGCTAAGATAGAAACTCGAACATTTAGGATATGACACGCTGAAGTCCAATACCACATTACCTACCATAAGGAAATGACAAAATGGTAAATGAGTTTTATTACTCAGGTTGGGTTCACCTTCTTATCTTCATAGCTAATAGCCAGTATTCGCCACCATACGGCGAGGGGGTTCCACCATATCGTGGTACTTGAAGGTACTTTGGAGTACTCAGGAGATAAAGATAAGGTGGAAATATGTCTTATCTTGCCAAGCATGAGCTTAGGGGGGTCTCTGTATATTTAAACGAAAGAGGAGTTATGGAGAAAAAATAACAATCGGAGGAAAACACCATATCAATAACATAATAACAATAATGATAATTACTCCTTAAAAAGTTATTAGGTAAGTTGCACCGCGGGTGTGGCAGGGATAGCACGATCCAAAGTAATGTATAGTTAATAAAAGATATTAAAATACCTTCAATGCTATTTATAGAATAATATATAAGTATCCTCTCTGTAATGATCATCCTCAATTTACGGTGGAATATTCAGGCAATTATGACTCAGCATTCCTTATCTAGTACACATCCTTTTGAGCAAGTCGATATGATATTATTAGCAGAAAACTTCAATTCAGAGAATACTTTTTAAGTTTTACTAATAAAGAACACAATAAAGCTAAAGTAATCCCTGATAGTTTTAGGATTTCAGATTTCTACGAATATATTCATTTTGACCACTACTCCATTTTGAATAGATTCTTTCGAATAGTCACTATTTTTTTTTTTAAGGAATGACAGGGTAGATAGGTTTAGAAATTACACAGTCTCTAATATGTATTTAACTCAGGACCATGATGGGATGTACTGCTACAGGATTTTTTTTAAAACTATTTTATTATTATTATTTACCCATTTTATCGTATTCTCTATTAAATCATAAGTGATTATTTAGAGTTATTTCTTACACGATAACTTTCATTTGATTTAAATTCATCCTTTGGGCCACATAAACAATGTTTAATAGTTATTAGATCGAGGAGTATGGTGATATATTATTGATGAAAAGTACAAATCTTTCTATAATTATAATATATGTAAGGAAGAAAATAGTTGGGGTGCAGTCAAATAAAACACTAAATAAGTGGTTACTTATTTTAATTACGTGCCGACGTTTCGACCCACTTTGTGGGTCATCTTCAGGGCTAAGAAAGAAAAACAGACAAAATAACAGAACTATAAAAATACATTGCAGACTAAGTATATGATAAATAAGAAAAATATATATGTAGAGTGGTAGAATTTTAGAACAAAAGTGAGGGATATATATGAATAAAAAATTACAGAGAAAATGTACACAACGGTGGTGATGCCAATAAGATTTTTTTACAAAGACAAAGGAAGGAAGTAAACAGAAAGTATTTAAAAAGAAAAAGTATAAACATCAGAGGTCAGAAGTATAATTGTGGAAAAGGTAGTAGAATATATATAAAAAACTATAAAATGTAAGAAAATAGACTCCTGGGGAGTTTGCATAAGTAACATGAAAGAATGTATAGCCAAAATGATATTAAAGAGTAAATAAAGGGAAAATAACAGTAGCAAGTCAAGATATAAATATAGAGTATAACAGTTTTTTATAATTATAATAAATAAATTACAGTTGATTTTGAGGTCAAATAAGTGTGTGATCTTAATGAACATTAACCTCTGACACACAAAATGCTTTTTCACTACTAGCACCTGAATATGAGAATATTAAAATATTTAAACGCCAACGAAAGGTTATTTTTACATTTATTGACTGAACTTCAAGAACAAAAAAAAAATATAAACAGTCGTGAAAAATACATAGCAATAAATAAATGTATAATGCCCATATTTCATATTGTGTCAGCTGTGTATGTATTTTACTGCAGTGCATACATATTTGATGCTTTATCTGTTGTGTTGATATTTTATATTTGATCTGTTCTGTGCATATTTTATGCTGAGTCTCTTGTGTGAATACGTTATATTTTATCATTTTTTTATTATTATTTATTGCGACAGCAATACATTTTTTTAGTATCAGGCAAAGCATCCTGACTTAGTTTTTTCTATACTCCCTTCATCTTTCTCCTTGTATTGTGTCTTTCTCTTCTGTCCTGTTTATTCTTGGTTTCTTCAATGCTTAATTCTCTGAATATCCAATCTACTTTTCTACCTTGCTTCCAAACATTTCATCTATATCTATTCGATCTATTTATACTTTTTCTACAGATCTGCTTTAACTTATCTATCCCATGGTTTACTTGATTTTTCGGCACTTATATATTAGCCGGTCTGCAGAGACTGTTATCAACATTTTTTTTATAACACGAATACTGATATTTTAGATACTGATAACACCAACCTTCTAATTCATGTTAATGGAAATTAAAATATACAAATTTTAATAATAATATGCTAATTCCAGCTCCCAATAGCCACGCCTTCTAATATAAATGCTTTCCCTACACTTTCGAAGAAAACATTTCTGTTTCTATCCTCGTCCAAATCCATTTGATGACACTTTCAAATAATTTCGTCTAAGGAATTATTCCGAACTCGTGCAAGTATTCGACAACTTCTTATTTTAAAGTCGGCTATTTCTAAAGTGTTATTCTGTTAATTTTATAATTGGCAATAAAAAAAATGATGCAAATTCAATTTAATAAACAATACAGTAATTCGAATAGACAATAAACAAAATTAACAAGACAATAAAAAAAATAATACAGAAAACAATATTTTAAGGCACACACAAATAACTCAAATAAGATGATTGATAAGAAAAGGTTTCACGAGATAAGGAGGTAGGCTTCATGCTAATACAAAAGTTCTATTGCAGAGTTTTGTTCTAAATCAATATAATTTAAATCGTCGCATTCTCACATCGCTATCTTTTTTAGTTAACTTTGTACCTATAATCAGAATTTTTTACATGATATATATATATATATATATATATATATATATATATATATATATAATATTTTGATGTGTTAAAGGGGAAAAAAAATGTAGGTCAGAAGAAGGCTGGACGTTGGCAGGTGTGAGAGGCGATGAAGCACTTCAACTGCACATCACTAGCGATATTCCCGGACTGGCTTCCCACTGGGTCGGCTTCACTCTTTCAAATACTTCTAGCATCTTATTGGAAAATATCTTGTTCAAAAATGTATAATTTAAATTAAAAATTTTACCTGTAATAATAAATATACGTCACATTATGGTGCTATGACTAAGGCTACACCGATCCGGTGTGATACGATGAAACGTCGTTAGCAAACCAAATGACTGAAATATGTCGAGAGTTATAACATTTGATTCTTTAAATTTATAAAATTAAGATTATTTATTAATTATTTTTAATACATTTATATTTTACTATAATGTATAGTAAAATATGAATAATGTATACACCCCAGCATCGTATGTGATAGAATCACGTCGCACTGAATCGGATTCAATGTAGGTGTAGCCTAATAGGACAATGCTACAGAGGTTATCCTAAAGTTTGCCTATCCTAGTGTAATTAGGATAGGGATCTTTAACGAGCACTTGACATCGTACAAGCTCGTTACCCCATTTTACGTTCCTTACGAAGGAGGGTATAGCTGAGGATATTTTACTCCCATTAAAAAACCCTAAGGCCATATGCCGGGCAGCGAACCCGCGATCTTGGGCATAGAAGGATGTTATGCTTATCATTACACCATAGGTGATATGATATTACCGTCCCGTGAGGGTAGTGTTGTAGATAAGGTCACAATTTAGTAGTTGATTTATCACATTGCAATCTCATGAATAGTCACTGAGCGAGCATGAGGTTGAACTAATCTGTACCATAATCCATATACACTGGAATATGAAGATTTACACATAATATACATTAAAAAACCTGTACCACTACCACTCGTGAACGGGTCTGGGGTTCTGTACGTTTTAGAGACTGTACTGTTTCATTGAAAACGGTTGTGCAGGGTGGTGATTTGTCTTAGATCACGCTCAAGTGCCAGATTTTCACCTCTTATATTGGGTACCCCCTTTATAGAGGCTGAGTGAGCCCCAGGAGGGTCCTAGATTCCATACGGTCCATCTCGGGCTGCTAACAGACTAAGTAAAACCATTTTCGGAATGGCAACTCAGTGCTCTACAACTATACCACTCCGCCCCCCGCTTCGTATACATACATATTATTTTTTTTAACAAATGTTCCAGAAACGAAAAGCAGACGAGTTCAATCTTTCTTAGAGTTCTTCTTCTTTCCCAATATTTCTTCATCCTCTCTCTGAAGGTCTTCCTTCTTTCTTCCGTCCATATTGGTCGTTATGGTTCTGATTCCACTTTCTCTTGAGTGAATTTCCCCTTGCTAATATTATTTCTGAATGTATCTATATCCATACATATTTTCGCATCAATAATTTTTCCTTTAGCCAAATCTTTCTTAACCAAAACTTAAATCACCCAGACATTTAGTTAATCTGTTTTCAGCTAACCGCTTTAGTTTTCCATAGATCTTCAGTCGCCTCTTTCTAATCTCCATATCGACGATTGATATTTGTTTCGTTCAATCAGTACTTGTGTATGTCGTGACCCTAAATTTTTTCTCAACTTCTAGTAGCTCTAGTTTTCGGTTCAATAAAATTAACTCGCATCCGGGCGATTGTTTTAATTACTCTATTGTAACAAATCACTCATACAAAACGGGTTGTGGCTGAAATATCTTATAAACGTAAAAAAAAAGGAGAGGAAAGATGTAAAAACATACCAATCTATAAATAAAATTAAAACTGTCTTCAATTTCTGAAAGCGAACTCGATTAATTAATGAGGCAATCGTTGATTGGAGATATCCCGAGAAATGTACAGAATATTCGGGGCTGAGATCAATATCAGAATACTCTCCAATAAGCAGAAGTTATTTATCATTTGCTGACGTTCCGGGCTAACTTTTAGGCCATCATGAGGACAAGGAAAAACAAGATATGCGGTAAAGTAGAGCAGAAAAAGGAAATTCAGGAATTTCGATTGATCTAAAGTTTATTTTGACCTTATTTGAATTTTAACCAGTCAACAAAATATGTATAGACTTTTTCATTATCCAATTCTGTCTCAAGATCATTCAGAGTAGAGTTATATGCCTATTTGTATCTCTTTTCCCAATCTGCTGGTGTTCCTCAAGGGAGTAACCTCCGCCTCATCCTCTTCACAGTTTCTACAGCTGACATCCTAACCCATCCTAACACTATCCTTACCATATATACTGATGATACATCTTTATTATCATCAACATTAATCCAGTTATTTCAACTCAAACTCTTTAATTCCTTTTGAGTAGTGTTAAAACAGGAGGATACAAATAAATTTCCATTATTTGTCGTAAACCAAAGACGTCCTGTTCCCCAGTATCCTTTAATAATATCTTACTGATTCCTGTAGGATGGAACCGATACTTAGGACAAACGTTGGAATCCTCATACTAGACAGAAACAGCTAGAAACGGCTCATAGTTTCAGGCTACTTCCACAGTGACAAGACAATCGCTCTAAGCTCCCAATTAATTACAAAAGACTACTATTATAATATTTGACTATTATAATACCCATTTGGACTTACGGAGTAGAGCTTTTGGTCTCCGCTGAGCAATCGAATTCCTCTCCTACCAAACCTTACAATTCAAAATCCTCATTGTTCCTTACTTTGTTACGAATAAAGCCATCCATAATGACCTTAATGTCCCATTTGTTGCTGATTTGGCCCTAATCCGTTTCATGAAAAATTCCCACTCAAATCAGCCTCTTCAAATTCCGATAATCATCTGAGGCGTCAGAAAATAAGATGGCCTCGTGACCTAGGTTGACTTGGTTATTTGATTTAGGTACCTGTAAGTGGTTTCTCTAGTTGTCTTTATCTAGTGCAATCGTCTATCATTCATTAAATTTATTTTGTTGTTTTATAATAGTACACTTATAAGTTTCAATTAGAATATTTAAAAACAAATCTTATTTCTTAGAGCTAAATAGAAAATTTAGGTTTTTTAATGACACATTTCGGTCAAAAATAGTATTTTAATCCATGTAATAATCAGAACATCCATTAATTATATCACCACAACAATAAACATGTACAACGAATGGTGGTGAAGTTGTTCGTACGGAACGTGGCCTGAATACAGTACTGTGATTGGCTCCACTGGGCTTGCCCGTGTTTGAAACTAACCGGTTGTCACGTAGGTATGATGTCACGTATTCAAATGAATTTTTTATTCATTTTCTAGGAGTTGCATGGAGGATGGAATTATCTGACGGAAATAATATTGAGCTTCTCTTGTTTAAAAAGTAAATTTAAATAATTTTAATTAAAAATAAATACCGCGGATACTGAGCACACAATCCACAACGCTTTTACTCTTTCTCTTTTCCACAGCCTTAACTAGCCCTAAACTAATAGAATTAGCATTTGAATTTTCCTTTCTGAACATATTTGTTGTTGATTATTTTTTCATAAGTTATTTCCTCCCCACCCTATAAAAATAAATTGTTTATAAAATGTATTTGTACGAAGTAGTCTAATAGAAACGGAACGAGGCTGCTCAGTAGTAGGGCGCTGAGTTGCCGTGTCGAAGATCCCGTTCTCAATTCCGGCTGTGGCAGATAATTTATTTAAACAATCAAAAGCCGAGGACAGATCTTGTGCGATCTGGAGACTATCCTGGGGCTTACATAGCCTCATAAAGTGGGTACCCTAAATAGGGGGAATACCTGGCGACTGAGAATGATCGTGTACAAATCACCTCCCTGCGTAATCGTTGTCAGAGAAAAGTACAGTCTTTAACACCCAATGAGCCGCATAACCTTCATGGATTGGAGGGATACCGTTTTTTTAGTCTGATAAAGAAACCGTATAATAATTATTAGTTCAATAATAAATATGTCACTAACCTAAACCTGTATCTCTACAACTCATGAAGGGTCTTGGGTTCAGTACATAGTAGATGTTTCTAAGAAAACGGTTGATTCGCCTATGATAACGTTCAACAGCCAGGCTTTCCTCCAATTAAGGATACTCACTATATTGAGGCTGAGTGATCCACGGGAGGGTCTGTTGTTCTCACAGGATCCATCCGTGGCTGTCAGATCAAATAATTACTCTGTCATGGCCGAATTTTAACCGGGAAACTCCAACACACTGGAGTTACCCCACTCTATAATATTGTTACCACATCATTAGGATTTTATATTATATTAAAGTTTAAGGATGCATTGTTTTGAGTTCGAGTTACTTTTAGTACAATAATAATCCTCCTGTTACAGTTCTTTCATTTAATAAATGTAATACACTTATTTATTAATATGTCTATACAGGTATAATTAGAAGAGAAATCTGTAAAAAGGACCTATCACCACAATGGCTCGGAATACCCATTTTACGTCCCTTCTGACTAGGACCACAACACTAAAGATTTTTTATTACCTTTTAAAAATTCCTAGCGGCCACCTGCTAAGCTATAAATACTCGACCTTGGGTATTGGAGGTAGAAGGTTGTGTTGCTAACCATTAACCATATATGACCTCAATATTCTCTGCTCTATGGAGATGCCTAGTGCATCTACAGGATGTGAGTTTTACCTGATTTGGTGAGACGTTTAATGGTTATTAATTTTCCAGAACTTCAGTGACATCAGTTTTTGGGGGTGATTTTTCCCATGGCATTCTAGTGAATATACCATAACTTTTACACTAAGTGTTGAACTACTATCCTAAGTTTATAATACGAAACTAACAACATAGCTATGAGAAAATTACGGATTCTCTCGGGCGTTTATAATTGAATTCTGCTCGGGAAGATCCAATACCTTCAGTAAATGATCTGTTGACGACTACAATAGCCACCGATAGAACAATAACTCCTCGCCCAATCATTACCAAGTCCTAGCTGTCCCTTGAGGCCTTTGCAATATCAATGCTTCCTCTATAATATAGTTGGGACCGTTTATAGTTTAATTATACTGGATGTATAGTTTAATATAGGAACGATGGAGAGGTTCATTTCTGGTTAGAGATTAGAACAGATCTTCTTAACTTACTGACCGCTGCACGAAACAAGTCTATAGATGTTAATCCTACCCGTTGCCTCAGGTTCCTCAACCAGGTGTGACGCCTATTACCTGGACATTTACTTTAATCTTCTTTCCTTTATGATCTAACTGCAGTAGATGGTACCCTTCATTTCACATCACGTGCCATTTAATATCTTTACTTCCTGTCCAATACCTCGAGGGGGTATATTCTTTGTAATGTGCTTTCGTTGTTGACGTGGAGCACTCATGAAACTCTGAGCATGCGCTGATAACTCCACATCTTGAATGCTTGCAGACGTTTACTTGAAGCATCCGTTACTCTACATGCTGCTGAACCGCATGATAATACTGATAACATGTAACATAAGTGTACTCTGATTCGAGACTGCAAGTTCAAATTTAGGTTGGATAGCAGCTTTCTGAGTTGGTTTAAGGCACTTCTTTCCTTCACTATACGAGCCCTGATTTCATTTGAGAAATCACAGTTGTCAGCTGTTCTACATCCCAGATAAGTAATTCTATTCAAAGCGTTATTTTTTACTGATAATCATTATATATGATTTCTTATTTTTTATCTTTATGTTTCCTTTATTTTATGTTTCCTTTAATCCCTGAGACTCTGAAGATCTTTCTTTATCACTGTCTTGTCGTCCGCATATCTCAGGTTATTTATTACTTCGCCGTTTATTGTTACTCCCTTCTTTAATTCGTAGGTAAAAAATTATTTACATAAAGTTATTTTGAGGTTTACGAAACAACTAGCAGAAAAGGATAAGGGGGAAAATATTGAATGTTGAAGGATCCCAATGGAGGGGAAACTGGCCTGCAGGGGTCACGGGACAGGATGTAAAAAAGCGACGTGAACAAATGAAAAAGTAATAAAAATAATATTCCTACTTAATATATATCATAAAAAAATATATTGGGTTCCTATGTAAGGAAGAGAGAAGGTGGGTGAGTGAGATAGACTAATGCCTCTTCACCTTATTTGTTCGCCCCCCAAAAAACAGGGAATTCTCTAATCTTCTTATTCTGTTTATTCAACAATAATATTTCCTAATACTATAATATATATATATATATATATATATATATATATATATATATATATATATATATAAGAAAAAAGAAAAAGAGAAATATATATATAAACATGTGTAATATTACATATGTTCTGAAGATTTAACCGTTTCTAATGACAAGCATTACATAAAGAGAAAGAAAAGTATAAATTAATTCTGTATACAGCTTCATTTTCCTGTTTTCTAAAGATGATGCAAAAATTAGAGAAAGTATCAAATGTAAATTGATGACAGGAGGTACTTTTAGAGTATATATTATATATTGTATCTGTTACGGATATATTGGCTATTAGTCCTTAGCATTTTATAAAGTTTGAATCAATCGACTCTACTGTATAAACAAAAAAAAACTTTTTATTTGAAAATAAAAGATATGTCCAGGACCGGGACTCGAACCCGGGTCTTCCAGATCGCTAGTCTGGAACTCTACCATTTGAGCTATCCTGGCCCTAATTAAGCACGCTTCTCGGTCGTGGTCATATCTTTTCTTTACACTGATCCCAAGTCCCCGCGTTCTCGCATTTTTGCGAAGTATACGAGGGGAAGAATGTTCTTTGAACATTATTTTAATTTGGATCTAGTTGACTTACGTCATTATAATTATTATAATTTATTTTATTTTATTTGTTATTAATTTTTAAATATTTTTATTTGAAAAGAAAAGATATGTCCAGTACCGGGACTCGAACCCGGGTCTTCCAGATCACTAGTCTGGGACTCTACCATTTGAGCTATCCTGGCCCTAATCAAGCACGCTTCTCGGTCGTGGTCCAGGACCGGGACATATCTTTTATTTTCAAATAAAAATATTTAAAAATTAATAACAAATAAAATAAAATAAATTATAATAATTACAATGACGTAAGTCAACTAGATCCAAATTAAAATAATGTTCTAAGAACATTCTTCCTCTCGTATACTAATACGAGAACGCGGGGACTTAGGATCAGTGAATAATGACCACGACCGAGAAGCGTGCTTGATTAGGGCCAGGATAGCTCAAATGGTAGAGTTCCAGACTAGCGATTTGGAAGACCCGGGTTCGTGTCCCGGTCCTGGACATATCTTTTATTTTCAAATAAAAATATTTAAAAATTAATAACAAATAAAATAAAATAAATTACAAAAAAAAAATGTATTACCCAATAAGGGTCTATGGTTCAGTACACTGGAGCTTTAGCTTAGCAACTCAGCACTCCCATGTGTATAAACTAAAGAGACTATACAATTTATTAAAATTGTATTAAACAAGAGGTGACAGTCTGAACAGTGATACGGAAAATCGAAACAATCCTAAAACTCGGCCACCACAGCTTCTTATTACGTCATAGGTTAGGTTAAAAAAGTAACTGACAGCTAACTAGTGAAAATGGCAACTGTAAACTTGCTGAGAAGTTGGTGAGAGACTTGTCCACAAGCACTTTTTCACCTTCCCAATGGAGCGTAGATGGCGACTAACAATAGCTTTCAACATACCACTTTCCCTGGCAAGTTCCCGAGTACTGGTTAATGGATTTGACTCAACAGCTTCCTGGAGAATCTCATATCCATTAATATTTGCCCGGAGACCATCTTCCTTTTCAACGTCGTATTACAACTGAATTTTTCAAACCAAGTGGTCAAGCAGACCTTCTGCTTCATATTTAATAATTTCACGAGCTGCTTCAGCGGATATGAATTTTTTTTCATGTAATGCCTTAAAATTTCGAGAATTTCGTAAGACGCTGTAATGTTTTTTCTTTTAAATACATAACTAAACTAAGAAGTCGAATGGGGTTAAACAAGCTTAGAGAATGAAGGGATTATTAAGTATTGGTTAATATTAAATAGGTTTAAAATATTTACAGTCCCTTTTTTCCGGATTCGAGCCTGCGCCGCAGCAGTTATGATATTGCTTAGGTAGTCACTCCGACCACAAGGCCACTATCCCCCAGTGTTTCTCCGGGCAGATTATCAAGGATACTGGCTTATCAATATCTTAAGCTTCAGTAGACAGGAATACATTACACCGCAAAATGTAAATTAGCTACCTCAACAAGAATCTTATATGCGAATACATTACCACTATCTTTCATCCGGAAAGTTAACATTCTGAACTTGTCTTGTGATTAGAAAACAAGTACTTTTCGATACAACCTGACTTGACTAATTCTATTTTTTCTCTTCATATAATGGTTTTGAGGTACAAGAGGAGGAGAGGCTAAGGAAGGTTAAAATTCTCACCACAAAGAAATTTTCCCCAGTCCTTTCTGAGCCGCGAACCCGTAATTATATAAATAATCCTTAGGTCACTAACCAATCCCCTAACTAGAAGAATGTGTTATTTTATCGTGAATTCCGTTTTTTCTAGTTACTCTACATAATATTTTTACTAGATACTCTGACGAAAAAGGACCATAAATTTCGCTATACTGAAAAGAAAAAATATCTCTTCATTAACGGATCAAAAATAATGTAGAATATCTAGAGAACTCGATAAGTTCTTCATGATGATCTATGACCAATCCCACCTGTAGTATGCCTCCTTGGGGCTAACTCATCTGGAAGGCCTTCCAAGGAGTTTGGAAGGTGGAACATGGAGGAGAGGATCGGAAGAATTGGGGAGGTTTAGCCAACTAATTTAACTTACTCACTGAGTTTTCGTCCAACTTGCCGCGCCTGATTGCCGCATCTTATAGCCTTTTTATCACCGGGCTCTGTCCGTTTTAAACGCTTCAAAGATACTCTTAAAGCTACGTATATATTGTAGGTAATATCATATAATTCGTAGTAGACTTAAATATATTAATAGACGATCAGACAACTTTATTGATTTTAAACAAACATTAAAATGTTTTTTAAGCATTAAAATGTACTTCTTTTTGTTACATAAACATAATCAGATTTTATCGACGTAAAATCTGAAGAAGGTTTAAGCTGAAAGAAATAACAAAATCAGGAAAACTTCAATGATTAATGATCAGATTGTAATACAATAGGGAAAATCCCCAAAACAAACAATTAAGTCTCCTAAATAAGAAACCTGTACCACCACTATATACTGTGAACGGGTTCACTACATGTTAGAGATCGTACAGTTTTAATAGATAACTTATTTGGTATGTTAACAGCCACGGATGGATCCTTTGCGATCTGGAGACCCTTCTGGAAGGGCCTCTGTAAAGTGAGTACCAAAAACAAGGGGGAAATATGTCGGCTGAGCGATGCCTCGAACAAATCACTTCCTTGCAAAAGCTTTGTCCGAGCAACATGACCACATCTTGAATCCCGGACACCTCATTGGTTGTAGTGGTGCAGTTTTTTTTTCATTAGTATTGTCACAGTCATTACTGTTCAAATTTGTTCATTTTCCGCTTTGTAGATCTCAGGAATGCCTGTATACAATATAAAAGAAAAAAAATCTACCCTGTCCATGGAAGATTTTGGGACTTGTTAGAAACTATGCTATTCTAGTCCAACGGTTATTCATGGAGATGATTTGGCTAGGATAACTCAGATTTATTTCCCCAATTAAGTTTATCCACTTTATAGAGCCTGGGTGAGCACCAGGAGGGTCTGTGGATATAATGAGTCTGATTTTCAAAATTGGAAAATTCAAGTAACACTGCAGTAAGATAAAAATTTCATTCAGAAGAACGGAGCAATCGAGAAAGGACAATAATAGAAAAAGATAAATTTTTAAGCATATTTTAAAAGCAAATAATGTTCATAGTCGGTCTTGCATCTTAAAGCTTTCCTGCAAATTATTTAAAACGTTTTTCTAGTCTTAGAATCTATTTTTCATAAGGCAGTAGAAGATATCTCTCGCTGAGACAGGCTTCTACACTTAAACTAAAAGTATGCTTTAAATAATCAAATCTGCATTTGGGAACTGAGTTTTACTTACGTTTACATAATAAAAAATTATAAAGAAGTATTGCATAAAGAGCCAATTTACGACTGATTATTGAATTATATGTTACCTTTTACAGCCGGTTTTGAACCTGGTATATTGATGTTAATAAGTTACATGTTTGAAATATAGATAGATAAGATTAACCTTTATTCTGGAATTCGGCCTCGCCTGAATAAAGATTGCGAACAGAAAAAAGCCATATCTTGCCAAAATATATTAGTAAAACATAACGCATGCCGCATATATACTTCATAAATGCTATATATACAATGAATATAGTCTAGTTAAATCTGTTGCTAATTTTCGATAGACAGCGCCCCTTTAAAATTCAATATATTGATTATAATATTTCCTTATGTTTTCTGTTAGATCTACCAAAAGGGTTCCCCGTCTTTGGTTATACATTTATTTATCACTCATATCCATAATGTGTTATTCTTTACCATATATTATGTTAATTTATATTTATCTTGTATATTGAGACCTGAAGAAAACCTGTCCTGGGTCTACTTACTAAAGGAATTTTTCTGACCTCCACCCGACCATTTTCTTCCTTATAAAATCTACACTTTGAAAATAAGATCAATGCAGTATTTAATTATTTATCATCACTTAACTTTTTAGAGATACTCGTATATCAAAATTATGAAATTTTAATATAATAAAATTTTAAATACCTCAGATTGGAAATATATATATATATATATATATATATATATATATATATATATATATATATATATATATATATATATATACACACACGCAAACAATGACTTATAGAATGAGCTTAATCTATATTTGTTTAGGATCTAATATCCCACCAGAAAAAAATGGCCCTTTCTAAAGATAGAAAAGATATATGTTTTAATTAAAACAGATAATATGAATATTTATAAATGAAAGAGTCATCAATCATTTGAATCGACCAACATCCAATAAACTAAAAAAAAACTACCACTGCAATATGTGAAGGGCCTGGGGTTCAGTACATGTTAGAGACTGTACTGTTTCTTGGACAACGGTTGTGGAGGGAGGTGATTTGTACTAAGTCACACTCAAACGTCAAAATTTTCCCCCTATTTTGGGGCTGGGTGAGCTACAAGAGGGAACTATATCCCCATATCTAGACGCTAACAGATAAAACAAAAGTCTTGCCAGCATCGGAATTTGAACCCAGGACCTTCGGGATGGCAACTCAGTGCTAAACCACTGAGCCACACAGCTCTCTTTTTACTAATAATACTTAAATATTAAGTAACAATTTACTAAATAAGAAATTAAAAACGAAAAAATACAATCCACAATGTTTCTCGAGTTTAATACGCGGTTGAGACCTCTAGTATTTTCATAATAAAATATTATTATAGTAGTTTTTCTCTTTCTAGTCTGAATTTGTAGTAAGTGTTAGGTATTTCATGGGTATAATGATATTTTGCATAAATGAACGTTTAATGGTCTAGAATCCCGTCTTTTAAATTATGCGAAACGTATGAATAACCATTTAGAGTAATTAATCAATCAAATAATTAATTTTACTCTCATTTATATTGCCTTAGAAATGAGAATAAACAAAAATATTTGACTGTCAATCAAACACGCAGAGCTTTTACAACTAATGGATGACTCTTGACAAATCAACAAGTGGTTTCTTTCTTGAGCCAAGTCCCCTCAGCGTTGACAGGTAATTCGAAACCTAAAAATATCCTTTTTCTCTGTTGGTGGAGGAGAGGTTCGTTTACTTCGTTTGTTTGTTGACAGGAGTAAAAATACACTGGTTACCAAGGCAAGACAAATCTTTAGTTTGCTTAATTTATACTTGAATTTTATAAATATATATTGAAATAAAAAAACACAGAGAAAATGCTAAGATCGGAACTGAAGATGTGTTTTCAACAAAATAATAATGCAGCATCATTATCAACAAGAGCCTAAGTTAAATTTAAAGTTAATTCTATATTTTTTTTTATTGTAGAGATAAAATTAGTTTATCAAAAGTATGTTTAACCGTAAGAATGAAATTAATTGGAAAGAGGGAGGTGTCAGTTTTCAAATCAGATTTGAGTGCGTGAGCCAAGCTTTGTCAACGTTTAAGCGGGGTCAAGGATACTTCTTCCCTGCGGTTGATTACGTAGAATTCACTAGCTGTTTTTATAGATCTTAAAGTACAAGGCGACTTTCACCCAACCTGGCTTATTTCAGTTTTAAGAATCCTTTTTTGTTCTGATGGGGTGAGAACGTTACGCGAGTGCCTCAAGGGTTGCCTGATCTGCGGTCTTGTTTCTATTAACGCCACTTTGACCAGGGAAGATCCATATGAAATATACCTTTTAAATATAAATATATGAGATGAAAGAGTCCTTAGTTCGAAGACTTACGTTTCAAAGATAAACCGTCTATGACGCATACCAACGGGTTGTGCAGGGAGGTGATTTGTCCTATATCATGTTCGACCACCTGATTTCCCCCTGATTTTGGGTTCCCACTTTATAGAGGCTGGGTGAGCATCAAGAGGGTCTGTAAATCCCACAGGGTCTATCCATGAATGTTTACAGACTAAATTATTTATCTACCACAGTTGAATTTTATAACGGGATCTTGGCACTCTGCACACTGAGTTAAACCGTCAATCATTTTAAGTAACTAACTTAGTTACTTAGGTTTCACTTATTCAGGCCATTAAGGTTGCATGTACCACTAAAATATTGTTATTAGAGGTAATTCGCATTTTTTTAAATTCCTTCTCACTTATTAAATAATTAGTAGTAATTAATTAATTGTAATTATTTTACACTCAAAGACATAATAGCTTACAAATTAATACCTGTATTAGTATTCTAAAGGGACTTGTCCCAGAATTTATAAAGACTTTATTATTATTATTAAAAGAGTTTCTCAAACTTCATGGAATTTTTATAAATGTAAAAAATTATTACTCGCGTATGTAAAAACAAGCAGAGGGGGAACATTCAAGTGCAGCAACAATAGGGGACAACAATAGGCTAGAGTGGCCAATGTGCTTAAAGTTTAAACTTTAGTTAACAATTATAAAAAAAAAAAAACCATCTATCCCTTCCCTTCATGTTTCCTTAGTAGTAAGGTAAATTCTACTAATAGAGGTAAATACCAAAATTGTCTCATTTACAGAGGTAATTGGGTAAATTCCACAAAAATTTATTCCACTTATATCAGAGAAAACATTCCGTTTAAAGAGCTTTTGTGGTATTGCACTTATGCTGGTGTCACTTATCCAAGTTCGACTGTATGTTTATATTTAAATGTGAAAGGGTATTATAATGTATAATATGCATTATACAGATAATAATATACATCTGGAACGTAGCTAGGATTGGCGTTATCATGCTTAACCTGACAACCGTAGCTAAGTTGGTCCTACCAAAGTGAAGTTGGCTGTTAGGTTCCTCAGGGAACTGAATGGATAAGTTAGTGAGCTTCATATCCAGGCACTGTCTTCGTGTCAAGTTTGATTAGCACGATGAACGATGACACAAGCTAGTATGTTTGTCATTATGGGTGAATTCAAATTTTCGGATCTCCGTTAGTGTTCTGGCTTACCTAACTTCAGAACAGCAAATATGTAACCGAATCGTTAACTTTGATAACATAACTAATTGCCCCCCTCATTGCCAATACAAGCTATATAATTGACATAAATGTGTATAGCAACTTGTAAGGGAAATGAACTGGAGTAAATATTTGATTATAATAGGGTTTTAAAAAAATTATCGTTTTAAAAATACAAGATTTCAAAGGACTGTAAATATTTTAATCCTACTTCATACTTAATAATCCCTTTAGAGCATTCACTTTGCTTGTTTAACCCCATTCGACTTACAAAAAAAGCCTCACATTAGTCATATGTTTCAAAGAAGAAACATTACAGTGTCCTACGAAATTCTCGTAATTTTAAGGTAATACAGAAAAAAAAAAGATTTCACAGCCTGCCTGAAGCAACTCGTGAAATTATTAAATATGAACGAGAAGTGGTCCTTCGCCATCGCATTACACAGCGTTGATTTGGAAAATTGTAAAGTAGTGGAGACACGACGTTGGGTAGGAAAAAGGACTGCGAGCGACCATTTAAAGAGTATTGAAGTTTTCCAGGAAGCTGTTGAGTCAAATCCATCCACATGTACTTGCGAACTTGGCAGGGAGTGTGGTGTGTCGAAAGATACTGTTAGTCGCCATCTACGCTCCATTGGGAAGGTGAAAAGGTGCTGTAGACTGGTCCCTCACGAACTTAATCTAAATTAAATTTGTGATTTTTTTTAACAAAGATTTTACCGGAAGATTGTCACCTGTGATGAAAAGTGTATTTACACGGCGAAATCCGAATACTCGTGAGCGATGGCTAGATTTCGGTCAAACTTGGGTTCAAACTCCAACCTCATTCCCCATTTGTCCAGACCTCAAATCATCGGATTACTATTTGATTCGATCCTAGACCCATTTTCTTCAAGGGAAAAAAGCGATAATTTTGGGGTTGAAATTGCGATCCAAGAGTTCTTTGACACCCATCCCAAGGAATGGTATCAGCGTGTGATCGAGCAATTGGCCATTAGATGGCAAATAACAGTAGATAACAACGGACTGTGCATTGAGTTTTAATTGTATTTTATACCAAAGAAATAATTATACAAATATTTGGTTGTAAACTGGTCATTTTTTTTTATTCATTCTATTATTATACATTGTAATTATATATATATATATACATTGTTTGTTCGTTTATGCCGATCGTTAATTGCAGTAATATGTTATGGCGGTATGTAATTGAGCCCTTATAACCTTTCAAGTTATTGTAAAATAGCTGTCAAATTTCCAGAATATTTATAACTTAATCATTGTAATGTAAACATATGTATACGTGCATATCATAGTTACATTACTTTTTATGAATTTAATGTTACTACCAAAAAGTGTAAATTGAATGGGATCTTGATATTTGACAATTTATCTAGATATTTAATGATTTCTATTTCTTAATTTATATAATATTTAAAAAACACTTATTTATGTAAAGCACAGTTTCCTAATGCAAATTTGATTATTTAAAGCATACTTTTAGGTGAAGTGTAGAAGCCTGTCTCAGCGAAAGATATCTCTCTACTGTCGCATCAAAAATAGAGTCTGAGACTAGAAAAACCTTTTAGATAATTTTCAGGAAAGCTTTAAGATGTCATGCTATCTTTGAACATTATTTGATTTTAAAATATGCTTAAAAATTTATCTTTTTCTATTATTATTATTTGTTCTCCAATACTTCGCTCTTCTTATGAAATTCTCATTTCCTAACTGCAATGTTATTCAATTTTCCTATTCCGGATTCATTTAATTTATTTTACAAGGTCAGAGGTGTTAATATTTTATACCTTATGTTAATAAAAATGTTATTGCTTGTGTTGCTGTAAACAATTACTCGGGAGAAATATAGGTTAGTGTAGAGAGGGATGAGTTGCTGAACTGTAGGAACCAGCTTCAAATCCAACCGAATCTTGTTAATTGTGTTATGCACTAACAGACTTGAAAGATGGACCACCTGTGGTATAATTGTAAGCATACTAACCTTCTATGCCCATGTTCACGGATTCATAGTCTGACAGTATTAGTCCAGGATCCATGGTCCATTTTTTCACTTGATTACTATCAAGCTGAATCTTCGTGAATAGCTTCGTTTCGATGAGACGCCCAACAATTTCCTGTGCGAAAATTCTCGATAGTGGTAGCTAACATAGGTAGCGAGGATAAAATACCTATGTCGATTTGATGATTCTCAACAATTTATTACTAACTGGGTTTTGTTAAATCTCAAGATAATTATCTAAATTATTTGAAAAAATGTTTGTCCTACAAAATGTATGGTTTGATCAAAGAGTCCCCTCCTTCCAATATGTATCGAGAACGAAGTCAAAAAAGAAGAAGTAAAAATAAAAACAGCTGGTTAGTAATCATTTTTGATGGCCTCGTTGTCGATACATGTTGGAAGGAGGGGACTCTTCGATCAAACCATACATTTTGTAGGACAAACATTTCTTCAAATAATCTAGATAATTATCTTGAGATTTAACAAAAAAAAACCCAGTTAGTAATACATTTTTGAGAATCATCAAATCGGCATATTTTATCCTTCATTACTCTGTTAGCTGCCACAATAGAGAATTTTCGCACAGGAAATTGTTGGGCGTCTTATCGAAACGAAGCTGTTCACGAAGATTCAGCTTGATACTAATCAAGTATGAAAATGGACCATGGATCCTGGACTATATATTTTTTAAAGGAAAAAAAAATACATGGTTATGCTGCCCTATGGACGGGACGTCAAATGCCAGCCCCGAGCCTGTGCCGGTACTCGTTAAAGATCCCTTTCCTGATTATACCTGAATGAAAAAATTAGGGCTCCCACTGTATATTGATACATGTCTTTGGGAAAAGCTATCACCTGTAAAGTTATCAGGCAAATTCAATACTCGGGAGATGAAATCAATTAAATATCAAAGGGATGGTTTGGTCAAAGGATATTTAGTATGAAATTATTTTGTTTCCATAAATAAGGTTTGTATCGGTTGGAAGCAAATAACAACTTAACCTAAAGTATCGAAACCTATTCGTATGTTAAATTGTTCATTTTCCGAAAGATCTTTTGACAGAGCAGATCGGAAATATCGATCACATGATTAAATATTTATTATTTTCTATACCTCTTTGATATTACTCAGTATTTATTTATCAAAGTGCTTTGATTTCGATACGATCATTATCAATGCCTTCCAAATCCCTAACAATCTGCAGGGATCTATATTAATATTTATATTTATTATAGAATCACTTTGTAATAATACAAGATAAGATTATTAACAAAAACAAAATTTACTCGAAAATTTATTTTTAATTTAATGAAACCTTTTTCTTACTGATGATGTGGTATTATAATGAAAGGAGTAAGCCCCGCTATGTTCCTAAATATCCCTTGTTCGAATCTGGCTGTACAGACAAATTATTTAATCTGTTCACAGCCATGCACGGACCTTGTGTGATATGCAGACCCTCCTGGGATCCATAACCTCTGTACAGTGGGTTTCATTAATTGGGGGAAAACCTGGGGTTTGAGTATAACCTCGAATAAATCCCATCCCTAGACAACCGTTGTCTTAAGTACAGTCTCTACCACGTACTCCACCTATGACACTTTATAGGGTGTAGTGTGACAGGTTTTTGTTTTTGTTTTTTTTTTAATTAAAAAGATTTTCTTTTACTTTTATGTACCAAGCGGGACTATAAAAAATTAACCTTAAATATAATTTTTGTTTAACAACTAGGTGATAAAATACTATAATATAATTAATTACGCATGCTGTATTAAACATGTTTTTTTTTTTAATTTATTGTGTTAAAAATGTTACTCTGTAAAATGTAGACTAGAAGGGTGACAAAATTAATTATTTCTAATTTATATAAAATTACGTTAGAGAATAAAATAGTTGACTGGAAGATTATAATGAAGTATAGAATTTGTCAGAGGGTGCAGCCAATAATAATACTAAAATAAGGCTAATAAGAAAGACAACAAATTCTTTTTTAGCCCCGAAGATGGCCTACAACGTAGGCCGAAACGTCGGCACTATTAAATAAATAAGTTAACCTTATTGTAGTGGTATTATTGACTACACCCCTTGACCAATTTTATACTTCATTACATAAAATTACATTTAAAAATATACTTCATTATATAAAATTACATTTACAAAGTATACGTTATATCGAAGCTTTTCCGATTCAGGTATCATCAGGATATAAAAAATAAAAATGAAATCGACTGCACATCTTACATTAACAGACCAATTAATCATACACTCTTTCATCATGTTTTATGTCAGGAAGATGCAAGAATTGGAACGTTGACCGCTATTTTTTCAACCACTAAAATAGATGCCCAAGAAGTGGGTCCATGGGTCCTGATTTTTTGAAGGGGGGGGGAATCCTTGGTAACCCCGTCCTGGATAGGCAAAATTTAGAGCTCCCACTGTAGCATTGTCCAATTAGCCATAGCAGCATAAAGTGGCGTTAAATGAACAAACAACTAATTGATTCTTGATTAATACTTTTTTACTTAAAAATTTGTTTATTTTCGATTTGAAAAAATAAAGTTTACTTTACTTTTACTCAATGGAGTGGGGGAACAAAGTGAGTAGATCGTCGAGTTTATTCAGTCCTGAGGCTTTCTATTTTCCCAATTGAATCAATAATACACAGAACATAATATATATTTATGTATTAATTATGCATTAACATTAATATTTAAAATGGAAGCAAACTTAAACGTAATTAGCGAAGAAAGTTGGAGTGTTGCCGTAGTTAACTCCAAGCTGTTTCCCAAGTTCCCTTAAAGAGCTTAATACAAACTGAGAAGGGAGCTTCAAGGAATATAAAAATTGAACAAGGAGGGGTTAAATACTTGATTTTGTTCCATTATTCCGCCCTGAATGGGACCCGAGAAATGTATTCTATAATAAGATTTTTTTATTAGCTTTATTCAGGTAAGTGGGAGGGGGGGTGCTGGAGGAAATTAGATACCCACTCCCGCGTTTCTCTCAGCTTTTAAATTTCATAATAAACTTCATTCATTCATTTCTGTTAATTTTTCCCTAACGTTGTTTGGAAAGAAGAAGAATAAAAAAGAGAATTTCTTTCTTTATATTTCTTTAATAATAGAATAATATATGTTGAAGGAAAATAAGAAAGTTCCAAACTCATAAACTGGTACAAGAGTTCAGGAAAAAAAGTATTCAATCTTTTATTTTTTTTTTGTTCATTTTACTTTATCTTTTGTCTTAAGTTTATCTTGATATAATTATATATATTGTAAGATTTTTTTTTACTAAATT
Organism: Troilus luridus; assembly: GCA_964056705.1. Classification (NCBI taxonomy): domain Eukaryota; kingdom Metazoa; phylum Arthropoda; class Insecta; order Hemiptera; family Pentatomidae; genus Troilus; species Troilus luridus. Next base: position 26,944,212 of record OZ057417.1, on the reverse strand, counting down.
AAAGGTGAAACTTTAGAAGTGTTGTTAAAACTACACTAGCACTAGTGTGTAATGCTAATTCTAGATCTCCAAATTTCGGATGTGTGAAGGTTCTAATACATTTAAGGATATATATATATATATATATATATATATATATATATATATATATATATATATATATATATATATTAAATATTTCTATAAAATCGCTTCAAAATAAATAAAATCTATCTTGAATTAAATACAAAATAGTTCTGCAATTATTTATTTTAACATTTTAGGAATATAAAATGAATAATATTATAATACCGCCATTTAAAATTTAAAATAACAGAGTGCTGATTGTCAAATTCGATCTAGGTGGCTGTTACTTTTCCCACTTTCCCCCACTAGTGTGGAAAGTTCCACTTTCCCCCACTAGTGTAGAAACTCCCACTTTCCCCCCATTAGTCAGGGGAGACCACATTCCCTCACTAGTGAGGAAAAGTAACAGCCACCTAGACCGAATTTGACAATAAGCACTCTGTTTTTTAAATGGTCTGGGTGGAATGAAAAAACATCTCATAAATAGGGGGAACCAAATTTGGTGATATGGAAGAAAATGGTCCGGCTGGAGATCAAAAAATGTCTCTTAAGTAGGGAGAACTGTTTATCGGAAACCCAACGTTTCTACCCACATTGCTAGTCTTCTTCAGGGCCAATAATGGGGTCAAGGGTTGAGGTTCGACTGGAAATTACTTTCAATTCAATATATTTCACTGGACTTCAATTGTTTAAATATAATTTAGTAAGAAAAACTAATATCCAGTTTCGACATTTAGTCATCATCAATTTTGTAAAAAATATGGTTTTATTCATCAACCTATAATGTATATAACTATATCAAGTTATAAGTAATTTTTTTCTATAAACACAACAATAACAATTAAATTAATTAAAATAATATAAATTTAAAAATGTTTTGTCCTAACAATTACCGAAATAAAACATAGATACCTCTAAAATGCATTGCTATATTATTAATTTAAAATTTTCATAATAAAGGGTAATGATGACCTAACCAAGTAACCTACCCACATTTTCTATCTCTTTATTAATTTCATATTATTTTATAAACTATCTTATAATGATAATACAAATTAAATAAAACTTTAAAGAATTATTCTTGTTAATTTATTCATTCATAATTTAAGGCATAAGGATTTTAAACAGTACCAAAATTGTACTAACTCTCTTCTTATCTCATATTTCGAAGTCTCAAATCATTCCTTAAGCTTGTAGTTGACCATGGGGGACAGGTATACCCTAAATGATGAACATTTTTAATTTATAATATACAAATGCATTTTAGAAGTATATATGCTTTATTTCGCTAATTGTTAGGACAAACTTTTTTTTAAATTTTTATTTTTTTAATTAATTAAATTGTTATTGTTGTTTTTACAGAAAAATTGACCATATTTTCTAACATTGATTATGACTAAACGTGGAAGAATTAATCAATAATGAAGTATGACTGGATTTTGGTTTTTCTTACTTAATTATATTTACTGGATAATTACCTAAAGTATAATTACCTACGTAAAAGAACAAAACAAAATATATTTGTTGGAAGTAAAGTTTATAATTTTATTATAAAGCTGTCGAAAGTCAAAGAAAAATCGGTAACATATTAAAAGGGTGTAAGAAATCCTTGGTTATGGCGTCTTTCGGAATAGACTTAAAATAAGTTTCCGAGTCTGTTTGATGTCTGTTACTCTTTTTACTCGTCCCTATTCTAATTATATCTAGATTGGATAAATTTAGGACTCCTATTGTAGTAATTTCTGATTGGCCATAGCAGCATAAAGTTACGTGCATTGAACAAACAACAAATAATACATCGTATTTATTCTGTTTAATTGATGTAACTAATAGTTATTGACGTATATACGTTGGAGGGAGAATTTTCAACGTTTTTTTTTTAAATCATATTTTTTTTATTTTAGTTCAAGTGGAACAGTTGAAAAGGCACATTTCCTTAGCCAGATATAGTTAAGGCTTAAAAAATGACGGAGAAATGTTCCTCTTCCTTTTCCTTCTATGGGATTACCATAACCCAGAGAAATAATTATATTATAATATAAAAACGTGAGGAGTCATATATTTTTATGCCCCTGGAAATGACAGAAATGGAATTAGCTCGGAAAATTCAAGGCAGAGCAGCGAATAATATAATATTGTAGTAACAGCAAGGAATTTCCATCCTAACCTTCCTCGCAAATCATTTGCATCTTATTAACTCACTATATTTATAATTATCATAAGTTCTTGATAATTTTAAGAATTATTTTATATTCCTTAATCAAATTATCCCAATTGATGCCGGAATTCTTCAGTCAATATTAAGAGCAATCGCGTTTGAGGTAATTTGCAGAAGATGAAATATTACTAAATTTTTTGCGTATTTTGATATTCACCCCTAAATTAAGTTAACCTCTTACCACGACAATCCAAGAAGGATCTTGGGTTCAGTGCAAGATTTATGCAGGGAGTTGGTTTGAACAAGACCACGCTCAACAGTCATGTTTTCCTCCAATTAAAGTTGTCCTATTTATCGAGTCTAGGTGAGCCGGAGGAGAGTCTCCAGGTACCACAGGAGCCATTCGTGTCTATTAACAGATTAAATAGTATATCTGTCCCACGGTCAAATGTGGGACTTCGGCCAGCTGGGATATTATCGAAAAGTATCGGTTCGGCCATGTTCCCAGAATGGCGAACAGAGTGGCGAAGACCGTATATGACACAAAGGTGGAAGGTATGGGACCAAAAGGAAAACTTGGAAGGCACAATTCAGGTTGCCTTTGACAGAAGAGTTTTGGAATGGAGAAGGAGAAAACGATTGCTACAGGAGAGGTATTCATGGATCAAGGTCTACAGAAAAGATCCTCACACCGTTGGTGGTAGAAGAGGAGAAGATTAAATAATAAATCTGTCACAGCAGCTCAGTGTGTACAGTTGTCTAACTGGTGGCCCCGGGGTTCAAAATGGCTGTGGCATAGATATTGTCATCTGTTCATCATCTATAATTGTAATCATAGATGCGCTCTTTGTGGTGAACAGACCCTCTTGGGCTCACCCAGCCATTATAAAAAGGGTACCCTTAATTGGGGGAAAGACCTGGCGACTGAGCTAGATTTCAGGCATATCTCTGCACAAGTGTTGCCCAATAAACAGTACAGTCTGTAACATGTACTGATCCCAAGACTCTTTAAAGTGGTCAGATATTTTTTAAAGAATTTTTTATCGAGTTAATATGTTTCTAATTTCCATTATTCTTACTTATACATCTAATTCCCCATATCATTTATTATATATTTATATGATATTGATTCATTTTTTTCCATATTGGTCTACTTAGGACCACATCTTTTCAATTGTCTCTTTTCTTCTTGATATTTGCTCAGTACTCCCTTATTCGTCTCGAGTTCTGTTCCCTTCTTTTATAAATGTGTTTTACTATGGACGATGGAAATGCAGCTTTAAGCATTTTCTAGGCGAAGTGATTGCCTGGAAGACAATGTGTTTTACTATGCACATTTTCTGTGATTGAATAGTCAAATCCTATAAAGCTACCATTTTAAAGCTATGAAATTGATTAATAGATATTAATGACTAATTCATTTGTATCTGAGTATAAATTTGTAAATTACTGCATGAAATTTTTGAATGAAAGTTAATAGTTCGTTATTATCAGGTATGTGAAGAATTGCTTAGCGTAGCAGCACACATCGGAACAGATACGGAACAAGAAAACTGATGAGGGAGGAAACGAGGCCGGTAAAGAAGATGGATTAGGAGGAAGGGCTTTGTGACCCGGCTCTCGGGGCTCATAAAGATTAATAAGCTCACTAATGGGAGGGGGGGAGAAATCATCTTCAAAGCCCACCCCCCATCATCACTATATATCTCCCTCGGTATGCGGTAACGTAGGGTATGTATCATCAAAAATGATAAGTAGTGAGGTAAACCAAAAAAAATGTACGACTAAATATCATTAAGAATATAGGGTTCACTATGTGACAGAGACTATTCTGATTCTAAGGAAACGATTGTGCAGTTACCCCAATTTACGGGTACCCACTTCATAGAAGATGAGTCTAGCCAGGGTCGTTCGGAGATTGAATATTTTGTTTACCAAAGCAGGATTTGAACCAGGGACCTTCTGCATACCAACTCCGTGATCTACCTACAGAGGTACACTGCTCTCTAATCTAAACAAAAATTTAGATTTTTAACCAATTTCCTTAATAAATGTGACGAAAAGAATCTATGAACTTCCTGCTATGTAACATACTGGGCGTTATTACAAATAATAAATATGAATTAGTATCATGAGCAAATGACGGTTATAAGAACTAGGTCACTCAAGCAGGTAGCAAGACGTCTTCTAATCTGTCACTCAAGATAGCCTGGAAGACACTCTCTGAAAAGAAGCGGAAGAAGAAGGTCGCGAAGAACTTCTGGAAGAGCAGGCGATTCAGAGGCTAGCAGAAAAGCGAGATTCGGACAGGAGATCTGGGACAAAGTGGGAGAGGCTACCCCAAAGCCGACAAGAAGAACTCTCTCTATATGTAGCCCTGTTTTACCAGAATTAAAATTCTTGCGACAAAACAAGCTCTTGTAGAATACAAAGATTATTATACATAAAACGCTCCTTCGGCCTGTCCTTCTGTATGGGTCAGAATCCTAGGCCATAAAGAAAGCCGATGAAAAATTGCTTCAGGCATTTGAAAGCAGGATTTTTCGGCTAATTTATGGACCTGTTAGAGAGGGAGAAGCATGGAGAAGACGTACCAATGCGGAGCTGGCATGTCTATTCCAGGCCCCAGGCGTGGTCAAAATAATAAGTCATGGTTGCGATGGGCCGGACATGTGGCCAGAATGGTAAGTGTTGAAGGGCCCAGAAGAGTAATAAATGAAAAGATTCAGGGTACAAGAAGAGTAGGGCGACCCAAGCTGCGATGGCTGGATGGAGACAGTGAGGACTCCAGAAGTCTATTAAATGTCCGGAACTGGAAGGCCGCTGCACTGGACAGAGAAAACTGGCGGAAACGTATCGAGGAGGCCAAGGCTCATTGATGGGCTGTAGAGCAATGCAAGAAGAAGAATGAACGGGTACGTAATAAATATGGTATGAAATATAATAAAGGAAGCGATTGAGGGATTGGTAAATTCCTTTCACAGAAACCTCTTTGTTCAACCAGCTCTTAGTAACCTTTACCATTACCGCACTCCCATCACAACGAGTTCGAATCCAGCAATGGTAGGTTAATTATTTAATCTGTTAACAACCACGGGTCAACTTTTGGGGCCAACAGACCCTCCTGGGGCTCACTCTTGTGGGTTATAGGAGAATATAACCTTAATTGGGGAAATAAATCCAAGAGTGATGGTGACCAAATCATCTCCTAGAACAACCATAGGCTTACAGTCTCTAGCCTGTTCTAAGCCCATGATTCTTCATGGATTAGTGTGGTATAGTTTTTTGTAACAATATATATGTAAAAACTTTTCGGTTATTACATAATTGCCGGAAGCTAATATTTACTTTAAGGTCTTTACTGATTATTACTTAATAAGTAAAACCAATTGTCTAAAAAAATATTTCGTATTTTAAGGAAGTTTAATCAAAAATAAGTGACATACTAGTATAAAAACGTTACCCAAGCTTCACTCCATTTCATTTACTCGGGAGTTGCGCAAGATGACACTTTCTTGGTAATTCCTTTGTTCACATTTTTCCTTTTGGAATGAAAGCACACAATTCCATTTACCATGAATTCCCACTTACCCCAGTTTACCTTGGATAAGGCTCTTCCTACGTTAACTTAAATATAATTTGCATTTTACGTATCATAATATTATGTTTTTCTTTAATTAGATTGATACTCAATTTTGATATACTTAAAATTTATATGCCATATATTTATTTTAAAATATATATATTTTTTATTTACACTGAAATATGTTTTGGTTTCAAGGGGAAAACTGCTTATTATTGCTATTATCACCTGAAAAAACTGGGGCGACCTGCATTCTAGTGGTTAGCATAACAAATTACTAACCCCAAAATCGCGGGTTCGTGGTCTTAGGATTTTTTACAGAGAGTAAAAAATCCTTGGTTATGCCGTCCCTCGGAAGGGACTTTAAAAGGGGGTCCCGAGCCTGTTCGATGTCGGGTACTCGTTAAAATCCCTGCCCTAGTAAAACCTGGATAGACAAAATTTAGAGCTCCCCCTGTAGCATCGTCCAATTAACCATAGCAGCATAAAGTGTGGTTAAATGAACAAACAAACGACCAGACAAAAATAGGTTAAATTTGTTATTATATATTTTTGTATTGAACACTTCGGATGACGTAACAACTTTATTTATTTCCTTTTGTCTGTCTCTTCATGCACTCACTGTCGTACTTCCTTTGATCTTTTGTCCGAATTCATACAACATTCTCTGGTCTTTCTTCTTCCGGAAACCCTTTCAAATTGTTCAGTTGCTCTTAAGTTCTTTTGTTTCTAATAAGTGAGACTCTTAGGTGATCTTCTTCCAGAAATAACCGAATATCAGTGATACATAACTTAATACCTTAACCATAAATATTGGATTCATTGATGTATAGTGCGTCTGAGTTAAGTAAGCCCTTAAATAATTATAATGAAAATATTTTATTAATACAATTCTTATTTTGAATATCATTTAATTTGTACGTTGGGATATTACGATTAATGATTCAAATAAAATAAGAGTATTGCCATAAAATAATTAACTTAGGTTACATCTATGGGTAGGGTTTCGGCCTGGCGCCTTCGGACTTTCCCGAACCAGCATCTCCTCATCTCCTCCAGGGGGTCTTGCTACCTGCCTGAGTGACCTAGGTTCTATAACCGTCATTTGCTAATTTTTTAAATTCATATTTATTTTTATACTAACGCCCGGAACTATACATATCAGTTAAAAAACAGTTGTCAATTACAATAAATAAATTTTTAATAAAATTAGAAATAATAAAAGCGACAATTATATCTGAAACCAACCAATTAGTATTCCAACAAATATTTTTTTTTTGTTTTTGCTCGAACGAATATTTACCCAGGAGGTGTAGTGAGACATTTACCAACGGGTACAAACACAAAGTTATAAGGTAACTTAATTTCCAGGTGAACTAATTAGGAGTCGGATGAAATAGAATCGAAGTCATTTATGACAGAGCTAATCTGATTGGTGGAGACGTGAGGGGCCTGCCAACGCGAATCCTAGTGGGGGGGGGGGGCGAATCCAAAATCCAATTACGTAACAAAAATGTTGCTCTTTCCCTCTCCAGGCTCATCTACCCAACTATTTCTTATCTCTTGTTTGATTTAAGGCTAAACGTATAATATAAATTAATATGAAATAAAAATAATATGTACAATTCGTTTTTACGTGTATTTATTTTTAATTTAACAGTGGAGTACGTTATTAAAAAGGTGATACATATCGCAAAAGGTTTAGATTTGAATATGGATAATAATATATCCGTGCTTGGGTTTGGTGACGATTTGATACTGTTGGGTGAAGTCACGGAAATTATAAAACTAGAAAAATTAATATTAATTTAGAAATAAGTAGAAGGGTCGTTAAATAATCAAGTACCACTAAAGGGATTCGTATGAAGGAAGGAGTATAATCTAGGAGGAGGATGTGTGTCTGAAAAAGGGCTTAAGGGAGCGATAAGGGAGGCTGGATTGAGATAGAGAAGATAGCCAGACTCTGAGACGACATACCTCACCAAGAACACTAGAATTAACACTTTAAATAAAGATAAGCTCATATAATTATGTAAATGTTTTAAGGCAAGACTCAATCTGTATCATTAATAATAATTTCTTAATGTATGTGATAAATGAGGTCGAGGTAAAGAAAAGAATATGGATGGATAACAGTTGCTATTTTGGTCTACGCAAGGAATTCTCCTCACGCCTTCTATCACGGAAGACCAAGTAGGCCAGGGTACCAAAAAAGGGCTTTAGTTCCCAATAAAGTGAAGAGAGCTGCATTTTTGATATGCTGTAAGGGCATGTCTGACTAGTGGAAACCCAATTTTGCTACCGAAAAAACGGATGGGAAAACTTTTGGTGGCCGAAAAACCTCGACATTTTTGGAGTTATTTCAGTTTTTGGCCTGTGTATCCTAATTACATGAGTGACACGAGTGAGTGCATTGAGTTAATGCACGCTCATCCGCAGCTCTGTAGCTCTAATAGATTCTGAGTTGCGTCTCTTTGAAAATTGGTAATTTTTTCCAAAAAATCCAAATTTTATGTTTTGTCCGACTTTCGTGAGGAACACCGGCCGAAGGACTGATCCCACGATGAAGGTCATTGGAAATGAAGCTATAGTAAATTTAATTAGCTTTAATTTCAGTACAGACCGAGGCCCATAAGTCAAATTTATTCTGAGTTACGGTCCTTGGCAACCGAAAAACCGGATGGGAAAACTTTTGGTGGCCGAAAAATCTCGGGGAGACCGGGTGGTTCCCCCCTGCATAGTAGTACCTATTTGTACTACCATTATGTTTTATTTGCATAATTTACAAGTAAATATTTATACTTTACAATAAACAAGCTGTTTAAGATCGATTCGTGGCGTACAAGGTCATTTACTTAAAACACTCGTCTTCTCCGATTTTCCTTTTGTTTTAATTAACAAGAGAAGTATAACACCTACAGGCCTCACTATGTGTTTAAATTAAAGCTAATTTATAAAATTTTACTTATTATTTATCAAAATAATTAAAAGATCAGAAAACTAAATTATTAACCGAAAAAATAATTAACAGTTATAACAACCTAAAAGTACTGTAAAAGTATAACTGATAAAATCCATCAGGACGTAAGGAAAAATGGATCAAAAGATTTATAATTATTTTTTCTTTAAAAGTCGTATTAATATTTCCTCGCTCACCTCAGTTTTAATTCAAGTAACAAGTCTTGTAGGGAAGAGAATATTTTATCAAAAAGGGCTTCTTCATCAGTTTCCGAGCCAGATTCTTTCCCTCGGAAGACGATAATTGCTGCGTCAGAACTTTGAGGACAAAGGCATTAAGTGCTTAGAAAATTAACTTGATAACTTGATGGTTAGCCTCAAAGGGTCATCCCAATCAAAGCCTTTTCAATCCCTTACCAACTCACACAGGCAGACATAAGGAATATAACGGTTATGTTCCTTGTAACCGTTATATTATAACTTGTAAAAATGATTACCTTACAGTTAATTTTTTTTTAATACAAGGGGGCACCCATATCTATTTAACAGCGGAACAACCCTTCAATTCACAAATTATACAACTATTTATTTAGTTACAATTTAAGTGTACTACTGGTGCTTAATGTTGTGGCAAAATTATAGAATTATAATAATAATAAATAGAGTATGAAGAAAATCCAATTAAAAAACTAAAATTAAAAATTTTATTTTATTTAATTAAAATTACAACTGTATTATACAAATAAAAGAAGTAAATAGTATTAATAATACATATTGGCATCAATAAATACAATTAGAGAAACTACACAGTTGTACTACTACTCAAATAAAAAGTTCAACTTAGAAGGTCACGAGGCCATTTCAGACGCATCGGAGGATTATCGGGAATTGTAGAGGTTGGTAGGTTTGAGTGGACAAGTCCAGATGGGTCTAGTGATTGTCATGTATATGAGTCTTTTGTAATTAATTGGGAGCTTAGAGCGGTTGTCTAGTAAATGTTGTAGTAGCCTGAAACGGCGGGCTGTAACAAATATGTATAGTAGCCTGGAAAGAATATAGTCCTAAAGAAGAGGAAAAGAGACAGAGAAATATAATAATTAAGTATGAAGAATAATAGAACATATTAAGCTAGTGGAAAAATTCCAACAAAAAGCACTTAAGTATCCAAACTAAAAAAGAAATTGAAAATATCTGTTCAATATTTCGCCCATTCAGGCATCCTCAGGGTAGAAAGAGAATAACAGCGAAGAGAAAGATGAATAATGTATCCAAGAAACAGATATTATGGACAAACTAAAAAAGAAATTGAAAATATTTGGAGACTTAATGGCTTTTTGTTGGATTTTTTCCACTAGCTTAACATTTGTTTAAGGTCTCTTTTTCCGTTTTCATATTAATAATAGAACATATTATAATATTATCTAATCATGAAATATATTCATATATTCTATTATTCTGAACTGTTGTAATATTAATTGAATATTCACGTTCCAAGAGCAGAGAAACTGACTGAGATCTTCGAGGTAAGTGCTAAGTTGCTAAGCTTAGTGATAAGCAGAGAAATCAATATCAAGTGCTATTGTTATCGTTAGCAAACAATATTGTCAGGTCCCAGCTCGAGCTGTTTGGGGGCCCATTATGTAATATCTTATGTAATATCCCACCACGTTATTATAGTACATATAACGTCACATATATTATACTATCATTACAATAATATTGTTTAGTATAATAAAATAATAGTAAAACTTTCATTATTTTGCTCTAAATAAATTTATGATTAGTATATTCTCGAACCGTTTATAGTAATTTTATTTTTCTTATTAAATAATATATATAGTAAACAACATTACTAATAATACTTTTATACTCCCTTGGACTTGGACCACGTGAACAGTTGGAAGTGAGCTGGGAGGGAAGCAAGGTACAGCCAAGGGCGAAACTTAAGAAGGAAACAAACCCAAAACATCATGAAATCTAAAAAAAAAACTATTATATTTAAACAAAAGATTCACGCTACAACTAATAATCATAATTGCACTAATAACACCAATTCAATGCTCAATTACCAACATTCACATCCCTTCTGATTAGCGATCTTATAAAATATTTGTCTCTTTAATCTATAATACCTTCAGATCTTTCTTCATTTCCGATCAGGACACCTCTCACTTGGAATAGTCTTCAAAATCTTAAAGACTTACTGGATACAGCTTAATGTATATATATGTTAATTTTAGCTGTCGTAAACGGAACTAGACTAGTTCTCTCTTTTGACTTGATGATTTCCTTAGTCCCTGTCCGCTGCTGCGCTCTATCGGAGACATTCTTTTAACCTCTTTCGAATTCAGCAATGAAACATTCGGTTGGTTTCTTTTAAATATGTCTGCAACTTCTACAGAACTAAGCGCGGGAACTGTTTTGAAACGCCTCGAATACTCTGTCTGTAGCCAGAAGTTAGTAAGCAGAGATTGGTGGTATCGCCATCGAGTCATAAGGTTTCCGAAGCCTTATTATTGTAAGATTAAACTCTGCAACTATCATAATTGGTGTAGTAAGATCAGGACCTTAATCGGGTATAATTTTAGGTATGAATTTGGAATATTTTAATGGCGTTCATGACATAAAGAATTTAATTTCTACTTACATTGTGCCCGGAAGGATGTGTACACACCCAAGGGCGGATCCAGGCTCGTGAGATTTGCCTACAATTATGTACTATAATGGATTCTCCACAGTATACAAAAACCTGTCTGGGAGAGCATGATCCCCCGTGCCCCCCCCTAAATCCGCCTTTGCACACACCCAAGTATAAATTTGAAGATGATCACTAGTTTATGAGTCCTTCATTTCCGAATAAATGTCCGAAGTGTCAATGTTAACTCAGTTACAATCAGTGCAGCTATTGATGTTTTGCTTCAAATGATTGTTTTGCAAAGCCTTGATTACTCAATAGATTTTTTAATTTATTTATTTAACATAATGTCTCTTAAAGGATTAGGGTTTGGGTAATGGTCCGTGGACAGAAGTTTATAAGCAGAGATTTGTGGTGTCGGCATTGAGGCTTAGAGTTTCCTTAGCCTTAATATTATAATTATTAATCCCTCTTAATATCAATTATTATACGTTCAAGTCACAGTGAACTAAAAAGATCATGTGGAGGAACAGCCAGCTTCTGTCCACTTTATAGAGACTAGGAGAGCACCGACATGGCGTTGGGGGTTGGCGGCCCAGTCATCACCCAGTCACCTGACTGCAATTAGCCACTGGTCGTCAAGTTTGGGGGAAACCCGGTACCGGGGGTATAGCTTTCTTTTAATACCCTTTCTCCCTATAAATATTCAGAAGATCAGTTGTCCTGAGGATACGGAAGCTCCATCGCTGGGCTAATAACCCGCACGGCACTAAATACTATTCAAAGGCTCCTAACTAATTCCTCGTAAGGCTCCTAACTAAGGCTCCTGGACGCTAGAACTGGCATAAGAGGAAGTAATAGAAGAAGAAAAACACCATGAGGGAGTAGAGATGCATACAGCTTCCATCACGGCCAATAATATATAAAATAATTCATATACCACAGCTGGATTCGAACTCTTAACCTTCAACATAGTGTCTGATTGCTCAACACACTTTGTTATACCATTTCCTAAATAAGTAATTAGCTTGTCCAACTAAAAAATCTCTCTTTAATTTAAAATTAAGCATTAACAACCATTCATTATGAATAATATTTACACTTCACAATAATGCCACACATACTAAAAATCTTTTTATACAGTCGACACGCTTACATTGTTAAGCAGTTGCCATGACAATGACACGTACGGTGGTTGTCATGGAATCCCAGCGACGATATATCGTGCGTTATCTCGTACTGTTCCTGTATCTTGATGCCCTCCGCGAAATCTGCGAATCTCAACACAGCCCGTTTCGATTCTGAGGCAAAGTTAAAAATGAAATTTTGTAACTTCCCAGTAATTTTCCGCTTTTATTTAAGACAAAGTAGTAACTGAAAATCGAATTAATGATTTTTAGTGAAGTATTGATTCATTTTCCCTTAAAATTCTTGGTCCCTTAAAGTTCCGAAAAAGATCTATAACGTATATGAAGGACCAATGAAAATGAACGATAGCTAGAAAAGAAATATCAAATACTTGTGAAACTGCAATTGGTTTGTTTCTAAAATACTGGAAAATGACTGAATAGTTGAAGTTTCTCCAAGTGCAATCATCAGGATCACCCGTGGTGTAATTGTGAGCATAAAAATATACTAATTAAAAGATTCTGGGTTAGCATCCCAGCAAGTGGCCTTAGGATTTTTTAAAAAATAGTAAAAAAATACTCGGTTATCCTGAGCCTGTATGTTGTCATAATATTAAAGTGATACTATAGTCAAAAACAGATACATCTCGTTACCGTTTCACATTCAAACATTCAGAGACTGAATTGAGATCAGAACGTGAAATAAAATTGAATAAGGGAGTTATAAAAAAAATGTTTTACATGAACATGATAATATTAAAAAATATATATCAACCAAACAAAAATGTATTTAACAATGTGTTTAGAACTATCGCTTTTCAAGGTTACTACAAAATACGTCAGGCGTACAAGTATATTTTTTCTATTATAATATAGAGAAATTTATACAGACTTTAGGATACAGAATTTCACACCTATTATTGTTTACATAATTTTCCATCCATTATCTTTACATATAAAACAAAGTCCTCGGCCGCGTTTGTTCGCGGTAAATTCAATAAATACTGCACGAATTTTGATGCGGTTTTCACCAATAGATAGAGTGATTCACCAGGAAGGTTCAGGTATATAATTTGTCGAGGTTTTGTGTAAATGGGTTGGAATATCGATGGGTTTCACCGAAGACGCTGTTAGCCTAATCCATTGCAATTATCGAACGTGCAAGATAATAAATTCGAATATAAAGAAGTGTTTCGTACATATTAAGTACATTAGCTGAGATGGGAAGAAAGAAAATCAAGACTCCCAAAGAAGCGTAACCAATGATATTCACGTGGTCCTTAGTGGCCGGTAAGTGATAAAAAAAATACATTACACAGACAGATTATATATGCATAAGATGCCTCATTACCCGATCAAAGATGGGGTGGGTCTCTAGTTGTTTATAAATGTCCCACATTTACAGAGTAACTCCTATTATTATCGATGTAGTAGTAATCACCTATTACTATTTACTGAGATTCTCATCTGTCATATTTCAAATAATATCCCACATATTATTGTTTACAGAATTTTCTACATATTATAATTACAGAGTATCCCACCTTATTATTCATCTGTTACTATTTATACCCCAAGAATGGCCTGGTCATTAATATGTGGTACTGTTTTTAGAACAACGTTTGAGCAGGGAGGTGATTTGACATAGATAACGCTCAACCGCCATGTTTTTTACGGAAGGCTGGATGAGCCCCTGGAGGGTCTCCAGCTCCTTAGGGTCCATCCTTGCCCGTTAAATTATCTGCTATACCTGTATTTGAACCCGGGACCTTCGGCACGGCAACTCAACACTGAACTACTCTGCTCCCGTTTACAGAATTACCCGCTTTTTTTAATGGGACCCTCTGTAATATCCCATTTATTATTATTAATGTAGTATTCCATGGATTACTATTTACAGAATTTCCCAATAATTATTATTTACTGAGAGTTATAATTTAATAAGAGTTGTAAAGAAGTCGTGTCATGTTTTTATCAGAGATTTTACCCTGAATTTCTAACCAGAGACTAATATCTGAAAAAAAATCCAGGTTCAGGACATAATATCTAGGACAGAGACAATAAATAAGACTAATCTGGAGGTGGTAAAGAAGGGTTAGGAGCGGAAGGGAGTAGAATGGAGTGCGGGCCGAGGACGCGGAGAGCCGCAGAGGTCTCCGGTCGACTTCACGGCTTCCTTAATCTCCAACTTATACCACTAACCTTCTCTCTCAATTATCAGCAATTTTGTTTTTATACAAGATATAAAACAAATCTTTCAAGAAATACCATGTAGAAAGAATGTTTTTTAAATAAAATTATTTTTATAACAACACAAACAAACCTAAGAACGACTACGCGGATCGGAATTAGCATAGCGCTGAGTTTCCTTGCCGAAGATCTCGGGTTCAAATCCGGCTAAAATACATATTAATTTAATATGTTTATAGTCGTGTATGGTTCCTGTGAGATCTGGAGGCCCTCCCTTGTTCACCCAGGGCCCTTATTAGAGGGGGAAACCTGACGATATATCGCCTTCACCTCAAAAAAATCACATCGCTGCATAACCGTTGTCATCCTATTTTGGCTTGAGATCTAATGATTATGTATAAACATGTTACGCTCGGGAGGTCAGAAAGCATGCTCCACCCCTCTGGTATGTCAGGCACGTCAAACAACTGGAAGCAACCCGCAACGACCAAATGCTGTGATGAGGTTAATACTTACGGTAATTCCTTCCTCCTACATACTTTTTGATCATTCGCTCCTTTCTAGCTGGCAGAACATTTAAAGTAAATCATAATGGTTCCTACTCTCCTCTCTATTCCCAGTCTGCTGGTGTTCCTCAGGGTAGCATCCTCGGTCCTATCCTCTACACAGTATATACAGCTGACATCCCAACCCACCCTAACACCTTCATCTCCACCTATGCTGATGACACATGTGTGTTATCAGTTAATAACGACCCATATATTGCATCCCAATCCCTTCAATCACATTTATCAAGCCTTGAAGAATGGTGTCGGAATTGGAGAATTAAAATCAATTCCAAAAAGTCCCATCAAATTACCTTTACCCTTCGCCGAAAACCCATGACTTCCTGTCCTACTGTATCCTTTAATAGTACTCCACTTATCCCTGTTGAAGAGTTCCGCTACCTAGGACTCAACTTAGACAAACGTCTAACTTGGAACACTCACACAAGACTGAAAAGACAAGAAACAGCTCGACGCTTCCGACTACTTCAACACATACTAGACAAACGCTCAAAGCTTCAAATCAATTACAAAAGACTTATTTATGTTACTGTTATAAGACCTATATGGACTTACGGAATTGAACTATGGGGCTCCACCAAACCATCAAATTCTTCTCGTATTCAATCCTTGCAATCCAAAATCCTTCGCAAAATCCTAAACGCTCCTTATTTTGTCACAAATAAAACCATCCATAATGACCTGAACGTTCCATATGTTACCGATTTAGCCCACTCCAGATACCTATCATTCCATAATAAACTCCAGGCCCATCCAAACCCACTAGTTTCCATCCTTGGTTCCAATTCCATCCCGGACAATCCTCCTAGGCGTCTGAAGAGAAGATGGCCTCGAGACCTTCTATAATAGAAATGTAATTAGAGTGCTGCCAATGGGTAGTGCCTCTACACGTCCTTTCATGCATTTATTTATTCATACAGCCCTTGTACTAGATGTATATACTACAGTTGTACAATTCAATAAAATAATTTAAAAAAAAAAATACTTACGGTAGTACTTCTATCGCTAAAAGCGTAGTTTTCCTAAGCGTAAAATAGGGAAAATAAATATAAGGAAGAAAATAGTTGGGGGTGCAGTCAATTAAAACACTAAATAAGTGGATACTTATTTTAATTAAGTGCCGACGTTTCGACCCACTTTGTGGGTCATCTTCAGGGCTAAGAAAGAAAACAGACAACATACAATGAATACAATAAAAATACATAGAGGACTAAGTATATGCTAAATGAGAAAAAATATATATGTAGAGAGGTAGAAATTTAGAACAAAAGTGAGGGATATATATGAATACAAAAAATTACAGAGAAAATGTACAGAACGGTGGTGATGCCAAAAAAATAAAAAAAATAAAAATAAATAAATAAATAAAAAAAAATAATTAAAAAAAAAAATTTTTTTTTTTTTTTTTTTTTTTTTTTAAATACAAAGATAAAAGACGGAAGTAAACAGAAAGATATTTAAAAAGAAAGAAAAAGTATAAACATCAGAGGTGAGAAGTAAAATTATGGAAAAGGTAGTGGAATATATATAAACTATAAAAGGTAAGATAATAGACTCCTAGGGAGTTTACATAAGTAAAATGAAATAAGATATAACCAAAATGAAATTAAAGAGTAAATAAAGGAAGAATAACAGTAGAAAGTCAAGATATGAATATAGAGTATAACAGTTTTTTAAAAAAAAACCATACCTATAGTATGAAGTGGTATAAATATATGATGTAAATATACAAGGAACGTATAGAAATATAAGTAACAATATGGCATTAGCATGGAAATAGAGTAAAATATGATGAAATAGTGATGTTAAATGCTAATGAAATCTTAGATAATAATAACATATGATGGATGCCAAAAATTAATATGGGAAAATAAAATTTCTAAAATAAAATTCTCCTCACCCCTTTCCTTCTCCATATTGCACACCTTTTTATTTTCCCATATTAATTTTTGGCATCCATCATATGTTATTATTATCTAAGATTTCATTAGCATTTAACATCACTATTTCATCATATTTTACTCTATTTCCATGCTAATGCCATATTGTTACTTATATTTCTATACGTTCCTTGTATATTTACATCATATATTTATACCACTTCATACTATAGGTATGGTTTTTTTTAAAAAAACTGTTATACTCTATATTCATATCTTGACTTTCTACTGTTATTCTTCCTTTATTTACTCTTTAATATCATTTTGGTTATATCTTATTTCATTTTACTTATGTAAACTCCCTAGGAGTCTATTATCTTACCTTTTATAGTTTATATATATTCCACTACCTTTTCCATAATTTTACTTCTCACCTCTGATGTTTATACTTTTTCTTTCTTTTTAAATATCTTTCTGTTTACTTCCGTCTTTTATCTTTGTATTTAAAAAAAAAAAAAAAAAAAAAATTTTTTTTTTTTTTTTTTTTTTTGGCATCACCACCGTTCTGTACATTTTCTCTGTAATTTTTTGTATTCATATATATCCCTCACTTTTGTTCTAAATTTCTACCTCTCTACATATATATTTTTTCTCATTTAGCATATACTTAGTCCTCTATGTATTTTTATTGTATTCATTGTATGTTGTCTGTTTTCTTTCTTAGCCCTGAAGATGACCCACAAAGTGGGTCGAAACGTCGGCACTTAATTAAAATAAGTATCCACTTATTTAGTGTTTTAATTGACTGCACCTTCAACTATTTTCTTCCTTACATCATCCAGTCAACGATCCCTCGCTTCTCGAAAATAAATATAGATTCTCGAGCGCCTTCTGACCCTGAAAAGCCATAATCCTTGGATCTAGACCGATTGGACTAGATTCGTTGTCTTTGAACTGTAGTATACGCCGTTGAGAATATGACTTAGCCCTAAAGGAGCCTGTTCTGGAGAATCTGTAACTGTTCTATTTCATAGAAATGTAAAACTGGGTAAACCGTTCTTGGCTGCTTGTGCCCAGGATACCTCGATAGAAGAATGTTTCTGAGTAGAATACAATTGCGAATATTTGTGTGTGTATATATTTCTATATTGTTTTTTAATATAAACTAAAACATTATTAGATTGATAATAAAAGGTTAGTGGCAGGGGCACATCTGTGGTTTAGTTGTAGCCTTGCAGGTGGTCTTCCAAATTTTAAAACGAGTAAAAAATCCTTGGTTATGCCGTCCTTCGTAGGAGATGTTCAATGACCTCAAACCTGTTCAGTGAAAAATATCCCTATCCTAAATATACCTGGATAGGCACAATTTAGGGCTATTTAGGCGTTGCTTGATTAGTCAATGGACTATAAAGTGACTAATAAACAACAATATAGAAGTAATAAGGCAGTAATACCCATATACTTAACATACGCATTTTGAAGTGTTTTATTTTCCATTTAATTAAGTAATTTTCTTTCTCATTAATCAAGGGAATTTTTTTTCCAGAAATTAGGACCGAAAAAGACCCTCTTAGCAAGTCGAGGCAGACTCAACAGCACTCGACTTAGAATGCAGCGGCCAAGGAAAGGTTAAAAATAAAAAGGTCTACGTGCTTGAGGGTACGTTATCGATGAAGCAACTACAGCAAGCCAAGCATCTTAAACCGCAGCAGTCTACCGCGCATCTATCATTATTTAATAATAAAATATTATATTATTCAGCCATTAGTCAAGTACTTGTAAGCACGTAATGTAAATACATATGGTAGTTTAGATCCATTTAAGTTTAGTTTCACATATTTATAAAATATATTTAGCCTCATTTTCCCAACATTTTTCCCCAATATGATATCAAATTGTCAATCCCAGAACTAAAAAATTCATAGTTTTGTGATGAAATAAAAGTCTGAAATAGCATTTTTTGACTTGAGAATCAATTTCAAAAATCTTAGCATTAAGGAAGTTGATCATATTGTTGAACAGATGGAAATCTGTTCAAGATAAACCTTTTAGTTTCTTCACAACCAGCAAGTTTTATAATACTGATTTCATGTCTTTGATTGCAGAAACATGAAAATTCGATAAACAATTAATGGTTATTAAGCATGTCTATTGGCCAGAGGAAACCCAAATGATATTTTTAATAAATTGATTAAGATGGGTGTTGGTGTGGGAGGACTTCTAACTTCGTTTATTTTCTTCACTGTAATAAAGTCCTACCATATCTAGCTCATTCGCATGAAATACTACAATAATTTTTTTTTTTTTAATTTCCCATCAGGGATATATTTATACTTTGAAATAAAATTCTATACAAGGGATACATTATTATCTTGATCAACTGTAACCTCGATTGGTAGTTAAATGCATAAGCTGACAATATTCAGGAGCTATAATTTATCAAAAAATAACTTATTGACTTTAAAAAAAAATGCATGTGCTAAGGCTTTTATTAGTACTACATTGAATAATAAATACCAGTACTTTAGGATCAAGGAAGGAAATTAGTGGCTAAGATTATGAACATATATAAATTGTAAAAAAACCCAGAAAATTTGTCTATTTTTCTTTTCATCAATGTTTTATTAGAAAACATTATCAAAGGATTCATTATTAAATTAAAAAGTTCTAATGAAATTCTCATCATCACTCTTAGATTCTGGGCCCTAGTGTTTTCTCAAGAAAATGTAATAACATCCTATAACTTTTCATGTTTAATAGCATTCTTATTTTAATTAAATGTTTGATCTAATTTTGGTTTTGTTTTAATTATTTATTTACCAAAAATACTTATATTTCATTTATCGCTCAAGTCGACTTTAGAGTGGGGGTTTAGTGGTTAGCATAACAACCTATTATGCACAAGACCACGGGTTCGTAGCCCGGCAGGTGCCCTAAAGATTTAAAAAAGTCTTTAGTTATGACTTTGGAGGGTTCATAAAATGTTCAGGACTTCCACTGTATGTCCATTTGCCATATCAGCATGAAATTGCCTTAAATGAATAAACAAAAACCTTTGAATTTATTCATTATTCTTTATTATTTTGTCACATCCATAATATATGGTCTTTGTAATCAATTTTTGAGCATAATCCCTTATCCAAGTTACGACTACATATAAAATTCCTTTGTTGTCAAATATGGACTTAATATGTCAGTTGTTTATTACTCATTCTATAGAACAATGTCATAATTCAAAATGTTTCCATAGAAGTTTTAGAACGTATGTTTTTTACCCATAATAACGTTACTGGTAAAGCAATGCATTCCTATCATAATGATAATACTGAAATTCTTTTATTAACCATTAGGTAATTGTTAGAACCTTGAAACTTTTTTTATTTTTATTTTAGTCATTACTTCCATATAACTTCATATTCAAACATGATATAACTCAAAATATGACTAAAAAATCATTAAAATTAAAAAAAAAATATTGAAAAAGGAATATATGTTATGCCGTTCCTGCATTAAAAAGTTTCAACCAATACAATTGCCACAGAAAACTTAACTCAAAAATGTCGTCTTTCTAAGGAGTGATATTTTATATTTTAGTAATAATGAAATGTGTCACTAAGAATTTAAATTCTTGAAGAATAATCCTTGGAAAAACTTATTGAACCATTTTTTGGTAGAAACGTTTACGCTAATAAAATTTCCAAAAATTGAAAAGGGAGCAATATTCTAAAAATGTTCACCACTTAGGCAGCAACCTTCATTCTGTAAGGTTCTGAAGCCGATCGACCGTCAACACCCATTAAATTACCTACAAAATAAAGTTGCTCTTAACTCAGTGTCTTAAATAGATTGTTATAGGTCTTAATCACCATATTTGAGGCTGATATTCCAAAACGATAAACATTACAGATTACATAACATTGCATTGACATTGAAGTGTTTTTTTTTTAAGTTATGCTAAAAAGTATTGGTTAAGTACGAATTTTTCGCGCGATTAAAGATCCTCTTATACTTGTAGGAAAGAAATTCGTTGACTGTAGGCACTATAATAGGATGTAATTAGTTGGGGGTGCAGTCAAGAAAACACAGCAAAATAAGTGAAACTATTGTATTTTATGTGCCGACGTTTCGACCTACTGTGTAGGTCATCTTCAGGGCCAATAGGAGTGGCTGCTAGGTGCACTACTAGTCAGTTACCTTCTGCACCTAGCAGCCACTCCTATTGGCCCTGAAGATGACCTACACAGTAGGTCGAAACGTCGGCACATAAAATACAATAGTTTCACTTATTTTGCTGTGTTTTCTTGACTGCACCCCCAACTAATTACATCCTATTATCCTCTCATACTATTCAGCGAACGACTCTGCTTCGTGTCAGGAGGTCATATCTCACCTCCTGATCCTACGTGAAGATTTATTTAAGTAGGCTTTTAAAATACGATGCGAGGACCACTATCAGGAGGATAACTAATTACAACCATTATCAGAAAAGTATTATTGAAGAGTGAGATCGGAAATGGCTCACTTCGAAAGATGATAACAATCATTATTCCCCTCCCCGGTCACAATTAGAACCAAAATGGCTCCTGCCGGGCTACTGGACCATGCAATCCCACAAAGGACATGGGTGCTTTAGTACCAAGCTTTATGAATACATGAGCGATACATTATGTCCTGGATGCGGCGCGCGGAATCCGCTAGGCACATCGTCATAAACTGAACCACCTTTGATGTACAAAGGACTCAATTACTGAGAGCTATATAATTATACGTGCTGCCCGAGGTTTCCAACAGGTAATGAACGGAAACAATTATCCATAAGTGTTTAAACATGTCGAAATGTTTGAACTTATCTCCTTTCATAAGGGTGATTAAATAAATTTATATTTTCTTCTTATAAAGTCATCTTAAAAAATTATTCGTGGTAAGAAATTCAACGCAAAACTGTAGGTCATTCCCAGAAGCAAAATGATGTAGGGCTGTTTTAATTAGTTTAAAACAAAAAAACATTGTTTTGGCTTTAAAAAAAAGAATTCTAATGTTCTCCAAAAAAAATACTTTTTTTTCATTTGATGGCTGGAAATTCATAGCTCTCTTGAGTTGGGGCTCTTTGAATAATGTCATTGTTGTGATACACGGTATAGTAAATATACCTATATTTTATTTATAATTCGCTAATGGTTTCACCATTATCGTATATTTTTTTTATTGAAAATTTTTAATATATAAGAAATAAGTAACAAGAAAACGACTCACCTATCTTGATGAGCGGAGGTAGGGCTTGGGCGATGCCGATCGTGAGAAGCGCTCTGGCCCAAAGACTGGCTGCCGTCATTCTGGACCTTCACACATCTCATCTTCAGCATCACAACAACCTTACACCATTCTCTTCCTCTGCAACAAAAGAAAAAGAAAATTATTTATCGGTATTTAATAATCATTTATTGGTATCGTAGAAACATATTAAAGAGCTCCTGAATGATGGTGAAGTATGAAGAATAAATCAAGAACATTCCTTTTAAAGAAATATGCCATTTATACTTTATGCGGTAACTAAAGTGGCATTTATTTGCGTCTACTATTTAAAATAAAGACCCATGATTTTTATTTATTCTTTTTTAGATAGGGTTTTAGGGATCGCTACCTTGAGGCAGAGTTTGAAAAAATTATCGAAGACATAACAGGACACGAAACCGAGAATCGCCTCCCCATATTAGGACATGGTGTGGATCAAATTTTGGAGAAGTGTGTGCTCCAGCCGTTTTTGACTATTCCTTTTTGGAACTTAACGTGCTACACCACTAATATTTGCTGCGATGTGCTAAACCAAGTCGTTCTGTTGGTAGCGACCCCTTGCTTGGTAGGGACTTTTTCCGCCATTTCACTTAATCAGCGTTACCACGGGATCAAGTAATGGCATTTAACTAATCGGACAAATCTGTGAATAATGTTTTTCCTAGTAATTATTTCCTTAATCTTCGAGTTGGATTGCTCCTTACAAATACTACGTAGCTCTATATAGCATTTCCAAGTCTATTTGAACCTTTTCCAAGCCAACTGTAACCTTTTACAAATCAAATGTTACCCTTTCCAAGTCACA
Source organism: Troilus luridus (assembly GCA_964056705.1). Classification (NCBI taxonomy): domain Eukaryota; kingdom Metazoa; phylum Arthropoda; class Insecta; order Hemiptera; family Pentatomidae; genus Troilus; species Troilus luridus. Next base: position 26,920,952 of record OZ057417.1, on the reverse strand, counting down.
AGCAACCCTTTCCAAATGAGTTGAAACCCTTTCCAAAGCAAATGTAACGCTTTACAACTCATCTGTCACCCTTTTTTATTCAATTGTAACCGTTTCCATTTCAATTGTCACCCTCCAAAATGTTTCGAAAATTTACCGTTATGGGGAATAGGCGAATTTAGGGCCCCAGGACTCGCCAGGATAAAATCATCACAACCTTTTTATTCACAACTCTTGTTACGACAAAAATGAGGGAAATAATAAAAAAAAAACGAATAAATGATTTTTTGTTTGAGAAAGTTTATTTAAAAAAAGTAAAAACATGTAATATGAACTTAACAGTAGTATCTTTATAGTTTTGCTAATAAAATAATAATCTAGTTTACAAAAAATTAAGGAAAAATTTAAAATAAAAAGTTGACTTTTTTTCTCTCATTTCTCCTCAGGGTCAAAGAAGTTTTTATTAGTGCAATAATTTTGCTATGAGTTTTTATTTTTGCAAAATCGCAGAAAGAAACTATTGATAACTTAAGTTTACGTAGTTTTACTTTCTCAGAAAAAAAAAGATTTTTTTTGTTGTTTTTTAATGGATTCCTTCAATAAAGAATAATTATTTAAACAATAATCATTGCTGTTCGAAAATTATATTAATTTCATTCGTTTACTGCTTTGTTCCAGTAATAGTTATGAAAAAAATAAAATTAAAAATACTGTAAAAATAACCAAATTAATGCCGTTGAGTTCTGAGGGCTTAAATTTTCAAGGGTGACAATTGAAATGGAAACGGTTACAATTAAAATAAAAAGGGTGACAGTTGAGTTGTAAAGCGTTACATTTACTTTGGAAAGGGTTTCAACCCATTTGGAAAGGGTTACATTTGAATTGGAAAGGGTTGCTTGTGACTTGGAAAGGGTTGCATATGATTTGTAAAAGGTTACAGTTGACTTGGATAATGTTCAAATAGACTTGGGAATGCTATATATTACAAAAGAAAATTTTTATAAATAAACCACTTTCTGAAAAACTGGAAGTAGCTCTGGGACAGTAACTAACGTGACACAATTATGACATCAGATTGATGAAGCTTTTCTCACCAATCAACTGCGAGAAATCTAAGCACATGATATTTATGCCTCAGATATTTAGTTTATTTAGAAAGTATAGTCGTTTGGAGATTAACAGAGAAACGAAGGTGACTAGATGAGAAACAAGACAGTAGTTTCCAGATTATAGTTTACAGAATATAGACCGAAAAAAGAAACAAGAAAACAAAACTTATGTAAGTGACCTTTAATGGTTCGAACGGTTCGAATTCACCCTGGATTCAATAATAATCTGTATGATAGCCTATAGTTATATCTTGCTCTGTTTGTCAAAACAGGATAGGAAATAACATCAACATCCAATAAAAAAAGTTTCATGAAGTTTTAATAGTACATAAAACTTCCATGGATTCCATTTCCGATTTCACTAAACTAATTATTTCCGTAGTAGGTTTTCCTCGATGTGCAAATAATCCGACTCTAGAGACTACACAGGATGTATAAGAGCAAGATATATGTCATCGTAGGAGTTGCGGAGGAGTTGAAGTTGAAAACTCATTAACGGACGCAGTTCTTGCAGGTGAGTGTCATGAAACTTGAATGAATGCTGAAATGCTGGGGGAGTTGTTCTAAAGCTCTTGTAGGGCGGAAGTGGAACTTACAACTACATAATGAATTGAGATCCTTAAAAATTAACATGAAATCTCTCATCAGTTCTTTCAACTATAACATGGGTGAAGGAGACAACTATACATGATTTGAAAAAAACAAGCTTTGTTTTCTTGTTTTATCCCCCAAGATTTTTATAAAGTTATTACATTTTTTATAGAATATAATAAAGGGATTTGCAAATGTGTAGAATTATGTCAATCAAATTTAATAGTCGTGACTTCCTGATTTTCAGAAAAATAAAAATTCGATAATCAGATATCAGTTAATCATCATGTCTCCAAGCCAGGAGTGAGAAATCCTATTGATAAATCCTCGGCCTTATAAGATTTCAATTGTTAAAAAAACCAAGAAAAAAAACCCTGTACCACTACAACCCATGAAGGGTCTGTGGTTCAGTACATGGTAGAGACTGTACTGTTTCATGGACAACGGTTCTGTAAGGAGGTGACTTGTCCTAGGTCACGCTAAACAGCCAGATTTGTCCCCATTTTTTTGGGTACCCTATTTTTATAATATTTTATAGAGGCTGGGTGGGCCCAAGGAGGGTCCTAGATCCTATATGATCCATCTCCCGCTGCAAAAAGACTAAATAAAAATCATAGCCTGCAGCGGGATTTGAACCAGGATTTTCGGCATGGCAACTCAGTACTCTACCACTGAGCCACTCCCCTCCCTTAATTGTTAACTTCTTAGTATATGAATGCATAAATAATGCATTGATGCATTGGATTTCACTATTTTTCGATTATAAAATTAATAAATAAAAGGCTTAACTTATCCGAAGCCTCGATGCCGTTAAAAAATCTGTGTTTACAAACCTCCGTCCACGGAGCACCACCCAAGCCCAAACCCGCCAGGTCACTCTTAACGCAATCCTCCCACCTACGCCTCGGTCTACTCCGTCCCCGTCGGTACATCGCTTATTAACATCTTAGGAATTCGTTCGTTACTTATCTTAATCTTCGCGACGCTATCACTTGAATAATATTTACCGAATGCATGCTTCGCAATTTCGCGTGATGTAGGTTCCTATATTCCTCAGTGGTTTCATCCTTTTTTTTTACCAAATGTTCTACGTAACACCTCATTTTCGAATACCTGAAGACGTTGATCATCCTTCAGCGTTAGCGGCCAAGTTTCACATCCGTAGAGAACAGATGGAAGGATGATTGTTTTATAAATTCTGATTTTTAGATTTCGGGACAAAAGACCGATTTATTTTGAGACCGAATAATAACAAGCATTTTCCGCTTTTAGTCTTGAATTTAGTTTTTTATAGTTACGATAGACCCTAAGTACTTAAACACCTCCACTTAAACTTCCATTATAGAAGAAATATATATATAAAAAAAAACTTGTTTCACTGAAATTCACACTAGTACCTATATTCAGTACATGGAATTATCATGGAAACGCCAGGTTTCCCATCTAATCAAGGTTGCCAACTTCATAGAGAATGGGTGAGCCCAGGGAGGGTCTGAATTCCCCACATTGTCCTTCCGTCTCTGTTGACCAATTAAATAATTTATCTTTCGCAACGGGTTTTGAAGCCGAAACCTTGAGCCGAGCAACTCAGCATCCTGGCCATTGAGCATTGAGCTATCCTGGTCCACATAAAATAAATACATTTTTTAAAATATGTCGAATCATGCGGGGTGGGAAAATGTTTAAGGTGAGCCGCGTGTTTTTCACTGAAGGCCATTATGTTTTCAATGTTCTATTGAACAGATAGGAAGAAAATGAAAAACTAGAGGATTATGATGATGTGTTGAAGATTGTATAGTGTGCTGACCCATCACCTCCCCCCACTATTGTATAGTGTGCTGACCCATCACCTCCCTCCACTATTGTATAGTGTGCTGACCCATCACCTCCCTCCACTATTGTATAGTGTGCTGAACCATCACCTCCCTCCACTATTGTATAGTGTGCTGATCCATCACCTCCCTCCACTATTGTATAGTGTGCTGATCCATCACCTCTCTCCACAACTATTGGCTTAGTAAACCTTCTTGGGTTGGTACAATTTTTTTTTTATTCCTTCATCAAAATATTTTTTTTTCTAATTATTTTTATCATTACTGTTTTCTCTTGGTTCAGACAATCACGGATCACACTTGCATGGTTTGGATTTATTTCTTTTTCCCAGCATATTTATATTCTTACTCTTTGTGTAGAGCGCTGAATTGGTAGGCTGAATATTTTGAGTTTAAAAGATTAATTATTTCTGGAATCTGTTAACATCCGGGGTTGGACCTCATGGGTTTTTAGACCCTTCTGGGGCTCACAAAGCCTCATTGAAGTGGCCATCTTAAATTGAGAGAATAACTTGGGTGTAGAACGTGATTTTGGACAAATTACCCCCCTTCATAACCGTGGTCATAGAAACCTTAAGGACTCTGCATTGAACCCAAGGACCCATCAAGGTTATTACTATTTACAATAATTTATAAATGTTGAGTTCCAATAAATAGTTTTTTATTGTTTGATCTCTATTTTGCCATATATAAAAACTTTGTCCATCTTCTTGTCTGTACAAAAATATTATATCTGTAATTAATCGGAGTACAATTTTCTCCTCCGGACATGAACATATAAATTTTAATCAAGAGCAGAGGGACAGGACGGCTATGGGACAGAGCTTCATGGCCGAGCAATATAGAGGCCGCTAGTGTAGTCGAGGATGGTAATTGGCTTAGGCCCTCCTCCCCTCCTAGGGTCGGCAAATTTTAGAAAATGAAGCTGGCCTCTCATTGAGGACTCGTTTTATTCACTCTCTTCGTCCTTATTACATTCCCTCAACAGAGCAAGATGGCTGTCTCTGTCAAAACGGGATTTTTTTTTTACAAATTATACTTTTATCCTTTTAATGCAGCTACATCAACGGTCCATGTTAAAAATAACATACATCTTTCTATTTTGAGTTTATATTATGTTTTGATGTTTAATTTTCTATTCTCTTCGCAATGCCAAAAATATCCGGCTGAAGTATGATCAATTAGTTACCAAACGCTCGATTGCCTAGAGTAATTTGTTCATAAAGTGGACGAACCTGGAAGTTTCATCAATGCTTAAACTTAGAGATTAGAGATGAGATGATATGACCGGTGAAGAGTATAGTTAAGAGAGACTATGTTCATATCCGAAAATCACTATGTATATATATTAGAAAAAACCTGTATCACCACAACCCATGAATGGTTTTGGGCTAAATCCCCAATTAAGGGTACCCGCTTTATAGTACTGTTAACCAAATCCAAAACCGTTGGATCACCACATGCCTTATCTTCCAGTTCAATTTCAAGTAGGCTAAGCTCTTATTACCTTTTCAGGAGTTAGTTCTATACTAAACTCAAAACCTTCACAAGGCCATTTTAACGTTTGCAACGCCATTACTTTAATTATCCTAAAACATGTACCATGACAACCCGTGAAAAGGTCTGGGGCTTATACATGGTAGAGATTGTGCTGTTTCATGGCCAACAGTTGTGCAGGGAGGCGATTTGTCCTGGATCACGATCAACTACCAGATTTTCAGTTATTTTGATTACCCACTTTATCAAGGCTGGGTTAGCTTCAGGAGGGTCCTAGTAGGGTCAAGCCAACAGACTATTGGTGCGGGATTTCATATCGGGATACTATATTAGCGGGATAGGATCGGTATAGCAACTCAGTGATCTACCACTGAGCCACTCCACTCGTTAGTTACTTTTATCATTTTCATAAAAGTTTATCGTCTATAGAGCAGGTGAATAAATGATTAAGTCGATTTTTTTCTAAAATAAGTTTCATATACTAGTGATGCGGTATCGTGTAAATTTTATAGTGAATAAGAGGCTAAGTAAGACATTGGCTTGAAATGGAGTTATTGCTTAATATCAATAGGTTGAGTGGTTGAGGCGAATTATGAACTGTCCGCTTCGATTTGTCTTTGACGCCCCGAGGAGGTCTCATGTGTCCCGTTATGTGCCTCTATCAAATCCCAGGGCACAAGATCTCGCCTTATGATCTTTATATCCGTTCCCACAGAACCAAAACTTTCGAGCCCGTTCTATCTCTCTTTGGAACTCACTCCTACTCGATATCCGTCATGCGTCTTCTTTAACCTCATTTAAATCCAATCTTTTCCTATATCTTCTAAATTCCCAATCAAATGCTTTATAATCAATAAATAATTTATAGTTATATTCAACTTGATCGATTGATGAACTACTGTAAATATTCCTCACTCATAATGATCTCATTTTTTTTTTATTATTAGATGATATTATTTATTCACTTATTTTTTCATAAGCTATTTCTTATTATTGTAAATTTGTCTGTTTTTTATTTTAATTTTGTATCACATTTTCTGATCCTCTACCAAGACATACCTGTTTAGTTATTTAATTTCAAAATATTATGTAACTATTGTTTTATTTTGATGTAGGCCTTTGGCCAGATATATATTTATTTATGTGAGAAAGAAATAGTTGACTGTGGGTACTATAATAGGATGTTGATAGTTGGGGGTGCAGTCAAGAAAACACGCAAAAATAGGTGAAACTATTTTATTTTAAGTGCCGACGTTTCGACCTACTATGTAGGTCATCTTCAGGGCTATGAGAAAACAGACAAAAACAGAATAGACTGTAAAAATACATAAAAAGAGGTACAGAAAAATTAGATAAAATGTAGAGATATAAAAAAGAATGATATATAATGAAAGGATATATGAAGGTATATGAATATATATATACATAATATATATATATATATAATAATGTATGTAGGTATATGAATAAAGATGATTACATGGTAGATGGATAGAAAGGTGATAATGCAAAAACAAAGTACAAGATGGATAGAAAGGTGATAATGCAAAAACAAAGTACAAAGAGAGCAATGAAGTTAAACAGAAAAAAAATAAAATGAAAAAGATATGAATATAATGAGTATGGACAATTTAGTATAATAAAGATAGAAATGTATTGCAAAGAAAACAATAGTATGAAAATAGACTCATGGGGAGTATCATAAGTGCAATGAGAGAACATGAATTAAAAATATGATACCTAATAATACATCGAGAAGAATATATTATAGAACGTAAAGAAAAGGAATCTAAGTATGACGGGCCGGGAAGTGAAATATAAAAAAATATTTAAAAATATAAGTATCAGAAGTGATGTAAAGGTATAAATGTTATATAAAGGTATACACTATACATTGTATAACAGATGTAGTATCCAGGTATACATATATTATATAGAGGTATACATAGTATGAAGTTATATAAATAAAGATGAAAGAATACAAGGAACAATACATGAGAGATATAAGATATCAGTAAGTGAATAGAGATATATTATAAAAAATAATAATGTTCTGTGAACATGAACTCTTAAATTAAAACATTTAATTAAAACTATGATGGATGCTAAAAGTGATGATGGGAGAAATAGGTGTGAAGGAAGGAGATGGAGAAAGATGAAGAGAAGATATAAATAATATGAGACAGTACGAACCCGATGGCAGCTGGGACAGCGAGTAACTGACGCGGATAAAACCGTTAAACGACGGAAGCGCTGGCCGCGATCTCTGTCGGTCAAAGGTCAAAGTAGCGAAAAAAAAAATTCAAAAAAAGTAAAAATGAAAAATAAAGAAGTAGGGAAAGGGCAATATGGGGAAATATGGGGACGCGTAAGAAATGTGAAAAAATAAATAAAAAATAAAGTTAAAGGAAAAAAAGGGGGTAAAGAAATAAAATACTAGAAAAGAAAAAATAGACAGAAACGGACCGTAAAACGGAGAGAAATAAAATATGATTTGAAAATTAAGGAGTTTTTAGTAAATTAAAAATTTGGGAATAAATTGAGGATAGGTGATGTGAATCGGACTTAAGGTTGACGGTGGAGGAATCTAAATTGATGTGGATGGTTTCCGAAAGAATGCGTTTTTCATAGTTGGGAAAGGAAGATAGGATAGACGTATTATCAAAGTTGAAAATGTGGTTTAAAGATAGGGCATGGTCAGAGAGTTTGGAAGCGGTTGGGTTATTGGATGAAATGGAATATTTATGTTGGGAAATACGATCTTTAAGTAAGTTTTTAGTTTCGCCGATGTAGGAAGAGTTGCAATTGGGAGTGGAGCAAGGGATACGGTAGACAACATGTGAGCGTTGTAAAACGGGAATGGGATCTTTAACACGGGTATAGATTTTGGAAAGTTTGTTATGGGATTTGAATGCTAAACGTAAGTTGGGGATAGAGGAACGTAGGGATTTTTGAATATTATTTGAGAGGGAGGGTATATATGGCAAGGATCTGTATACTGGGTTAGAGGGGGGGTGTGGAGACAAGGTGGGGTTGGGGTTTTTTTTATAGTCTTGGATGAGTTTATTGATAATATGGAGAGGAAAATTGTTTTTTAAAAGTATATTTTGGATGCGGTGGATGTTAGTTTTATGGAAGCAAGGGTCAGAGAGGGATAGGCCACGGCGGATAATATTTTTGGCGACGTTTATTTTTTGGTGGTGCGGATGTTGGGAGTAATAATTGAGGAGTCTGCCAGAATAGGTGGGTTTGGTATACCAGTCTGTGGATAAGGTGTGGTCAGGATTTCTAATGATACTTTCTAATGGTCCTTTTCTGTCTATTTTTTCTTTTCTAGTATTTTATTTCTTTACCCCCTTTTTTTCCTTTAACTTTATTTTTTATTTATTTTTTCACATTTCTTACGCGTCCCCATATTTCCCCATATTGCCCTTTCCCTACTTCTTTATTTTTCATTTTTACTTTTTTTGAATTTTTTTTCGCTACTTTGACCTTTGACCGACAGAGATCGCGGCCAGCGCTTCCGTCGTTTAACGGTTTTATCCGCGTCAGTTACCCGCTGTCCCAGCTGCCATCGGGTTCGTACTGTCTCATATTATTTATATCTTCTCTTCATCTTTCTCCATCTCCTTCCTTCACACCTATTTCTCCCATCATCACTTTTAGCATCCATCATAGTTTTAATTAAATGTTTTAATTTAAGAGTTCATGTTCACAGAACATTATTATTTTTTATAATATATCTCTATTCACTTACTGATATCTTATATCTCTCATGTATTGTTCCTTGTATTCTTTCATCTTTATTTATATAACTTCATACTATGTATACCTCTATATAATATATGTATACCTGGATACTACATCTGTTATACAATGTATAGTGTATACCTTTATATAACATTTATACCTTTACATCACTTCTGATACTTATATTTTTAAAATTTTTTTATATTTCACTTCCCGGCCCGTCATACTTAGATTCCTTTTCTTTACGTTCTATAATATATTCTTCTCGATGTATTATTAGGTATCATATTTTTAATTCATGTTCTCTCATTGCACTTATGATACTCCCCATGAGTCTATTTTCATACTATTGTTTTCTTTGCAATACATTTCTATCTTTATTATACTAAATTGTCCATACTCATTATATTCATATCTTTTTCATTTTATTTTTTTTCTGTTTAACTTCATTGCTCTCTTTGTACTTTGTTTTTGCATTATCACCTTTCTATCCATCTTGTACTTTGTTTTTGCATTATCACCTTTCTATCCATCTACCATGTAATCATCTTTATTCATATACCTACATACATTATTATATATATATATTATGTATATATATATTCATATACCTTCATATATCCTTTCATTATATATCATTCTTTTTTATATCTCTACATTTTATCTAATTTTTCTGTACCTCTTTTTATGTATTTTTACAGTCTATTCTGTTTTTGTCTGTTTTCTCATAGCCCTGAAGATGACCTACATAGTAGGTCGAAACGTCGGCACTTAAAATAAAATAGTTTCACCTATTTTTGCGTGTTTTCTTGACTGCACCCCCAACTATCAACATCCTATTATATATTTATTTAATTTTGTTCATCTCTGTTATTCTAAAGGGACCTTGTCCCAGAATAAAATTATTTTTCTATTCTATTGCTTATATTACTCTATTTCAAGCCAAAAACTATGAGTGTCACACGATTCTGCTTTCCTCAATACAGTTAACTCTCTATGGGCATAATTCGACTTAACCACTTATTCACCGAGACTGTAGATATTTTATCTGCAGTTTATACTTAGTAAATCAATACTTAAATATCAGAGACAAACAAAACATAAAATTAACTTTTAAAATTCCTCCTTCGTAAACTGACCTCCTGAATAGTTTAATAACATCCCACTGAATCCTGTAGAACAGGTAGTTAGGACTACGTCTTGAAAAACGCTTAACCTGGAATCCTCATACTAGACTGAAAAGACAAGAAACAGTTCGCCGTTTCAGGCTACTTCAACATTTACTAAACAAACGCTCTAAGCTCACAATTAATTAGAAAAGACTCATGTACATGACAATCACTAGACTCATCTGAACTTACGGAATAGAGTTTTAGGTTTCCACTAAACTATCGAATTCCTCTCGTATACAATCTTTATAATCCAAAATCCTTCGTAAAATCCTCAATGCTCCTTACTTTGTAACAAACAAAGTAATCTATAATGACCTTAATGTCCCATTTGTTACTGATTTAGGCCGAACTCGATATCAATCCTTTCATGAAAAACTTTATTCCCACTCAACCCCGCTAGCTTCAAACCTTCTTAGTTGAATTTGTTATTCGAGTACTAACATGGCGTAGTTCCCCTACTTGATATTATGTCATTATATATCATTCATTATATTTACATTATAAATTGTTATTATTATAAATAGTAAATTTTATAAATAAATGAATAAAAAAATCTATAAAAATAAAGTTTTTACCATCTTGCTCAGTCAATTGTTGTAAGATTCGGTATGTTATTACCCCAAAATACCTCACACTCTTGTATCTTCTACTCATATATAGGAAGGAAATCATACGAAAAGAAAGGATTTGTAGAACCGGAATCGTTATAGCGAGGCTTTTCCGAATAAACGGCCAGAGACGAAATAAATTTCCATAAAGCTAATTACTTTTTAATTCCCCTGAAATCTATAGAAGACGGGGAAAGGGACGGGTGAAAGAGGGCTAAAGAGGGGGAAAAGAGGGAGAAAGGGAGGGGGGGGGGGGAATACTGGATGATTGATTGCTTGCTCCTCGGAATCCGGAATAATTTTAGAATGAAGCGAGAAAACAATTCGTCCATTGGAGGATTGCCCGGAAGGACTGAATCTTTTATGGAGCACTCTCGGTCCGAGACGGTCCAGAGGCTGGATTCAATACTCTCCTTCATTAGTTCCATCCAACAGCTTCTGCTCAAACAGTAAATAGTCCATTCCTCTTAGTGTCCGGTCGCTGTGTAAGGGTCATAGCGCGTATTCAGCGAACAATTGTCACTCATGAATAATTATGAATAATAATGTCTTATATATAATTACCTTCACTTGATAGCGGAGCGTTGTTAGTATCAAGGAAACGTGCGCTCAAAATGATAATTTACTGGAGGGATATGGTTTTCGAATTTATAAAATATACCTACAACTGCCCCTTTAATTCAGCTACAATTGGTGGATAACGTTTTCCTCTGATCTCAATTGAGCAAGTTGAAAGAACGACTTTGACGATTCAGATGGCATAGTTACCTTAATATTTACATTTTTTCCCTGCGTCCTTCATTTCTAAGTGAACGCTTCTGTCGAGAGGTAATTAAATAAGATCATACTCAAACGCCAGGCTTTTTACCCAATGAAGTAGATCCAGTTTATAAGAAGCAAAGTGACCCGAGTAGGGTCAGCAGATTTCGGAAGGTCGATGCACAGCTAACAAATTTGGCATAATTTCGGTTTCTTACCTAAGACCCTAAGCTCCCTAATAGTTCTCATTCTATTTTTATGGACATTAAAGCCATTTTTTTTAATTCTCGAACGAAATATACCATATGTAGGATGGAAATAGTTGGGGGGGATGCAGTCAAAATAAAAACATTAAATAAGTGAGGACTTATTTATTGATTGTACCGACGTTTCGACCTACTTTGTAGGTGATCTTCAGGGCAAATAGAATGAGGTGCGGCTAGGTGAACCGTGTAACTGAAACTATTTCCATCCTACGTTAGATCTTCCAGTCAACTATTTTCCTCTCTAACAGAAATATAAAATAGTTTCTTTATCTACCTGAACAGTATGAAGGTGACAAAGAATATATTAACTGAAACAATAACTAACTCTGCCGTTGAAGAGGCAGTTAAAATAATTTAGGAAACGGCCTAGAGATAAGAGAGCGAAACTAAACCAACCTAATCTCTTCTGCTGTATTACTTCGAATCATTTAGGCCCAGTTGAGGCTACTTCACAACTTTTATCTGATCATTCCAGGTTCAGCTTTTTAGTATTTTTTTACGTTCTCCTTGACTATTGTGGAGTCATTTTTTTGTCTTGAAGTTTTCTACCTTATGCTTAGGGCTTATCTTAAAAAAAAATTAATATTGTAAATGTAGAGAGATACAATTAAACACCCCAGAATTTATCGTTGAAATAAAAATCCGAGGCTTCTGAAAAGAAGATGGCTTCGTGACCTTCAAACTTATCATTTGTGTACTGCCATGGGTAGTTTCTCTACTTGTCTTTCATGCTAATATGTAACAATCATTATATTTACTTGTTGTATTATTGCAATACAGATGTAAATTTCATTAAATAACTAAATAATTAAATTAAAAATACAACTAGTACCAAAATACACTTCATATTTTTCAACTACATTTCTTTTAAAATAATTTTATTTAAATTTTTTTTTTTTTATTCTTTCGTACAAACATGCCTCATAAACCTACAATCGGTTAAGATAAATGCATATCGTCTTATACCGTAGACAGGTTGAAAATAGTATATACATTTTGGTGGAATAATATTTATTATTATTCAAACTACCAAGTATGTTACAAACAAGCCTCCCCCCCCCCTTAAGCCGACTCTTAGAGAACATTATTCAGATATCTTCCCTTTAATAAACAAGTCGTGTTTATTTTCTTTTGATATCTGGGTTTCCTAGACATACCGTTAGAATGATTTCCAGTGAGACTCGAGCGTTCTGTATTTATCCCTCTCCTCCCTCTCCTCTATACCCCAACCTCCATTTCTATACACAGCACGTCTCTTATTGTTTTTCTTATACAGTCGCTATCCCCTTGTATTCTTGGCTATCTAAACATATAGCCCATATATATATAAAATAGGTTGGGGAAAAAGAAATCCATTATTTTCTCGGTAGATGACTGTAGTGATCGATATCTCGTAAAGTATCGATCAAACAATTGCAAGTTTATGCTCGTTGTCAAGGTGACATTTCACACTAAAAAAATTCTTTGGCTGTTTTTTGTTTGTTCCATTCAGTTGTGAGGGTGTTAACAATGGAATTCAACAAGGAGTAAATTCGGTACATTTTACAGTTTTTCTTTGATTAAGGTGAAACTGCAAACCTGGCCCTTGAAATGAATGGTGTTTATGGTACCGATACAGTAACAGCTAATTAAGAGCAATTATGGTTTCGTCGATTCCGTTCAGGCATTTTTGATGTTAAAGATGCACCTCGCACAGGCAGGCCCGTCGTCGAAAATTTCGATAAAATCGCCGAAATAATCGAAGTGGGCCGGCATGTTAGTAGTCGTAGCATCGCCCAGGAACTAATGATCCACTTGATTTTGAAATAAATTTCAAAATTCAAAAAATATTTTTGGAATATGAAACATGGTTTCAGTGTTTAACTAGCTTTACATAGATTTAAAAAAAAATAAAACAAAACTAAAAATTAGAAAATAATTTCAAATTAGTTTATAATGAGAGTACAGTGATGGGTCATACGATTCATTATATGGTAAAAAAAAAATCGTTGGTGTTTTTATGATATTTTCATATTGATTTACTTTTACCAATACCTGTCATCAAAATATTTACAACTAACATCAAGCACCCCACGTTTGTTTACAATTAAATCAAAATTTCGCCCCATCTAGGTGTAATTAGGATAGGGATTTTTAACAAGTACATGGTATCGTACAGGCTCGGGACCCCCCGTTTAACGTCCCTTCCAAAGGACCGCATAATCAAGAATGTTTTACTCCCTTTAAAAAATCCTAGGGCAACCTGCCGGACTACCGATCCGCGATATTGGCCTTAGTAGTTTGTTATGCTAACCACTAGATCATAGGTCAAAAGTGTTTTTATTAATTTATTTCAATATAATTCAATAATATAATATATTATAAAAGTTTTTATTAATTTATTACCAAATACTTTTTTATTGCAAAATATACGAAAGTTATTCCTGCCAGTAGCCTATGCTCGTACTTAAGGCACTAGATATTACCGTATCTACAGATATGAAAGTCCCTAAGTATGAAGATCCTGGTCAGGATGTTCAGTCAAACTTATTAAATTATTGTATTGACATCGGTCATTGAGTAGTAAGCAATGTTTCAATTCAATTCAATGTTTTGAATTCGCCGAAAACCGAGTTCTATTCTGTTACATACACATATACATTGTGGCTAACCTAATATAAGCGTGTTAATAAGAGTGCGATTGAATTTAATATGTCTATGATTACAAACTATAGCACATAGCATAGCTTGTATTAAAATAAAAAAATATTAAAAAACTGTACCACTACAACCCGTGAACGGGTCTGGGGTTCAGTACATGGTAGAGAATGTACTATTTCATGGACAAAGGTTCAGCAAGGAGGTAACTTGTCCTAAGTCACACTCAACCACCAGATTTTCCCCCTTATTTTGGGTATACTATTTTTACAATGTTTTATAGAGGCTTGATAAGCCATAGGAGTGTCCTAGATCCTATATGATCCATCTCCAGCTGCAAACAGACTAAGTAAAAGTCTTGCCCGCAGCGGGATTTGAACCAGGATTTCCGGCATGGCAGCTCAGTCTCTACCACTGAGCCACTCCGCCCCCTTGTATTAAAATATACCACATAAGAAATTAAAATATATTTCATACTGTCATAAGGAGTAAGTCATATGGATTTAGTACAATATGTTTTCATATATATTTGTTCCTTGTTAAGACTTATGAAGACCAGTAACGTTAGGTTTTAATGAATAGTTGCTTATGATTTAAGAATTTATTGTTTATCTCCACGGGGACCACTGTCTGTCATGATATGTACAGTCAATAATAATAATAATACAGAAATGAGGGACTAAGGAGATATGAAACGGAGCTATTAAGGCATGATATACGCTCTAATATATAATTACTTATAGCTATTACCTAACTAAATACATAAACTGAATACACATTACCTAACTAAATACATAAACGGTAAAATAAAGTCCTAAAGAAGAGGAGGTCGACAATGGAGTTTCCAAGTCAGATTCATTAATGATGTAAGTTTGTCAGCTAACTCAATGATCTTTTGTTAGAACGGCAAAGACAAGTAATGGCTTTAAAGTGGTCATTTGCATAATTTATATGGCGCCTAAACTTGAGTTAGTTCAGTTATACCTCGTCCTATTAAACCAGGCTTAATGCATTGCAAACTTTATCTTGATGGCAGTCATAGGTTTTTATGAAACATGGCTTGCATATCCGTTAAAAGTGTAAATAATAATAAAAACAAATAATGAGAAATTATATGGCGCCTGAACTTCATTTAGTTCAGTTATACCTCGAGCTATAAAACCGCGCTTAATGAAATGCAAACTCCATCTTGATAACAGTCATAGATTTTGATGAAGCCTGGTTAGACTATCAGTTGAAAGTGTAAATAATAGTAACTACAAATAACTATAATTCGTGAAATAGTAATTGGATATATAATTTATTGGCCCAGGGACGTGGTGAATCCTCCGCTCGGTCATCAGACACCAGTCAGCCCCTTGTCCTCCAAGTTGGGGGAGCATTTATTCTGAAACGTAGATTAAATAAAATCAAACAGCAGATCTTCCAGAACCTTCGGCACTATAACTCAGGGCTCTACCAGTGAGGCACTCCACCCCCATTAATTTTTTTCACCTGATCAAAATTTTGTAAACATAATTATAACGAGTGTATCTCTACGCTACCTAAATTTAAAAGAAATAATATAACATATTATTTATGGTGATAAATAAATATTTGTTAAAGCTTAAAATAAACATACACAAAAGTACAATTTTACGAATGCATAAAAGTTAGAAATGCCAAGAAAATATGGGGCGAAGTGTGGGAGAGACTTCCGCTAAGCCAGCTCTGTAAAATAAAAGATAGCTTCCTTAAAAACAAACGCCTGTCAACAGAATGCTGTATGGAAAGCAGGCTAAGAATAGGAGACGCTAAGGAAACTCACCTCCACTTACTTCTAAGGCTACATCCACCATTGCGCTTAACATGGGATCATGAAATGAAGCAATTATTGGAAAACAAAACCGACCATGAATATGAAAGCTTATTTAATATACATAACAAAAATTATAAAAAATAGAAGACCTAGTTAGTTGAATCAATAATTGACAGTCAGTTGTTTAGACTAGCATCAGACGATACTACAACACAAGTCCTAAATTGTACATTTCTGGGAAGGAGTCTTTAAGGAATACCTGAAACCACACAGGCTAGTGGCCATTTTACGTCCCTCCGATGAATGACATAATACAATTATTTATTATAATTTTTTAATCATTGCTTCAATATTTTTATTTTGAAGAGAAAAGATTTGCCCCCGGCCGGGAATCGAACCCGGATCTCCGCCTCACCGTGGCAACGCTCTAACCCTTTTAGCCACCGGGGTCGCCCCCACCAAGGACAAATCTGTTCTCTTCACCGATCCAATATCTCACGTGTTCTCGGAGATCATTGAACATTACTAAATATTTTTATTTTGAAGAGAAAAGATTTGCCCCCGGCCGGGATTCGTACCCGGATCTCCGCCTCACCGTGGCAACGCTCTAAGTGTGGGGGCAACCCCGGTGGCTCAAATGGTTAGAGCGTTGCCATGGTGAGGCGGAGATCCGGGTTCGAATCCCGGCCGGGGCAAATCTTTTCTCATCAAAATAAAAATACTTAAAAAAATGTATTTATTATTATATATTATTTATTAGTTCCTCAAAAAAATAATATATAATAAAAAAAGGTAAAGTAACAAATCCTGAACGTTGTAAAGTTGCTGGGCACAGTAACGAACGAAGTCCTAAAAATTTAATAAGCGCTGTGCCGAATGGAAAGCGTCCGAGGCGTAAGTGTGTGGATTACGTTAAGATTGCGGTTTGGGTTTTGGGAACTAGTCTGTGAATGGAAGTCTGTAAGCAGAGATCGGAATCGAACCGTCGGGTTCGCTAAGCCTTAGTATTATTAAGTCCACCTTCCCCTCGCGTTCATGGCATATAAGGTTGTTATACTACTAACCACTACACCACTTGTGACCCAAAATATACAGTCTTTCCAAATCAATCCAAAAGTCTAACAGACATTCGATCAACCTGATAAAAACTGACTTATCAATAATAGTTCAGTAAATGTAAATGCATGTTATCTAAGAGTAGTTCGAGTGGATGGCGCGATCTCATATGTACATTATGTTTTATGGTATAATAAAAACAGAAGGGTATGTTTAATCTGTACTACTTCAACCTATGAAGGGTCTTGGACTTAGTAAATGGTAGAGACTGTCCAGTTTCTATGATTATGGTTGTGAAGAAGAGAGAAGAGGTTCTAAATCACGCTCAACGCCCAAGTTTTCCCCTAATTAAAGGTACGAACTTAATATAGACTGGGGGAAATTTTAACTAATATCTAAGGTCATTTATGTTGAAACTTTTTTTAAGTGGCTCTAAGCCGAGACTAAAGGTCAATGTTTGAGATCTGTTCTTAAAAAATTCCGAAGTAATGGGTTGATTGCTTCATTAAGGGTAAAATATTTCGTCCATTTTGAATAGAGCGGATAACGACCCGGGTTGGTTAGCATAAGAAATAGCCGATCATTAGGGACCTTGTAAGCACTCCCTTCCACTGCCCGGGTATCGGCTAATGCCCCAATAACTGCCCTCGATGGCTCTCCGAATATAACAAGGTCCGGTGTATTGTGGCCGCTAATGCATCCGTGTTATCACGAAAGTACATATGCATTATTATACATGTGCGTTTGTTATAAACATGTTATAAAGCCAAAATAAAGTTTTTGGTTTAGCATTTTAATCTAAATGTCGTGGGCTAGTTACCCACAAGGGATGCCAAATCCTTATATTGGGATAACAATGATCTAGAGGAAAATTAAGATCCTTTGATCTGAATAATTTAAAAATAATGTAGAACAGGTCCGGTGCTACACAACGATTGACCCGGGATCCTTATACTAGACTAAAACGACAAGAAACAGCTCGCAGTTTCAGACTACTTCGTCACTTACTAGACAAACGCTCTCTAAGCTCGCTATTAATTACAAACGACTCATATACATAAAAACCATTATTCTATCCTTAAAATCCTTTTGTAAAATCCTCAATGATCATTTGGCTCAATATCAATCTTTTCATGACAACCTTTATTCCTACTTAAACCCAATAGTTTCAAACCTTGAAATCTCTTCAATTCCTAATAATCCTCCGAGGTATATGAAAAGAAGATTGCCTTGTGATCTTTTAAGTCCATTGTTCTTTATTCATTATTGTATTCATTATTCGAGCTCTGCCAGTGGGTACTTTCTCTATTCACTTGATTTATTACTATTATACTGATGCATATTAAGGAGAGGAGTGGCTCAGTGGTAGAGTACTGAGTTACCATGCCGGAAATCCTGGTTCAATTCCCGCTGCAGGCCATGATTTTAATTTAGTCTGTTTGCAGCGGGAGATGGATCATATAGGATCTAGGACCCTCCTGGGGCCCACCCAGCCTCTATAAAATATTATAAAAATAGGGTACCCAAAATAAGGGGGAAAAATCTGGCGGTCGAGCGTGACCTAGGACAAGTCACCTCCTTGCAGAACCGTTGTCCATGAAACAGTACAGTATCTACCATGTACTGAACCCCAGACCCTTCATGGGTTGTAGTAGTACAGGTTTTTTTTTTTACTGTTGCAAATTAAAAATATATAAATAATAATAATGCAACCCAGAGATGGTTAGAACTGAAGTAGAGTAATTGATTAAAAAATATATCCCTCTCTTTCCCAAAGTTTGACCTGGTTGATTGACTGCGAATTGTTTATTAAGGACTAGCGCTTCGTTCCGTGAAACGAGAGTTCGCAGGGGAGGGGGTCTGAGCGCCGGATAGTTTTTTACACTTTTAAACCCCATCATCCAAGATCAGCGATTTAATAACTAAGATTTCTCATTTTCAGATAACTCAACTAAGAAGGCAAAACTAAATAAAAAAGTTCAAACTCTATTAATTGATTAAAACTAAAAACAATGTTTTAATTTTAAGTACAAAAAAGAGAGTAAATTGGAATTTTGAAACTCCAGCTGCTCTAACAACAATATTTACTAACAAAAAGGAAGCCTCGTCTGGAATACAACTGCAGCTTTCTTGTCTTTAATTCACGTACAGATCGACTGATCCATTTACGCAACCTGCTGCTATATATCGAACCGGGCACCATTATAAAAATAAATATGTGTTTGCACAAAGAGCAAATGGGCACTTCACGAAGTCGAGCAGGTAAGAAGGGTTTGCCCACATGGTCAGGGTGTGTGAAGAAACAACCAAAAGAGGGGGGTCGGAGACTCCACTTTTAGAAGGGACTCTCTCAACAGATCCTGAAGGAGGAAGGAAGCGGCGAACGATGCGGGGGGGGGGAGGAGACCCACCAAGAAGAACTCAAGATGTACCCGTGTTTCACAGATAAGTCGTAATTTCAGTTTTGTTATGTATTTTATGGCGATCCTCTATTACATCTGAATCAATCTGAGTGTAATCCTCAGTGTATATACTGAATCATTATGAATATTGTTTAAAATCGTATTAATTAAGTATATCTATTTTAATTCCTTTGTTGCTCACTTAACCCAGGTGCACTACATATTTATGAATAATATATTGATGGTATAATTGATTAGTAAATTAGTAAACACAAAACAGGCTTCTGGAAATGAATCTAATTAAGACTAAAATTAGAAATAATAATTTGAGTAATCATCTTAAATGATTACTCTGGCATCCCGAAATCAATTAGAATATTTAAAATATATTAAGCATATAAAACGTAGCACCGCTCAGTGAATCTTCACTGATTTATTTTCATATTCCTAGCATTATAAATAGTGTCACATATAACAAATTAAATGTCATCATCCCGATTGAATAATTGGATGAGTCGAATTTCGTCCACAGAGAGTTAAATGTATAGAGGGAACAGAGTCTTGTTATTCTCATAGTTTTGGCCCTTTTTCTCAAGATTTTAGTCTTGTTCTGAACTTGAAGTTTCGGGGTAGCTCAGTGGTAGAACGCTATGTTGCCGTGCTAAACGTACCAGGTTGGAATCCGGCTGTGGCAGATACTTTATTTAATCTGCTAACAGAAGGGGATAGATCTTGTGGTATCTAGAGACCCTCCTCAAGCTCAACTAGTAATTGATTTATTTTGTCTGAAGTAGGGAAAAATGTGAAATTTCAAATTTATCCGTTTTTGATTCCCAATGACTCATTTGATCTTAACTCAATGTATGGAAGGTAGAAGGGGACATTAAGGCTAAGTATGTATACATAGGAATCTAATTTTTTAGACTGATTATCTATTACTTTTTTCACTGATATAATATCCTAAACTGTTGTAACGAGTATTCTTTTGTTTGCTAAATTCGTCCGTCAGGTGTCTCTACCTATCTGACCTCACTTAACTGAGGACCGTCATTCCATACGGATGTGTATAAGTGGGTTATATGGCCAAGTAATTGCCAAATTTAATTGTTTTTACCTTATCGTATCTTTGCGGCTCAGCGGTAAGCATCCTATTAATATTTGTAAATAAAAGTGTATATAATCTTTGTTTTTATTAATTATGTATCTATGATTTTTAGTTGGTGGTGTTACGTTGATGTTACGATATATATTATGGTTATGTCGTTGGTGTTGGCATTATGTTACCGTTGATGTATAATATAAGAATACAACATTTTTCTTTGGACAATAGTTTATTTAAATCAATTTGGACCTTGGACCGAAAACCCCGCAACCTGGTCACAAATATTATGGCGCTCGAATACAGGGACTACAAAAGAAAAATCTACAGATAAGTTATTAGTTGAAGATTTAATTATTATATTAACTTTTTTTGAAATAGTGAAGTTAACTGTTAATAGTTTTATGATATTAGTAACAGAATAATTTTTCCAAACAATACTTTAATATTTTTTTCTAATGTTTAAATATAATTATCGTATTAATTGAAGGTACTAAATTTCTGTTGATTGAAGCTAAATGTTTGTCTTAGACGCAATTTTGGAAATGTAAAGATAATTATTTTTAATTTATAATTTTGTATCAACAACAAAAATCAGGAATTTTTACTTAAGGTCGTAGAACGACTTAGTTTTGTTTAACACATGTTTTGAAAATTAAAATCTACTAATATATGATTTTATTTTGTATTTTTACCGTAAGTTTAAATAGTTGAATTGAACATATGATAGATTAGCAAGTAAGCATTAGAGACAACAGCTGTTGTTTGTTTCTATTTAGCATTATCTTGTGTTTCCTTTTAAAAGGAAAATATTTGTTTATCTATGGCTGACATATGAAAAAAATTATATATTAAGTTTGTAAAGGACGCTTACCGATTTAATTTAATTTGTTAGTTTTAATATAATTTTATTAATTTAATTTTCAGTATTTTACGACTTTTAAAGGTTCTGTTGGTATTTTTTTCAAGATTTAATTTCTTTGGCATTTTTTTGTAACTTTGGGTAACGTCTTGATTTATTGTCACGATTGGTGATCCAGTCGTTCTAGTGTCAGAGAGGGAGGATATTTTTGCCGCAGTTCAATCCATTTTCACAAAATCCAAATCTTTGAGTACCGATTCAGCATCCGCTTTTAAACCCGCTTATGACCGCTTACTCAAAAATGAAATCCGATTTGAAGAAATTCAATCAAAAATTCGGATATTTAATGCAAGTATAAAGAACAAAAGTGAAAAACTCGAGACAACAGAAGTACAAAATTCATTTAACGATTTAGTTGATATTACTAAAGCGAATTATAACAAAGTGGTGCAATCTACCTGCCCTCCTGAGAATAAACCTGTGGTTGTCCATTCTCATTCTATTCCTCAGGAGCTACCGAAAATTGACTTACCGATATTCACAGGGAAATTAGAGGACTGGAATGGAATCTATTCCCTATTTGATTCTATGGTTCATAGGGAAGAATCTCTATCGACCATTAGGAAATTTTACTATCTACGAAGTAGCTTACGCGATGAAGCTCTGTCGCTTATCTCGGGCTTCGCATTAGACGAAGCTAATTATTCGCTCGCTTACGACGCATTGGTCTCTCGCTATCAAAATAAAAGGCGACTAGCCAGATTTTATATCAAGAGGGTGATGGATTTTACACCTTTAAACAATTCTTCAGCGTCTAATTTGCAGAGATTTTTATCTGAGCATGAAAATAATTTTTCTGCGTTATCGGCTTTAGGCATTGAAGACATGGGGGATTTCATTAAACTTCATTTAGCTCTTAATAATTTAGACCCAGGGACTAGAAAAGCATTCGAAGAACGAATAAAATCAGCAGATATTCCCTCTTATAAGGATTTGATTAATTTCGTCACCGAACGAACTAGAGTATATGAGATGATGGCTCAAGAAAGCCGATCAGAAAAGCCTATTATAGAAAAATCCCGCTCTGCGAATTCCACTAGACGATATAACAAATCCAATTCCGGAAAAGAACAAATATCTCCGGGAATTTTTACTGTTTCGCCATTGGAAAAACAAACCGATGTTGCTGCTAACACAACGAATCACGATCCTCAATTCGACCAGTTCGAAATTCAGGCAGTTGGCTCTAAGAAACAGGTATTCTCTCCGACTGATGTACAATCAAGAAATAGTACCGAATCGATTCTCTACGAGAAAACGTGTCTAAAAGGCTCAAAACCGGCTCTACCAGCTAAGAAATTAATTTGCTGGAATTGTGGTGGACCGCACGTATATTCGAGATGTCCGCTACCACGAAAGTTGTTTTGCTACCGGTGTGGTAACCCAGGAGTTTCCATTCACGCATGTCCTAAATGTACTCCGGGAAATGTGCAAGGGAATCGGAAGTGAGGGTCATTCCTATTCCCACGGTTTCAGCTGACCCACCAAGTACCGATTTACCTATTACCGTGCCTTATCGTTTACCTTTTTGTACCGCTAAATCTGATATCGTTTCTCCTTGTGTCGTATCGCATTCTCCCGAAAGTTCTACCGTATCTTGTTATCGTTTACCGTTTCCTAAACAGCACTATATTGATTTCCGAATAGGGAAACCTGACAAAGGAGGCCTGTCCTACTTGGCCCTGTTTGACCCTGGTTCCACTACCTCATTTGTTGGACCAGAAGGGGTTGAAATTCTCCTTAAATTGGGATATGAAGTTGAGAAAATTCCCGAATTTAATATTTGTGTCGCTAATGGAAGCTCTTGTATTGTTGATGAAAGATTCTCCATTTCAATTACCGTTGGGTACCGGTCATATGACACGAAGCTTTACGTTTTAACCAAGCTTCCATTTATGTTTCTTTTAGGGTTAGATTTTATCGTTAACACAAATATGAGTACTAATCATCGTGAAGCGACATGGTGGTTTCAAGATGACCCCGACCATAAGTTCTCGTTTCGTCAAGATGTTCAATTAGTAGAAGAGGAAACATCAAAAATATGCGGCATTAGTTCACTGGATCCCTCAGAAAGGGTGGATCTGGATAGAATAGTCAGTGAAGGTTTGCGAATTCTCCAAGATTCTCCAGGATTAACTACGCGCATTAGCCATAAGGTAGATGTTCAGGATGCCCAACCTATCAAGCAGCGCTCCTACCATTACTCACCTAAAGTACTTGAGGCAATGCACCAGGAGTTAGATCGAATGTTGGATGAAGACTTAGTGGAACCTTGCCAATCTCCATGGTCTTCCCCGGTAGTCATGGTTCGTAAGGGATCAGGTTATCGTTTCTGTATAGACTTTCGTAAGGTTAATGAAGTCACTTGTAAAGATTGCTACCCTATGCCTAATATGACATCTCTCTTAGACGGACTTCGACAGGCTCGATATCTCTCCAAGTTTGACCTCAAGCGAGCATTTTTGCAAGTGCCCCTTGCCGACGAAACTAGTAAAGACATTACTGCGTTTACAGTTCCTGGCAGAGGACTATTCAGGTTTAAAGTTATGCCCTTTGGGCTGACGAATTCACCTGCTACCTTTCAGAGGTTAGCCGATGCAATATTTGGACCCGAACTTTACCCTTACGTAGTCGTTTTTCTGGATGATATTTTGGTTTGCACACCAACTTTCAAACTGCATTTGGATATGCTAATGGAAGTGTTCAGTCGACTTAAAGCCTCAGGTCTGCGTATCAACCCGGAAAAATGTGAATTTGGTTGTAATGAAGTTAGGTACTTGGGCTATCTGGTTAATAGCGATGGCTTGAGTGTAGATCCAGATAAGCTGGTTCCGTTACTTCGATTCCTCCTCCCACCAACGCTGGGCAGCTCAGAAGATTCCTTGGAATGGCAGGATGGTATCGCCGTTTTATTAAAGACTTCTCCACAGTTGTCTCTCCGCTAACAGCTTTGCTTAAGCGTAACGCTAAATGGATCTGGTCAGAAGAGCAGGACGCCTCTTTCAATGCTCTCAAGTCAGCACTGACTGAAGCACCAATATTAGCTAGGCCAGACTTTAAACAGCCTTTTCAATTACAGACTGACGCCAGTGATACAGGTCTTGGAGCGGTCTTGACTCAAATACAAGACGGCGAAGAAAGAGTTATCGCTTTTTGTTCTCGTACCTTAAGTTCAGCTGAAAGGAATTATACCGTAACCGAAAAGGAATGCCTCGCAGTTCTGTTTGGTATCGAGAAGAATAGGCATTACTTGGAAGGTTATCCATTCACTGTAATAACTGACCACGCCAGTCTGAAGTGGTTACTGAACTTGAAAAACCCTTCAGGTCGTTTGGCTAGATGGGCTCTTCGCTTGCAGCCTTACAACTACAAGGTGGAATATCGAAAGGGGAAACTCAACACAGTGGCCGATGCCCTATCACGAATTGCTGCAATCACAGTATTGTCTACCAGTTCCGATCCTAATTCTTCTACCGATTCAGTTTCGACTTCAGGAACTTTCATAGCGACCGACGATTGGTATAATCAGAAATTTTATCGAGTCCAGAAGTCCCCAGAACTCCACCCTGGATGGTCGATAAAAGATGGACAGCTATTATACCATCGAAAGAATCCTTTGAAGGGAGAGCTAGAAGACCCCAGTGAGGAATGGAAAGTTGTCGTTCCTAGACATTTAAGGGGAGCAATAATATATGAAAATCATGATCTACCGCAGTCAGGCCACCTGGGGATAGATAAAACTGTTTCTAGGGTTAGTAGACTATATTATTGGCCTGGATTATACCGAGATATAAGCCAGTATGTGAGGCAGTGTGAGTTATGCCAGAAGGTCAAACCCAATAACACGCCACCTCGTGGGTTAATGTTCCCTCGCTATAACAAGCAGCCGTGGGAAATTGTGTCAGTTGATATTATGGGTCCTTATCCTAGGAGTTCTAGAGGCAATGTATATCTACTTGTGTTTGTAGATTTATTTAGTAGATGGGTGGAATTATGTCCCATCAGAAAAGCTACCTCTTCGGTTATTGTAAATAAACTGAAATCCCGCATAATATACAGATATGGCGCACCGCATAAAGTAATTTCCGACAATGCGAAGAACTTCGTTAGTAATCTTGTAACTGAAGTGGCTAAGGAGTTTGGAATCAAGAGAGAAACTACTCCTCTTTACCATTCACAGGCAAATCCGACAGAACGAGCGAATCGGAATATCAAGCAACTTATCGTAGCGTACCTAGGGAAGAAACACCAACGCTGGGACGAAAAACTAGGAGAGATCCAGTTTGCCTTAAATTCCGCCGTTCAAGATTCGACCAAGTTTAGTCCTGCCTTCTTAAATTTTGGTAGAGAACTGAGGCCTCTACATCAAGCTAACGACGATGATATCCTGGTGGCTGGCACAGACGAACATGCTGCTTGGGCCGCTAAAGTGGGCAGACTGCCTGAAGTTCATCATATAGCCGAGGAAAACTCTCTGAAGGCAAGTCTAAATCAGAGCAGTCGTTATAACTTGAGACGCCGAAAAGATCGTTTCCAACCGGGGGACCAAGTCTTAAAGATGAGGTTTCAGCTATCGTCGGCAGCTGATAAACTCGCTGCTAAACTGAACCCCAAATATGAAGGCCCTTTTACGGTTGTTTCCGTTACGGGTGGTGGATCCTGTAAACTGAGAGATGAAGATGGAAAGATAATAGGCTTATGGCATCCCTCAAAACTTAAATTAGTTTATCCAACCCGACGGACTTAATCGCTGGAGGGGAGTGTGTAACGAGTATTCTTTTGTTTGCTAAATTCGTCCGTCAGGTGTCTCTACCTATCTGACCTCACTTAACTGAGGACCGTCATTCCATACGGATGTGTATAAGTGGGTTATATGGCCAAGTAATTGCCAAATTTAATTGTTTTTACCTTATCGTATCTTTGCGGCTCAGCGGTAAGCATCCTATTAATATTTGTAAATAAAAGTGTATATAATCTTTGTTTTTATTAATTATGTATCTATGATTTTTAGTTGGTGGTGTTACGTTGATGTTACGATATATATTATGGTTATGTCGTTAGTGTTGGCATTATGTTACCGTTGATGTATAATATAAGAATACAACATTTTTCTTTGGACAATAGTTTATTTAAATCAATTTGGACCTTGGACCGAAAACCCCGCAACCTGGTCACACTGTAGAAACTTGTTTAATGTAATGTTTGTATTTACAAAACGCATATCGTCGCTGTCAAAACAATACCGCCTATCTACAACTTTTGGTGAAAATGAGTTATTAACGGTAACGCATTCTACAGGTTGAATTACACACTATAAAAAAAAGTGCTGTCATAAGCAATTGAAAGATAACCGATATGCATAAGATAACATTTGGCGCGCTTTTTTCTCTCTCCTATAAAATCGCCTAAACTGTAGATAGACAACAAAGGTATTGTTTTGACAGCGACGATATATTACGTGTCAATTCATTACTTGAGACATGATTAGGTAGAAATAACTGAAAAATATACGGAAATATTATAAACTCGAGTGTCAATGAAGAGAATACAACTTAAGATTACCTGATATACTGCTATTAGTATTAGTAATAATGATAATCAAGGTGATTTGCACATACTAGTGCACATATGATATTCATTATAAGGTATTACTATTGCACGTACCCGGTCGTGAACACGAATAAAATTCAAAGGCCTAAAAGCATGCGGATAAGGATTATGAGTAATCACCTGGAGACATATTTCTTAAATTAGTAAAATAAAAAAAGACGACAGTGAAATGAGATGGTGGAAATGACAATAAACCATGCGGAAGAGTTTCTCTTCAACTGGAAAATTCAACGGGGGAAAAAGATGAAATCAGCCGGCGGATCTTGTTTCATTCAAGAAAGGGATATGCGTGTATATCTAATATTTGGTCATGCAAGAACAAAGGATTGTTTAAATATATTTATAATTCAAAATTATGTATATATAATCAGTATGTATGTGATACGAATTATACTAATATTCCTGGAAGATCCAAATACCATTCCACTCAGATTAATGAAAATTCACAATGTTCTTATTTATGGGCATAAAGCATCGCCAACAACAAAGGGTAAATAGCTTGTTAATTTACCTTAATACTAATATGGTTATTCGGACGATGTTACAGTGGGAGCTGTAAATTTTACCTATCCAGGCACCTTTAACGAGTACTTGCCACCACCGTAGAGAAACAGGATCCCATTTTACGTCCCTTCCAAAGAACAGCATAACCAAGACTCACTTAGTTATACTTAATTACTAAAAAAATAGATAATATTTTTAATTCATAAATTTCTCATATTTGTATCCTTGTTTGATCCCTTCTTCCGTTTTCAATGTTCAGTGAAAATAATTCTAACATCCTGACACGGCACTGGGTCGGAACCACCATTTCATGTCCTCTACGAAGGACTGAATAACTAAGGATTTTTTAGTCACATTCTAAAATCTTAAAAGGCCCCAGCCGTTCTGTGAACTCATGAATTTGAGCATTGGAAGTCGTTTGTTAACCACTTTACCACTGCTGACCCCAAGGCGAAATAGTTATAAGCGTAATGAAGGCTAGGATAATATCTGTATTATAAATGGGTAAACTCCGCCTGCTGCCTCCCAAAACGTCAACTCAGCTGGTAAATTGTTCCAAGCACTAAATAAAAGGTTCTTGAATAAAATAGAAGTATCCAAGGACACAAAGTTGAGGGTATATAAATCTACTTTTCTCCCCATATTAACATACTCCTCGGAATCTTGGGCGCTGACCACCAAACATAAAAGTAGGATACAGGCTTCAGAAATGAGATTCCTAAGGAAGATAGAGGGGAAAACAAGACGAAACCGAATTCGCAACTCGATCATTAGATCTCGGAGTGGACCCTGCGGAAAAAGCCATTGAAGAAAACAGTCTAAGATGGTTTGGACATGTTTTAAGAATGGAAAATAACAGGCTGGCCAAGATGACATACGAGGGTAAGGTTGAAGGAAGAAGGTCCAGAGGAAAACCCCGGCGTACCTGGAAGGATGGTATTAAGGAAAGCTTCGCAAAGAGAAGTCTGGAATGGAAAAGAACGAGAGAAATAGTAGAAGATCGTACGGTGTGGTCCGGGCAATACGGAAAGAAACCTCACACTGCAGAGCGGTAGAGAGGAACGACTATGATGATGATGATTATAAATGGTCAGGGGTGAGATTTGTAAACGATCAATTACGTTCAGACAAAAATTTACATTTATTTATTTTGTGCCAACGCTTCACCTAATATTTTAGGTCTTCATCAATCCTGAAAAAAAAAATTCATCATCAATGAAGGGCCAAAGAAATCAATTAGTTTTAAATACCAATAATGATTCATTGTCTTTGGTATTGCAATGTTGATGTGTTTTTTTTTCTCAGCCCTAAAGAAGGGCTGTAAGGTAGAGAGAAACGTTAGCACAAAGTAAATAATAAATAAATAACAATAATAATTTATAATAAATCAACAATGAATAAGTTCAGCTCATTTTTGTTCCATTCATTGAGCGCACTCTGACCATTTTCAGCACTGCTCGGATTATTTATTGCCCTATGGTCAACCGTTTCCTAATTTAGATGAACCTTTTTTAATTACGTATAGGCATTGTTTTTTATTTAATTTTTTTTCTTTTTATATTTTTTATTTTAGGTCGTTTTTTTGTCTTTTTACGTAAAGTTTTACTGAAACAAGGTGATATAAATAAGTAAACATTTTGTTTCGTATTTTTCCCAGCGGCTAAAACCGTGAGTGGGGTGGAGGCTCTCCACTCTTGTAAATAATGTGTGTTTTATATTATTTGTAATTGCTACAGAATTTTTACAATCATTTTTAAACTTGATATTTTATTATTGATTTTATAGTGATGAAATCGAAGACCAATATTTTTTTCAATAAATAAAATTAACAAAGCTACAAAACCAAAAGAAATGCAGTAGCCATATATTCTAGTAATATCTTTACTTATCTTAATAATAAGAAGTTGGTCTCGTGACCTTCTGAGTTGAATTTGTTTTTCGAGTATTACCATTGGGTAGTTTCTCCACTTATCTTAATCTCATGGCATTATCTATCATTAATTATATTTACTTTATGTATTATTATTATAAAACTGGAAATTCTTATTAAATAAATGCCAAAATAACGAAAACATATTTATAAATGATTATTATCCCAAAACATATATTATTATTTAATATATATTTAAAATTGAAATTTAACATTATCAAGAGAAGATGGCCTCCGGGACCTTCTATAATAGAAATGTAATTAGAGTGCTGCCAATGGGTAGTGCCTCTACATGTCCTTTCATGTATTTATTTATTCATACAGCATTTGTACTAGATGTATATATTACAGTTGTACAATTCAATAAAATAATTTAAAAAAAAACATTATCAAAACGTTTAAAAGCGAGTAAGGTTGAAAAAATACGTAGACCTAATGTATGAAATCTAGATTTAAAAAATATATACTTAAATCTTTACTTTCGATATGATGTAAATCGATTTTTCTGCACATTCAACTTCACCATAGACCCACTAAACCTTCGAGACCGAACAGTGTTGCGGGCATTGTATAGTCAACGCCTTAATATCCATAGCCTTAGTGTACTTAGTCTTACAAAAGATAGTATTTCTCTTCCTTATTGTGTTATTCTATACAGTATTATAATATTTAGCCTTTTATTGAACCTGAAAATAGCATCTGATAACAATAATAAGTAAATTTTTTACAGACTTTATTGTTTCAGATAAAATCAGACTGTCAAACAAAAACAAAAAACTTTATTATTTTGAAAAGAAAAGATTAGCCCTGGCCGGGATTCGAACCCGGGTCCTCCGCCTCTCCGTGGCAGTGCTCTAACTTCTTCCTCGTGTATACATCGCGAAATTCCGTATAGGATCAGTGAAGAGAACGGATTTGCCTGACTGTGAGGCGACCCCTGGTAGCTAAATTGGTTAGAGCACTGCCACGGATAGGTGGACGACCCGGGTTCGAATCCCGGCCAGGGAAAATCTTTTCTATTCAAAATAAAAAAAATTAAACATTAAAACAATTAATAAAAAATTATAAAAACACAAAATAGAAAAGCTCAAACTAGAACAGAAACTCGTTAAATCAATTTAATAAATTTTTGGAACAACTGACTCCTTTTAACTAGTCTACAATTATTAAACAAAATAAAAAGTAAATTAAATAGAAAGCCTGTTCAAATTGAATTGGTTTCCAAAAAAAAGAAGAATTTTTTAACAGGATAAAAGTCAATTAAATATTTGCCATTTTTGATCTTGCAATTAATATATAGATATCAAGTTATACATTTTTCAAGTGAATAAAAATGTCCTTGGAATTTCTCTCTCTCTCTCTCTCTCTCTCTCTCTCTCTCTCTCTCTCTATCTATCTATCTATCTATCTATCTGACTTCGGTCTCATCTGAGTCCTAATCTAATTTCTTTGAGTCGTTTCTTCATTAATTGGAAGAAGTGGCGTGAAACATATTACTTTCAGGGTTTGGGCCGGAACCTTTTCGATATTTACTATTTGGTTGAGCTTTAAATTTGCCATTTTTTATAGTTAGACTTTTTATATGCTAATTATTATTATAATACATTTTATATAGCTTATATAGAGCTATTAAGTCTCCCCCTCTCTCTCTCTCTTTCTCTCTCTGCTTCTATTTATCTCTCCAGATTACTTTGGAATGGTGGAGATATAATTTCTATTTGACTATACATACTGTTTTAATATTTACTTTGGACGGAAATAAGAGTAAAGTCTGTCCACAAAGAAACAAAAGGTGTATTACTTCTCTGTGTATTCAAAACCTTTCCTTTACTCGTACATACTGAAGCACTCAAATTAGACCAAACATACACCTTAAAACATTGTAAATACGAATCCCTACATGAAAAACGAACTCCACATATGGCTTAAGTCAGTTTTAAAATAAAACGTTCATTACTAAAGAACGCATATAATTAAAAATAATAAAACTTATGCAATAAATTAAAAAAAAAGTTTAATTACCAGTCTATCTGTAATGCCACTTCCACATGTCATGTTTATGATTTCTAACTAGAAGTTTCCAAAATTCATTGATATGAATGTCTTAGCGTTGTTGCTTAAATAATTCTTCTCTAGTAGAAGTATTTCAACAACAATCTTTCCTTTTTAATACAACATAAGCTTTATTATTTGTTTCGCAGTCAATAGAAGGCTTTAGACTTAACCGGTCCCTTTAGAGATGAAAGCTGATGTAAAAAGAGAGTCGACATTTAAAAGGAAACTTAAAAGTTTGCAGTTACTTTTCTCCAGAGCATATTATACAATAGCTTCCCCCCTCAAGTTAATTCTGTTTTACTAATGGAAGTTAAAATGCCAGATATGCTATTTTGTTGACACTGAACTTCTCGTACAAATATAATATTAGTGAGAAAATAATTAAAAAGAGTTTACGTCTCTCCCTCAAATTTCAAGGGCTTAAGTGTAAACTTCCAGTTTATATTTTTGCGAATTCCCTAGGAAAGTTACGTCTTGTTATTATCGTAAAAAAAAAAAAATGAAATTTACACCTATATTATAACAGTGCAACATGTAAATATAATTGCGCATAATAACTTAGATAAAGTGCAAGTAGAGAAACTACCCTGTGATAGTACTCAAATAACAAGTGCAACTTAGAAGGTCACGACCAAGTTCATCGGAACCGAAGAAATAGCTTGGTTTGAATATAGTGAGTGGGTTTGAGTTGGAATAATGTTTGTCATGAAAGGATTTATATCGGGTTCCGGCATAAGTTGAAAAATGGAAAGTTAATATCATTATGGATGTCTTTATTCCTAACGAAGTCAGGAGTATTAAGGATTTTGGATTGCAAGGATTGGGATGGGAGGGATTCGATGGCTTAGTGGAACCCCAAAGCTCAACTCCGTAAGTTCAAATAGGTCTTATAGTAGTCATGTATAAGAGTCTTTTGTAATTAATTGGGAGCTTAGAGCGTTTGTCTAGTAAATGTTGAAATAGCCTGAAATGTCGAGAAATTTCTTTTCTTTTCAGACTAGTATGAGGATTCCATAAATCCTCAGAAAGACCTTTAGCACTACAAAAGAAGGATATCGCTGGGGGATGAAGACAAACGAGGAACTTAGAAATCTATATGGTACACCAGATATTGTTGCCACGATTATGAGTGCCAGGAAAAGATGGATGGGGCACGTACAAAGAATGGAAAGAAGTAGACTACCAAAAATGATGATGGAGGGACACCCTGGGGGAAGGAGGAGCAGAGGGAGACCTAGACTTCGTTGGCTGCAGGATGTGGAGGAGGATCATCTGTGTCGGCAGATGGAGAAGGGCAGCCGAAGACAGGTCGGAGCAGAGGATGATCACTGAGGAGGGAAAGGTCCTGCAAGGACCAAATCGACGTTAGATAGATAGACCAAGTTAAACCTTTGTGAAATTGTAATTCTAATTGTCGTATTTGTTCTACAGGAACAGTGGGATATTATTAAAGGATACTAAAGGAGTCATTGGTTCCGACGAAGAGTAATGGAGGTTTGAGGTAGTCGCTATTTTTTTTTATCCTCCAGTTGTATCCATATTTTTAAACATTAAGAATTTTTTAAGTATCATCAAGTCGGAAGGGTACAGGTCGTAATGCAACATAAAATCGTGGCATAGGAAGGCGGTTTATTAGTCCTCTGAAGAAATTAAAAGGATGCTAAGAGACTTTCTAAGTCTATGATAAGAGAATAAATCGGCTTAGAAGTAAATTGAGTGAAAGTAAAATTTAATTTAAGAGAGAGAAAAGTCTATACCAACAAGATTTGCATGAATAGGAAATCTTTCCTTATTTTAGCCATTTTAAGATTTAGTATTAATTTATACTACAAAACTTTTAATTTTTAAACTAAAAAACTTAACTATATTTAACTATAAATTTTTCTTTCTTTTTTCAAAAATATTCTATACTTATATCGATGGAATTCAATAATTACTAACGGTTGTTGAGTTTCTTAACTCAATACTAATTATATAGATGAAATTCAACCACGGATTGATAGTGTGTTAGTTTGTAAACTCAACATGAATTCCATTGATGAAATTCAAGAACGAATTGAGTATATTTTTTATTATGGATGATTTATGTAGCCTATGGGAACAGAGACTTGGGCGATCTTTGGTCTGTTGTTAGCATAGAAAACTACGAAGCCCAAGATCGCGGGTTCGTAGCCCAGTTGGTGGCCCTAGAATTTTTTAAAGGGAGTAAAAAATCCTTGGTAATGCCATCCTTTCGAAGGGGCGTTAAACGGGGGTCCCGAGCCTTTACGATGCCAGGTACTCGTTTAAGATCCTTATACTAATTAAACGTGGATAGGAAAAATTGAGGACTTCCACTGTAGCATCGTCCGATTAGCCATAGCAGCATAAAGTGATGTTAAATGAACAAACAACAACAGATATTGGAACGGAATGGTTCAGTGAATGAGCCCTAAGTTGTCGTGTCGAAGGTCCTTGGTTCAAATCCTGCTGCTGGGCATACTTTTATTTAATCTGAATCCTGAGGAGGGCCCTAGGCTCACCCAGCCTCTGTAAAGGGACAAATCACATCCTTACACAACCGTTGTCCAAGAAACAGAACAGTCTCCACTACGCACTGGACCCAAGACCCTTCGTTTGTTGTAGTAGAACAACTTTTTTTTTTTTTTAGCCTATTAATTGACAGGAGAAACAGAACTTTCTTCTTCTTTTTAAGAAGTTAAGTTTTATTTAAAATTTTTAATTAAAGGTCTACAATAACGGAGGAAGGATACAATCTAACCTGGACCCTGGAAAGTATAAATAAAAATTCGAAAGGAAAATCCTGTTCACTATAAAAGGGTTAATGTGGAATCAAAGTCATCATGAAAAGAAAGGATCAAGAATTGGTTACATAACCTTGTCAATAAATATCTAATGGTTTGAAGACAATGAGGTTAAGTTAGGGCGGAGCTCATGCAGCTCTGAACAATCCATCAGGACGCTTCTACACAGAGATGGATGAGAACACTTGAGTGGCCAATAACCACAGGCAATTATATCTAAATGATGAGCTTATAAATCCAGCGATGACCTGATGAATTGTTTTGGCCGTTGAATGGAACATCATTATATAACCTCTATGTTATTAGATATCACTCATTCAAAAGACGTACGCCATTACTCAAAAATCCTAAATTTTCAATTTATTATGAGGTATTTGAAAGTTCCATGTCAGTTAAAAAAATAAACACTTGGGTATTGGCAAATCTAAGTATTCCCATTATAAGGATTGTAATGAAATTCTTTTTTTAACTATTAGAAAGTTTTTAAAAGCAAGAAAGTTTTTGTTTTTAACTTTTATCATTATTTCCATAAAACTTTAAGCACAAACATGATACAATAAATAGGACTTTGCTGTAAATAGTATATCAGATTTGTCGTTCATGAATTAAAAAGCTTCAACCAATCCAATTGCTACTGTTGTCTGATTAGTGAATTGGTGACATATAACCAATCTTTGGAAAATAATCCAATATAACATAAAATTATGATATTAATAGAAATAACAAGCTGAATAGTTTTCATAAATGATTACTCTGGCATCCCCGAAAATAAATAAAATGAATAAAAACGTATCATTTCCATAAAACATAGCATATTTTTGGGTATAGAGATTCTTCCAGTATAGATTCAAGGTTGAATTTTATTAATGTAATTAATATTAATCACCCCGTAGTCAAGAACCATAAGTCAGAGAAGTCAAAGAGAAATAAGTTTGGAAATCCGCACTAGAGCTTCACAAGAAACTTATGTTTTTTCCTCTTGGAGAGTTTATTTCGAAATTGCTCACTTCTCTCAAGTAGACGCTTTAAGGATTGCTGCTATTGATGGGTTTGTAGATTTTTTTTTTTAAATTCTAGCTATCAATAAAAATTTAAATAAATATCAGCAGCCTTCGGACGTGAAATTACCAATAAAAAGTGTTTAAAGTATGCTGAAGAATTATATATTCTACAAACCTATATATCCATAAAAAGCATGCATTAATATTTAATTTATTAAGATCTTGATGTACAAATTCTCAAGATAATATTATCACTATGTGAATGATAACAAAATAAAGACAAATGTATTCAAATTAAGGTCTCAAGGGAGTAAAAATAAATTGTTAAATAATGAGCATCTAATTGTAATAAACGGACGTTTTGATCCACATTGGAAGTTTTCGTCAGGGCTGTGAGGAAGACATGTGAGGAAGTGATGTTATTAAGACCTGAAGCTGATCTGTAATGTAGGTCGAAACGTTGGCTTCTGATAAACAGTAGTCTACTATCTATATTTTATTTTCTCCTCCATGACATATATACGCCAACTAATAAATATTCAGGCAAAAAGCAATTTTTTATTCCTATATATTAATCATTAAATATTAACCGAAAATGCCTTTGCTCTTCACAAAGTATTTTTCATTGCGCCATAATCCCTCGCTTCAGTAAATATTCCTCTAGCTATAATATGCTCATGAATACATTGATCGAGAAAAAATCATATTTCATTTCAACTTGACAGACAACTAACTTTCTGGGATAAAACTTACTGTGTGTATTCTGACATATATCTATCAAAACAGAATACCGCTCTGGGGGATATAAAACAATTTTTTATCTTTCAGGCTGTCAGAAAAAATAACTATTGTGTGTATTCATATATATATTATTTTTGGAGATTATCAAAGATTAATGCTATATATTATCAAAGATTATTATTAGGACAGAGATGGCCAAAACAAGGAAAGAATAGTCATGAATTAAATAATATCTTTAACATTATAAATAAGTTATATTATTTTGTCTAAATTATTATGGAATGTAATTATTACAAGATGAATAAACAGGCTTTACAATTAATTAAAATAGTTCAGGATAGTTATTGTAGTAAAAGTGGAAGCTCTCAGCAACATTGCTGAAGAGCGCTTCAGAAACAGCTAGAGCTCTATCAAGTGTAACATTAGTGCTCTTATTTTAAATAACTAATAATAAATATTAGTATAATATAGAGTTAAAATATAATAAATTTTACAATTTTCAAACTTCTAACTTTTTATTAGCATAATTGCTAGTTTAGTTATGTGATTCTCACTGTTCATGTTTATTATATACTAAGTTATTATTATTGTTATGTCATTGCATTTTCTGTTAATTATTTTCTTCAATGTATTGTTGTTATTGTCAGTATTTTGTTTTAATTACGAGAGAAGAGAGAGAGAGTGAGAGAGAGAAAGAGAGAGTGACGTAGTGCGATTGCTTTGGGTGCCTGAAACACGTGACTCATTCTTGAAGAGTTACTCTTCAATCGATTTCTCACTCAATTTACTCACAATAAGACATGTTGTTTATGATCCTAAATAATTAATAAGATCTTGAGTAAACATCACTGAACTATACGAGTAATCAAAAGAAATGAAGCGTGCCGGAAGAGAAAACCGAATAGAAACTAAGTTAATATTTAATTTTTGTAAATAAATAACGCGTCCAGCTTTTTTTCAATTCTAGGAGTAAAGTGAGCTTTGTCTTGGATGAGTTAGTAAGCAATGTCAATGGCGTACCAAGGTTCTTGAGTAATGGCCAGAAATGATTCCGATTTTCTTTCCTATAAATTTATTTATTTATCTTTATTCCCATAAGTGCCATGGATTCAATCTTCTTATTTTATTTACTTTGTGTTCTTGTATTAAAAATTCTTAAAGGCGATATTAGTAAATTAATAGGTAACAATGTAGATTTAAAAAAAATATAAAATAGATATTAAATAAAAAGAAAATAATTGTATGTACAGTATACATGGATATAAATACACACAAACACACAAACACACACGCACACACACACACACACACACACACACACACACACACACACACACACACACACACACACACATCCAAATAATATTTTCCAATTTTAAATTAATTACAACACCTATTTTCAATACCAATAATAATATGTGCTTAATTTGTATTAAAAATGAATATAACAAAAACTAAAGTTTCCAGATCCTATTTTTTTTTATGTTTATTTACCTTCTTTGTTTTCTAAAAAGAAAAATAGTCTATGGTTCCTTTAATAGTACTAATCAGTATATAACGGTTTCGATATATTTATTAATCAAAAATATTAATTACTATAGGATATTTTTAACTTCATCTCGGTTAGGACATTATTTAAATTTTTTCCAAAATCTAATTTAAATCCAATATAGTCCACTAGAACTATCAAAATGTAAATGTATATAATAAACAAATAGTCTTTGAATAAATAAATATAATTTCAATAATTGATACGAAAATTATAAATTGTGCCTATTTTTAATTATGATCTTACAAATAGACAGGCTATAATCTTTAAAAAATACAAATAGAATATTCTGGCTATTTCGTATGTTATTTTTATGTATAAATGTTTGTTATTATTTAAATACTTCAAGTTCTCAACTATCACCAAAGGATTTAGTACAGTGTCTTTCAGTTCAATTAAACCTACATTCATAAATATGTTATTTATATTTATAGTACATTAACACTATATTATTAATATATGTATGCAGTATACACTATATTAATTGCTTACACGATATTGTTAGTATCAACACTATTACAATTACACATCTTTTGAAATACTATTACTAATTAATATTTATTTGAAATAATTTATTTCATTTTATAATTTTTTTGGTTCATTTTTTTATCATTAATGGAGGGTTTTATATGTGGTTAATATAATTTTTAATGATACGAATACATTTGTTTTCATACTTAATATATAAGTATATATTTATTGTTTAATGAATATATAAGAAATGATTTTTTTTTCATTTTTTGTATTATTTATGACAATAATAAGGCGTGTAAAAGAGTTAAATATGAGTATAAAATCATTAGTATATAAGGTAGAGCAGGGTATATATATAATAAAAATTATATAATAATATAATTATACATAATTAAACATACCTTTGCGATCTCGTGAGATACGTGAGAGAGAAGGACACAGTGAGTGCTCGGGAGGTTACAGCTGACTGAACTAGTGCCCGCTTGTGCCGCCGGTGGCGCCGCCGTCGCCTTCGAGATGAGGTAAACAAGATTCAACATTAATGACTCTCTACCAAAGAGCTTCCGGTTCTTTTCGAGAGGTAATCATTTTTTGACCAAAAAAAAAACAGAAAAAGAAAAAAACTCCGAGGTGTTTTTACAAGGAGGGGAACATGACAGAAACGCTTTCATGGGATTATTTTTCATAAAACCAAATATTATTCCTAGACTCAAAAGCGTTGATGGGAGGATACTGATATCCCCTGGAGAAAGAGTCGATTAAAAGTAAGCCGAGAATAAAATGTTTACTGAGGGAGGTTGTACTTATACACTTATATGCAAGTGAATGTTAGATAGTAGTAAAGCGCTGGGACGATGTACACAAGATCAGGAGTTCAATTCCAGCTGTGGTAGATATATTTAATCTTTTAACCCTTTTCTTGGCAATGTAACTATTATGGAGATACATCAGAATTTTTTAAAGTTTTTTTTCTAGACATCCTTGGGTCATAAGGGTTAAGTGGTATAAATATTATTTTGATATAAAAAAAAAAATCTGCCAAGATAAGGGTTAAGAGCCATGGATGGACTCTCCTAGGAC
This sequence comes from Troilus luridus, assembly GCA_964056705.1. Classification (NCBI taxonomy): domain Eukaryota; kingdom Metazoa; phylum Arthropoda; class Insecta; order Hemiptera; family Pentatomidae; genus Troilus; species Troilus luridus. Next base: position 26,881,727 of record OZ057417.1, on the reverse strand, counting down.
CCACCCAGCTTTCTTAATGTGGGTACCCTTAATTGGGAGAAAAGATGGTGGTTATTTAAATAAAATATATATCATTTAAGTACTCTAAGGCTGTATATTTCATATGCAAATCCTTAATACTTCTCAATACAACAGGAACAGTACAGTCTCTATCATGTACTGAACCGAAGACTCTTTAGGGGATATAGCTGTTTAGAGGTTACTTATGTGTAAAATTTCGTAAAGTATAATGAATTTAACATAGAAAGTCGGGCCTTAATCAACACTTAATGATTTCTACCCTTATGCTCTCAGGATAAGTTATAATAACAATTTTTTCTATTGATATAACTCCTTTAAGTCCAGATGATGGTCAAAAGTTAGTTCGGAATGTTGGCATATAATAAACAAGTTTGGCTTATTTGTGAACAATGCATTTGACGACACACCAATTTCTCTCTATTACTATATTCAACATAATATACGTAAGCAGTACCGATTGTAAATATATTATGAACATAATAGAACAATAATGACGTATGGTGAAACTTAATTGAATAGTTTATGAAATATCCTTTGGCATTGAGAGTTGGCGGTCCCATCGCCCGGTCATTGTACCGGAGTCAGTCACTGGCCCTCCAGATTGGAAGAACACTCACTCACGCAGTATACTATTACACTACAACACCTTAACACTACAGAACTACCCAAGGTAGAGGGAGAGTAAGTCAGAGTGCTCTGATGAGGCCGGCCCTCCAGCTGACTCGGGGCCAATGGCCTAATAACATATTCCCCCAAAACAGCACTATTCTGAAACCTCATGAAGAAAAAGTCGGACTGGACCTAGAATTCATTATATGGACCTATCATTTTGCCCACTAGGCGAAGGCTTGTTGCGGATGCCAAGGACCACGTCGGTTTGTAGTGCCAAGGATGATGATGATAATTATATTTCTAAAACATAATAAGTGTTTTTCTGTGGACCATGTCCAAAGTTTTCGCTAAATAAAATTCTACATATTGTAGCTTTGCAAATAGGGCGTCAAATTTAACATCGATTTTATTTTCAGTTCAAGAACTCAAATAGAAACTAAAAATATTTGGGACTTCACCTTTGATTATTTTTAAACCAAATAGTTGGGAGTTGAGATCAGATAGATGGACTTAGAGATCTTCGATTTTGTTTCTATTATGATGGATCTAAACAGCTTTCAATATGGGAAATCAATTTAGTAAATTGGGAAAATGGCCAAAAAATTACTTTACGTCAATCCAATTCATTTTTCACTTCAATTTCTGACATAAACTGTCGAAGGCTAAAATAAAATCATGTTTTAAAAGCGTTTCCAGAATAAAACAGTAAATGGCTAAGTTAAAAAATCCTTCAGAAAGATGTTATTATTTTTATTATAATTTATAATTCTGTCTTTTCGAACAGAAAATAGGTTAATTTATAATAATTTTTTGTATCGCCTGGCTCATATTGAAGATTGTAAACGAACCAGGAGCTACTATACAACCGGTTTGGTGAATGGGATCAAAGAGACTTGTGGATAAACCTCCCATTGACTCTTTTAAGGAGGTCACTGGCCTATTTTCTTTTCGCCCGCCTCAGAGGATTAGTAGTAGCTCTAAAGTATGGAAATAAGAAGTACAAAACTAAAGCTCCTCAGCCCAGCAGATGGCCTTAGTATTTTTAAAGGAGGTAAAAAATACTGGGGTATGCTGTCCTTTGGAAGCGACGTAAAATTGCGGTCCCGAGCATATACGGTGTCAGGTACCCACTAAAGGTGCCTATTCTAATTGTACCTGGACAGTTATATTTTTGGATTTCTACTGTCCTACATCGTCCGATTTGTATCATTAAAAAAACCTGTACCACTAAAACCCTTGAAGGGTTCAATACATGGTAGAAGCTGTACAGTCATGAATGGAGGTGACGCACTCAACCACCCAGATCCCTCCCCATCAATATACCTCTAGAGGTAGGGTGAGGGATTTCCTAGGAGAATCTCCAGATCCCACAGGGTTGAATATCAATGACTAGGGATTAAATAATAGTAGCATTAAGTGAAGTTAAATAAATAAACTACAAACAAAGCACCAAATGTTGTGGAAATATTCACGTAAGAAACTGAGATTCTGCTATTTTTTTAAACATGTTAATCAGTCCTCTGCCATATTTAATTTACCACTGATAAATCACATTTGATTTATTTAAACTACAGAATAAGGGAAATACAGATTAAACGGATAAAAAGTTAGCAGCAGAAAATACACCAATATGGGTGATATAGGTATAATGAGAAACTTTGGGAGCTGTGAGATTTTTTTGATTGAGCGTTTCCCGAAAGTTGTAATTTCCTCTAACCGAATTTTAAGATATTATTTTTTTCCTGGAACTTCTTCAATGAGACCGTCTCCTGCCATGTCTTACTGAACTTTGTCAATCCATGAGATTCTTGGTCTCTTCTTTCTTCAGGGCACCAGTACAAGATAATTTTTGCTATTCACATTATACATGATTACTTAAAATACCATTCTCAAAAAAATTGCTATGTAATGCTAAGATAGAGTGATTCGAACACTTCTATTTTTCTGTATGGCTAAGAAACGAGCCGGTTGGTTTATTTCGTAACACTTCAGGGAGAAAAAATATAAGTCCACTCGGCGAATTTAGGGCCAAACTCGGAACTGCAGAGGAAGCACCCTTTTAATATGTATAGCTGAAGAGACGGTATAATAAATGAACCCCGAAAAAAAGTGCTGTGCTAATGGATGAGGACTGAAGGGTAGCCGAAACATAGCTGGGAGGATTGCTTAATGATTTTACTTAATTGGTGTTTGACGATTGAAGGAGTTTTGGAAGCAGCGATTACTGGCTTATATTTGCCATCGAAAACAAAAAAATAAAGATGTTCCCAAAATCAAATATAGTAATAACTTATAAATAATTTATAAACATACCTATAAATAACATTTATTCCCGACGTAAGACATGGTGTACTTTAGGAAAAAAACTAAGATTTCTTTTCCTTAATAAGTTCAGGAAAAATAAATATATTTATTGTTCTGGAATTTGTTTTCTCACATCAAGGTTTCTCCTTTATAAGGCTTCGCATATGGAAATTCGATCCACGCTTTTTAGTGTTAAACGGCGTGGCACCCAAACATCAAGCTTCTTTTTGAACCCAGCTTTGCGCAAATGGTTTAAAATTGTTTTATGGTCGATCTTTAGCTCCTGGACGATGCTACGACTACTAACATGCCGGTCAACTTCGATTATTTCGACATTTTCGACGACGGGTCTGCCTGTGCGAGGTGCATCGTTAACATCAAAAATGCCTGAACGGAATCGACCAAACCAAACTTGTCCGTAATAAGCTGTTACAGTATTGGCACCACAAACAAAATTCATAATTTCAGCGGCCTGGCTTGCAGTTTCGCCTATAACAAAGAAAAACTGTAAAATGTACCGAATTTACTCCTTGTTGAATTCCATTGTTAACACCCTGTACCTCACAACTGAATGGAACAAACAAAAAACAGCCAAAGAACTTTTTATGCGTGAAATGTCACCTTGACAACGAGCATAAACGTGCAATTGTTCGGACGCTACTTTACTAGATATCGATCACTACAGCCATCTACTGAGAAAATAATGGATTTCTTTTTCCCCACCCAATTATTATATATATTTGGTTATTTTTTCTTTTTATTTATTTTATTAAACAAACATCTGTGGATAGTACTTTGGAAGTGGCTTGTTAATCATTCTAATAAAATTTTACCAACAACAAGCTATTGAACAAATCCGATAAGTTGTTTTTAGAACGCATCGATCACCTTTTGAGTTCTCAACTCGCTTCTTACAATTCCTACAAAACTTTCTTATTTACACTGACGCTCGAACAACTTTAAAAAATATATTTCCTTCCTTCAGAAAAAGTTTGTTTGGACTATTATTAAATCTAATATACAATAATATGAAAATATTGAGAGGATCTACCGAAAAAATAATGGAGTCAATTTCAATATTGTTGGAGTTGATATGAGGATTTATGCTACCTCAACTTGTGGGGTAGTGGTTAGGCTAACACCCTACTATGAAAATGATCGCGGGTTTGCAGTTCCACAGATGGCCCTTGGATGTTGCAAAAGGAATATAAAATCCTGTATTGCGCCTTCCTTTGGATGTTGAAGTCACGAGTATTAAGGTATATTAAAAAAATATTTAAATAATCAATAAAGAACCATAAAAAAAAAAATATATATTTAACTACAAGTAGTTATTTTTGTTTTGCAAAGAAAAGATTTGACCAGGCCGGGATTCGAACCCGGGTCGTCCGCTTCACCTTAGCAGTACTCAAGAAGATGACCTGGGTTAGAATCCCGGACAGGGCAAATCTTTTACCTTCAAAATAAAAATAATAGCAATTAGTAAAAAATAAAAATTACAAGTAGTTATAGTTGATGATAATAATAATTTATTAAATATTGATTTCTAATGCTGGGAATATTATTCAGAAAATAATGCTGCAAATTACTGTTAAGATAACTTATAAATTAAGATCATTAGATTGAAGCGTAGGTGGTAGGATTGCGGTAAGAGAGATGTTACAGATACTTGGGCCAATTTCGTAAACAGCGATTGGTGGTTTCGGCATCGAGATACTTCAGTTATTATTAGCGATATATTAAGGAACTGGGGCTTAGAGTTCTGAGCTGCTATGCTGAAGGTTCAGGTTTCAAAACCAGCTGTGGTAAATAAATTATTTAATATGCTAAAGCCTTAAGACCCTCGTTGTACTCACCCATTCACACATGTAGCTGATAGATTATGTATTTTTTAAATATTTAGGTGAATGGCTTTAGAGAAATTCAGTAGAGTCTGTTTTAATTTTCGTATTTGTATTTATATTAATAATGTTTATTTTACGACGAGTTAATTTTTTTAAGATGCTCTGTCATCTCAGAACGTCATACAAATTTAATTAATAGAAGCCAATGTAGATGAAAATATAAAGAATCAATTAGATACTTCTAAAATTCTCAACGTATGAAATGTATTGAACAGAATGTATCATGTAGATAAAGGTTCCGGGTTAGGATACGGTTGTGGCGGTAAAATTATTTAATCTTCTCCAGACCCTCCTGGGTCTCACCCAGCTTCAATATTCAGGTGGCTGGTCTAATTTGAATGAAAAGCCTGGTGGTTGAGCGTGACCCCGGACAGATCACTTCCCTGCACAACCGTGTCAAACAGTCCAGTCCTTACTATGTCATGAATTCAAGAGTCTTGATGGGTTGTAACGGTACCCTTTTTTTAAAACAATATATTATTATTATTTTATTTTTCATTTGCACCTGCACATGTTGGCATCCAGCAAGTTTGATCTATGTGTTTGTTTTTCTCATTGGTTTGCTGGAACACGATGTTTTGAAAATGATTTACAGTTCCTGATCAGACTTCTTGGCAAATGTCGGTTTAAACATCTCCAAGAAAGTCCAGGTAACAGGGGGTAGGGAAGAGAAAGATATGGTTTTACAATGGGGCTGCTATGATGTAGAAACAAAGCAAGCAGCATAAACAATTATTCTTAGAATTTTGGACTGTGTTATTTGTACCTTGTGTTTATGGACATGTTTTGCTGAGCCCTGAAGTTCAACTCCGTATGTCCAAATAGGTCTTAGTGTAGTATTGTAGACTATTCGTTTATATCAAGTCAAGTTATGGATCTGTAGTCCAGGGGATGTGATTGTTGTTTGTAGCGTCTTGTCAGTTCTTGTCTTTTTGTTTGTAGGAAACCAATACTACCTCCACTATCCTTTAATAATATCCTACTGACTCCTGTAGAACAAACCGGATTCTTAAGATTACATCTCTGGAAAGACAGGGACCTGAGACAGCCGTTTCAGGCTACTGCAAAATTTACTAGACAAGCGCTCTAAGCTCCCAATTAATTACAAAAATCTCATATACATGACAATTATAAGATCTACATGGACTTATGAAGAAGAGCTTTGGGGCTCCACTAAGCCATCAAATTTCTCTATTATCCAATCCTTCCAAAATTCTTCGTAAACTCCTTAATTCTCCTTACTTTGTTACGAACAAAGTAATCCATAATGGCCTTAATTTCCCATATGTTGGTGATTTGGTCAGAACTTGAAACCAGCGTTTTCATGAAAATCTTCATTTTTCACTCACACAAACCCAATAGTTTCAAACCTAGCTACTTCTTCGATTCCCGATAATTCTCCGAGGTGACTGAAAAGAAGACAGCCACTTGATCTTGAAAGTTGAAATTGCTATTTGAGTACTACCACTGGGTAGTTTCTCTACTTGTCTTTATCCATGCAGGTGTGTAACATTCCTACCATTTACTTGTTGCATTGTTATACAATAATACAGCTGTAAATTTCAATAAAAAAATAATTTTCTTTGTGTTTCATGTATGTATTTTCCGGAATTACGTATAATATGTATATTATGGTGTATAATTATACATAATAATAAGTAATTAAATGTAATATAATGAAAGGAAACCTTCATTCTGTTAATGGTATATTTCGGCTCTCAAAAGGTGCCTTTGGAGCAGCTCAAGAACCGTGGCGGCCTACGTGTCGTCGGCATAGTTGCCGAAGAATGCAGAGGGTGCTTGAGGAATGCCCGGCAATATATAGCCGATGAACCGGAGCAAGCTGAGGACACCAGAAGAAGACCGTCCCGTTCTCGAGGGAATTCCAAGATACTCGGTCACTTGGCCAAGTTTAGGAGGAATCTTAGATACGATTATCCAAGATAGTTATCTATACTGATAACTTATCTTATCAGTAATTCATATGACTAATTTCCGAATTATCTGAACCTAGAAATCTTTAGTCACCTTTAGAAATCAATAGTAACGCATAATAGCCTACTTTGTCTAAGATTGAGGGTTCGGAGCCCGGCAGGTGATCTTAAATTTAATAAAAACTCATTAGTTTTGCCGTTCTACGGAGGGGATGTAAAATGACGGTCTCAAGGCTGTGCGATGTCAGATATTCGTTAATGATCCCTATCCTAGTAAATAGGCTATCCTAAAGACCCTATCCTGGATACCTCGATAGGCAAAATTTACGACTTCTACAATACTATAGTAATGTCCGATTAGCCACTGTACTGTAATGAGGCGTTAAATTAATAAGCAAACATAAAATGAAATTGAATGAAATAAAAAATAGAGCTAGCTTAGTAAATTTGACCATAACAAACTAATTTAACGGCATATTGATCGAGTAATGTAAGTAAAAACATTCCGTTAATTATTTGGAATGAATATGAAAAGGATAAGTAAGGATACATCGCCAAATATATAAAAAATCAGGAAATTTTTTTTATCTTTAAGGAAGTTGTCCATATTTCTGAACAGATGGAAATCGATATTAGTGAATAAGGTGGGTGAGGGAAGACTTTGTAACCCAGCTCGTTTAGTAAATTCGCTGAATTTAGGCACCTTCCGATTAATAATGCAGTTGTTTTTCTGGTAATTTTTTTTTGCATTATGTCAACATCCCTGAAGTATAATGTAGGTGCAATGGTTTTACCGCTGGGTAGAAAGGATAAATGAATTATTTATGAATAAATCTGCCCCACTAGCCTAAAATTTCTCAAACCAACTAGTCTGTTCGTTATATCACTCTTTCCCCGAAAGAGGTGGTGATGTTTCTTGAAGCTTGAGCTGCCGAGTGTCCAAGTTTGACCTAAAAAAAAAGAAGCAATAATACGAAAATCGCCTGTTTCCACCGTCATATTTGATGCCATACTAAACAATTCGGTCAATTATACTCATTGTATATATAATAAAAAAAGAGAGTATGAATAACACCTAATTACAATCTGCTAAAATAAATATTGTAAGCATGAGGTGTCCTCTAATTTCACTTAGAATTTTATAAATAATAATTTAGAATATAAAAAAAAAAACCTGTACCACTACAACTCATGAACGGGTCTGGGGTTCAGTACATGGTAGAGACTGTACTCTTTCATGGACAACGGTACTGCAAGGAGGTGACTTGTCCTCGGTCATCCTCAACCGCCTTTTTTCCCCTTTATTTTGGGTACCCTATTTTTATAATATTTTATAGAGGCTGGGTGAGTCCCCGGAGGGTTCTAGATCCTATACGACCCATCTCCAGCTGCGAACAGACTAAATAAAAGTCTTGCCCGCAGCGGGATTTGAACCAGGATTTCCGGCATGGCAACTCAGTGCTCTACCACTGAGCCGCTCCGCTCCCTTTAGTATAAAACAACTTAATATATGTTTTTCTTATTTCCCTTCTACCCATCTTTTCTTTAAACATTATAATCGTTAAAATCATTTATTAATCTCTTATTTTAATACAGTTAAATATATAATAAAACTAATTAACCCCAGAACAACTAGGTTACACGTCGACCGGACACGGACGGTGAGAGAAAAAACAAAACATCATCAGTGGGAGCGAAAATATGGCAGGACCATTTGTCAGAGAAATAAATTGTCAACACTCAACGAAGGGCATTTACTAATGAAAACTTCAACTCAACAAAAGTAATTCCATTTTAGTAGAAAATGAATTTTAGGCGTTTAATAAAAGTTAAAATAAATAAAATTCACCATAAAGGGGGGTAATAATAATCGATTTATTGAGAATAAATGTACGAAAATAAAACGCTTTCTGTGATTAAAGTTTATTTTTAGTTAAGAAAGCATATAACTATACTGTGAACATTTATAATAATTTATTTATATTAATTTATACTTTTATTTATAGCTATAAATTTACCAACATATTCTTCTAAAGACCACAATAATGTAAGTGCCGTTTTGTTAAAGAGAGATGGGAACGGGATAGACCAATGGCAGAGCACTGAGTTGCTGTCCTGGAAGTCCCGGATTCAGATCCTGCTGTGGCAGATAAATTATTTAATATAATAACAGTCTGGGAAGAACCCTGTGTGATCTGGAAACCCTCTTGTGGCTCACCCAAGCTTTATAAAACTATTACCCTTGATTGGGGGAAAATGACTGTTGAATGTGATCTAGGATATATCACCTCCCTTTACAACCATTGTCCTATAACCATTGCAGCACTTACTGAACCAAATACGTTTCATGGGTTGTAGTGGTATAGGTTTTGACAAAATGGTGTACGCCCCATTTAGTACTTATTTTGTATAAAAAAAAAATACTTTTTTTGTAGTTGAGATATCAGTATTTTTCTTCGATATTGAGTTTCTTTTTCAACTTGTTAAAAGAATATAGTCCAGGATCCGTGAATAGCTTCGTTTTGATGAGACGCCAAATAATTTCTTCTGCGAAAATTCTCGATTGTGGTAGCTAACAGAGGCAGCAAGGATAAAATATGTCGATTTGATGATTCTCAAAAATTTATTACTAATTTTTTTGTTAAATCTCAAGATAATAATCTAAATTATTTGAAAAAATATTTGTCCTACAAAATGTATGGTTTGATCAAAGAGCCCCCTCCTTCCAACATGTATCGATAACGAAGTCAAAAAAGAAGAAGTAAAAAACAATCAGCTGGTAAGTAATTATTTTTGATGACCTTATCGATACATGTTGCAAGAAGGGGACTCTTTGATCAAACCATACATTTCGTAGGACAAATAGTTTTTCAAATAATTTAGATTATTATCTTGAGATTTAACAAAAAAAAAACCCAGTTAGTAATAAATTTTTGAGAATCATCAAATCGACATATTTTATCCTTGCTACCTCTGTTAGCTACCACAATCGAGAATTTTCGCACAGGAAATTGTTGGGGTTCTCATCGAAACGAAGCTATTCACGAAAATTCAGCTTGATTCTAATCAAGTGCAAAAATGGACCATGGATCCTATAGTAATATTATTACTGGTATGTATTGTCGATTTACAAAACCCGAATCCGATATTTTTTTATTTAAATCGGAAATCGGTACAGTGGTGTCATGTTCTCGCTTATGATCCCCACCTTAATTATACCTGGTAAAATAAGGTAAAATTTAGGACTCCCGCTGTAGCACAGAGCATTATATTTAATGAATAAGCAAACAATAAATCTTAAGAATAAAACCTACCCTCTCTTCTAGATAAAGTTGTTACAAAAGAAGAAAGCAAGAAGAAACTGTTTTGGGAAAGTTTTGCGGATCGCGTGTTATATCTATGATGAAAGAAAAGGTTCAATGTCTTTTTGAATCAGTTTCTTTTCTTGTTATCTCCCTTTCTTTGGAATAAATACTTGAAGAGAACGCATATCTTTCTTATACAAGAGTTTCATTTTCCCATTCTGTAAAATAATTCTTTTTTCTTTGGAAATCATCTTACAGTTTATTTAGCGTAATATGTGAATCAGTCATATCAGACGGTTGAAATATATCGATTGGCACAAGTATTTTCAATTACTGAGGAGTGTTGTGGAGGCAACAAAAAAAAAAACACAAATAAAACTATACTACAACGTATTTAGGGTCTTGGGTTAAGTACATGGTAGAGACTTCTACCCTGTATTGTTTCTAGAACAATGGTTGTGCAGGAAGGTGATTTGTCTAAGGTAATGTTCAATCTTCAGATTTTCTCCCAATTAAGGTTACCCATTTTATAGAGGGCGGGTGAGCCCCAAGAGGGTATTTAGTTCCACAGGGTAATTAAAAAAACTATGAATTATAATTGATGACAATTTTACAAAATATAAATAAGTAATTACAAGAAAACAGGAGAAGAGTTATATAATATTGCAGTTATAAGACGTTATTTGTTACAATGTCGTGCGATGCGTGTACAACACCAATTTAATTTATATTTTATTATTTTTAATTTTTTTTAAAATTAATAATATTCCTGGCATAAGCAGTAATAAACGTACGGGCCCCCTATGGTGTAGTGGTTACCATAACAACCTAAAGGGTTTGGCCTTAGAATTTTGAAAAGGGATGAAAAATCCTTGTTAATACCGTTCTTCGGAAGATACGTAAATGGGGTTTCAGAACCTGCCCGATATCAGGCACTCGCTAATGATCTCTATCCAAATTATACTTGTATAGGAAAAATTTAGTACTTCTACTGTACATCATAGCTAAATAATTAACCAACCATAATAAAAATCGTATATAACTATTTAAAAATAAAAACATTATTATTATTTTAATATAATTGAAATGTGCAATTTACAAAACATTAAGCTGCCAAGCTGGCAGGTTTTTTTCTTCTTTTTGTTTTTCCCCCCATAGGGGTGGCATTGGTATATTCCATACAGCCACATCTGAATTATATGAAAGTTATATTCTTAGTAAGCCCAATCACTTTATTGGTACTGCTATGTTTTATTATTTTTAGTATATTTGTTATTATATAAATTTTTGCACCACACATACCCATACACACATATATAGATACATACATACACACTCACATACATAATACAAAAACAATGTATAAAAAATTATATATATAAATGCATTATATTTTTTTGTTAATTGTTTTAAAATATTCATGAAGGTCAGATAATTTTAATATCATAAACAAATTTTTTTTTCAAATTTAAATTCATGAGCATTATTTTTCTTTGTTGTATGTACGCTGGAGATTCAAGTATAATATGCTTAAGGGTCTCATTATGATTACACTTTTCACATTTAGGACTTTGTTTTAGGCCTATCTTACATAAATAATTGTTGCAAATTTCATGATTTGTTCTCAGCCTAATGTAAGTTTTTATTGCATCATTTCGTATGTTTATATTTGCGAACCACGGTTTTCTAAACATTTTAGGAAATATCGATTTATGGAACTGCCTTGTGGAGTTATCCCGATATTGACTCTGCCAACTTTCTAACTCATCCAATTTAATGATTTTATTATAATCTGTATACGGTATTTTAGTGTTTACTTGATGGCCAGTTGTAACTGCTAATTTAGCCATTTTGTCCACTATTTCGTTATCTCGGATCCCCACAGATCCCTTAATCCACAAAAATATAATTTGTTTATTCGCTTTTGTTGCCAGATAATGATATTTTATTATTTCCTTTTGGACATTATTGATACTTTTATTAACAATATTATTAAGTGATAATAATGCACTCTTGCTATCAGTTAAAACAACAAAATTTTGATCTATGGATTGAAAAGGCTGGGAGGTTAAACCCAATACCTATGAAGTGTATTTATTATACATTCACTGTTTCCAACAATTAATTTGACGATAAGCGCTCTGCGAAATACCAACATCACATATTCAATGACAAACTTAGTATTGTTATTATATTATTGCTGTATAAAATTATATTTAGGATAATTTTAATATGTACCATTCGAAATATAAAACTGTAATCACTACCAACTTCACCTTAACACCATTGACAGTCGTTTGTTTATTTTTTCCATGATTCTATTTACGATTTCCTTCAGGAATTGGGAGATGAAAATTGTACAGTTTTCATTTTTATTTGTTTCATTATTTTTCCAAATATTAATCTCACGTTATGCGCTACTTAATGTAAACATTATATTATATCTATAGCCCTAGTTAAAAAGTCGAATGTTCTGTAAAATGGGTTTCTCGTACTTCGGGAACGGAATCGTTTTATTTTCGTAGTGAATATGGGACTAAGTCAGGCATATGCTTGAGATGGAATTATCTGTCTGTACAAAATTCAACTTTACAATTTATTCACTGCTGCTGTAGATATTACATTAACAAACACAGTATGTTTTCATCATACGAGAATTCGTATAATGATATCGTACTAAAAAAGTGCTATAACATCTTAATTAAAAAAAAAAAAAAAAACTGAACCACTGCGGCCATTGAAGATTTAGTACTTATTAGAGTCTGTACTGTTACATGGACTGTCGAATGGTTGTGCAGGGAGGTGAATTGTCTCAGTTCACTCTCAAACGCCAGGTTTTCACCGAATTATGGCAGTTAACAAATTAAATAATTTATCTGCCAGATCCAGAGTTGAACCGGAAACCTTCGGCATAGCGACTCAGCGCTCCAACAACTGAGCTATCCCACTTCTGCAATACGTTAATTACGAAACATGCAACTGATATGATAAGCAAGATAATTTTAACATCATTGAAGAAATAATCTTATATTTATGCGTTCAATTATTTTATTTATAGTTTCCGTTGAGATTAAGAAAAAAAAGCACCGGGCGTTAAAATTTGTACATATGATATTTTATTATTTTCTATAACCTCACTGCGAAACTCGAATATTATAGTAGTATGAAACAAATTCTGTATACCATTATGTTATTAATAATTGCAGAATGTAACTTACGATATGTCGAACAATCAAGTTAAGCAAAATACTATTGAAGATGTGTTATTTATTTTTCCACTACTATTTTATACCTACTATTTTATAACTAATTTCTTTAGTTACGATTCGAATTACTCGAACCCATTCGAGACCGATTGCACACCGTGTGTGCAATTGATTTCCGCGGCTATTTGACTGTGTGTGCAATAACAGTAATGTGCCATAATCAGTTCTTCTGAGTAAACTAGTCATCGAAATAAGATTTTTCTTGAATTAATAAAACCTGTAAAGTACAGGAAAACAAAATTTGGCATTGGTTTTAATGTGTGGTTTTTCATTATTCAACTTTTTTTAAAAACTTTTTACTACCTTTTAAAAAGTTTCTTTGCATTATATTCTGTTCTTTATTATTGAAAGAAAAATAACGATTCTATATTATCTAACTATTTTTGAAGTAAATGTTTACAAATTTTTTAATGAGCTATTTTCATTTTACCTCACAATGCACAAATGATGTTCGTAATAAAAATTTTCCGAGGAGCGAGCTGCACACCCGGTGTGCAATGATCTTATTTATGTGAATTCCCTAACGAATTGGGTTATTTCCGTAGTAGAAATGTTTTTTAATTAAAAGTAAACAATATGAAGAAAAGAAAATGGTCCGTGTTCGAAAAAAATCGTCGTCTCAAATGGGTTAAGCAAGCTGGGAGTGTGAATAATTTTGAAAATTATTTTAATTTTTTTTTTACTTTTCCCCAATATAAATTTCTCGATAATATCCCCGCATTATGCGAAGGCCTTCTCTATCTAGGCCTGCAATAAAATTCGGGCCAGATAGGGAAAGAGGAAGTACAAACAGAAAGGGTCGTTTGTGGCGGTCCTGTGTAGGTTCCGAGTGTTCCAACAACACGGACCGCCTGACATAGGAACACATACACACCACGCGTCACTTTGGATTCGCTAATTGTGGACAAATACTGTCCGCTTCTCTCGGTCCACGATATAAATCCAATAGGCCTCCTGTCAAGTTTGTTTTACAGAGGAAGGTTATTCAATTTATTCGAAAAATATCGGGTGTTTTTATTGTAATTTAAAATTTGATTATAAGTGAATAAATAAAGCGAAAAAAATTCTTCTCCCTTATATATGCTTTTATTTTAAAAAACAAACAGTAAAAACGTTTCGGAATTTTGTATACTCACAAAGTAATTTATTTTTATAAATAAAATATCATCAACCAATGTCCAACAACGCCAAACTTTGGCATTATTCTGCAATCATACGCAGCAGAATGGTATTATAAAGAACAGAAAAGATGATAGAAGTGAAAGAAAAAAAAATCCTATCTCTAATAAAACTTTAAGTACTTTGATCAAAGTAGAAACATATCATCACTTTTCATGGAATATGTTCTATTTTAGTGGTTAATATACAATGCATTGTTGTATACAAAGAAAGAAATACATGGTGTAGTTTACATAATATATCAAAATCTATTATACAATATAGTTTATTTGTAATTTAAAGGTGTTCAGTTAGAGTTGTTTTTTCAATATAGTCTTAGAAGAGAAAAAAATATTCAAGTCATAATGCCAGGATTTAATTTATATTTTCAATTACAATGCTCAAATTAGAAAATAAGAATACATTTTAATTTACAGGTTCTTCAATTCTATACTTCAATTACAATTAAGTTTACAAATTCCAATAAAAAAAGTTAAAATTCATTATACATGTTGTATTGTATTAATCAAACAGGATGAATGAATTCTTTAAGAGGTGACTTATCGTCTTCTTTCATAACTATGAACTATGCACGATAAGTTCAGGTAACTTTGAACGAAATATCATTGGATACCGGTTAATTGTAACGACGAAGAGGCCAGTTAAACTAGGAACCGGTTAGACAAGTTGGTTACATTGCAGGATCTGTCTTGTAGTTCATCTCAACTTGCAAATACTATTACCCAACTCAGACAGTTATAGCTAACTCATTTACCTCTTGGCCTAGAAGTAACATCAACTATCAACTTGACAATTATATCGATTTGGGTGACATCGATTGTAACTGATAATTTACAACTAGAACAGGCTATACGATATGTCGATTGGTTTTTGCAACATAATTACTAATCAGCTGATTTTTAAAGCTTTTGAAACTAATCACTATGGTAACACCAGATGATTAACTTTATTCGTAAAGTTACTTAATGGAGCCTGTAACCTATGATATTATGTTTATAAAATAGGTTTGTAGCCTGGAATTTAATAACATTTAAAGTTCCATGTTTTGTAAAAATTAAACCAAATAAGAATTTGACAAAAAAATAGAAATTTGGTAAAACAGAGCATTACTATTGTAACGATAGCATTCTAATATTAACCATTGTAATAGCTTTAAGCTTTTTGGATTTTAACATATGCCTTTAAACCCAAGTTCAAACATGATACAAAAAAAAAATAGGGCATTATTAAATAAACAGAAACATGTTATAAATGAAATATCACATAAGTCATTCCTGAATTAAAAAGCTTCCAATGAAATTTCTATTGAAACCTTAACTTAAAAATGCCAATTTTTGAATTGTATTGCAGTTCTTTTGAATGAGAGATATGTGTCAATAAACCGAAATCTGTTAGCCATAAGTCTGGCGTATTAGGTGGCTGTGGGAGGACGTCGTAACCCAGAGAGTTTCTTCACTGTCTGTCATGGACCAGGAGGTCTAGCGCTGTGTAAGAGCAGACGTCCATCCGATTAACCAATGAGGGTTGTTTTTTTTTACAACATTTTGTTGCCATATGTCAATATCCCTGCAGAAAGATCTGGACGTGATGGTTTCATCCCTGGGTATAAAGGATAAATTAATTATTCCTATCATTGGCTACCACAATAATTTTTTTTTTGGACGGTAATTTCGTTTTGGTGGTAGAAACTGGTATGTTCGCTACAAAATCATTATCATACCCAGAAAGATAAGGGATTATAATAGAATATCATAAGGAGCTATATCGAGGCAAGGCTTACAGAGCCTGTAACCATATTCAAGAAACTTACTCTTTTATGAGAACAGATTTCCCCATGTAATATGTAACAAATTATATTTACATATTTTATATATATATATATACATAAAAAATAGAACATTTTTATTTTGAAGAGGAAAGATTTGTCCTGGCCGGGATTAGAACCCGGGTCGCCCGTGTCTCTAGCGCAGTGCTCTAACCACTGCGCTACCAAGGCACGGATTCCAGCAAGAAAAATCCATTCTCTTCCCCCATCAGGGGGCGACCCGGGTTCAAATCTCGGCCAAGACAAATCTTTTCTCTTCAAAATAAAAATATTAAAAATATTCACCATCAAAAGAACAGTATTAAAAAATAAAATATTATAGAATATATTGAAAAAATACACAGAATCAGTGGGAAGAGAAATATTCAAAGGGTTACTTCAAGAATACGGCTGAGTTAAAAAACCCTTAATCTAATTAGTCTACAACTGACCGGGACATACTTCAAAATCCAGTTTCAAGGCAAAAATCAGTAAATTATTTCAAATTAAAACGGTATTAAGACAGGTATATAAGTATGAGGATTTTCTGGGAGAAATGCCATCTGTGATAAAATTAGGTAGGAGAAAGAAAGTATTGTAAGTAAAATGTTAATCATTTGCAGATTGAATTGAAAGAAAAAGCATAAAATGTGAGGCTGAAGATTAGATAAAATCGAAGAGATTAAGACACTATTTTTTTTGTTTACTATTAAATAACCTGTACAACCCATGAAGGGTCTGGGGTTCAGTACATGGTAGAGACTGCACTTTTTCATGGACAACGGTTCTGCAAGGAGGTGACGTCCTAGGTCACGCTCGACCACCAGATTTTCCCCCTTATTATGGGTACCCTATTTGTATAATATTTTATACAGGAATGGGTGGGCCCCAGGAGGGTCCTAGATCCTATATGATCCATCTCCCGCTGCAAACAGACTAAATAAAAATCATGGCCTGCAGCGGGAATTGAACCAGGATTTCCGGCATGGCAACTCAGTACTCTACCACTGAGCCACTCCTCTCCCTGTTTACTATTTAATGGAATTTATAAATGTATTATACTAATAAATCAAGTAAATTGGATGATTTGTAAATATTGGAATGAAAAACACAAGTTAAAACTACCCAGTGGTAGTACCTAAAAAAAAAGATAACTAAATAAAAAGAATTTCTTGAAAGAGGTTAAAATTATACAGTACGAAGCAGTAGTGAAACCGGAGATCTTATACAATTTTTTCAAGGTTGGAGAAATAGCTAAAAATTCTAAGACATATAAAAACTATAGACATATAAGACATATATAAACTCGGTCCAAGAAAACTACCAGTAGTGCACTCGCATAGAAAAAGAACATAGAACTGTATGAGGAAACTTAGGACTTGGAAGCAGCGATAAAGAAAAGGAGATTAAAATGTTTCGGCCCTTGAAAGGAACGATTGAAAACAGGTTGAACAAACAGATATCCAACAAAGTAATAGAACTAAGAAACTTAAGAGGATTCCCCAGTCAGACAAATGAGGAAAGAACAAGGCTTAGTTTTACAGTAAATGAATACACATTCACAGACACGTGTACATATGTGTATATCTCGTATATATGTAGCCTTTATAAAGTGGGTAGGAGGAACTAGCAGGGAAAAAACCTGGTTTTGCGACATCTCGCCATCAACAACAGTTTGTCCAGAAACCGTGCAAAATACACCATTACCTCCGGAAGGAGTTAACCCATTCGAGACCGATTGCACACCGTGTGTGCAATTGATTTCCCAGACCCTGTATGCAATAACAATAATGTGCAATTATCAGTTGTTCTGAGTAAACTAGTCGTCGAAATAAGATTTCTCTTGAACTAACGAAATCTGTAAAGTACAGGAAAATAAAATTTGACATTGGGTGTACTGCGTACCAAAATATTTAACTATCTGAAGCTTATCTTTTTAATACTTTTTAAAAATTTTCTTTGCATTATACTCCATTCTTTATTATTGAAAGCAAAATAACGATGTTATATCATCTAACTATTTTCGAAATAAATTTTTAATGATGTATTTTCATTTTACCTTACATTGCACACACAGTGTTCGATAAAAATTTTCCGAGGAGCGAGCTTGACACCCGATGTGCAATGATCTTATTTATGTGAATTCACTCACGAATCGGGTGATTTCCATAGTAAACATGTTTTTTAATTAAAAATTAACAATATAATGAAAACAAAAATTTCGCTCCTGAGGACCGTGTTCGAAAAAAATCGTCGTCTCGAATGGGATAAAGGGGTACAGATTTGAAAGACATTAAGGGGTCCAGGTTGTGCTGAAAAATTTATTGTAATAAATTTTTATATTTCTATATATCTAGTTTTTTAAATTTGTATATGTATTTATTAAAACTTTTGCACTTTCTCGGTTTATTACCACATTCAGTGTCGTGTTGTTTCCTATTTTGATTTTCAATTTCGCATTAAATATCTTGTAAGCTTTTCTGTCAGGAAATATCCTAAGCAAAATGCAATGTTAATTGAATTATATAACTCAAAACGCTGTCAAAAGGGTTTGGTTTATCGACTAAGTTGGTTCATTATAGTTGAAGTATGCAACCGATTACAGCGTTTACGATAACTAACTATTCTTGTCTTGGTAATTAACAGGTGACATACCTACCCTAACATTAAAAGCAACAGGTTAGTTTATAATTGAAGTTTCTGTTATTATTTAAATATATAATTATAATAAAGTTATAAATATTTAAACTTATTTCTGAATCGATTGTGTTCGGCTCATAGAAAATACGTGTAAATACTAATCTACCAACAGTTTACTTAGCTTTCAGTAGATGTTCCAATGTTAAATTCGAATAATCGCTCTATAAATTAAAATAATAAATCATTTTTTAACTAAAGAATACATACATATATGTATATAAATCTCCTGTCACGATGTTTGTTCGGGCTAATCTCCGAAACTACTGGACCGATTTTAATGAAATTTCGCACAGATATGTAACATTGTCCAACTTAAAATATAGGCTAAGTTTTATTTCGATTAATGACTGCGATATTATTTTTGCAAAATTATATTTTTTTTTTTACCTGCTGCATTTCTGATATGTTGCAAAGGCATGTCTGAGTAGTGTAAATCCATATTTGCAACCAAAAAATCGGACAGGAATACTTTTTGTGGCCGTAAAACTTCAAAATTTTCATAGTTCTTTCAGTTTTTGGCCTGTATCTCCTAATCAGTGGGTTTTATGGAAAAAACATAAATTACCTTTTTTAAAGTAGATTACATTTTTTAAAATTTGAGCCCAAATGCAGCTCAGCAGGTCAAAAAGATCGTCAGTTAAGTTCCAATATACTAATTGTTAACCGGAATCTTAGCTCTATCTAATATATAAAGTTGTCGTGTCACAGTGTTTGTAACAAAACTCCTCCGAAACGGCTTGACCAATTCTTATGATATTTATTGTGTATATTCAGTAGGTCTGAGAATAGGA
Organism: Troilus luridus; assembly: GCA_964056705.1. Lineage (NCBI taxonomy): Eukaryota > Metazoa > Arthropoda > Insecta > Hemiptera > Pentatomidae > Troilus > Troilus luridus. Next base: position 26,861,907 of record OZ057417.1, on the reverse strand, counting down.
TATAAACTAATATAGGATATAATATAAACTACATGCATACCCCTAAGTTAACTATTAATTATTATATACTATAGTTTGATATAAGATAAATAAAATGTGAAATCAAAATCTATTGTATTCATTTTTTCATTCATTCATTATTTCTTTAAAATTCTAATTTGAACTATTATTTTTTAAAACTATTATGACAGCCACAGCAACGCGTGGCCGGATCAGCTAGTGTATATATATATATATGTATATAAAACACGCACGCATAGTTGGATTAGTTAGGAAATGTAAGATTTAAGAAACATCGGCACAAAATAAGATAAGTACCCACTTATTTAGTGTTTAATTTGACTGCACCCCCAACTATTTCCTTCCTTACTCAGATCATCCAGTCAACTATCTCCTCGCTTCTCACGAAATGTAAGATTGATAACACTTGTTCGTTCTCATTTTTCATGATTTAGAAAAAAATTAATATGTCGATGAAATAATGATTAGATTTTATATTAAATACTGTAATTAGTAAACTTAATCCAAAGATTGTCTTGTAAATTTGACTTAGCTTGAAGTAATGGCGTTGAGCCAAATGTTTGTTGGCGCTCGAGATGTTCAGACTTGTAACCTGTCTGGTCAATTAGAAGAGACAATTACTTTTATTTTTAAGGAGCTACAAATCAGGTTAATGCCTTGTGCTTAAATTTATACAGCTAAACCTTACATATTTGCAAGACGAACTGGAAAATTGCTTCGAAATAAGTTACTATCGTTCAACAGAGTACTTTGGAAAACATATACATATTTCTAAATTTTAGATATATACATATATTCACCACGGTGAAAAACATAATTTACATAAATGCTAAAATATTTCGTTATCAGTTAAATATTTGTAAACATGAATTATTTTCCTAGGACTGATTTGTTATATTGTAAGTGATAAACAAAGTAAGAATGACTGATTTTATTGTGCCTACGTTTCGGCCTAAGATGTAGGCCATCTTCAGGGCAAATGGATGAAGAGGTGAACTTCAACAAGTTTTTAGCTTTAATCTATAGATTTATATATATTAAAGTACTAACTTACACATACTACATCTATACTTCGAAATGTATGTTGAAACGTTCAGTTATTGGTGAAATAATTACCGAAATATAGTCATTTCTCATAATTACACTTTTTTTTTTCTTGCCAAAAATCACGATTTTTTTTATTTTCGAGAATATTAAGTAGCGAACGAACGGAAAGGTAGAACTTGTTGTGACTAATATCGAAGCGAAAACATGCAGAACTAATACCCAATAAAAATATCATAAATTCGTCCAGTGTCGTTTGGTTGCTAGGTATTAACCAATAGAACGGCATTGGTTGTAGGTATTAGAGCGTATCAGTTCCGCAGGTTGTAGGTTGTCGCTTCGAGTTGAGTTACAACAAGTTTTTACTATTTATTCTCCGAAAATACAAGTCATCATGAGATTTAGCACGGGAAAGAGAATGTAATTATGGGCAATGAGTATATTTCTGTACACATATAATCATGAAATAAAAGTTTCAACTAACGTTTCGATATGATATATGTTTGTCGAAATGTTCAATTCTTGATGAGATGATTACCGAAATATAGGCATTAGCCATAATTACATTCTCTCTTCCATACTAAAACTCATGATAATTTATATTTGTGGAAAATATTAATAAAAGGGAAACGAATGAGTTAAAATTTGTTGTGACAACTCGAAGCGATAACCTGCCTGACTGATAACCAATAAAAATCTGAAAAGCATCCATTATTATAGGGATTCTAGATATAAACCTACACTCATCGGACTACTTCCTACATATATTGTTATCCTATAACTAAGGAATAAATAAATAGTGTGGGGTGTTTTAGATCCTTAAGGAAAAAAAAAATTGGGAAGGGAGTTGAATGATGAGCACTTGACCCAGTTGGGAGAAATGAAAAAGGAAGAATGCGATGAATGGGAGAGCCCATGTCAATACCCTCCCATCACCGGCTCTGTAATAAGGACCGCCATTAGTTGTCATGGCGACGTCGTAAACGGTAATGATCATGTACATAATAATGAATAATACATGGCCATAATACATAAATCGGACAGATAAGAGTTTAATATATGCTAACTATAAAAGGGGTATAAATACGAAAAATCGCAAGGGACATAAAATGGGGTTTCAGATTCAAAGATCCAACTGTACCACTACAACCCGTGAAGGGTCTGGGGTTCAGTACATGGTGGAAACTGTTCCGTTTCTTTGACAAAGGTCGCGCACGTCCTAGGTCACGCTCAACCGCCAAATTTTTCCCTTTATTTTGGGTACCCTATTTTTAATACAATTTATAGAAGCTGGGTACGCTCCAGGAGGGTCCTATCCCATAGGATCTATCTCCGGCTGTTGACAGATTAAATAAAAGTCTTGTTAGCAACAAAGGATTTGAACCTCTGTTGGATATTGTCGTGGAAATGGTAGGCCGGATATATCTTAGATGAGTGTGAAGAAGTCAGGAGGTGCACTAAATAAATTCTACACAAAATAAGTATAACTCATTTTACTGTTATATAGGAATTTACTGAATATAGGAGCTTAAATAACGTGGAATTGCGAAGCATGCATCCAGTAAGTTTTCAGCTTAAAATTTTCCAACTCATAAATGCATGATGTGTTTTTATTTATATATAACTGCGTTATATTCATATCATTGACGCTTCACTCATCCAGTTAGATGTTTTTTAAAACAAGTTATCTTAGATGATATTGTTTGTATTTTTGTTTCATTATTTCCTTTGTTTTTTTTCTACGTGACATTGTCATTTGGATACATATGTAATCATCAATTGTTTCTCTCTCTATAATTGTTGTTATCTTATTTCCATTTCTTTTACTCTTTTTTTTTTTATCTCTGGAGGTAATTCGCAATTTTTTTCATTAATTCTTTCTCAATTTTTAATATAATTGTATTAATTAATTAAATGAAATCACTTTATACTCATAAAAGACATAATTATAATACTCTGTATCGTCACCTGTATTGTCATTCTAAGGGGACTTGTCCCAGAATAAATAAAGACGTTATTATTATTATTAAAATTCAATGATTAAAAAAAGTTGAGTTGAATAAAATAGAGCCAAAACTCAAAATGAAACATTAAAATTTTATTAGAATGGAAATGGAAAAAAAACCACAAGCAGAGCCTTATGTTTCAAAATATTTATGTAAAATACAAACACTTATCAGTCGACGTTTCGCCTATTCAGGCATTATCAAGACACAATAAAAAGTAAGTTCAATCACATCTCAAAACAGAAGTGCAATACATCCCAACGAATAATCGCTAAAAAAGGCTCATAATCCGGGAACGCACCTCCACCCCAAGACGTTCAAACCAAAACTGAAAAGCAGGTCAAATGTGCGTTCCCGGATTATGAGCCTTTTTTAGCGATTATTCGTTGGGATGTATTGCACTTCTGTTTTGAGATGTGATTGAACTTACTTTTTATTGTGTCTTGATAATGCCTGAATAGGCGAAACGTCGACTGATAAGTGTTTGTATTTTACATAAAAATTTTGAAACATAAGGCTCTGCTTGTGGTTTTTTTCCATTTGCATTCTAATAAAAGTTGAGTTGTTTAATTATCGAATGAAAACTTTATTTGCCAAGGAAATTAAAGGTAAAAAACTATAAATTAGTTTCAATTTAATAAAAAGTATTCAAGATATGTGGTTAGTAAAAGTTATGTAACTGTCTTAAGCTCCAGACTCTTTAGACTTGAAGATGGCTAATGACACTTGCTTTTTTACATTTAAAGTTAACTAATCTCGTATCTTTCGAAAGCAACTAAGATAAGTGAAAGCAGAAGCGATGTAATTAACGAGGAAAGGTAACGAGTGCTCCAATTGCTGGCTTTGATGACTTTAAACCCCCCCCCCTCCACACACACACTGTCAAGAATACACACATTTACAAACACACACGAACTATATAATTAATTCTCGGGGCAAGAGCCTACATCCCCTGCTAATCAGGAATGAGTGTTCCAGTTCTAAAGCACTCTTGGGAAAGAAGATGAACCGAACTCCATGTCAGTTGAGAGTGTCGTCGAAAACGTTTTAGGTCGAGTTGGTTCGCTAATCGTTTCATTATCATCTCCTATCAGAAAGTCATTTGCCGGTTGATTATAATATCGGAGGAGTACGGGGAGTTAAGTTTAAATTAATTCATCCCTAAAAAAACATTTTTTAAAAGAAATTAAAAGTTTAAAAGGTTAAACCATCTCTCTTGATTATATTAAAAAGTATTTAGAGATATAATTTTTTATCGGCGATGCCTAGCAATAGTTCGAGGAGCTACATTTTTTTTTGCTGGATCAGTTAAATTATAAATATTTTTTAAACTTGGCAAGTCATCCCTTTCTTCTTTAACCCGCTACATAAAATATATCATTATTTTTGAATGCAAGTAGAAAAAATAGAATGCTTAAAAAATTAAAAAAGCTGATTCTGATTTCTATACTTCGATTTTAGGACTAATATTTCAGTACAGAGAATGTAATGAAATAAGATTAATATATTCTGCTTGCGAACTATCAAAATTTTTTTCTATAAAACAAACCAGAAATAAAATAAACATTATTTTTATTTAATGCAAGATACTCAACATCACAAAACAATACTAAGTAGGCAATCATACTTTCATGGTTTCACTAGGCGTACAAAATAAAAACTAAATTCAACTTTCTTTTTTTTTTAATTTAATTTATTGATATTTACAACTATAATATGATTATAACTAGTAAATCTGCTGATATGTATATTATGACATGAAAAACATATGTGGAGTAACTACCCATCGGCAGCACTCCAATAAATTCAACTTCAATTTCAAAAATAACATATAGAGGAACTCTATTAAAACGTTAACTACAGTGGAGCGTCGATTACCCGAACGTTCGTTTAACGGAACTGTTTTTTTTTCAAATGTAATTTTAATTAATTTGATCAGATCATCCTGTTACTTATTTGTTTTGTTAAAATTATTGTTATTTTAAATAAAATTTGACGAAAAATAAAATAATTTGTTCTATGAGCATCAATAAGGGGGCCCTAGTCATTTCTCAGGACTCAGTGTCAGGATGGAATAAAAATGAACTTAGACTTCAATACGTATTTGTTTACTAAGAACTGTAAACCTAATTTCATTTGTTTCTCTGAATCCCTTCCAATTCATTAGGTTGGTATTTATTTTTGAGTGAATTTCGATTATCCGAACCACTCCTGACAACATTAGTTCGAATAATCGACGATCCACTGTACCTGTAAAAAAATTATTGTAGCATAATTAATTTGTAACTGGAGTTTGGTCCGCCATTAGGCGGGCAAAGGGTAGTAAAAAAACATAATGCTTACAAGATAAAACAAGCTACTTCTCATTTCAATATTTCGATTTTAGGATTGCCATTTCAATACAGAGAATGCCGGGAAATAAGATTAAGAAATTTTTCTTCGATTAAAAATTATAATTTAAATTATATCTTTTCTATATGTCAACCGTAAAATAAAGAAAAATCGTTACAATATTTAATATTTTATTTGAAGTAGAAACAACATACTTCTTATCCCTAGAATTTTCAGAATACCCAAAAGCGAAATATTTCACTTTTTCTCATCTCTTGCCATTCTATCCACACGATTCTTACTTCGTAAGCCCTTGAATGACCTAAAGATAGTTAAAACTGAATAAAAATTATGAAAACAACTAATCCAAGTCGGTTTTATACGAGAATCACCCAGTTACGATTATGTTGCGGGTACACGAAAACAGGTAGCGCACTGCTCTCTCCTAGGCATCAGTCAATTCTTTTTCTACAATGAAACGTGCTTTATACATAAATATAAATAATGGTAATATTTTTAAATTGTTAGTGAACACCGTGTAATATTTTATTTTGCGTAAAAGGTGAAATCATATAAACGGATCCTGGGTTTTATTGATGTAGAACGCATTTATCCATCAATCAATTGTATCAGCAATCCAGCATAAACCTTTTAAAACTATTTCAAATTGGGATAATTAATTCAAAATTTTAAGTCAATACAATTTAGGAGCATGTCCTAGATCTGCTTGACGTGTTATTACATTAAAAATAGACAGTTTTCTCGAATCCTGATTAAATAATTAAAAAAAAACTTACAAGTTGAAGAGATTCATGAACATACCTACAACAAAAAAATAAGCATCAACAAATTATTCTGTTAAAGGTAATATAACAAAAACGTATGTAATACTTAACAAATTCAGAAAGATCTTTTGTGATTTTAAAACAAGATGTGTGTTATCAGTAAATAAGGATCCATTTGTTGCACCCCAATCTCTTCAATCCCATATCTCAAACCTTCTAGAGTGTCAAAATTGGAGAATTAAAATAAATCTTAACAAATCCCATCAAATTACCTTCACCCTTCGTCGCAAACCTACGAATTCTTGCCCTACTGTATCCTTTAATAATATTCCACTGAACCCTGTCGAACGGATACGTTACCTAGGACTCCATCTGGACAAACGTCTCACTTAGAATCCTCATACATTAAAACTCAACATTAAATGGACAAACGCTCTAAACTCCTAATTAATTACAAAAGACTCATTTACATGACAGTTATCAGACCTATTTGGACATACGGAGCTGAGCTTTGGGGCTCTACTAAACCATCCAATTCATCTCGTATCCAATCCTTACAATCCAAAATACTTCGTAAAATCCTCAATGCTCCTTATTATGTCACAAACAAACTCATCCATCATGATCTTAATATCCCATATGTTACTGATTTGGCCAAAACTAGATACCTATCCTTCCATGACAAGCTCCATACGCACTTGAATCCGCTAGTCTCTCAGCTTGCTTCCCATACTATTCCTGATAACCCTCCGAGGCGTCTGAAAAAAAGATGGCCTCGAGCCCATCTTCTATAGAACTTTATTGGAGTGCTACCGATGGGTAGTTTCTCCACAAGTGTTTTTCATGTCATATTGTACATATTAGCTGATTTACTTGTTATAATATTATTATAGTTGTAAATATCAATAAATTAAATAAAAAAAAACAACTTCATATAAAACAAAAAAATACTATTAAAATGTTTAAGGCAATTATCGTTATATATATATTTTAAACATTTTTGGGTAGTTGTGGTAAAAAAAAAAAAAAAAAGATAGGTCGATGTCCAATGGATGATTTCAAATAATTCGTAAAGCACTAAAGTAAAGAAACTTATAATGAATACTTCAACTTCTGTATTCTCAATCGATAATTAATCATTCATCCCTTGCCTTACAGTGATGAAATTTCAAAGAATAAAAATGACTAAGATTGGAACTTCGTGGTCCCAATCAGTTGACTGTTTGAAGTTTTAAAAAACCAATATTCTTTAGACGCTTATTAGAATCAGGAATCTAAAAAAATAATGAATTCAGCTATCGTAAATTAATATTTTTTATTGCATTTTATACTCATATGCCCAGGTATACTTTTGAATTTTGTTTATCTTGATTCTTTTGTTTATAATGAAACATTATAAGATAAACAAACATCATAATCGATAGTTTTAAGATAGCAGTATCAAAAATACACAGTTAAACTAATTAAACTAAAAACATGAGAAAAACTCAAAAATTGGAATTGATTATAAATTAGATTGCAATTGAAAAATGGCAAAAAACTAAGCCTTAAGTCTCTAAAATTCTGGGAAAAATCAAGCAGTCACCGATCGGGGCATTATAAGGAAATTAAAAAATAAACCTTGCTTCAAGACGTTCCACGAACAGCTTCTCTATCCCTTATTCGTTTTACGTCACTTTATGACGGTATGACGAGGATGTTACTCTAGTGGGGGTCCTAAATTTAGTATATTCACTTATACTTAGGATACTGATTTTTAACAAGTAACTGACTCGAGCAGCTCTAAATCTCCCAGGTAGAGGCACAGCTATCCTAACCGCCCAAGAACTTGCTCGCCCCCTTTGTGATTTTTTCCGATTGTTTTATTTCCTTATAATAGATATATTATTTGTTAGTATGTGTGAGTATATGAATATATTTCTACAACAGTCAAGATAAGTAGAAACCAATACATGAATATATATATATATGTATATATATATATATATATATATATATATATATATATATATATATATATATATATATATATATACACATATATATATTTTAAAAGACAAATAATTATAAAAATCAAAACTCTACTGGCGTTGATGACGTTTTTACGCCTCTAAGCAACAACAAACAATCAAACGAGTAACTGACACCATACAAATTCGGTATACAGATTTTACACCCTTTCAAAGGACGGAATAACCAATGATTTTTACATCCTTTTAAAAGAAAAAGACAAGGCCACCTGGAGAGCCATGAACCCGCAATCTACGAATAATAGACCACCAGTGACCCTCGAACGCTTGTAGACGTTTACTTGAAGGATCCAAATTAGTGTCCCTTCATCTGATCTGTATCATAACACTAAGAAAGATCACTCTGTTCATGACACCTTTATGATTTGATCAAAGGGATCTATTGCCTTTTTAATAAATATTATTGAAAAACAACAACAAATAAATATGTATTTATACGTTTTAGATGTTATATATTTTAATTATTTATTTGGCCTATGCAAGAATTATTTGTTTTAGATACGAAAATTCGTATACCATTTTTAGCTATGTCACAGGTATATAATTAAGCTAGTAACATTCGTCATAAAGGGGTCTATTACACATGTTGAAATAGTGCAAGGAGATGAAGGATTTGAGTGGAAACAGCACAATCCCTGGAACAACATCGGGCCGTAAAGGTATAACAAAAGGGGAAGAGAACGGGAGCGGAATATGAAGAGAGCTAAAGAGTAATGACCCTAAGGAGGAGAAGTAGTAGTGTTCAAAACGTGAGCACTATATTTCCAGAAATGCTTTTACTGCGGTAATAACTCCTCCCTCCTAGCGGATAAGGTCGGTTAATTTTATTAACTCTTCCACTGGGACCCATCCCACTGCGCTGGTTCATCAAGGCGTCTTATCCGAGGTTCAACTGCCTTCCAAGTCATCTCCCCCTTCCGTCTTAGGGAAGGAACGTTCTAAGGATGTGACGGGATTAACGAAAGTTCAAAAGAATAAAATAAAATAAAACATACAACTAAATTATCCTAGTTGCAATTATATCGTAGAAATAGCAAATTTATAACAATATAGAACAACAATTTCGTGTATTGAAAGTAAACAATAGCGCAAAATACTTAAAAAGAAGAAGAATTTAGAGAAAACTAGTGTGTTCTTCACGCTTGAATATATTTACTTGTATAATTTTTATTTTTTTAACTTTTAACTATTTGAACCTGCCATTAAGTAAACATGAGTAAATGAGCTATCCAGAATAATTACGACATTATAGGGATAAGTCACTGTATGTATATACTGGATGGAACATTGTAGCATTGTAACTCGGGACTCTACTCCAGATTACAAGCTGCAGAGATGGATATTTGGAGGAGATGCCTGAGGATCACCCGATAGAGTCAGAAATGAAGATATTAGAAACAGACTGGGCGTGGCCGAAGGAGTTCCGGAGAGGATTGGAAAGAACAGGCTGCGATGGTACGGACCTGCCAGCGGGTGCCAGAACGTAGGTGGCCGAAGAGACTTTCGCTGTGGGAACAGCCAGGCGGACGAAGAAGAGGAAGACCCCGAACCGGGTGGAAGGACTGCGCGGAGGAGGAGATGGCCGGTAGGGGACTTGAGGAGGATGACTGGTGGAATAGAGAAAAGTGGAGGGACGCTCTGACTTAACCAGGCAACCCAGTGAGGGAAAAAAACCTGCAAAAGTTAGTAATAATGGAACATTGAGAATTTTACCAAGGCTTTTGGATATGAGAAGAATTCGATGGCTTAGTGGAGTCTAACAGCTCTACTCATTTATATGAGACTTTTGTAATCAATTGGGAGCTTAGTGTGAGATCATTATATAGTTATATGAAAGCATTAAATGAGTTATTAATTATAGCATAAATATCTTTAGTAATTTTCAAACTAATTTCTTAGTTGTTGTTTCTAAATAGACCTACACCTCCTTGTTCCGGAGATAATCGTCGCCTATCAAAACTCCATTTACTGCAGCCTGTAAAGTTCTCTCGATGTGTAAACTGTTTACATCTACCAGATTCTCGATCTACGTATGAATAGCATCCTGTTAATGACATAGGGGTCCTTTCCAGAAACTGGAGGAAAAGTCAGTTCACCATTGTTACCCTCTCGTATCTTGTTAAGTAACCCGCCCTACCGTCACGAGCCTGTAGTTATAAGGGTTTACTCCTAACCCGTATTCCTAAGGATTCATCTGATTAACAAAGTAACACGATATGCCAGTGAAGAGGTCTGCGGATATTATCCCTGGGGATATTGCAGGCTCTCTACAGGCTTCACATTTTAACTTTCGGCACAAAATTAACGGAGGAATAATTAAATAATCCCCAACACTAAATCACTTTTTAAAAATAAACTTTATTGAATAATGACAATGACATGGTAACTGGCCTAATCGCTAACTAAAGAATAATGATAATGCTAATGCTCTACATCTATTAGAGGAGGGGGAATATATAGGAATGATTACCTAGATTCTAAGAAGGGCACCTGCAAGCTGGTCCCTTATTCTAGGATAGACGCCTGAAGCTATCCTTTTACTATATTAATATTAAAACCAATTTATAATTACATCAATATTATAATCGAATGCTAAGCTATTTATTTTATTCTAATAACATTGAAAAAACTGTACTAAAATTCATTCTTCTGAGATGACCATACCATTCCAATTTTTTTCCTATATTTTGGAGGACTTTTTGTTGAACTTACATCCGTTCTCTAATTTCGGCATCAGTCCTTCTTCGCAGTCTGGGTACCTCGCCATCTCAGTAGGAAGTAGCTTTTCCAGTCTGGGTACCTCGCCACCTCAGTAGCTTTTTTACTAGAGCAGCGCTTATCGTCCATCTCTCTGCTCCATATAGCAATTTTCTTTCGATCACGGACTTGTATATGAGCTTCTTGGTATCTTTCGTCATATTGTTGCTCCACAGGCCCGAGTTAAGGATAATTGTAATTATCCTTTGTTATATCTCTTTTTCCGATGTTCCATTCTTTTCCATTACAGAGGCCAAATACTTAATAATACATTAATGAAATAAATATATAGAGGCTAATTGGGCCTCAGGAGAGTCTCCAGATCCCACAGGGTTCATCGGTAAATTTATGATTTCATGTGCCACAGGCGGATTCGACCCGGCGACCATTTCAGAACAGTAACATTTAACGTTACACGGTTCACCCAGCCGCCTCTCCTTCCATTTGCCCTGAAGATGACCTACAAAGTAGGTCGAAACGTCGGCACTAATAACCAAGAAGTCTTTACTTATTTGGTGTTTATTTTGACTGCATCCCCCAACTATTTTCATCCTCCAGTAACATTTAACAGTTAACTAGGAGAGAAAAATACAAATGGCGAAATGATATGGATATATTAGACTATATTAACGGTATCATTAATAACCGTTTTGGTAAAGTGTATAAGACGTGATACACAGTTTTTTCAATGTACTATGATATTCATAAAGTGTATGAATATTTTATATGTTATAATACAGTATCAAGAACCATGTTCTAAATATTTAAACATTAACTCTATGAAGTGGTAAGGAATTTTGTACTTTATTTAGAAGAAATAAAATATTTTATTTGATGACGTCGTACTAAACTGTATTTAAGTATTTCATTTTACAATCTCGTTAAAAGCTTAGAAAATTTCTAGACTTTATTTTGAGATTAGAGATCTCTTCTATATTTTTCCTCGCAGTAAAGTGACGCTCCGTGAAATTAAGTTGTCAGAAACTAAATTGAGTACATTCTGTAAATGAGGAGGGTTACACAGAAAAATATTATGTATCTGTAGCTCAAACAAACGCATACATTTATGTTTCTCACATAATGAATACATAAAGCATACTGTTTATGTGATAAGTTTAAAAACTGACAAACATTATTAAAAATTATTTACATTTTGAAGACATAGTACTATTTGTATTCTAAGGAAGAAAATATTTCGGGTCAAGAAAATTCTCTTTAATAAGGAGAACTTTTTATTGGTAAGCCAACGTTTCGACCCACGTTGCAGGTCTAGTTGATGGGCAGAATAGTTGACACTAGACTGATTGGGTTGACACTAGACATCTAGTGTCAACCCCCTGCCCATCAACTAGCCCTGAAGAAGACCTGCAATGTGGGTCGAAACATTGGCTTACCAATAAACAGTTCTCCCTATATAAGAGAATTTTCTTGAGCACTACCCGAACCTTTTTCTTCTACTACAAAAACCTAAGATCTTTGGCTGCGCATTAGGGTCATCTTGAAGACATATATTGCTTGCGGGTGAACAGATAGCTAGGTAGAATAGTTAGTGTGTCTCACAACACCACTTTGCAAATATCCATGCTTTCCGTGGTTATTTGGAATTTTCACGGTTATTTGTAGGCACCCCATAGGCCCATAAACAGTCCCATTGGGGCCAATTCGCATATGTTCGTCTACTCAATGTAAACTCGGATTCAAGGTCAGTGATTAATCAGTCTAGATCCAAGGATTATAAGCGTTAAGGATCAGCAGGCCTACGAGAATCTAGATATACATAATTCCGCGAAGAAGGCCGTCGGCCTACACCCAGAGTATGTAAGTATATAATATGTAATACACGGCATACTCTGGCGTGCGTACTATCCATATTTAGTTAACTGTATCAATGAATACGTTATTCATTAAAATATAATGGGTTGTACCACTACAACCCCTGAAAGTCATGGGTTTAGTACGTGGTAGAGACTACTGTATCTCAGACAACGATTGTGCAGAGAGGTGGTTTTTCCTAGATCTAGCGATTGAAAATATTGCCCCTATTTTGGATACCCACTTTAAAGAAACTAGGTGAGCCCCAGGCGGGTCCTAGATCACATAGGTTCCATATACAGCCTCTAACAAATTAAATAAATGTTTGCCAGCAGCGGGATGCGAGCCAGGACCTCAGCGCTCTACCACTGAGCCACTCCGCTCACTATATGTTATATGATACATTGCAATATCTAAATGTAATTAAGAAATGTGGCGTGTTTTCAATGTTATTACCCTTCAAGTTGAGTTCATAGAACCATGTATTTACAATTTCATGTTTCCATTCTTTTTATGATTTCGTAAAGCTAGTAAATATTTGCCGATGGAATTGGTATTTTTATAGCAACTTTATCGTCCCTAGGGTTTCTTACATCGGCATCTTAAATTCTCAAGCCCTCTGACCGCAGGAATTGCAAACAAGTCAATAAATCTTAGAAAATATCAAACCTCTGACTAACAAGCCTCTATACGAGTATTTTCAAATAACAAAATTTCATTTTTCATTAACTATGATTCATTAGAATGCCTGGTAATTAATATACTATTAATTTCTCTTATTGTCCTTGGTTCAGGTCAATGACCTACAGTAATTTTTTGACAATTTTCTTGTTGTTAGTGATGTATAGTTTCTTTTGAAATTTAAAAAATCTCTCCATCCTCTTTATATATATATACGATATTCTTACGATTTACTTACTTACAAATCCAATGGTTGTGAGTTCGAATGCCCATTACACAACTGTTGTTTGAGAACAGTCAGACTACTTGAAGCTACTCACAAGAACTTTGAGTGATGACCTTAACCCACTTATCAGAAATTGCCTTGTGGTTATACGTGATGGCAACAGCCTCACAGAGGTCTGCTTCAGAGAAAGAAATAGAGGTCCTTTTGCGCCTGCTGACCCTAAGCAGCCATATTCCATGGATCAAGTCCGATTTGTCAATGTTCTTGAACCCATTGCGTTTCGCTGGGAAGGAAATTATTCAATATGTCGCAATGGACTGTTAACGGAGAAATAGGAAGCTTGCCACTGTACCATGAAAAGCATAGCTCGTATGTGCTCCCGCAAGTAATACATGCCTGCATATTTACCATATCACTCGGTACAAGATCTTCATGGTCTATAGCGCAAAAAAAAACTGCACCACTGCACCCGTGAAGGGTCTGGGGTTCAGTACATGGTAGAGACTGTACTATTTCATGGACAACGGTTGTGCCGGGAGCTTATTTGTCCTAGATCACGCTCAACCGCCAGATTTATCCCCCTAATTTTGGGTGCCCACTTTTAGAGGCTGGATGTGTAGGAGGTCTAGAGGAAGCAGGAGGGTCCTAGATCCCATATGATCCATCTCAGACTGCTAACAGACTAAATAAGAGCCTTGCCTGCAGCGGGATTTGAACCAGGCTTTTCGGCATGGCAACTCAATGCTCTACCACTGAGCCACTCTGCTCCTGTATTATATGTATAACATGCTTAATATAAAATTTACAAAAAAAAACAACAATAGATTAGATGGAACTATTTCTAGGTTAAATAATTCACCAATTCTCAAAATAATGTTATAATTGAAAATAATATCAGCGAGAATATTTTAAATTATATTTCCTTTTGTATCTTGTTTACTACAATTATTTTAATTTTGTATTACGTTTATTCTACTGAGTTGTCATGCCGGAAATACTGGTTCAAATCCCGCCAACTTTTATAAATGGAATCAGTGATTGATTATAAAGCGTCTGTTCTTGAAAATTCATTAAAATGTGTTATATTTTGAATAAAATAATGTAAAAATCCGCTTTTGGAAGGTTGGGAAAGTAGAAATATGTAATGAAGAAAATGATTCGGGTGGAGGAAAAAAAATTCTCTTATATAGGGAAAACTGTTTATATGGAGCCCGACGTAAAGAAATATGTATATTGTTATAGAAGAGTATGCCCAAACGAAGCCAAATGAAATAGTTTAAATGAAAGTTAATTATTTCATCCCAGTTTCCACTCCACCAGCTCGGACATACCAACCCCTTCCAAATAATACAATA
The DNA here is from genome assembly GCA_964056705.1 of Troilus luridus. NCBI lineage: Eukaryota > Metazoa > Arthropoda > Insecta > Hemiptera > Pentatomidae > Troilus > Troilus luridus. The sequence goes on along the minus strand of OZ057417.1, from coordinate 26,846,859 downwards.
AATATGTCTGAAGCAGGCGAGGGAAGAGGGAATTCCAAGGATTATTTACTGTTTTTGTATTTATAATTATTATTATTTACTCAAGGAATATGCAAATATGATCCCTGAAAACCAAATATTTTCATTATAATAGAATAATAAAGTTTATTAATTTTAAATATTAAAAAAAAAGAACTATTACTTTAACCGATATAAATAATATGATTTATGAATTATTGTGAATCAGAACAGAACTGCGTATATCTCATAAACAAATATGGATACAATATTTTTTATTTATAAAAAATATTTTATCCTTACTTTTTTAAGTAACCCTAAACCCATGAAAGGTCTTGGGTCCAGTACATGGTAGATATTGTTCTGTTTCTAGGGGAACATTTGTGAAGGGAGGTGATTTGTCTGAAATAGCGTTCAACCGTCAAGTCCCTCCCCCCATTAAGTGTACCCCCTTAAGAGAAGCTGGGTGAGCCCTAGAAGGGTCGTTAGATTCCATGTGCCTTTCCGTGGCTGTTAAGAGATTTAATAATTTATCTGCCGTAGCCGGATTTGAACTCAGAATTAAGGGTAGCCACGTTATAGGCTGAGTGAGCCCAAGGAAGGTCAGTAGATCCCACCGGGTTGCTGAGAGCAGGTTATATACATTTACAAAAAAGTAATACTTATTTTGGGGGGATTATAACCACTTTAGACTGTAACTTTTGAAATAGAAAAAAAAAACAAAAATAAATGTTTACGGAATGTGATAAACTATGATAAATGTGTAACATCCGTATCAGTCAACAAGTTTTAGGATTTTTTCGGTTTTCTTGGAACCCTACATGGCTCAGTGGTCGAGCGCTCGGTTGGCGTAACGAAGGTGCTGGGTTCGAATCCCTCTCGCTGGCATACTTTTATTAAATCTGATAGCGGCCGGAGATAGACCCTGTGAGATCTAGGATCCTCCTGGGGCTCACCCAGGCTCTAGAAAGTAAGTACCCAAAATAAGGAGGGAAAATCTGGCGGTTGAGCGTGATCTAGGCCAATCACATATCCGTTATCCAAGAAAGTGTACAGTGTCTACCATGTACTGAACCAAGACCCTCCATGGGTTGTAGTAGTACAGGTATGCATACAAATGGTACCAATATCACATCGATGATTTTCTAACATTAAAATATTAGTTCGAAATTTAAAGAAAATACCGAAATAATTTATAGAATATACCAGGCCTTGATATTTTTACAATTTTTCTTCTCTTGTTCCTTTCTTTAAAATATTGTATATTTGTAAAAGAAATATCGGTATTATCTGCAACTTTTCAATTTTTTTTTATCTGTTCAAAAGAAATCTATTTATACAAAAGGTTTCAGTGGTTTCTCCTGGTTTCGACCGTATATCTAAATTTCTCGCCAACGTTTCATCAGACATGCTGCTGGCTTCCTCAGGGTTTGAATTGAATTAAGTCTCGATTATGTCAACCTTAAAAGAGAAATCTATTTAGTTCCAAAATTGTATTAGTTTTTCAATGCAACTGCAAAAACAACAAATTTATGAATTTACACCCGCTATTAACTTGTATCGTTTTATAAGTTAAATATTTTCCATAGGTATAATCCATACATTTTAAATATATTAAGCTTTCCAAATCCGAATGCTATCTTGGAATCTGTTTGTAATCTTGTGTCTTTGGTACCTCTGTAAGTTTATATATAATGTTAAACTGCTAGTTTATTAATTACAAAATTATAATTAAAATAATGCCTTACATTCCTATTATTTACGAAATAAACGAATTTGTCGTAAAATTAACTTTAATACATTTTTATTTTTAATTAAAATAAATTTAATAAATCGTTAAATATTAATTAAATTGCAAGAAACTTGAAAATTTGTTGAAAAATTAATTCGGTTACTTTAATTAATAACTTTTGTTCTCATCACGGGATACAGACCGACAAAGTAACACAGTAAATCTCAACTTTTGACATTCCCTGATAAAAACTTTTGTGGGAACTAAAGTAAATTTGCGTAATCACTTTTCTCTTGATATCTTCAATTTGCAACTTTGAACCTGCAAACATGTCCATTTTAACTTACTTGAGGTCATCATTTAAACTGGTGGGATGAAGCTACCACATCCACGTTTCATTATTGCATTCCATTCAGAAATAAAATGTTCCACACGAAATTCTCAAAACGACATGAAATACTTGTTAGAACATAAATGGAAAAATCCAAGTTCGATAATTGATTAAAACAAAATCTATGTGATGAATGTTGAAATATTATCTGCAATAGATGGATATTGCAAAAAAGAAACAGTAAATCAACTGTTCCGGTGAATAAGTGGTTAATCCATGCCCAAATGAGTATTTTGTACTTAACTCAGCGCAATCGTGAATTTTTTATTGAATAAGAGGCTAAGTCAGCCATTGGCTTGAAATGGAGTGATCGCTTATATAATAACTCCTTTTCAGCCAATAACAACGAGAAAAGCACGCAATTTTACTATTCCCCTTCCTGAATACATTTATCTTTTTCTTTATTTCCCATATTATGCATGTTAATCGGGACTGGTGATACCCATGGCACTGTAGTGCGACTTCTCAACATATGTGAGTCTCGAAGATTGACGATTAGAAATATACTTACTTAATAACTTTTCTGCAATGACCACACAAACCAGAGTCGATCTTTGTTCTCAGTTGACTTCCTTCACCTTCTTGTATTCTCTAGTTAATCCTCTCGTACTCACGTCCCCTTTAATCCTGCCCATCTATCTTAGTGTCTGGGTCCTCTCTAGGATCTCTTCCTCTGATGTTTTTTTCTTCCACCGCCTATCTGACGATCTGGTCTTCTCAAAGCATGACCCGTCCCCGCACCACTTCTCTCCTTAATTACTGACACTATGTCCAACAGTTCGTAAACCTCCGGTAATTCCACGGTTATCCTTTTCCACCATCCGACTCTCTTCCTAACTGGGCTGAAATTCTGTCTCGGAACTACGTTCTCTGAAGTCACGAGTTTTCATTACATCTTTTGGGTTATATAGTCCGTCATACAATAACCTTTGTACATCTCGATATGAGTCAGTAATTACTCAGCATTTCAATTGGAAATCTTTCTCTATTTGGATTTTATCTTTATTAATTGGTCTATCTCATTTGTTCACTAAATATTTCTCCTAGATATTGTAACCTTTTACCCTTCGGAATATTTTAGAATCTTCTTCTAATAATATATTTCTTTCCTTCCAGTTCGGTATTCGTATTATCCTTGTTCATCTTTAGGCCTACTTTATTCGCCTCACTTATTATTATTACATCATATGTGCAGTACAGTGTTGATACTTCCTCCCAATGATTGAATATATATAATCGTCAACTATACTTTAACATTAATTATACTTTATTCAATTTTTTTATACTTTATTTTATTTCCTCCATATTTATTTACATAATTTTTGCCATGTATAAGAACTATGCTTAATGAATTACAACTTTAGAACCTTCCTTTACCATTAGGTATATTAATAAATGAATACTTTCGATTTTAGATAGGCAAGAGATAATGGGTGCTCAGAATACCATAACGAAAAAATCATAATAAAGCGATTAGAGTGGTTTGGACACCTGATAAGGATGGATAATAATAGAATACCCAATAATAATAATAATAGAATGACAATTAACTGGTTTCCTGAAGGAAGAAGAAAAGGACGACCGCGGACTTCTTGGATGAACCAAGTCCAGGAAGACATGACAGAATATGGCCTCAATGAAGAAAACGCATTTGATATGAAAACCTGGAAAAAATGTTACTCTAAACTTTGGTTGGAGAAAACCTCATTTTGGGGGAAACTTTCAATAAATAAATTTCGATTTGTTTCAACGGAGAGAATGCAGTGTAATTGCATTAAGATGTTTTTCCTCTCTTTAAATCAAAGCTAAAATTAAAAATATCATTATTTTTTATAAGGTACTCTCGGGGTCGGAGTGGACCAACGCCCTAAAACTGAATATCAACTATGCGCCCTTGCGTGGAGTCCCAGTAGCCAGCGGAGAGTCTGCGGCAGAGAGTCTGAAATACCAGCCCATGTGCTGGGTAAATGCCCCAACATCTTCCTCCTCATAACACGCCGACAACATAGGGTCAAACTAATGAGGCTCCTTAAAGAAAAATACTTCGCCTGCTTTGACGAGGTCTATTGTATCGACACAGAGGGATCCACAAGATATGCGGATATTGTCGCATTTCCGGAGACCGGAAAGATAGCGAGGGTATTGGATCCGAGATTTGAAAATAACGACCTTGACCAGGAGGGTGGAGTTTAAAGGGAAAATAAGGAAATGTATGATAAGTGCATCCCTTTCCTGAAGCAGAAATTCCGCGAGACCTTCGGAGAGAGTTCACCGTGAGAGGCCTTTGGTTTAAGTCTCGCGGAACGATTCCGAAAAGAAGATGATGCTTCCTCGATGACCAGGATGTCAGTGGCAGGTATGTGGCAGTGCTCGCTGAAAATATTATACTTGACTCCCTGGGAATAATTCACCCTTATATATATATATATATATATATATATATATATATATATATATATATATATATATATATATAGAGTAGCTGATATCCCACACGATTGTTTTATATTTTCTTTGCTTTCTCGTTATTGAGAAGATAAAAAGAAAAAAGGGAAGTAAAAAGAAATAGAAAAAGTGTAATCCTAAGTATATATCTTCATTAATGGCATGAAAAGGAGAAATAGAGAAAAGGAATGAGAAAAACGAATATTCATAAATTTATATGGATATAAATATGGATTGATAAGTATGCTGTGTGGTATGGCAATCCAATGTAGTTGAGCAGCACTGCTGAAACAATAAAGCATTTCTCTCTCTATTGAGTATTTTCAATATCCCGAAACAATACTAAGTGGGTACTCATATTTTAAGAGGCTCGCTATTGGAGTACAAAATAAGTACTAAGCTGAACTTTAATTTTTAGAATTATATAGGGATACCTCATCTGAAGCGTTAAGTACCTACAGAAGTAAGATTTAATCGACAGTTTCAACTCGTAAAATCGGAGTTGGTCCGCCGTTAGGACGGTTTATATATCTATAAAATATCAAATAGCTTATTCGGCATATAAAACATTTATGGCCGAATTGTTTATGAAGTGGGTAGGAAAAGAAGACTGCATAATGTAAGAGTACTAATGGCGGAGAGATCTGACCAATACAGCCTGCGCCGATCTTGCTCACTTATTCATATAAACTCCATTACCTGAAGCATCCTTCGTACAATGCTCACACCTGCTTCTCTTCTCTACATGCCTGCCTCTTTACCTTCTGCTAAAGGAGTCAAGTTTACAACCGTAATAACAAAGTAATCCTCTCATTCATCCATTATAATATCAAAAATAAATATACCAAGGGGATATGAAAAAAGATGTAAAAACAAATTATACTTTCGACTGCAATAAATAATGTTAAATAAGTTTCTGCTTGTTTTTTTTCCATCGTAGATAAATTTTTGTTTTTAAAACAGCCCTTGTGTATCCAAGACATTTTATTAAATTTATAAATGTATTTATTTTAGTAACATCCTGTTCACCTGATCTCGAACCAATCCCAATTTTACAAATTATACTACTCATTTAATTGTAATTATTAACTAATTAACTTAACTAATGCATAGATCTGTAAGCTGCTCGTATTTGAAAGAAAAGTACTACATCAGATTTATGGACCAGCACGCTCAGGTAACGATTGGAGGAAGCGGAGTAATGCAGAATTGACCGCCAAACATAATGGATACGGACGAGTCCGGCTCATCAGGATTCACCGTTTATTCTTCCGCTAGACGCGCATTTGTTTCAGACATGGTTAGTTGCGTTGCACCTATGAGGTGTTTCTGACTTTTTGAAAGCCAAATGAAATTTATTCTAGTTTAAATAGTTAATTGTTACCTATTTAAGATCCTTTAGAGAGATAAAGTATTAAAAAACTTATTTAATTAGTAAAATTTATTAAAAAACAGTAACACAAATAATTGCGCAACATAAAAAAACCAAACAATGGAAAGTAAATTTGTAAAAAAAAAAAAACATTGAGAATATTGTATGTAGGAACAACTTATTACAATGTCACATATCAGTATATAAAGATATTTTAGAGGGTGTCTGATGCTGAGCTATCTTCATCTGAACAAGAATTTTCGCAAGTAGCAAAAGTCTACTTTGTATTTTTTCAAGATCACGCTCAACCGCCAAGTTTTTTACCCAAATTATGGGTACCCAATTAATAGAGGGCTCCAAGAAGGCTACCCAATTAAAACAGGATCATCCGTGGCTGTTAACAGAATAAGTAAGTAATCTTCGACTGGCGGATATGAACCCGGGAACACAGCAACTTTGCGTTTTGTTCATTTAACGTCACTTTTTGCTACTATGGCTAATCGGAAGATGCTACTGGGAGCTCTAAATTTTGCCTTTCCAGGTTCAATTAGGATGGGGATTTTTAACGAATACCAGACATCGTACAGTCTCGGGACCCCCTTTTGGGGCGATCTGTGGTCTAGTGGTTAGCTTAACAAACTACTAAGCCCAAGATCGCGGGTTCGTAGCCCGGTAGGTGGCCCTAGGATTTTTTTAAGAGAGTAAAAAATACTTAGTTACGCCGTCCTTCGGAAGGGACCTTAAAAGGGGGTCCCGAGCTTGTGCGATGTCAGGTACTCGTTAAAAATCCCTATCCTAATTACACCTGAATAGGCAAAATTTAGAGCTCCCAATGTAGCATCGTCCGATTAGCCATAGCAGCATAAAGTGACGTTAAATGAACAAATAACAACAACTTTGCGCTCTACCACTGATCTATCTCGTTCCCTAGCCACCTTAGTAAGCAAATTTTAGCTTTATTTATACATTCCTATATTATTTCACTGCATAAACTTTACTAAAAATAAAATGATAAATTATGTGAAAAAGTGGGATAATTTCGGGTTTGGAGAAAAATAATTCTGAACAATGCTGGGAGGAATAATTCTGTGAAATAGAAGAGTCGTGTCTCAATCTTAAAAAAATTGAATATATTAAATAAAATAATAATTTTTTAAAATTTTATTTTGTTTAAAAAATATATATAGGTTAAATGCAAAATGTTAGCAGATTTCACTACAATCTCTGTATTGAAACAACAGTTCTGAAATCAAAATATTGGAATACCATATACGTTGATTTATTTTTAAACCGATACATGTCCATTTAAATTTTAAATTAAATTCTAGAAGATCCATTTTTATATTAAATTTTTTGTAATGGCTTCAAGAAATCAGGAAAAATTGTTATTTTCCATTTTTTAAAGGTATTAATAATTTAACTGATCTAGTACGACAAAAGACTAAATAAAATGTACGTTAATTCTCGACCCGTTCCTAGGCATGGCCAATATAAAATAATAAATCACTTCAACTTTTTTCTATAATTGATAAATTTATGAAATTACAACAAAAAGTAAGTTATCCGAAAATAAATTGAGTCGTTATTTGTATCCATTAGCTGTGTATATTGTGCCCCCCCCCCAAAAAAAAATCTTTGAGAAATAATATACAGCGATCTATACCTATTAACAACCCTTTGTCTTTATATCATTTAATAATAGTCCAGTTTTAATGATTTTTTTTTCATTTAATTTTTTGAAATTAATTTTGTTTTATAGATAGCTGATTTTCTTAAAATCAATCTTACATATAAGTTCCTTTCACGATTTTCTCAGGAATGAACTATATATAAAAAACCTGTTCCGCAATTATGAAGGGTATATATAGTTTCAGTACACATTAGTGACGGCACAGTTCCTAAAGTAACGGTTGTGAAAGAAGGAGTTAAATTAACCAGAATATTTTTCACACCTAAGAGTACCAACTTTATAGAGGCTTGGTGAGCCAAAAGAGGGTTTCCTGATCCTGCAAACTGATAATAATAATACTAATAAGGCTTAGCGAACCCGAAGGCTCGATACCCACGAACGCAATCCTCCCACCTACGCCTCAGTCTCAGTTAGCCTCAGACGCTTCATAGTTGGCACAGCCCTTATTAACAAGCTAAGTCGAGCTTTACAGGCCCACCTTAACCTTCGCGACTACCACTTGAATAATATTTACCGGATGCAAGCGTTGTGTAATCTCCTATATTTCCCAGTGGTATCATCATTTTTTTAATGGAATATTCTACGTAACACCTTATTTTCGAATACCTGAAGGTGTTGTTCATCCTTTAGCGATAGCGGCCAAGTTTCACATCCGTAAAGAAGAGTTGGAAGGATAATGGCTTTATAAATTCTGATTTTTAGATTTCGGAACAAAAAACGCAAATTGATAAGAAAATTAATATTTTACCTAGCTTAGCTGGTTCGAGTCAAGAAGACCAATAATCAAATATCTTACGTACCGAGTCACTCCGCTTCCGAACCCCATATCCGGGATTAATACAAAATATGAAATACTGAAACTTTAAATTGTTTCTATAAGTTATACTATTATAAAACAAATAATAGCTTGATCATATTGAGGAAACACAATGTGGTCGAGGCACGTAAATATACGTTTTTCGCTAACTGTAGCATCTACAGCTCCGGTGAATAAGTGTTTAAGTTGGATTTGGTCCAGTGAGAGTTAAATGCTTTCAGATGACCGAGATCGTATCATTCTCGTAGTTTTTGGCATTAAATGGAGTAGCAATATAGGCAACAACTCCTTTTCAAGCCAATGCCTTACTTACCCTTTTATTCACTACGGAAATAACTCGATTCCGGTGCCGTAAGTCCATGAAACTCATTTTGGTGAATAGTAGACTTAACCACTTATTCACCGGGGCTGTAGATATGTTTTCTATAGATACATTGTAGAATGAACAAAATAAAGCCATAAGGAAAAAAATGTTTGTAGTTACCCTTTCAGAACATAATATTACGAAGTACAAACGTACACAAAACAGTAGTTTAGATAGATTGTCAGTAAGAAGGAAGTTCATTTATTTTTTATAAATTTTATTAATAAAGAATAAACTGTAAATTGTTATTGATTTATCTATTCTCTTTAATTGCTTAATATCTTCCCAGGATTCGTACTATTTATTTACTTATTATTATTATTATTTTAATTATTTCTTGATTAATTGTTTACTGTCACTTTCTACACGCTTTATGATTTATATCATATAGCCTTCTGGCCAGATATATATTATATTTCTTTTTCTGTTCATGTTTGTTATTCTTAGTCCTTAGTCCCAGATTGAAGTTACTTTTCTATCCTATTCTACTCCAAATTAAAAAAAATAAATGTTTATTTAAAAAATTCAAAACGTTTTTTATTATTTGTCTCTTTGTAACAATAATATTTACGTATATTTTTTAATAAAATATAAACCGCTCTATTTAGTATTTAATGAGTACACAATATCGTAATCATGCAGCGACACAAAACGCAAATGCATTAATCTTGGCTTTTTTAGGACATTCTTTAAACTGAATTACTAACAGTATTGTTTAATTATTTTATATAAATTATTGGTAGTGTTGGTTATTTTTGACGAAGATGGATTTATTATTAGCGTTGATGATGTTCTAAAAGGGAAAAAAAAAAGAGAAAACCGTCCTTAATGTTCGTGGTCGAAGTGGTTTTGGGAAAAAACTTTGCCGGACTTGATTACTAGTTATATTTACTATAGTAGAGCACTATAACTTTAATAAACTAGACTTGCTAGCTGTTATAATTAATGATGCCCTACACTAATAGTTCGGACCACATTTACAAGGAACCTGGGAAGAGGACACCTGCGCCCGCCAACTATAATGGGTTAGAACTGAAGGTCCATTCATAACATACTTGTGGTCCTAACCGTGGCCGAATATACAACATAATGTATAGTATCATATAATATAATAATATGAATATTATATTGTATTTTAAAGTATATTATGAAGATATCAAACAATAACAACGAAAAATATAATAGTAATTGAAAAAATTCTGATAAATGTTTAAAGTATTGTTTAGAGATATTGAATGTTTATATTAAATAAAATCTGTTTTTAATTTTAGGTTTTATTTATAAATGGAACAAATAATTTATAAAACAATTGTCTTCGTTATAATTATGTCCCATCTTTTTACTTCTTTGGTGCAAAAAATCTAGATTACATATTAATTTATGTTATATACGTGTATTAATAAAGCAGTTAAAAATAAAAAAATGATAGGATTTAAATGAATGATGAAAGTTTAAAAAATAAGTTACTTTATAATTTCTTCACTATTACGGTTACTAATTTATTTAATGTTAATTATTTATTTATTTTATTACTGTTACCAATTTATTGCTATTACTAGACATTAAAAACCTAAAAATGATATAGTAATATATAATAAAATACAAATATTTAAAACAATTAAAGAAAACAGATAATAAACATAAATAAGTTCATTATGGATAAATTTATTAACGACAGATAATATTTATTAATATTTATACTAGCCAAATCGATGTGCTTTTGAGTTTTCCAAATTCATTTAATAGAATTAGTCAACGTCTACTATTCATTTCTGTTATTAATTACTTAAAATCGCCAAATAAATTATATTATTCAAATAGTTGAATATGATTTCAGTAATATAAATATGTTAGACCGAATTGAACAAGGGCTTAGGTACTTACTAACTCAGTCTGAAAAATGTATAAAGACATGAATAAAATTGGATTATTGAAATATTAATTCTTCATATCTGTATTAAATTATTTTATGGTTTGATTATCACCAAATAAATTATATTATTCTAATGGTTGAGTAAAATTTTAGGAATATAAATATATTACAAGGATTGAAACGTGGCTTAAGTGTTTACTGACTATAGCCTGAACACTGTACTAAAAACATAAACAAAATTTGATTATAGAAATATTAATTATTCACCTTTGCAATGAATTGTTTTATTACTTAAATACCAAAAAATAAATTATATAATTTAATTGTTGAATAAGGTTTTAGGAATATAAATAGACTAGAATTTAAAACTGGTTTGGGTCCTTACTAACGATAGTATGAAAAATATAATTCAGACATGAATAAAATTTTACTATTGAAATATTAATTATTCATCTCTACGATGAATTATTTGAAATCAATTATACTATTGCAATACTTCAATAAGATTTAGTAAATATAAATATATTTGAATGGATTGGGTAGTTTGGGTTCTCACTAACGATAGTCTGAAAAATATAAATAAGACAAATAAAATTAGGTTATTCAAATATTAATTATTCATCTCTATAATGAATTATTTTATTATATAAATACTAACAGTCAAATTATATAACTTAATTGTTAAATAAGATTTAAGAATATAAATATATTAGAATGTATTGAAGGGTGACTCTGGTTCTCACTGAAGATAGTCACTGGCGCCGAAGGGCAATAAAATGGACTGGTCCCTTGTAGGGCGTGTGTTCCACATTTCCAACATTTTGTTAGTCAATATCGTAACATGTTCGTATTAATAATAAAATTATAATGACTTCTATAATTATTATCATTGTAATATTAATTAATGGAGACAGTTGCCAAGAATTTATATATTTTTTTAAAATGAGATTACAGTAAGGTTAATGATAACGGAAAAATGGTAAATGAAGAACCAAAAACAATAAGAAAAGATAAGCAGAAGAGCATCTTCACAAAGGCATTGTAGTCACTAAACTACAAAACTAAAGAATGCAGCCTACACCTGCTAGTGATGTACAAGCTTTCTGTAACATAAGTGTTCTCTATATTAATGCTTTTGATTTATTTTCTCAATTGTCACATTATTACATTCCAAGATTCTAAAGAAGCATCATTAATTCAGTTTATTCAGGCATTTTAACTAATTGCATTTTTGAATTAATTTGTATTACTTGTAACTGACTTTTTTTTTTGTTTAGTAATTTTTCTGGTATTGTGATGTTTTAACTGAGATTGCGTCTTATTTGCTAGAATGATATACAGAATATAGAAATACATATACATACAAAAGAATGTAATTGGAAACCCAAAACTAAATATAATTCAGACATTGAAATCCCTTACATCAGAAAAACTAAACAGTTAACCTCAGTACATATGCCATAATTCACATCGGTTAAGATCTAAATATATAGTACATCTCACGTCAATATTGCAATTGAATTCATCAATCAAACAGGATCGCTTTCAGTTGTCCTGGCAGTCTTTGAATAGGCGTCTTGGACCGATGTTGTCTCTATATTGATATCAGATGGCCTGTATTTAATCTTTATTGATGCCTTAATGGGCGAATGGGTATTTTAGAGATGGAGAGCTTTGGGTACAAATAAGCTAATATAAAAAATAATGTTTCTATTCGCTCTATCATCTTTCATCATTGACTATTTTTTAATATATAAATTAGTGTCTTCTAATAGTTATTAAAAAAAAAACTGCACCACTAAAATCATGATGGGTCTTCGGTCCAATGGACGGTAGGGATGACAACGGCTGCTCCTGATAATGATATAATAAAGTCTCAACATCTTATAAAAAATATTCACTAAAAGCTAATTGAAATATGTGATTTTTATAGTTAGAGAACAATAAAATCTCGATCAGCCGCTATAATATTATTGTATATTTATTAAATTCACCGCTACATCAAATAGTCTTAATCCATCATTCTGAGACTTGGGATGCTTAAGTAAGATGTGGTTGCTGTATTTGATCTTCAATTAACCTTAAATTGGCGAAAATTTCGCTGGTTAGTTATTTTTCGGAGACTCACGGCTTTGTGTTTATATATATATATATATATATATATAGTGATAAAATATCACTTTATCATATTACTTGATATCGAGATTGACGGGGAGTGAGGTTCCCCAGGTAAAGTCGGGTGATATAAAACCTGGGATAATGGAAAGTGGTGAGAAGCGTCATCTCTTACCCAAGTGTCAAAAATAAAAATAAAATGTGAGCGATGCCTTTCTCTTAGCAAGTTCGAGAAGTATCCGGCGCTCTTCAAGTTGCTCCACCTTCGGGAAATACATCCAACAAGTAGCAAACTTCGGCAGGGACTTCTCACTTCTTGGCTAAGTCATAATTCTGCGGATCCATAGCTGTTCGTACTTTCACCTGCCGATAAATTTGAGAAATCCATTAGGCAATACATATTAATGGGATAGGGAATGGTTCCACAGAACGAAATATGCATTTTGTGATAATCTGCGTCCAAATAACTAAGTCCTTCAAAAAATTAAATTATAGTAAACTAGAGTTTCCCGTTGTCAAAAATAAAATATAGTAAGATCAAAAACTAAAACTATATATTATTATTAATATTCAATATATTCTATATATTGTATATAGTATAACAATATATAGAATACATTGACAACTAAAACTATATATTATTATTAATATTCAATGTATTCTATATATTGTATATAGTATAACAATATATAGAATACATTGACAACTACATTTAATGTTGTATATTAACACGTTGACTGCCACGGCAGAAACCTGGCCTAAAATGGCAATTTGATTTAATCACATTGCATTATTAAAAACTCTAATTCTAGTGCGTAGTTATCATCAAAAAGCAAACAAAATGTGTTGTGTTTTTTTTTTTTAAAAAAAGGTCTTACGAAATACACTGGTCGACAAAAATGAACCTTTTTTTCTTTCACAAGAACTAAAATAACTAGAACTTAAACTTCTAGAAGTATTTTTCGTTCTGAATTCAAATATAACTTTACGAGATAATTATCACGCAGTTAATTTATAATTATATATTTTGTTCGTTTTTTAAAAAATTTTCTGTTCATGCAAGCCAGCATTGATTTTTGTTCTTTTCCCAGAAGCCATCTATCGGTATTAGCACTGATATATTTCGAGTTTAATCGTAGCTGCACAAAAATGTCAAGTAAACACAGGATGAGATAACTCATCGTAGATTAGCGTCCTAGAGTTATCTCCTAGTTGGCAGTCAACGTGTTAAATACTACTCTTTTTAATTGTAAGATAATAAAAATAATCAACATTTGTAAAACAATTAAAAAATAATGAATAAATTCGAAAAAAATAAGAAAAGTAGTTTATACTTAAATATTTATAAATTTATAAGTATCATTGATTAATATTAACTAATAAAGAGAGAAATGCATTATTCTTTCAGCAGTGCTGTCCAACTACATTGGATTGCCATAAAGATAAAACATTAAATAAAAGCTAACCTTGAGAAAACCAAAGAAGTCGCAAAAGTACTGAGGTATAGTCTGTGGGACCAGGCGTTCCCTATATTTTGTGAACAAGCTTTAGAACCAACATTCCACTTTCACATTTAATGAGGTACTAGCAAGATAGGAAGCCACTGATTCATATGGGGATTTCCCATATGTACCCATATGGGGTTTTTCCCCTTACGGTAGGGTTTTTTATAAAAGAAAAATGTATTAACAAACTTTTATTCGACAATCAGCTTGAGAATATCGATTTGAAGATACACTCCACATACAATAAAAAAAGTTTATTTTAGTTATGCCCCATGTCCGTAAGGTAAAGGTTTTTTTTTTTTTTTAATATATCTATTGATATTTACAACTGTATTAAAATAATACAACAAGTAAATAGGCTAAGCGATACATAATGACAAGTAGAGAAACTATCCACTGGTTGTACTCAAATCACAAGTTCAACTAAGAAGGTCACGTAGCCATCTTCTTTTCAGACGCCTCAGAGGATTATCGGGAATCGAAGAGGAAGCTTGGTTTGAAACTAGAGGGTTTGCGTGGGAATGAAGTTTGTTATGAAAGGATAGATAACGGGTTCGGGCCAAATCAGCAACAAATGGGACATTAAAGTCGTTATGGATGAGTTTATTCTCAACAAGTTTTTATTTTTATGTCATCACGATTCTGTTTAAATAAATAATGAAAACCCAAGATGCGTTAGATTCAGCACAAGGTGGTTAAATCTCTCTGGACAAAATACGACTTGACCACTTATTCACCGGGGCTAAAAAAATTTAAATTGAAAAAAAATGTCGAGAATGTAATCGAGATTCTAATTTATATATCATGGAAACTATATAATTCGTAGGGCTGAAATTATGTGCATTATATTAAACAAAAACATAATTATGGTTGACTGAGCATAACACAGAGTGAAAAAATATATATTTGAACTCGTAAAGTTGAAAAAAATCAGACAAAAATTTTTGATTGAACTATTTATCAAAGTATATCACAAAAATCTGAAAAGGATACTAATTCAAATACAGTTAATATTAACGAGAATATGTTTTAAATATACGAATCTTGTTTTTCCGGAGATGACAATAACTTTTTTATGAATCTTTTGATAGATATCCATAATTAATTGGCTTTCAATATCAGAGGTTTTCATAATTGAATAATCTGGCAGGGCCTGAATGCCAATTGTTTTTTAATTAATCAGGCATAGACCTAATGAAAGGTTTGAACTGATTAAAAAGTTTATGGTATTCAGAATTAAATACAACATATTCTTTAATTCCCTGATTTTATCATCATTTATTAACAGAGCATAACATTTATTAACTAATTTATTTATTAATTCACCGCTCCTATCGCCTTAAGTACTTCCTGGCTTTCTTTCTTTACCAAGTTATCCAATCCCGCCGACCATCATACATCTCCGATCTCCTTAAATTCAAAACCTCGGTCCACTCCCGTAACACCCGTTCTCAGCTCTCAAACCATTATACAGCATCCCACATAACAACTGCTTTTGATAGAGCTTTCCTTATCCGATCTTCGTCCTCTATACCTCCCTCCATTCGGCGTTCCAATAATTATAAGGGATTAGAAGGTTGAAAGATTATAATCTTTCCATCTTTAAATCCCGTATTTTCAATAACCTTATATCCTTACAATGCCCAAAAAATCGGTAATAACATACCTAGTTTTCAGATTAAAATTTTCTAATTGATAAATGAATGATGTGTTTTTATTTATATATAGTTTTATTTATATATATTTATATCATTGACGCTTCATTCATCCAGTCACATATTTTTATAAACAAGTTAATTTAGTTAATATTGTTTGTATTTTTGTTTCATTATCTGCTTTGTTTGTTTACACTTGATATTGTAATTTGCATACGTATTTAATTATCTATTGTTTCTCACTCTATAATTATTGTAGTCTTATTTCTATGTTATGTTTTATTTCTTGTACTCTGTTTTTTTAATTCTTTAAATGTTATCATTGGAGGTAATTCGCAATTTTTTTTTCTCATTAATTCTTTCTCATTTGTCAATTTAATTGTATTAATTAAATAAATGTACCCCCACTTTACTGTAAGACATAATAATACCCTGTTCAGAAACCTGTATTGCTATTATTTTTAATTGGTCGATCATTTTTCCATTTGTGTGAGATCTTCCGGATCGGATCGCTCTTATTCTCCCTCAATTTTAGGGTAGCCACTTTTATAAAGGAGTAAAGTGAGCCCAATGAATGTCCTTTTCTGGAATAAATAATTTCTAATTACATTCCGTTTTAGACCCGTCAGTCCAACGATTTAACACAAGACTACTCTACTAATTTTAATGTAGTCCCACTAATCAGAAAAAGTATATATAATAATAATATAAAAAATATTTATCAGGTTTGAAATTTGTTTAAATTTGGATATAAAAATTCCCAAAAACTGTGTAATTGAAAGTTCAGTTAAAAATTATCAAAAGTATATCGAATTTCACTATATCAAATTTGATCCAAATTATTCGTTGTATACATAATAATAATAATAATAATAAAATTGTTATAACAAAAGTATAAGTATTAATTAGATTTTAATACCATTACATAATTATTCCACCTCATTGTATTTTCAAAACTTTGTAAAGTACGCGCTCTAAACAGAAACGCTTAAGAATTTTATCGGTTCACAACCTCTTCCGCAATTTAGGTAATCGTTAGTAGCGCTAAATGGTATTATATTATTAATTTTAAAGACTTGTTATCATAAAAAAATAAAAAACAATGTTAAGATCTGTAATAATAATATATATTATTATATATATACTATACAATAAATTTTGCTGATACTACAGGAATATTTATTGTAATATGATACAAGTCATAGAAATATAAGACTTGTCACTTATTTACGGAGTAGAGCTATGGGGCTTCACTAATAGCCATAATAATAGCAATTTCGAATTCCACTTATAGCCAATCCTTGTAATCCAAAATCCTTCATCTTTAGTAAAAGGCGAAAGATTTATTTATTTATTACTTGCTTGCCCCCTTAATGAATGTATAGATAAAATATGGCAAGCAATGTGGGATGAAAGTCCAGAGAGTAAATTGAAATATATAAAAAGGGAGGTAAAGCCTTGGGCTACAACTAATCGCGGTAAGCGCCATGAAGAGGTGGTTATTGCTCGCCTTAGGCTACACCTACATTGGATCCGAATCGGTGCGTCGTGATCCTATCACATACGATGCTGGGGTGTATACATTATACATATTTTACTATACATTATAGTAAAATATAAATGTATTAAAAATAATTAATGAATAATCTTAATTTTATAAATTTAAAGAACCAAATGTTATAACTCTCGATGTATTTCAGTCATTTGGTTTGCTAGCGACGTCTCATCGTATCACACCGGATCCAATGTAGGTGTAGCCTTAGGCTACACCTACATTGGATCCGATGCGACGTGATTCTATCACATACGATGCTGGTGTGTATACATTATACATATTTTACTATACATTATAGTAAAATATAAATGTATTAAAAACAATTAATAAATAATCTTAATTTTACAAATTTAAAGAACCAAATGATATAACTCTCGATATATTTCAATCATTTGGTTTGCTAGCGACGTCTCATCGTATCACACCGGATCCAATGTAGGTGTAGCCTTAGAATAGGACACACCCGGCTGACCCACGCACATCTCATTACAAGGGATGCACCTCCGATATGCCCTAGGTGCAATACAAATCTTAGTATCAGACAAATATTTGAGGAATGCGACTACTATAAAAAAATACTAAATCAGCTCAAAATACCACCCGATGTTAGAGAAGCACTTAAAGGCAGCAATTCTGAAATCGACAAAGTTGTGAAATTTATTACAAACTGGAAACTAATAACCAATATTTAATCATTCATAGTCCCTACTATAGATACAATTGTTATTTTTTCCGATTGTTTTATTTCCTTATTATAGGTATAATTTTCAGTTAGTATGTGTGTGTATATATAGTTTAATTATATGTATTTTTTTCAAGATAATTAATTATAAAAATTAAAATCTACAGGCGTTGATGACCCTAGGGTTTTACGCCTCTAAGCCGCAACAAACAAAATCCTTCATAAAATCCTCAAAGCTCCTTACCTAGGCACGAATAAAATCGTCTATAATGTATCATTTGTTGCTGATTTTGCCCGAATCCGATTTCAATCATGACAAACATTGTTCTCGCTCAAACCTGAAAAGAAGATGCCCTCTTGAGCTTCTATGTTGAATTCCATATTTGAGTACTAACGTTGGTTGGTTTCTCTACTTCTCTTTATCTCTTGCTCATGTGTCATTCATTCTAATTACTTGTATTATTCTTATGACAAACCCTCTCTAATCCTAAATAATTCATAATTTATTCTTTGTATCGCTATATATCTGCAGCCCCTGTGATTAGGTTGTCAAATCGAATTTTCTCCGAAATAAATTTCTTGTACTTCTGGAAGGGGAATGTTTTGTTATCTTCCTCCTCATTCTCCTCCTCTTTTCCATATCAAAGCTCATGATAATATTATTTTTGGGAAATATTAAAAGAGAAATCAATGAAGAGTAAAAACTGGTTTTGTCTAGATATCGTTTATCAATTTCTTGTTCCGTAATAGATTATATAGCAATAGCATTATTATTATCATTAGACAGCAATTTAATAAAATTTCATTTAAAGCAGAGTGTCATTAATTATTCTTTTCTCTGAGGATCTAAATCCAATTGAATATGTATAGGATCAAGTCGGCATCGATCGGGCATGCGCAATATCACAGCAATCGCTCCTACAAATTAATTAATTTCATTCGAGCTAAAAGAATAGTTGATAAGGATTATTCGTTTCCAAAAAAAAAAAATTGTAGTGAGGTTAAAGATGAAAAATACATGACAAAATAACAGATTAGTCTATTGATTACAAGTATGATAAATGAATTTAAGATATTTCAAAATAAAACTTAAACGCTAGAAGAAAAACGACTTTTTCTCTTAACCCTCTTAGAGTCCATTAAGAATTATTTACCTTAAGTCATTTTATTCTACAGTCCATATACAACAAAAATCTCCTTTTAAGATGAAAGAAGTGAACAAGATGGCAAACATTTCAGAGCAATCGATAGTAATGGCGATATATTTTTAAAATACAACTTATATTCGGCTATCGCTATAGTGTAACCATTTTTTTCTACACTCCAGATACAACAGTAAAGTTCATTTGAGTCATTAGTCCGCGGAATCATATTCTGTGTTTTCATTCAACGTCACCTTATGATATTATGGCTAACCGCATCTATTGAATTATTTAATCTGTCAAGAAGAGCCATGGCCGGACCCTGCGGGAGATCAGAAGGCCCTCCTGTAGCCCACCTCTATAAAGTGGGTACCTTTAAAGGGGGGAAAACCTAAGGCTTTAGCGTGATCTCAGAATAAAATATTTTCTGCATAACCGATGCCCTAGAACAGTCTCTACCGCGTACGAAACCAAAGACCTGTCATGGGTTATATTTATACAGGTTAGCCAAATGTATTTAAATATAGAAATTTGTAAAATTAGAACTCATAAAGTTCATTGAGTTTATGGGGTGATATCTCTTAAATCCGCAGATTTCCTTAAATTATAGGCTGGTCTTATCCAGTTTGTATGTATTGTATTATGAATATGTTTTTATAAACCCCAATGTTGAACTTGATATTTCCAAATAGGTCTTAGCATATTAGTAGCCTAGTGAAGAATTGTAGTCCTAAAAATCTGTCTTGTCAATTCTCACTCCCACAAAGACCTTGTTTAACATAATATAAAAATTATGAACAGATCTTCAAGCCAGTGACCTTAATAAAAAGGCAAGTAGAGATTTAATTTTTGCACTGGGTTGCCATGCCGGAAATCAACGTTTAAATCCCGCTGCGGGCCTGACTTTTATTTAGTCTGTCTGCAGACGGAGATGGATCTTATAGGATCTAGGACCCTCCTGGGGCCCACCCAGCCTATAAAATATTATAAAAATAGGGTACCCAAAATAGGGGGGGGGGATCTGGCGGTTGAGCGTGACCTAGGACAAGTCACCTCCTTGCAGAACCGTCCGAAACAGTACAGTCTCTACCATTTACTGAACCCCAGACCCGTTCGCGGGCTGCAGTGGTACAGGTACAGAGATTTTGTTTTTATAGTCTACAATTTTAATACAGTAAACTAAAGAAAATGATTCAATAAAATAAATATATGTTCCATTGTTAAATAAAGTTATGTTACTGTAACGTCCTTATGTTATGTTAAACATGTAAAAAAATCCTAGTTTAAACATGCACCACAATCTATAGCTTCGCTGACGACCAAGTCATTCTTTGATCCCACAAAATGTCAACCTTGGCATTTATAGTCCTCCAAAACCATTTGTTTGACTCAAAAATAGAATTAACAAATTTAAATAAAGCAACGCCAAAAATACAAGATCATTTAATCGCCAAGTTTTCTCCTAATTCAGAGTACCTACTTAATGTTATGTTACTGGTTAATACGATGTTAGAGTCTGGGTGTGTCCCAGGAAGGACTCCAGAAACTACAGATTCTATTCATGGCTGTTTACAGAATGATTAATTTGTTGTAAAGTGCACGTTCGTTAACTCAAGGATATTTCGATGCGAAAATTTGTAATTTAATATATGCGATTTACTTAGATTTGCACTTTTCTTTTAGGTCATTGCAGTAATAGAGTTCCTTTATTTGAAGGTACAACCGATTAGAATATTTACAAAATACTATAAAATATAACTTAGGACTTCTCAACTGTATTTCAATTTGATGTATTATTTTTTCTTATGTAAATATGTTGGTGTAAGACCGGAAATGCGATTAGGAACATGTCATATTCCTAATACAGTCAACACTGGGAGTACCCATGGCAACCACACCTGGCAGGTAAGAGTCCAGCAGTTGTTAGACTAATGTACATACTTATAACCTTTACTTAATGTTTATGTTCAAGTGTTGTAGGAGAGAGTCCAAGTATGAGTCTATGTCAATAATTCACCAATCTGGCACTTTGGTGAAATTCTCAAGAAAATGGGAACTCGTCATTATCTTGTGAAACTTGATTCTGGAAGAATTATCAAACGACATATTAATCAACTTCGTTCTTCATTAGTTCAAAAGAAGACAGTGACATTTGATCCAGCCCCACCACAACTCTATAGTGTACCTCAAGTTCCTCAAGCTGAGACCAGTGCTCAATCTCCTGCTCAACCAACTCCGCCTCCACTACAACATTTCTCTCGCCCTGTCCGCACTCATAGACCTATTGAACGTTATGGGGATCCGGTACTATACCGGGTATCTTGTGAGTGATTTCTTATTAGGAGGGGAGACTGTTTATGTTCAAGTGTTGTAATTGTTATCAATTTAATATAATGTTCAAATATCTACAGTGCTTTTTTATTTCATAATAGAACACTATAAACCCGAAGTGGTATTGGAAATAGCTAAAAAATGTATTTAAATTTAAAAACTGTACGACTACAACCCATGAAGGGCATTCGACTCAAAATATCAGTTGTATGGGTTGTTTAGCATCAACAATGATGCTACAATCATTGTTGATACTCATTTGTCAACGATGAGACAACTCATCGTGTATTTGAGTTGTGAAGGTGATTTGGCCACATTCAGCCACCAAGATTTCACCCAATTAAGGGTACTAACATTGTAGAAGCTAAGTTAGCCCAAGGAGTGTCTCCAGGTCTTACAGATTCGATTCACTGCTGTTACCGGAATACAATAGTTTATCTGTTTTAGCAGACCATAGATTAGTAATCCAGCATCCTATCTACGCAGTTGCTAATGAAATACGATTAATTAAATGTTGAAACTTAATTATTTGGACAATTATTAACTTACTTTTTAATTATGAAGGATCAAATTATGCTATAAATATAGTAAAATATATAAAACTTCAAAGTACATTACTAAGTAAACACATTAAAGCCAATGTTCCTTCTACGAATTATTCTATTTCGTCTCCCCTAATTACTGTCATTCGATATTCTGAACTGCTATTGTACACAGTGATGCGGTTTACTATGATATACCAGTATAATTGAATGGCTGATAATAGAGAGACCGCAAATATTGTATATTATTGAAAATGCAGAGAGGTAACAGAAAATACTGAGCTGAATACAAATGGGTTCAGGAATATAGGCGACTGGAATAGTCCTAAGCTGAAGTAGATCAAAGACTTCGTAGGATCATTACGGCTTTGTCGATAATCAAGTGCGATGAAAGATGTCGTAGAACAAGGATGAATGAAGATGCATTTTTAACTAGTGGGGGCCTAACGGCGGACCTACCCCGTATTTTACAAATTACACAACTGCTCATTTAGTTTCCTTTCAATAGATACTTAACGTTTTAGTAGAGCTACCCCGGGACTATCCCGGACTTGAAGTTTAGTTAAGTAGGAAGTGGTCCTTACAAGACTTAGGATAGGACATACGAGGTTTACCCACGCTCACTTAATCACTAGAGAACATCCGCCAACATGTTGGAAGTGCAACGAGAGCTTAAAAATAGTCAATATCTTCTAAGGCTGTACCTTTTACAAAGGAGCGATGGATCAAATAGGACTACCTGCCAATGCATCCATGATATCGGGAGAAGAAGAAAATTACATTAATAAGGTCATCGCCTTTCTATCAAAAGAAGGATTAATTAAGAATATCTAATCCAGCTTTCTCATACTTTTAATTTATCTTATTTATCCTTCATAGTCCAGGATCCATGGTCCATTTTTGCACTTTATTACTATCAAGCTGAATCTTCGTGAATAGCTTCGCTTCGATAAGACGCCCAACAATTTCCTGTGCAAAAATTCTCGATTGTGGTAGCTAACAGTATCGAGGATGAAATATGTCGATTTGATGATTCTAAAAAATGTAACTAACTGGGTTTTTTTTTGTTAAATCTCAAGATAATTATCTACATTATTTGAAAAAATATTTGTCCTACAAAATGTATGGTTTGATCAAAGGGTTCCATCCTTCAAATATAAATGAAAAAACAAAAAATCAGCTGGTTAGTAATCATTTTTGAAGACCTCGTTATCGATACATGTTGGAAGGAGGGGACTCTTTGATCAAACCATACATTTTGTAGGACAAATATTTATTCAAATAATTTAGATAATTATCTTGAGATTTAACAACAAAAACTGAGTTAGTAATGAATTTTTGAGAATCATCAAATCGACATATTTATCCTTGCTACCTCTGTTAGCTACCACAACCGAGAATTTTCGCACAGGAAATTGTTGGGGGTCTTATCGAAGCGAAGCTATTCACGAAGATTCAGCTTGGTACTAATCAAGTGCAAAAATGGAATATGGATCCTGGACTATTATTTTTAACTATTCATTATTTTTTATTTAGTTGCATTAGTTCTTTTTTTATTCTTGCTTTATCATCATGACACTGCGCTATGACATTGCGCTATCGTCCATTGAGGATCTCCCCGACAATTTTCCTCCGCTTTGACAGATCTTCCGCTGCTCTTTTCCATGTTCTTACCTCCAGGAGCATGAGGTCTGCTTCCACACATCATCCAGTCATTGCCATCTAGGCCTTCCTCCTCCTCTTTCTCAATAACATCAACAATAACAGTGTTTTAATAGTAAATTACATTTGATATTATAAACTATTCAGACAATATAGTTAAATTATAGAAACAAAAATTATATAGACATGGTTATTGTTAGTTAATTAATTTCTAAAAATAAGCAAACAAATCAAATCTGTTTTTTAAATAAATTATTAAAAATAGTATTAGTTTAGAATATCAAATATTTTTCATAAGCAAATAAAAAATATTTATTCGATACAACACTGCAGCGCATGAATGGTCTTGGGTTCAGACATGGTAGAGAGTGCATTGTTTTTAAGACAACGGTTGCGCAAGCAGATGATTTCCCTAAATCACACGTGACCACAAGGTTTTCCCCCCACAAAGGTTTTATAGAGCCTGGGTGAGCCCCAGGAGGGTCTCCATGTCCCACATGGTCCATCATCTGCAGTTAATAGATTAAGTAAATTGCCTTTCAGGATTTGAACCTGGGATCTCAGCTATCAAAATCCTGTCCTATATAGGATTTATGACACTATATTTAAGGTGTATTTAGTAGTGATAACTGTTTAACAAAAATAAAAAATAAGAAAATAGAAAAAAAAGGACAGAAAATAGAAGTGAAAACCGAATTGATATCTGACATCAATTGTGAACAAGATCTCAATCTAGCGATTTGCGTATCCGCTCCCTCAGAATGGCTTCTTTGCAAAAATCCTTTATCATTCGCCCCCCTTCCCACCCCCCCCCCCCGCCTTTTTTGAATTTCTTGAACCATCTCCGTTCCTGAAGGTTTTCCCCTAACCTCGTTTAAAGACCATTTATTTCTCCATCTACTCCAAGATCAATCTTCAGCTATGTGAAGTATATATATATATATATATATATATATATATATATATATTTATCTAAAGTTGAACAATATATATTTATATATTTTCAATTTTTATTTAATTTATACAATTGTTTCCCAAATATACCGAATTAATATATTAATTGAACAAACCTTCAAAAATGTAACTAATAATAAAAAAGTATACATTTTTATTTCGAGTATTTAGTAATTGGCTTAGTAATTTTGTTTACCTTTTTTTAGCCATATTTTCTTCTAAACATTAACAAAAAACAATATACGCAAAAACAAACAACCGACAACAAAAACGTCACTAATAATAAATAAAATATACTAAGCAACGAAAAATTTATGAATAACAGCACGAATCAGGTATAATTAAGATACTTAATCATTAATCCTGTATTAAAACGAATAAAGGGTCTTGGGTTCAGCATGTAGTGCAGTGTACTGTTCCTAAGACAACAGTTGTGCAGGGAGGTGTGTCTGATCTGTCCAAAGTCACCCTCAACATCCAGGTTCCCTCTCCTATTAAGGATACTGAAATAATTTATGAAATAACAGCACATATTTATTAAAAACAAATATTACAATTAGATGTAATTATCGAACGTGATTATTTTAAACCTATATTATGTATAAACTCCATTATCAGTAAACAAATAATAATAGACGTATTATAAAATAATAAACATTTTATTCATTAAGTCATTTTTTTTTATTTGGAACTATATATTACAATGTTCAATAAGTTTGAACAACAACTAATTAATATCGATTACTTCTGATAAAATTAAATTTATAAAGAAAAATTAGAGGAAAATGTTCTGTGTATATAGAAAAACAAAATCTAGGAAAGTAAAAATTTCCGAAAATTAATCTTCTTTTTTTAATGTATTTATTGAAATTTACAACTGTATATATAATACATCAAGTAAATATAATGGAAGATAAATAATGTCCAGAGACAAAGGCAAGTAGAGAAACTACCCAGTGGTAATACTCGTATAAAAAGTTCAACTTTGAAAGTTCACGACGTCATCTTCTTTTCAGACGCCTCGGAGGATTGTCAAGAATTGAAGAGGTTGCGAGGTTTGAAACTAGTGGGTATGAGTGAGAATAAAGTTTGACATAAAAAGATTGATATCGGATTCGGGCCAAATCAGCAGCAAACAGGACATTAAGGTCATAATGGATTACTTTGTTCGTAACAAAGTAAGGAGCATTGAGGATTTTACGAAGGATTTTGGATTGTAAGGATTGAATAAGAGAGGACTTTAATGGCTTAGTCGAGCCCCAAAGCTCTATTCCGAAAATTAAACTTGAAATATGACTATTAATCATGATTTATTTTAAAATTTATATTATTTTTATATTTCATTATGTATCGAACTGAATTTTTAATGTTATCAGGCAGTGTAAAATAAATTATTAATCATATAGTAGCCACAGATAAACTACGCCCTTCTGTGGCTCATTCAGACTCTTTGATTTCGACAAAAGCACGCCCTTATAAACCGTTTATTTCGAAGCTGTACAGTCTCTACCATATATAAAGCCCCAAATCCTTCATGGGCCATTGAGTTTTACAAATTTATTTAACGGATGTTAAAGTGAAATGGATCATTTCTCTCCTAATTTAATATTGATTTATGATTTTCATTGTTGATTATGCCTTATTTTGTATAATTATTACAATAATAGTAGTTAACTCTAATTAAAGAATTATTTCATTGAACTCTGCCACAACCGTTTTCTTTCCCATATCTATAAAAAAAAAACCGTGAAGGGTTTTATAATACTTGGTAGAGACAGTACTCTTTCCAAGACAAGGACTCTGCCAGGAGATGATATGTCCTAAGTCATGCTCATACACAAGATTTCCCCCAATTAAGAGTAACCACATTATGTAAGCGAGTCCAAGGAACGTCCCCAGAATCTGGCAGGATCCATCTTCTGCTGTTAAAATATAAAATAAAGGTCTTCCACCAACGGGATTTGAACCCAGGACCTTCGGAATGGCAACTCAGCGCTCTACCACTTAGCCACTCCGCTCCTACCGTATGTATAAGGTCTACTGATAATATATAAATAAATAAAAAGCCTCGATGCCGACATCACCAATACCTGCTTAAAAACCTCTGTCCAAGGACCACTACCCAAACCCAATTCATCAGATCACTCTGAACGCAATCCTCCCATCTACGTCTCGCTCTACCCCTCTGACGTTTACCAGTCGGTACAAGGGTTATTCACTTTTTAAGAATTCGTTCGTTACTCAGTCCAACATCTTTACAACCCCATCTTAATCTTCGCGACGCTATCGCTTGATAATATTAACCGGGTGCAAGCTTTGCTATTCCGCGTTGTGTAATCTCCTAAATACTCCAGTGGTCTCATCCTTTTTTGAACCGAAATTTCTATGTAACGCCTTATTTTCGGATACCTCAAGGTATCTTGATATCATCCCTCAGCGTTAGTGGCCACTGTTCACATCCGTAAAGAAGTGTTGGAAGGATGATGGTTTTATAAATTCTGATTTCGGGACAAAAGACGCAAGCTTAGTAATTTCGAGAGCGAATAATAACAAGCGTTTACTGCCTTTGATCGCGCCCTGATTTCCTCATTAATTTTGTTTTTTCTAGTTACCATAGACTCTAAGTACTTACTGTTCAAACTTAATGAGGTC
Source organism: Troilus luridus (assembly GCA_964056705.1). NCBI lineage: Eukaryota > Metazoa > Arthropoda > Insecta > Hemiptera > Pentatomidae > Troilus > Troilus luridus. The sequence goes on along the minus strand of OZ057417.1, from coordinate 26,819,383 downwards.
TACTGATATTCGAAATATTTTTTTTTTACTTTTACAGAAAAAAGTATGGAACAAAATGGATTTTTATTATATTTTTAATTATGTTCGATGACTATTATTACCGAAAAAACGTGTACTAGTAAATAGCCACTAAGACAAGACTTGAAAGCCTTCTACACTTCCTTAGGGTAATAATTTTCTCGTTAATCATCTGAGCTAAAAGCGGGTACCATTTCCTTCATTAGCCACCCCGTACAATGGCAAGCTATGACAAAAGGATATTAATATTTGCCTCCTTGGATCTCTCGCTAGGAGGGAGGAGTGGGGAGGATACGAAGAGCAGCCCAGTCTGGCCCCAGCCGTCGCACGAGGAGGTTGATCGCTTCGCTCCTCATTCGCGATCTTTTTCATCCCCTCAAGTGTCTCAAGTCGCAGTTGGTTTTCGTTCCGTTATGTGATCCTCCTGACATGTGCCAGTTCTCTCTTGTCTTCTTCACCATTCTGTCTACTGCTTCCGCTCTCCCTCCTGTCATAAGAATAGGTGAGTAGTAGTTCACACTACACCTTCGAAAATAGGGTTTATTTGTGTGTACAAAAATATAAACTATCCAGAATAATTTATCGGTCCATCCATAAAATTATAGATTTTTTTTTTTCAAATACTCCAAATTTTATTTAAACAAACTAGTAAATATATATATCAAACAATTTAGTAATACATAAAAACATATAGTTGATATTTACGTGAATTTTTGTTGTTGGTATAACTGATTTATTTAACTAATTTAGTGTGGAGTATTTTATTTCCAAATCGATTTTAGTATCCTAACAAATATATTTCTGAAGAAATCTAAGAATTATTGCATTCAGAAGATGATGGTAAATTTCGGAAATTTTGATGTAAAAGTTTATCAATGTATTTAATTTGTACTAGATTATTTTATTTGAATAGGAAAACAGCATTTTAAATGAATTTTCAACTTATACTTGGACAGCTTGATTAATTTTTTAAAAAAATTATAATTAAATAATACAATAAATGGGTCATTTAAAACAAAAAAAATCCTGCAGCTGATGCATACAAGTGAAATAAATGGAAAGAAAATATATGTAATTAGGCCTGTAGGTTTTTATGTATTAAAAGCGAATAATGTATGCGTGAAAAATCAGATAGATTTAACTATTTATGTTAATACATGGTATTAACATTGTAGCAAAAAAAAAAATTCTATTTAACACTACGTTTTCACAGAAAAAATTATTATTATTATTATTAATTATTTAAAATTGTTTTCATTAAATCTTGATAAAAGAAACGTATTTAGAAACACAGCCCCTCGTTACTTATTGATAGTGGAAAAGGAAAATAAATAAAAGATAAAAAAGTAAATAAATACAAAAGTCTAGAGAATTATTTTTCAAAAAATGAAATGTTTTTATTTTTTGCAGAACAACCCCAATTTATTTTTCTTTATCTATACTATCTTAAAATTCATAAAGATATTTTTTATTAATGTTACTTAACAAGACTTCAGCATTTTCTTAGAATTACAAAAGTTACTGTATTCATACCCATTCACTAATTTATGTTTATTAATGATTTTCGAAATGTATTTTCCCTATGGTTACGATAAACATAGAAATCTACCTAATCAGGTATAGATGAAAAAAACATAAACTATAAAAAAGAAATTATATTGCCCTAAAAGAGACTTTTTTAAATACGGTAATGAACGTTTAAAGTATTTAAAAAAAAAGGGTTAATATATATATATATATATATATATATATATATATATATATATATATATATATATATATAAACATATACTAAACCAATATATCTCTAAAATATTAAAATTCGAATATTTGATCACTTATAGTAATCTTTTTATATTTGTTTAATAATATTCATTTTATGAAAATTAAAAATTAAAGCGTACTAAATCATATATATAATATATAAACACATGTATATACATGTAGTAATATATTCTGAAAATAAAATAATATAATTGTGTGGGCCTTGCCCTAGAGAGGTTTATATTCTGGGGTGAAACGATGTCTTGCGGGTAGGGTATTAGAACGCCTGACATGAGTTTGTGTCGGATTTGGCAGACATATTTTATTACATCTTACATTATTACAGAAAATATAAAGTAATACTAAAACAACTAATTAGTTTTACAAAATTTATAATATTATATCAAGTAAATATAATATAATAAGTTTATATATTAACATAAAAAACTAGCTCTGCTATTGATTTGAACTGATTCAATCTAATTAACAATTCTTCGGTTATATCATTTTATTAACTGTCATTATTTTTTAATTATATTCTGTGCTAAAATAAATATAAAGCTTCTGTTAAACTAAATAATTTATATAAAAACGCGATTATAATATAATCTTATTAATAAATCTGATGGAATCATTTCCCAAAGAAAAAAAATTAAATATATTGATTAAATACTTCATGTCAATAATTACTAAATGATCATGAATTTATATGAAATAAGTTAAACTGAATTGACAGTTAACATAATAACAAAAAACAGAATAATATAACAGTTAAAAAAATAATAATAATTTTTGTGATTTATTATTAATTAAATATTATTTAAAAAAATATATATATCTATTTTTAATTTTTATTTAATGTACAAGGGCGAAAACCTCAGAATGCAATAGTCGACAAGTGCTGCCACTGCGGAATTTCCATGAAACTTTCATCATTAGTTAGTTTCGTGGGTCTTAGCTTAAAGTTACGTTCAGGAAATAACTGATATTACTGAAATAGTTAATAATTATAAATATATTATTTAACTAAATATAAAATGTATAATATAATAGTCTATTATTATCCACTATGTTTCCCAATTCAGTGACTACATCATCATTCAAACAGTAATTAAATATAATTTTTCGTTATATAAAATCGTTAAAAAAAGTCATAATAGTCCTAACACGGTACTGACCTCAGGTGTAGCTGTGTAGAAAATTAATTTTTTTAAATTGTTAAACCAACTCTTTTTTAATCGTTTTCCAGATTATGTCAGACATGTAGTTTTTAAATAAGTTCTCTTAGAATAAGTTTGTAATAAACATAAGTTGCAGATAAGTCTTATCTGACTAAGTTGTAAAAATGAAAAGAAAAAATTAAGAATGAATTTGGAGACTTTTTTTTTTAAATTGTTCTTTTTGTTTGAAAGTAATCCTTTGAAAGGACTGTTAATTTGTTAGCACATTCCATACGTCTGTACACTACATACTAATATATTAATTATTTGCAATATAAACTCTTAACATAGGCAATACTCATTAATAATTTTTAAATATCATAAATTAAACCCTTTCAAATTACAAAAAATATTTATACATTTTAAGTAAGTATATTACATTTCGTCAAAATATAACATGAAATAAACATCGCGATGTTATTGAACGATGCATCGTTTAAATAAATATATTTCTACATTACTGAAATTCCATTGTTTATTAAATATACTGATTTATGGTAGTTCTTTTATTAATAAATGAACATATATATATTTCATAAACAATAATTATTTATTCGATGTATTAGTATGATTCAGAAATTACATCATTATTGAATTCAGCATTATTTTCATTATTAAATTTTTTCTCTATTTTTTGAAAATCATTCTTGTCAAAAGACAACATCGAATAAAAACTAACTAAAAATTCCGTAACTAAATAATTTCCTTTATAATTAAAATCCGTTTGTTTATTATTATAAAGATTATGATTTCTGGTAGTTATTTTTTTACAAATGAGGAAACACGTATTTCAAAAACAATATTTATTTATTAGATGTGTTAGTATGGTTATAAAATTACATTATTAGATAATTCTCCATTATTTTTGTTGTTGAATTTCTGTCTATTTATTCGTTCATGCAAAAAAATAAAGTGACATAAATACTAACTAAAAATCCCTTAAATAAATAAATTTCTATATCACTAGAAAAAATTCAGATCCTTATTTCTGGTAGACTTTTTTAATAAATGAGAAAATATATATTTCATAAACTATAATCATTTATTCAATGTATTTGTTCTGTTTATTATTCCCATAATTCTTGTAAGAGACAAATACATTTCTTTATTAAACAGGATAAATGCTTAATGGGCAACTATTTACGATAACAGTTTTATATAGATTAGTGTGTTGGTTAATTTGAATGATAAAGGTAAAATTAATATTATTTATTCTTAATCTTAAATTTTTTTAATTTTACTAACATTTCTTTTAATCGTCATTCATTTTTTGTTAAAATCGCTTTGGATAATGAAGGAATTTATTTATGGTTTTCGCTAATTTTTCTAATAAACTTTTATAGCTTCTAGTTACTTCAATAGTTTTCTTATTTAATATTTTTTTAGTGAAAGAAAAATTTAAATATTTTCATAGTTACTTTTTTTTCGATATTTTTATTAATTTGAAAAATTGTCTACCTCTATTTTTAATTTTATATCTTTAAAGTAACCCATCAAGAGGTTACTCGACAAAAAAATAATTTAATAGTTCACATGGTGCAGTTTAACTTTGAAATAACTTAAAAGTAATAATTATAATATTTATGTTTTAGACATAGAATACAATTATTGCGAGATGTATTAATTATCGACATTTTTAACAATAGAAATTAAAGAAAATATATCTGAGTGAGGGCATTAATTTCTTCAGGCATGAAATTGAAATAATTTAATTAAAAAAGAAGATTTACTTACTTAGCTTACGGAAGCGTTTTTATGAATCCGTTTCGTGACAAGAGGTCGTTTTTATGAGCTGTTTTTCATAACTGGACTATTTTATTAACGTTAACGTTTTATATGTGACGATGCAGTCCTCTATGTGTTTCATGGATATGATATATGCAAATCTGTGCATAATGGTTTGAAATGCATCATGATAAATGTGTAATGAGTATTTCTGTTTTTAATTAGAGTGAAGAGAAGCGAGCTCCAGTTTCACATCGATCGCTATGAAAGTTGGAACAAACGCTTTTTAACACACTTTCGTATGTATACAGTATATACGCGTATATACAGACAGTACACTGTATGTAACCGGAATCTTTGCACTCGGTTTTTGGCCACTTCAAACCGTCCAATAAAATTTTGAGAATGCAATAATTTAATTGCATTTATATTTAATTTAAAGTTTGTCTTATTTGACAAACTTTAAATCTGATCAGAATCTTCAGGATTAGCGATTATTAATATCCGAAGACACAGTAGTGTTTTATGGCAAGTACTAAGACATACGTGGCTTAATTATTGAGTCAATGCGTTTCATAATGACTCTACTTTTTAATCTGTTCATCCCGTATTTATTTTGGTTTGGACCGCATGGTCAAATTCTTTGCGGACGTTTCGCTTCTTTTTTTTTCAGCCTTTGATTAAGCACTGAGGAATCTAGAAGTATGGCTATCGAAACGCCGGCGAAGATTTTGACGGCACGGTCGAAACCAGAAGAAATTCGTGATAGATGGATTAAAAATATTGTTACTTGTACCAGTAGAACCCATGAAGGGTCTGGGGTTCAGTACATGGTAGAAACTGTACTGTTTCGTTGACAACGGTTTGGCAAGGAGGTGACTTGTCCTAAATCACGCTCAACCGCCAGATTTTTCCCCTTATTTTGGGTACCCTATTTTTATAATATTTTATAGAGGATGGGTGGGCCCCAGGAGAGTCCTAGATCCTATATGATCCATCTCCAACTGCAAACAGACTAAATAAAAGTCATGGCCTGCAGCGGGATTTGAACTAGGATTTCCAGCATGTCAACTCAGTGCTCTACCACTGAGCCACTCCGCTCCCATGATTAAAAGTATTGGCCGTGACAATTTAATAGTGTATTTACCTCTACTATCAGCTATATCAGTCAATAAAATACTCGTATTTACAACAATTAACATCAAGCACCCCATTTTTTTTTATGATAGAATAAATTTTTTCGTTCATTACTCTATTCAAATCGTAAACTTATTGAAAATTGTTTTCAATTTTAGTTTTGTTTCTTATTACAGCGTGTTTTTTTCTAGTGATTGAACTATAATAATTTTTAGGCGGAAAACAATTTACTGGATAATTCTAATGATGGATTTTTTTGGTTTAACATTTTGAATAGTCACCACATACCACACCCACAGACCAGTCATATACGCCCTGAAAGTGGCCTACATCGTAGGCTGAAACGTTGGCACAATTAAAAAATAAGTTTCACTTATTTTGCGTTATTTCTGACTGCACCCTCTGACCAATTAATCCTTCATTATAATAACTTTTATTTAAAAATTAGTCCATTACTTCATTATTTTTCTTTTTAGCTTCTATGTTCGAATTATAAAAAAATTAAAACTAGAATAATTGACCTAAGAGGGATCGTTATTCAACTATTTAAGGAAAAATCGGAAAAAACGAGGTAAATTAAGACATTTTTTTCTTCTGATATGATTTTAATATCATTAAATTGACCTCTTTCAATAAAAAATCGGTTAGTTACACAGCTGCATAAAAATAAAATGGTAAGTTTTCATAAAATTTCATATGAATTCTTTGAAAAAATTCTATCTTTTTATTTTTATACTTAACTCATTTGTACTCAGTAATTAGAATTGTTCTTAAACGTTTTGGTTATAGTATTAAACAGAAATATCAGTTTTGAATTGAAATAATCCTTGAGTAAATATTTACTATTGCTAGTTTTGTCGTGAAGTCTGCATGAACTTCAACTCAAATACGTCTTTTTTTGTACAATTTAGTTTTAATTTGTATTTTTGGTTTGCACGAAATCCTAGGTTTGCACTAAATAATCAGAAAAATGGTACTTGTGAGATTGTATAAACCATCAATTTAATAACAATATAATAATTTTAAAAGTTAAAGTGAGAAAAGGGCTTGGTATAAATTTATTCTGGGATGGAATTAAAATAATTATGTTTGATTTTGACAAAAATGAAAATATATGCGATTACGAATAATAAATCCTAAGTATTGGAAACGACAAAAATTCGACAACCTGCGGAACAGAAACCTATATCATTATTTTTCTTTTCATCATTGCTGAATGATATGGCCTAACCGGGCCATGGTCAAGGTTAATCTTACTCGTAAATATTTATCAATATTAAAAATATAGGCTTACAGTTTTTAATAACACTGCTTTTTGTAGTATTTCAACTTCCTTGTTAAGTTCAAAGATCTCCAAGGATTTGATTGTTTCCTCAGGATTAAGGCCATTGATAGAAACTACAATTGGTAGTACTTCAACCTTCACAAGCCAGTAAAGATGTTTCAATTCAACGCTAAGCTCCTGATACTTCTCAATGTTTTTGCCTATGTTTCCTGGATGTCATCATCAAAAGGAACTCCCAGTTCAATGACATTGTCAATAAGCACGATGTGAGGGATATGATGGTCTGTTATCATCCTCTGGTCCCAAAATAATTTAATTTTACCACTTTCTAATAAGGTTTCAGAATCTATAGAAAGGTTGGTGATCTTTAATTAGTTGATAACTTTCAGCAATTATTTTTTTATTTATGACTAGCTACCTGCCACGGCTTCGCACGATTAGTAGGGCATATTATGCCTAAATGTTTTGGCTGTTGTAAGATGGCATCAGTTTGACATGTAACATAATGTCTACACTACAGAAAGTTGTTAATGTATTTTATTGTGCAGATATTATATACCTAAAATCAATATAAAATATTTCTTTATATACGAATTTATTTCCATGCGCGTTAATTTTTTGTGATAACTCTTAAATTGTGTGGTGTAAAATATTATAATATTGTGCATGAAACGCTTAAAGTAACTAAAATAATTAAGTTGATAAGGATTAATACTGTGCTCGTCTAAATAGCTTTGTAAGTAACCAATTTTTTTAGAAGATATAAATGGGCTATATATTTTATTAGTAGACAGACAGACATGAAAATCCTTGCAGTAGTTTTTGGGTTTTTCGCGGACAGACAGACAGACGCGGTCGAAGACTTTGTTTTATAATCTGTATCGGTTATATTGTCTATCATCTTCATGATTATTATTAGTACATTGGCAATTATAGGAGCCTATAAAACGGACTTCTGTCCTGTTTTGAATTTTTCCAATTCCATTTCACTTCTCCGATATAAGGGGACGATAATTTTGTTAAGGAAATTACTGAAAAATAAATAGGATGGGAGATTTACAGAGACTGAATCAACCCATTTCATATTTAATATGGAAAGAATAGAGGAGAATACAGAGCCAGGACAGGGCAAATAAAAAAGCGAGAATGTGGCCCCATAACGGAATTCGAAAACTACCAGAGGCGGAGTATTAGAGAAGTAGAAATTCACAATATCCTCAGGCGATACGGGGCTCCGAATAAACTTCACACCAAATCTTAGTTTCAACAATCTCTGTTCAAGCTTATTTCCTCCAGCTCCTTTTCATATTTTTGTGTTTTGTTTTATCCTGTCTTTGCGTATACATATATTTTCCTCTTAACGTTTTTTTTTTTTAGCTGAAATACTTTTTCCAATGTAGCAATATCTGAAACCACTGCTACTTTAGGTTCATACGAAGTCTTTAACATAAGCCGAAGACAGCCTGTTTTTAAAAAAAATATGCAAACAAAAAAAAAGTATAAATTTGGAATTTAGGTTATTTAAAAATAAAAACACTCAGAGAGTAATACCAGGAAACTATATGACATTTCAAAAACTAACCTATTTAAACAGGAGACATCCTTTTCGCAATATCAATCATTATTCTTGACAAATGTTTAGCATTTTTTTTTTTTTTTATCACACTATTTTTATCTTCAATAGGTATTTTTATTTTATTTGTTTATTTCTAATTTTTACATCAGTAAACTACAGTAAGTTCGGTTAGACAGATACAGAAATAAAAGTACATTAAAAAAAAAAGTAAATACACAGGAAAATGGTTATTTATTTGACAAGCGAGGAAAGTGCCACTTTATGTGAATTTTACACACGAGCCGAAGGGGTGGCACTTTTCTCACGTGTTAAGTATTACATGTTTCCTGCAACCATTTAAAAATTAAGAATTAAAGGTGAAACTTTAGGTTTGTTAAAACTACACTAGCGCTTCAAAATGAATAAAATCTATCTTGAATTAAATATAAAATAGTTCTAAAATTATTTATTTTAACATTTTAGGAATATTAAATGAATAATATTATAATACCGCCATTTAACATTTAAAATAACAGAGCCCTGATAGTCAAATTCGATCTAGGTGGCTGTTACTTTTCCTCACTAGTGAAGCGTTCTTTTCTAGGACGCCAACGAGGAGTTATCTCGTCCTGTGTTAACTTGCCATTTTCGTGCAGCTACGATTAAACTCGAAATATATCAGTAAATAGCTTATATCGATAGATAGCTTCTGGGAAGAGAACAAAAAATCAATACCGGGAAGATATTTCTGTTATAGAAGATTACAACTACGAGATAATTAATAAGACATTTTTTTTTTTTATTCTTTTTGATGATAACTATGTACTAGAATTTGAGTTTTTAATGATATAATGTGATTAAATCAAAAATGCATTTTAGGCCAAATTTCTGAAAATTAAAAAATCTTTAAAGTGTATGCAATTATAACGTGTAAACTGTGCTCATATTTAAAATTATTATAAAATAAAATTCATATTTAAGTAAACCTGTACCACTACAACCCGTGAACGGGTCTGGGGTTCAGTACATGGTAGAGACTGTACTCTTTAATGGACAACGGTTCTACATGGTGACTTGTCCTAGGTCACGCTCAACCACCATATTTCCTCCCTTATTTTGGGTACCCTATTTTTATAATATTTTATAGAGGCTGGGTGAGCCCCAGGAGGGTCCTAGGTCCTATAAGATCGATATCTGGACTGCAAACAGACCATATAAAAGTCTTGCCCGCAGCGGGATTTAAACCACGATTTCCGGCATGGCAACTCAGTTCTTAAGTAAAAGTACGATAAACCAATACATTGTTATAAATAATTATAATTAATTGTAACGAATGAGGAAAATATGTTGGTGTAGTGACTAACTGCGAGGGACACGAAAATTATGTAACGCGGAGTTGAAAGGTGAAGCGAGACAATTGTGAGGTTTCCCCTAACAATATCGCAACACACTTTGTTTTGTCTCATTGGTCTTCAACGAAGGGCTAAGAATACTATATTATATTTATATAATGGTTATATAAAGGAATTTTATTCAGGCTACTTCAACACTTACTAGACAAACGCTCTAAGCTCCCAATTAATTACAAAAGACTCATTGCATCTACATACAAAATCATTAAATCCATCTTGACCTAATGTAGTAAGAGCTTTGGGGCTCCACTAAACCATCGAATTCCTCTCGAATCCTATCCCTAAAATCCAAAATCTTTACTTTGTTACGAACAAAGTAACCCATAATGACCTTAATGTTCCATTTGTTACTGATATGGCCAGAATCCGATATCAATCTTTTCATGAAACTTTTATTTTCTGTCTAACCAGCTAGTTCCAAACCTAGCCACCATTTCAATTACTGATAATCCTCTGAGGCGTCTGAAAAAAAGATGGTCTCGTGGCCTTATTAGTTGAATTTTATATTTGAGTGCTACCAATGGGTAGTTTCTCTACTTGTCTTTATCCATGACACTATGTGCCATTTACATGTTGTATGTAATACAGTTGTAAATTCAAATACATAAATTAATAAAAAAAATATATTATATTTTAATTGAAACTGAAAACTTCTCTATTTGTTCACTTCATTTTCCTCAGTCCATTCTCTAAATATAAAATTCTTTATAAAATAAAATATCATTATAAAAAAAAACATAAAACAAACATGTTTTTGTTATCAATTACGCACTCGTTAATAATAAAAAACTTTGCCTGACATCGCGTTGATACGGTATTGATTTTCTCAGATCACTTCCAGCCAGTTACGCTTTTCGCGCCTTTGAAAGCAGTTGTCAAAAAAACTTGTATAACAAAGGAGAAGAAAATATCCTAAAATGAATTTTATTTCCGTAAATAATATCGTCGTTTGAAGCCAAAGTGCCGTATCTGATACTTTTTAATTAGTGACGTAAGTTAGCTAATTTGCTAATTGAATTAGTATACTTATGATAATCAATAGATCACTAAAGTAACGCCAGATAATCTAGAATATACTCCGGGCAATATGAAAACTACTTGTTAAAATGAAGCAAATCACAAAAAAGGAAAAGCCAATTTGGACTAAAACTTATTATGTAAATATTTTATCATATAAATTTAACTAGCAAATAAAATATGAGCATTTAATACAAAACCCTAATTTATTGCTGTTATGAGGATTATGACAATGGAATAACTTATGTATCTTTCTAAAATAGTGACGCTATCTGTAATAAGGTGGTGCAAGTTAGTTTAATTTTTAACAATGCTAGTATGAAAAATGTATTTTTTGTATATTTAATGTCACTTTATATTGCTATGGCTAATTGGACGATAATACAGTGGGACTTCTAAATTTTTTCTATCCAGGTTTAATTAGGATAGGGATTTTTAACGAGTACCAGACATCGTACAGGCTCGAGACACCTGATTAACGTCCCTCCCGAAGGATGGCATAACCAAGGATTTTTCACTCCCTTTAAAAGATCCTAGAGCCACCAGCCGGGGTACGAACCCACGATCTTGGGCTTAGTAAGTTGTTATGCTAACCGCTAGACCACAGGTCGTCTCCTACTGTCTGTGTTTACTTTATTGTACTGTACAACACTGCTAGAAACAGAAATGCTATTTGCCCAAAAGCTAGAAGTTGACACCTGACTAGGTTATCCCTCAATCTCTATCGGTTGTGCGGATAGTGTATCGTGATACGCCGTGCTGCACTACTATAAACGTGATCCACAGTATCTCTGTATATATTTTTTTTTTTTCGGTTGGCTGTACATAGCTTGTAGATCTTTCGCCGCCTTTACCAGCCTTCTCCACCTCTGCCTATCCTGGGCCGCTGATTTCCAGTCTGCTACATGTAGCTCCGCAGCATCTTTGTTGACCCTGTCAATCCATCTGGTCTTTGGCCTTCCACGTGGTCTCTTGCCAACTATACCGGCATTCATAGTTGTGTAGAGGCGTCATGACGGATCACTTCGAGCTACCCGCCCATCTTAGCCTTCTTGCTCTCATATCCTGAGATATCGCCTGACCAGTTTCCGTGTGCAATTCTTTATTGGTCCTTCTCCTCCATGAGTTAAGAGTCTCATCCCATACCGCTCATGTTATCGTGCGGAGTATTTTTCTTTCGCATCTCTCGATTTTGCTTTCTAGGGTGCTGGTGAGAGCCCACGTTTCACAGCCGTATATTAGAATCGGCTTTATTACAGCATTATACACCCTTAATTTTAAATTTCTAGAGATGCTTCGGGATTTCAATACTCTTGAAAGAGCGAAGCATGCTCTATTTGCACTTGTTATACGCTGGTCTATCTCGGTTAGTAGGGCATTAGTTGAGGTTATTGTGGAGCCGAGGTATTTGAAGGTATCTACTGCGATCCACGCAGATGCTGTTTCTGGGTTGGACTTTACGGCTTACTATCATGTATTTTGTTTTTTCCTCATTTTCCTCTGTATATATATATATATATATATATATATATATATATATATATATATATATATATATATATATACTGCGCTAAAATGAATAGGGGTATTGCTAATTTTATAGTCCACACTTTACCTAGCATTTGTATAATTATATATTTAATAACAACATAAATATTTGATGTAGTATAATTTCTAATAAAAATGAATGCTTTTTATACTAAAAATAATATTAATATATTAGGCAAATTTAGTGATATCACTTTTATTTTTGCGCAATTCAGTTATCTCCCAGCTTCACCTGATCTCTTTCTCCCTTCAGCACAAGTCAGCACTGATTCACATCCTATCCTTCTCATAAAAATACCTGCTAAAAAATACGCCATTAATTATTATCCTAGTCTCAGTACTGTTACTATGTCGGTTCGAATAAAGTTTATTTAAAAAATTTCTTTACCAGCGTTAAAATATTTAATTATGTATAAAAAAATATTCACAATATCCAATCATTCTATTTTAAACGGCGTGACTGACTGTATATTAAATTGGGTCTATATTCTACTTTCTTCTGAATAATACTTTAAATAAAAGAATAAACTATAAAAAATTTGCTTTTATTAAAAAAAATACTTCTTTTGTTCATAAGAAATAAACAAAAGCACCTGAATAAATGTAGTGGGAGGGAGGGCGCAGTAGAGAACTGACAGACATAAAAGGTTGAACGAAGGCGGGCGAAAAGGGGCCAATGCCTCTGCAATAGTCTACCACCTCCGAAATCCCTTCCTATTGAAACATGTTCACGGCCTCTTAGATCCATTTGTTTTATTTGTTAGCGCCTTTCTCTTCCTTCACCGCAATGTTCTACATCCGGAAAATACATCCTTTCAATCACATGGAGATACAGGAAACATCGAAAAAGTTCAAAAGGTTTTTTAAAATATTTCTTAAAACTTTTAAAACGTCGCCGTTTAAGGCTACTGCAACACTTACTAGATAAAAGCTCTAAGCTCCCGATTAATTATAAAAGACTCATATAACTATGACTGATCGGACGAAGTAGGAGTTCAAAATTTTGCCTATCCAGTTATAATTAGGAAAGGGATATTTAACGAGTCCTTGATACCACACAGATTTGATTCCCTCATTTTACGTCCCTTCTGAAGGACGGCTAAACTAAGGATTTTGTACACCTTTTTAAATATAGAAAGGCCAACTCCCGGGCTATGAACCGACGATCTTAGGCTTAGTTGGTTGTTATGCTATCAACTTGACCACAGGTGAAATTTGCATGACAATTATAATTTCCGCTTACGAAGTAGATCTTTGTTAATCCCACTAAGCCATCTATTTTTTTCTCCTTCCCAATCTTTAGGATTCAAAATCCTCCGTAAAATCCTCAATGCTCCTTGCTTTCTCACGAATAAAGTCATCCATAATAAGCTGAATGTACCTTTCGTTGGTGATTTGAACCAAATCAATTAACGATTGTTTCATGACAAACTTTACTCCCACTCAAATCCATTACTTTTAAACCTCACCACTTCTCCAATTCCCGATAACCCTCCGAGGCGTCTGAAAAAAAAGATGCCTTGTGACCTTTTAAGTAGAATTTATATTTTGAATACTACCGCTGTTTAGTTTCTTTATTTTATACCATACCATCCCGTTATATATGCCATTGATACTATTTACTTGAATTGTTACAATAAAGTTTTAAATTTCAATAAATTTTTTTAAAAGTTTAATAAGAAGCATGTTTGAATTTAATAATTTTTCAAAACAAGTTTGTATTTTAATAGTTTTCGCCGTTTCAGGCTACTTCAACATTTACTGGATAAACGCTCTAAGCTCCCAATCCATTACAACAGACTCATATACACGACAATCATTAGACCCATCTGGACTTACGGAATAGAGCTTTGGGGCTCCACTAAGCCATCGAATTCCTCCCGCATGCAATCTTTACAATCCAAGATCCTTCGGAAAATCCTCAACGCTCCTTACTTTGTTACGAACAAAGTAATCCACAATGACCTAAACGTCCCGTTTATTACTGATTTGGCCCGAATCCGATATCAATCTTTTCATGACAAACTTCATTTCCACCCAAACCCACTAGTTTCAAACCTCGCAACTTCTTCAATTCCTGATAATCCTCCGAGGCGTCTGAAAAGAAGATGGCCTCGTGACCTTCTAAGCTGAACTTTTTATTTGAGTACTACCACTGGATAGTTTCTCTACTTGTCTTTTCATGTCAATTTATTCAATCATAATATTTACTGGATGTATTCTTTATACAGTTGTAAATTTCAATAAGTATATATTAAAAAAAAAAAAAAAAGAAAAGTATTTTAATAGTTAAAGGAGTGAGGTAGCTCTCTGTGACAGAAAGTTGTTGTAGATCCCCCTGTGGGACCTTCAGAGCATGTTGGAGCTCACCTAGCCTCTATTAAGTGGTTACCCTTATTTCAAAAAAAGGTTAATACAGTATGATAAAAAAAAACAATGAATGAACATTAGAGGATATTAGTTAGACCTGTCTGTAAAATGGTTACTCTTGATTGAAACCTGGCTTGGCTAAATCACCTTCCTGTATAAACGTTGGAAAGAATACAATCCTTACCTAGAGTACAATACGTAATACAATACGATACCAAGTTCTTTGCTATCAATCGTTGAAAAGAATCATAAGTAAATATTTATTTTTAATACCTCTTCAGGTCTTCCGTAATGGTGGA
This sequence comes from Troilus luridus, assembly GCA_964056705.1. Classification (NCBI taxonomy): domain Eukaryota; kingdom Metazoa; phylum Arthropoda; class Insecta; order Hemiptera; family Pentatomidae; genus Troilus; species Troilus luridus. Next base: position 26,804,033 of record OZ057417.1, on the reverse strand, counting down.
ATAACAGCAGTTCTTCCACTTGTTTTTCAAGGACAAGGAAAGTAAATAGAAGAAGTTGAAGGCCTCTTACAAGTGTTTCCTTCCCCAAGTAGGAAGGGGACAAATACACCATTTGTGGTTGACTAAACAAAGTGGATTCGAATTGACTAGTCTAAACTGTTCTCACCATAGGCTTCCTGTTTGTCTCAACAGTCGTTAATTCTCAGAGGTCTCTTTGGAGGTTGATCGTTCAAGTTCTGCTTGTGCATTGGGTATTGTACTAATATGTGTAGAAACATATTTTTTCTGTCCAAATAATCAATGTTTAAATTTTCAAATAAATGCATATGTAGAGTAGTTATTTTAAAAGTGAAAAACGAGCTATTATAGTATAGCCGTACTCGTATTTACAGTAAATAATCATTTTACACTAAAATTATAAACTAATAGAATAACAAAATACACTAGTTGAAAAAAATATATAAAAAGTAACCATTAAATATTCAAAAGTCCTAAGGACAGTTGTAAATGCACACAAGAAAGGACATATTCAATAATCCAGTATAAATCCTTGGTTGTGTCGTCCTTCGAAAGGGACGGAAAATGGGGATCCTAAATCTATACGATTTTAGTTACTCGTTAAAAATAACTATCCTAATTAAACTAGGACTAACAAAAAATACTCAAGCTGATACAAGGCTATTTCACAAAATTAAATTAAGTAAATTTTCGTTAAAGGTGATCTTATCGGTTTGGGAAAATTATCCATATATGTTATCGACATCAAGCCTTCGAATTTACTTAGAATTTTATTATGATTAAAATTCCATAAGTAAGTACACATATAATTAATAAACGAAGTTGAACTTTATTTCAAAGCGATTTGTAATTTCAGGTATTTCAATAAATTTAAATTAGTAAATCTCATCCTCAACCTCTCGTAAAATTATAATATGATACTGTTCTGCGAAACGAAATAAACAATTTTACTGGATACGTGTAATAAAGTTGTAATCTTTATTAACTCAATACATTTAATTACAGGAATAGAAACATCCGTAAAGCATAAGTTGGTTATTATTTATTTATTGAAATTTACTACTGTATTATAAAAAATACAACAAGTAAATATAAGGAATGATATAAAATGGCTTGGATAAATGCAAGTAGAGAAACTACCCACTGAAATAAATAGTTCAACTTGGAAGGACACGAGGCCAGCTTCTTTTTAGACGCCTCGGAGGATTATCAGGAACTGAAGTGACTGCGAGGTTTGAAACTAGTGGGAATAATGTTTGTCATGAAAGGACTGGTATTGGATTCGGGCCAAATCAGCAACAAATGGAACATTGAGGTCATTATGGATGACTTTATACGTAATAAAGTAAGGAGCATCAAGATTTTTACGTAGAATTTTGGATTGTAAGGGATGGATAAGTGAGGATTTCGATGGGTTAGTGGAGTCCAAAAGCTCAACTCCGTAATTCCAAATAAGTCTTATAATAGTGGTGGATATGGGTCTTTTGTAATTAATTGGGAGCTTACAGCCTGAAACGGCGAGCGGTTTCATGTCATTCCAGTCTAGTATGAGGATGAAGTTAAACGTTTGTCTAAGAATCGGATTTGTTTTACCTGAGTCAGTGAGATATACAATAGGATATTGGAGGTCAGTAAATTATTGGTATCCTACGAAGCGCAAAAGTGATTAGACGATTTGTGGGAATTTATTTTTATTCTCCAGTTTTTACACTATTCATCAAGGTCTGCGATATAATTTGGTTATTATAAATAAGGAATAGTGTAATAAAAATCTAGCAGAAGGATAGTTCTGTGAACTAAGCGTTGAATTGATGTCCTGATGGTCTGGGTTCAACTCCAGCTTTGGCAGGTAAATTATTTAATATTTTAACATCAATTGATAGACACTGTGGTAAATGTAGACCCTCCTAGGGTCCAACTTCCATAAAGTGGATACAGATTATTAGCAAGATCACCTCTCTGCACAACCGTTGACTTAGATTCAGTACAGGATTTACCACGTAGAATCCAATACTCTTCTCGCGTTGTACTGGTACTTTTTTACTTGTATTTAAATTAATAAAAAATAGATGGTATCCGAAAATTTCGCATTTTAATTATCTCTTTAAGAGGAAATTTCGAATTAAGCAAATTGTACGAGTGTTTGATTGAATTGAGAAAATCTGAGCGTCATTTCCGAGACCGATCAAGAGCAGTCGTTTTTATCAGCTCACAAAGACTTTCCCTCACAGCGCTATATCGAAGCCCGTATATCAATACTTCCGGTATAATAAAATATGACAGCACAGATATTCTCTACAGATCCCATTTCTCACTCCGGCTAATCACATCTCAGATAAACAAAGCGATTTAAATATTACGAATCGTTTCAAAATCATTATTAGTCAAATATAATTAAAAACCAATAAGTCTCAGGTACAGATAATCAGAAGTATTTTATTGAGCAATGATCGGTTCACCGAGCCTTCCAGTTAAACGAATAGTGTTATTATTATTAAAATTCTATAAATACTCACTGGAATTTTTTCTTGTAAAATATCACAAAAAAATTTAAGCTATATCGCTCCTTCATAATAACAATGTCATAACTGAAAAAAAAATCTAATTTGAAGTTCTATTTGAAGTTCTAGAACAAAAAAATAAGAAAAAAAATGGGTATTTGTAAAGCGAACTATTCCTATTGTAATGACGGTATTGGAATTGTTTTATTAACTATTAGACTTTTTTGAAAGCTTGAAACTTGTTTTAATTTTAAACTATGTCCCTTTGTTCACTTAAAAATTCAGGTTCAAACACGATATAACTCAATATACGAATAACTTGAAAAACAAGTTGGCAATATAATATCAGATATGTTGATGATGGAATGGTCAACTAAATTATTTATAAATATTTTTATTTTGAAGATAAAAGATTTGTACTGGCTGGGAAAAAAATCACCATCAAAAGAACAATAAATAAAAATAAATTATAAATAATTTATATTTACATTGAGCTTGTGCGGCACTTTATATTTGTATTAATCTTATGTTTGGATTCATAAATAAACTATTTGAAAATATACATACTGTACATATTCGGATGGTCAATATATGTGAAAACCAGATTAATGTTAAGGATTTAAATTTACAAATTTGAAATTTAAACAATTCTGACTATAATAGATTTGGAAATTTAAAAAATAACAAAGTTGTCCCAAAGTTTTGAGTTTTCACTTCTGTAGCCAGTCCTCATAACTGCCTATTTAAGCTTTTAATCTGTTTCCAAAATACAAAAAAGTAACGTATATATAAGTATGCACAGATTATAACACTATAAACATATACAAATCATAGTTTGTGCTAAAAACGTGGTTAGCAATTTCTAATTTAATGTTTTAAAATATTAAGCTTAAAAAAAAAATAAAATAGATCATAAACGACTGGAGCAGAGGCCTCCCCAGTTCCACGACTGACTTTGGGAATTGCCAAAAAGTTGACCCACACCCTGTCCTGCCACTGAAGTGGGTAGGCGGCCCACTGCTACTTGTACTGTTATGCCTTCGATTAGTTAGGAATTAATATAGCTATTTTATGTATTTTGAGCTGCAAGGTATTACATCGTATATTTTTTCAAACTTTGACAGAAGGTAGCGAGGCCTAAAACCCTTTCTATAAATTAAATAAAACTATTGGGGTTTGTTTTTTAGAGGATATAAGCGAATGAGGGGTTGAAAAATGATATTTAACTAGTAATTATCTTTATCGCAGAATGACAACTTACATGATATTGTTACTTAAAACGGATAGATTTAAATCGAATACTGAAATTGTCACTAAAGCGGAAAGCAAGAGGTGAAAGAAAAAGAAAAAGACTTCCTAATACAATGGAAAACTAAAAGAAGAGGAAAGCGTGGCCGGACATGGATTGGAGGAGACACGATTGACAGAGAAAGAAATGAAGAAAAAAGAAAGGGATTTAGGAAGAATTCGGTTACGGGGAACTTTAGACCCGTACAAGTCCTTAATAAAAACTTGCGCAATAGAAGATGCTACTGATAACAAAATATATATATATATATGGATGTATTTTTCTAGACTGTTATATATAATATATTATAATCCTGTTTTGTTTTTTAAATATTAGGGCATAAATATGAGAACAGTATATACTAGAAATATCACCAAAAAGTTTTATTTGTTGATTGATTGAACTTAGAGAACTTGAAAAAACTCATATATTCCGACAATTATTACACTTTATTGAAATATTATTACAATCTGCCACTTTCAGGCAATAAGTAATAGCGCTAAGTAGCTATACAATAACAATAAAAACAACAACAAAAAAAATAAAATGATAAATAAAATAAAATAATCTAGCTCAAATGCAATATTTTATAAAGCAAATCTAACGTCAGACAAAAAAAAAAAAAAAAATGAGAACAATGAAGATGAAATAGGAGTTAGATAGCCTTAAGAATTTTGAATATTTCATATTGTTTCTATTACATTTTTCGCCCGTTTTAACAAAATTGTTTGTACTAGTTTAGTTTTTTTTTTTTTTAAATCGAATACCCGATACCCGATTGTTTGCTCATTAATAGACAATTAATTGTTTAATGCTTGAAAATATTTTTAATCTTTGCCAGAACATTGACCGCTAATGAATTAAAAGTACTATAATCGAATTAAATTATTTATAAAAAAAATAAATATATAAATAAAACAACAGTTTTGACAGTAAATAATAACAATATTTATTTACTTAAAAACTGTATTACTAGTACCATAAAGGTTCTTGGATTCATTATATAGTTCATTGGGTTGATTCTGTTTACTGTTAACAGGACACCGGTAGTGGAGAGAGGTATTTTATCAAAGATCACGCTCATCCGCCAAGTTTTTGTTCCCAAGTAAGCTAATTTTAAGAGACTGAGTGAGCCCCAGGAAGTTTATAAAAATTAAATCATATTTTATTGTATACTAACATTTTTAAAAATATTATTCCTGGTTTATATCAATTGATGCTAAAGGATTTAAACGGTGTTGCCTATGTTTATATGTTCATATAGCAAATTAAGTGGTAAATTTTAATAAAGATCAAGAACCCCTGAAATCGTTTTTCTTAAATGTCTTTTTTCTAAAAAAAGATTCGAGATAGACTCCTTTGATTTCTAACGTGGGGTCCATTACACGGTTATTACATGGCGGTTTCTGCGGCGGTGTTGGGGGGCGAGGTGTGTTCTCTTGAAAGAGCGCAGGGGGTAGGTTATTAATATTTCAAAGGGAAGGGGCGACAAGAGAGAGAGGAAGAGAGAGAGAGAGTGATAGAGAGGGAGTGATAGGGTGCCCCCCACTATAAAAATAAATAAACTCGAAGACCGCCGGCAGTTTTTTATGTATAGCCTCGACGAGACGATTCATCCAATCTCTCCTCAGCTAACTGAGGCAAGGGAGGCGAGTTATGAAGCTTCTGCATAACAAAGGCCTCTTCGCTTATCAGCTCCTCTCAAACGCGAAGTGTAACCTTCTCCTCGATAATAATGTATAACCTTCCTCTCTATGATAATGTATAACAGTTCATGTTATAGCTCGAGGCGAAAAAAAATGTTATAATAATAAAAAGTCGGTAAAATTAATAATATTTTCATCTATTATTATATAGAACTTTTAACAACCAAAACTCTAACACTACACTATGCATGGGTTCAGAACATGGTAGTGACTGTATTGTTTCTAGGGTAAATGTGGTGTTGGGGGGAGTATGTCCGAAATCACGCTCAATCGCCAAGTTTTTCCGTCACTTTATACTGGCTGGAAGAGCTCCAGGATCGTCCTCAGATACCAAAATGTTAAACTATGTTGTTATGTACGCTAAAGGTTTAAAGTGCTACGGACGCATATATGTATCTGACGAAAGCAACCTAAGGGGATTTTAAGCGCATATCTGCGCTTATTCAACTCGGTTTTTTCATGAATTTATTAAGTGACATAATGATTAAAATATTAGGCATAACATTAAGTGATGCCAATATTTACGTATAACTTTAGCTTTAATGAAATACAGATTATCCCACAATCAGCAACATTAGAAAAAAATAAAAGTAAATCCAAATATTAAAGTGTTAAAATTAGCTAAAATATCCTGATATTTTTGTTAAATTTTATGGAAAGTATTAACCTCCCAACTGTAATAAGGTATTTTATATTCATGGAAGCATTGCGTTAAGAATGAACTTATGGCTTTGGGTAGTCTGAGGACCAAATCTAGAAAATAGCGTTTGAACCTCAGTTATCGGCATCGAATCTTCGGGTTTTCTTAACCGTTTATTACATTTCTATAAATATATTTTTTTAAGTATCTACAAAAAAATACTCCATTGGTGTGTTTTTGATTGAATCCCCTTAATATAAATAGAGCCGGAATAAAATTTACGTCCGGATAATATTTTATAAAAAATGAATTAACTAATTTGTAATTACGTATATTGTATATACCATACATAAAAATATATATTAATGAGACTCATTAACTTTCTCTTCTAAATGGAACGCTCTCCTTTGCTTTAACTGGTCGGCTTTTATAACAGACTTTTTCATCAAAGCTATAATTAAGGTTAGTTAACGTTTTCAGAAGCACTTGGAAGCTAAACAAAAAGTCGTAAACATTCGCCACGATTACACGCTCGCCGTCCACTAGCTGGCCATAACTTCTACTTAATGTCCTAAAGGTGTTATGGTAAAGGTAAATGGTAAAGGTGTTATAAACGGATTTGGCAAACAGTTCTGTGGGGGGGGGGGGGGGAGGATGAGTTGAAAACAATGACCATACGACTGCTCCGGGAGTTTGTCGACCGCGTTTGGGCGCCAAAACTTTGTAATGATGTTCCCTTCAAATAAGAAATAATAATGGCCGGATATAATAAAATATGATTTACAATCACTTTTATAATATTTAAAAATTTGTATTGAAGTTGTGATGCTGTAGTTACCATAGCAGCCTACCAAACCCAAGATCGCGGGTTCGCATCTGTAAAAGAGAACGAAAAATTCTTCTTTAAGCCATCCTACGCTAGGGACATAAAATGGGAATCCAGAGTCTGTACGATATCAGGAACACGTTAAGGATCGTTATCCTAATTATACCTGGATACGATATATTTAGGACTTCCATTGTACCATCGTCCGATTAGCCTTAGTATCATAAAGTCATAAAGTGACATTAAATAAATAATTACATTATCATGATGTGGAATGTATTTGAGCAAGGATAAAATAGAATACAATAATGTACAAATACAATTTTATTTTAGGTAACCCCCTTACTAGAACAGGATGTAAATCTGGCCAAGAGCCTAAATAATAAAAATATTGCATTTATAGCAGCACGATAATAAAAATAATAACGTTTAAAAACGGGAAAAAAACAAAAATTATTAAATACAGATGGTTGGACTTGTTCCTCGGTTATGTTTGAAACCAATGAGTGAAAAAATAGATGATTATAAAATAATTACAATAAGCCTTAGCGAACTCGAAGGCTCGATGTTTATACCACTAATCTCTGGTTATTCCACTACCCAAATCCGCCAGAAACTCTTAACGCAATCCTCCCACCTACGCCTCGGTCTACCCCTCAGACCTTTATCAGTCGGCACAGCGCTTATTAAATGTTTGGAATTCGTTTGGAATTAAGAACTCTTTCGAGCTCGGATTGTTAAATTCAAGGAGTTCAAAGAAAAAGAATGTGGAAAAGCCAAGAGAATCTGATCTGAGAATGGGAATAGAACCCGCTGCAAAATAATAAAGAAGTTCTAGGAGAATAAAAAGTTGTTTCCAGTCCATAAAAAGTCGAAAAAAGAAGAAGAGAGAAGAAGAAATATATAAAGCAACAGATTTAAATGAAAAGAGACCAAACTATAAACGCTATCATTTAGTTTTGATTGATGTAAGTCTATATTTCTTTTTGGGAATTGACAGAATGTTGGAAGAGCATAGATTTGATGAGAACAAAAAAGAAGCATGACGGATACTAGAGGGAGGGGTGAGTTCCAGACGGCGGTGGAGAGGGCGAGAAAGTAATAATGGAATGTTTATGACAATGATTGCAAAGGCCGTAAAATAGCGTTCTCCAGCCTGTATCTCTGCCCTATTATGGGCGGGTAGCCGTTATATAGGAGTTCCATTGTACCATCGCCCGATTAGCCATAACTAGAGGTGGGCAAAGTAGTTCCTTTTAGTGAATCGTTCCTTTTGAAATAGTTCATTCTAATGAACTATTTCAAATGAACTACATTGTTAATTTTTCAAAAGAACTGGAAATGTACTGAACTAAGAGAGGAATTTAACTATGGAAAAAGGGGGAGAAACTGAGAGCTCAAATGAACTAAAAATGTTCTAGAAAAAATAAAAAACACTTCTATCTTATGTCTACATTTATTTTATATTATTTACACTCAAGTTCGCTGTCTTTTTCCTAAATAATAACCTTGTTCTTCCATATTATATTTTATATTTAATTCACTCATTTTAAAAACTTTAATGTTTACTTTCTTATTAATTTTCATACCCTGATAATTGGTTTTCCCTTTTTCTTATTAACGATAAGAAACTCGTTGCAGATAATATCTTGGTTTAAAACACCAAGTGGGGCCGATCTGACACACTTTTTCCTTCAATTACAAATATTTAAGAAAACTTATAAAATCTCTACTGGTGAGTGGTGTGAACTAAAAAAAACTATAGTTCACCAAAACAGAGAGCGCTCTTTATAGTTCATTTTCCCGATCCAGTTCAATGAACTAGTTCGTTCATGTACTTCTTATATCTAGCTATAACAGCATGATGTGACGTTAAAGGAGTAAAAAAAAACTATGAAAATATCAACAAATAAGTCATACAAAACAACAGTAATTTTGTATAAAGATTATCAAAATCATCATCATCATATTCTATTAGAATGCAAATGGAAAAAAAAACACAAACAGAGCCTTATGTTTCAAATCTGGTGTAAAATACAAACAATTATCAGTCGACGTTTCGCCTATTCAGGCATTATCAATACACAAAAAAGAGTAAGTTCAATCACATCCCAACGAATAATCGCTCAAAAAGGCTCATAATCTGAGACCGCACCTCCACCCCAAGACGTTCAACCCAAAACTGAGTATCATCATATTCTATCCTCATTGGTTAATGAGGTTGCCTATCCAGTATGAAGAGGAATTCTTCACAGCCTTCTCCAGCTCTGCCGTAAAAGCTGTTTGGCTACTTGTGATGTTTGAAGATTGAGATGGAGAGAGTATCGGCCTGTTGGGAGGGGGAGGTTTGCCCCTAAGGGTAACAGAACATACCCCCTTCTGTAAGGAGGGAACTCCTAGGGAAGGTTCCCCTAAGGTGCGTACTGTAAATGTCCTTGTGATAAGAATGTGTGTTTAGTTTAGTGTTATGGTGTATATGCATAGTGTACTGAACTGTGGTAACCCGTGGGGGTGTTAATCCCCAAGTAACTACATGCAACAGTTACTCCTTCCGGGAATTTATCTTCTTCTCCTTCTTCAGATATCTCTCCTACCTTCTAGGATTTTGTATAATGAGAAATTTTGTATAAGGAGCGCCAGATATCTAACTCAAGGGCTGGTCTCAATTATATCGAGCGATAAACAGCGAATTTAGTTTATTTTGTGACTTTTTTTTTGCTCAAAAACGTCTTATAGATGACAGAAAACATTCTTCCCGCAGTGGCAGTTCTCCCTCTGATTTCATCATTTAAATCAAATCAAATACTTAAAGGTGCGAGTCAAGACATATAAATTTTCCTGTAGCTTTTCTTCACAGTCAGCCATAAGTACAATGTCGTCAGGAATGTACAATGCGGGAATTTGTGTAAAGATAAATAATGAAATACATTTTTTAAATTTAATTTTAGTTCAAAAATAGTCCAAGAGTTGATAGTAGTATACTATAATAAAAATACATCAATATTGTAAATTATAACAAAAAATAGTGTTATTATTCATTATCCTTATCTATTCATGACTTTTTTATTCCCCTTTATCAGTTGATGTATGTTGATTTTGATCTTTCAAGTATTTATTATTCATGTTAATACTTAACCTCTTACAAGTTATGAGTAATAGGCTTTTGTAGTGAAAACTTCTCGACACTGAAAATTTTCAAAGAGAATATCTTAGGCGTTTAAAGAGAAAACTTCTCGTTCATTCCTTCCTCCCTAACGAGTTATTCAACTTCATCTAAAGAAAGTTAGCGAAATTTCGGGAAACAAGGCAGTAACAAACAATGTAAGGGGGAAAAGAGGCAACGAAATGTGTTGGAATATTTATGTTTTTTATAATGAGAAAAAAAGTGTATGAATGAGGGTCTCCGATAACTAGAAAAAACCTATATGCAATAGGAAATAAAGGCATGGTCAAGTAAAAATGAATATTTATTTATTCATTTCTATGGAAACGTACAAAGAATGGACTCAAGAAGTATGACAAAAAGGATTGAAGTACTCGAGGTCTCTCCGGAAAGTATTGAAGGACGTTCTTCACTTTGGAAGGAAAATCAGAAAATTTTCAAGAAATACCAAAGAGAAAAACGGACGCAATTTGGATACAGGATAGAAAGCGAAAACAGGGGGAGAGAATGAAAGAGATATGAAACGAAATAAAAGAACAGATATAACAGCTTAGTCCATAGTGGCTGGATCGTTAGAAAAAAAAAACGAAAAAATATATTTGAGAAAAATTATACAAATGCCATTTGCCACATATTTCTACTTTTAAAAACCTCCCCAAAGGGATTCATGTGGAAGCGTAAATGAAGACATCTCCTATTGAAGGCATTCCTAGCTTGTTTTATTTATTTGTAATTTGTTTGGTTATTAATATAACACCACTTGCTGCTATGACTAATCGGACGATGCTACAGTCGGAGCTCTAAATTTTGCCTATCCAGGTTTAATTACGATAGAGATCTTTAACGAGTACCTGATATCGTACAGGCTCGGGACCCCCTTTTTACATCCCTTCCAAAGGACGGCATAATTAAGGATTATTACTCCCTCTAAGAAATCCTAAGGCCACATGCCGGGCTGCGAACCCGCGATCTTGGGCATGGTAGGTTATGTTATGCTAACCACTAGACTACAAATGGCCCCTTATATTAGTGGTTTAGAACATTAAGTTCCAAAAAATACTAATCATAAACGACTGAAGCAGAGGCACCTCCAGTTCCACGGCTGACCTGGTGAACTGCCAAAAGTTGATCCACACCCTGTCCTGGCACTAAAATGGATAGGCGATCCACTGCTTAGTGTACCGATGTGTCTTCCGTTGATTAGGCATTAATATAACTGTTATCATATCTTAATCTTTTAAAACTTTGACACGAGATACTATTAATCACTAAACCCTATCTAAAAATAAAATTAAAATAATAGGTTCGTTTTTTAAGTGATAGAAGTGAATAGCAGGTTGACCTAGTTGTTTTTTTTTTCAAGTCAAAAAATAAGAATTGGCGAGGCTATAAGGCTATAAAAGGTTTTTTGATGTTTTTTCTTCGAATCCAAAATAAGATAAGTATATTATATGAAATTCCCAGAGCGTCATAAAGAATTATCCCTTACGTATCCTGAAAGGACCAAGGATGAAGGATTGTGGAAGAGGTAGGTAATGGCTAACCTGCCCTTCTAGATGGATCGAGGATCCCTTTATCTTGTTGACAACCTTTTACGTTTAAGCCCTAATTCCTTTCCCTGTCGTCTTAGCTGGTAGCGCTGCTCTCCTCTGCGCCTCTTATATCTCCGCCTCTCCTACACAGCCGTTGGGTACACAAGGGGCGCTTAGCAGGTCGAATTATACTCGACCTATTTTCAGAGGAAAACGTTTTATGAAAATAAAAATTAAAAAAACCTAAAAATAAAACTTTAAAAAAAAGTTGCATATTTTACTTATACTGATACTTAATTAAATATAAATTTTAAAAGTAGTCAGTACTGGATTATTGATAGCTAAATCTAATTACGAGATCGCCTGTGGAGGTAAATTATTTAATTAGTTAACAGACAATAGATAGATAGAGTGATTCACCATGAAGGTTTAGGTATATAAATTTTCGAGGTTTTGTGTATACGGGTTGGAATATAACGATAATTGTCGGAAATGTTGGAAAACTACTGCCTCCTGGAAGGTTTCATCGAAGGCGCTGCTTAATGCCTAATGGCACGGATAGAATAAGTAGAATCATTTTCCTCGGCAAGCGTTTTGTTAAAAACAGTCTTAGAACCCAAACCCCGTCATGGGTTTTAGTGCTAATATGAAATAAAATAACCTATTCTGCCCTTTTTAGATACTAAAAATAAATTTATAAGTTTAAATTTAGGAATAAACGTGAGAAGAAAAATCACTTGTTAAAGGAGCTACAAAATAATTTTTAGAATGTAGTTGGAAAAATTAAAAAAGTGATTTTGGCCAAATTCATTTTGTGAATATGCGTAAACAGAACAGGGATGAATTATATACTGAACCAAGTAACCTAAATGGATTGTAGCGGTACAGTTAATAAAACGATAAGATTAAATAATTTAGCTGATATAAACAATATAGTAATAAAAATTAATATATAATTGCCGTCAAAGAATATATGCTTAATGGATCATTTTTTTAGGCATAAAAATCAATGAAAACTATTAAATATTTGATAATTAAAAAAATTAAATTGCGAAATGCGGGATGAAAATAAAATAAATCGGGCCACTAGTGGTGTAGTATTTAGCATAACAACCCCTTACCATGCCCAAGATCATGGCGTAGTAAAATGACTCAGAGAATAAATATTGTAAAAATTGTAAACGTCAAAAAAAAGTCAGATGTGAAATTACGAATTTTAATATTTTCATTAGATACGTAACTAAAAAAACCCTGTGCCATTACAAACGATAACGGTTTTTTGGATCTAGTGTGCAGTGAAATATCCGATATCATGCCAGGTTTTCGAGCCCCAGTTTAAGGGTACCCTCTTTACAAAAGCTCGGTGAGCCACAGGAAGCCTGTAGACCCCATAGAGTCCATTCCCATAGAGTGGCTATTAAGATATTAAATACAGAAACGTCTTCAGCCGGATTCGCACCCAGAACCTTCAGCAAAGCAATTAAGAACATGAACCTTTTGTAAATGTCGTTAAATAAATTAATCAATAAATATAACCTACAAAACAGTTATGTTAACATAAACAAATTTTTAATTATACAAATTAGAAAACACGGTTGCTAGAATCTTGTTTCATGTTCTTTACGAGTATGCTAGAGAGAAGTGAGCCGTAAGCCAGCCTTTATACGACTTTATGAGGCGTTGTAGTCTTGTAAGCTTGCTCTAAATTTATACATACACTCACACACACACACACACACACACACACAGATATTGTATATATATATATATATATATATATATATATATATATATATATATATTTGTATTATGGGAAGGAATGGTTGCTTCACTATATATTTCTATAGAAGATCCTAAGAGGTTGGCTTTAGTTCTTTATACTCATTATATCACTTTTATAGGAGCGTAAACAGAGGTTCTCTCTTCAGTATTGCCTCTAAAGAACATTTCTTACCTTTTGAGGGAGAAAAGGGCTAATTTATAGAAGCCCTTGAATAAGGCGGTTGGAGCTTTATATTATTCTTTATTCTGGGAAAATAAATATTTTAAAATTTATTTTCCGTTATTTTTTACTTATTTATTTTGTTATTTGGAAAAACAATTTTCGATAATATTGTTAATTTGGGTAAATGATAATTTTTTTTTTGTCATTTATTTTATGTTCTCTATAGCAAGGATCTATGCACATTATAAAACAAAGTCCTCGGCCACGTTTGTTCGTGGTATACTCAATAACTTATGCACGGATTTTTATGCCGTTTTCACCAATAGATAGAATGATTCACCATGAAGGTTTAGGTATACAGTTTGTGGAGGTTTTGTGTAAATGGGTTGGAATATCGATGGTTTTCACCGAAGACGCTGCCTAATCCCTTGCAATTATCTAACGTGCAAGATAATAAATTCGTATATAAAGAAGTTTGGTTTTGTTTTTATTTTTATAATTTCTATATAATAAAGTATATTAGCTAAGATGGGAAGAAAGAAAATCAAGAATTCCAGAGAAGCCTAACCAGTGATATTTGCGTGGTCCTTTGTGACCGGTACGTGATAAAAAAAATACATTACACAGACAAATTATGTAGGCATAATATGCCTTATTACCCGAGCAAAGCTGGGGTGGGTCACTAGTACATATTATAAAACAAATTCCTCAGCCGCGTTTATTCGAGGCACTGATTTTCATGCGGTTTTCACCAGTAGATTTAGTAGTAGGGTGATTCACCAGGCAGGTTTAGGTATATAATTTGTCGAGGTTTTGTGTAAACGGGTTGGAATATAACGATAATTGTCGGAAATGTTGGAAAAGTATAGCCTCCTGGGAGGTTTCATTGAAGTCGCTGCCTAATGCCTTTGTCATGCAAGGAAACAATGCATAGCGGAATATTCCTCTTTTATTGACCAACAAAAAAGTCAGTGATAGCATATATCTATATTTTAAGGAAAGCTTACTAGGCCCATTTTATCTTCTAAAAAAATTGATCACGTAAAATACGGTATTTGGAAAGCTATTTAGATGAGTACAGTATTAATCCTTATCAACTTATATACTTTAGTTACCTTAAGCATTTTATGCGCATTATTAGAATGTTTTATACCATATAATTTATGGAAATAAAACTTATATAATTCAAAAGTATAATAATATAATTTATAATTTATTATTTTTATTACCAGTTAATTAATAATTATTTCAAGTTAAATTGGATCTTGATAGAGAGCGCAGGTAATCGATAGATAACATACAAACATGAACCATCGAACCCTGTAATTTGTTAAATTAACTAAATACAGTAAGTAATACAGCTAGTATTTACCCAATCATTTACTGCTGCAGTATATATTTATTAAGGGGCCAGAGGTCATCCCTGAGGTTGGTATTCATCTAGCGATTTGCAATGGTAATGAGCAACCCTAACGAATTTATCAAGATAAATTATTACGTACAATACAATGTAATAATTATATACATAATTTAATTATAATCATAATGGTAATAACGTAATAAAATATGTACGTTTTTCATGTTCTTGAGATTCAGAATATTAATTTATATCTGAGTCACTAGATTTTAGTAGAGCTTCGAGACTTTATTGTTTTCATATTTATTCTCCAACAGAAAAAACGACTTATTGTGAACTACATTCAATCACACACTAATCTGAACAAAATTAACATTTTTACATCTGAAAGTCTACTTACAAATTTAGGAAAGAACCTATGTCATAATAAATTTTGTATTGCATAAATAAAATATTTATAGTATAACTTACATTGTATTTAAAAATTAATAATAACAATGGTAATTACAACATAAATACACTACAATAATGTATATAAAACTACATGGGCAATAATATTGAAAATATCTCTTTCAAATTAGGGACAGGTCTCTATTAGGACAATGGGTAGATACCACAAGGTAAAGAAAGGCAAAATTTCATTCAGCACTAGTATACATATACACATATATATATATGTGTGTGTGTGTGTATAAATAAATAGTACATACGCAATTTGTAAATAAAGAAGGGCCAGAAAAAAAGTTCCTAATTAATTTTAAAAGTCTCATATACATGTCTATCATAAGAACTATTTTGACGGAGTAGAGCTTTGGGCCTCCACTTACACGTAAGATCTTTAATGCTCCTTACTTTGTTACAAAGACTCACCCCTAATGACCTCAATGTCCATGGGCCGAACCCAATATCAATCCTGTCATGACATTTACTCCAACTCAGACCCACTAGTTTCAAACCTAGCTACCTCTTCGATTCCCTATAATCCTCCGAAGCGTCTGAAAAGATGACCTTCTAAGTTAAAGAATGAACTTCAACTTTTAAGAATGATATAGATTTATTCTGATTTTGAATGATATAATATAGGTATACAAGAGATTTTCTTATATGAACTAATTTAGTAGACCTAATAACTGTGGAGTAATATTATAACTTTGGCGGTTGAGCGTGATCTCCATAATAAAATAATTATTAAGTTATAAATATTTTATTATTAAAAACTAATATGCTCTGAGCCGATAGACAAACGCCCGAAGGGTGTACTCAGGCGTATTTGGGATGATTCTGTTAACGGAGATGTTAAGTGGAAGAAGGTTTATTAACAGCAATTGATGGTATCGGCAACGAGTCTTTGTATTTTTAGTAATACTGGTTTTAAGCACTGACGTTCTATTTAACCTTTTCAGAAAACGTTTTTTTCCCTATGTAAATGGTGATAAATCTAGCCCGTAACCGCCGGATCGAGTTATATTGTCAACATGGAAATAGTGTTGGCCGTAATTTAGCAATCAAGAAGTAAAAAGTTTCCCAACGTGACGTGTGGGCGGAGATGGAAACTCGATTTACCGCGGATTTTTCTCATGTCGATGGAGCACTCAAAAAATAAATTGGGAACTCTTTCAGAGGACGGCAATGGTTGAGAGGATGCCGTAGCAATCCAAGCGAAGCCATCCCGTTCCACTTAAAACCCATTTCCGAATCTATAACGTCACAACCGCTACGTTACAACATAACAATGTTAATTTTTATGAAAAATCAGGATATTTTAAAAAAATATACGAATTTTATATTATATATTGTATAAGCACAGTAAATTAAGTGCTGAAAGTTCCAGGTTCAAATCCGGCCTACAGCAGATACATTTTTTATTCCGTTGCTGTGGATAAGCCCCATGGTATCTATAGGTCCCATTGGGGCTCACCTAGCTCTAATAATGTGGGTGCCCACAACTTGGTGAAAACCATGGAGGTTGAGCGTAATGTCGGACAAACCACTGCACAATCGTTGTCCTTGAAACAGTACGGTCTCTGCAATGAACTGAACCAAGAATCAGAACTTTTTCGACATCATTTCTACTAATTTCTAGTTAGTTATTCTATCATTTAACATCATGAACTCAATAATTTTCAAAATTTATAAAAATTAAAATTTGTTTACGAAGATAATATTAAAAACTCCCCAAGTCATACAAATTTTGGCATTAAAGTAAAAATACCCTTCTTAATTAAGTCATACGACAAAAAAAAACATTTATTTTAAATACGTTTATTTCAATTAAAGACTTTAAACAAATATATATTTATTGAAATTTGAAACTGTATTAAAATACGTAGTAAGGTCCATAAGTTTCCGGGTTGTTCTGCTTCCCCTCCTTCAAACGTGCCGGGACCTGCACGCCTATGCAGGTCCGTGCCTGCTCACTCCATACCATCGCCCTCACTTCCTCAGTCCTGTCAGTCAGTGTCCAGCCTTGAAGGAAACTCAAATACATGGTTGTGTATACGGGAAGTCCTCCCCCTCGTATTCCGCAGTGAAAGAATGGACAAAATTACTTAAGTTAGGGAGGGGACGTCTAGAAGATGACCCTCTTCCCGGTCGCCCATTGGAAGCTGTCACATCTGAAACAATCCAACTTGTGGAATCTGCAATTGCTGTCTGACCGGTGACTGAAAACCAAGGAAATATCAGCGAAGTTGGGGCTTTCAAAAACAAGTGTTTTGAGGATCATCAAAGCACATTTCCATATGAACAAGGTTAGGGCAAGATGGGTTCCAAAAATTCTTTCAGCTGCTCAAAAACCGGAACGAGTTCACTACTGCAATGAATTTTGGCGATTTAACACCGACGAAGAGCTCCTAGGAGCAGTGGAAGAACATTTTTTTAACAAAGAAGAAAACTATTTTTGTCATGGTATAGAAATGTTGCTAAAGCGTTGTATTAAGTGTGTTAAACTTAGAGGAGAATATTTTGAAAAATTGTAAGACCACTTTTTTTCTTTCACCTTTCCTTCTATCCCAGACCTTACTACGTAATTCAACAAGCGAATATTATAAATGAAATATAACCACTCACTGGTAATATTCTAATAATGTTAGAAGGTACTAAAAGACTTTAGTTAGAAGTCATATGGCCAACTAAAAGACTTTAGTTAGAAGTCATATGGCCAACTAAAAGACTTTAGTTAGAAGTCATATGGCCAACTAAAAGACTTTAGTTAGAAGTCATATGGCCTACTAAAAGACTTTAGTTAGAAGTCATATGGCCAACTAAAAGACTTTAGTTAGAAGTCATATGGCCAACTAAAAGACTTTAGTTAGAAGTCATATGGCCAACTAAAAGACTTTAGTTAGAAGTCATATGGCCAACTAAAAGACTTTAGTTTGAAGTTTGTAAATAGCGATTGATTACTGTTAACGGCTCTTGAAATAACCTATGGGATCTGAAGGCACTCCTGGGACTCACAAATCCTCTACAAATACTTTAAGTTAGTGGGAAAACTTGGTGGTGGAGCGGGATCTACATCATTTCATCTCATTGCAAAACAATCGACGTATAAAAAGTATATTCAAGAAATACATTAATAGCTTTTAGAGATACAGTATTTTTTTTATTATGTCGTAAAGATACAACAAACAAAATATAACATAATGTTAACGTTTGATCCTTTTCTGTTATGAAGGGCAAATCAGAAATATACCACTGAGGCACTTCCCTCAATGGTACAGCGTTGAGGTGCCGCGCCGTACAATCCGGGTTCACAACCGGCTTTGGAAGATTTTATGAAACATTTAATAGCAGGGGGTGGATCCTCTGGGATCTGAAATCCTCCTGGGCTCAACCAGTCTCTATAAAGTGAGTACCTAAAATAGGGGGGAAACCTGGCGTTTGAGCGTAATCTATAGCAAATCACCTACCCGCACAACGGTTGCTAACAGAACTTTCCAAGTAAACCACAATAATGTCTATTCATCCCTCTTTTCCCAATCTGCTGGTGTTCCTCAAGGTAGTATCCTTGGCCCAATCCTTTATACAGTTTATACAGCTGACATCCCAACTCATCCTAATACTATCCTTACCACATATGCTGATGATACATGTGTATTATCAGTCAATACCAATCCAGTTATTGTATCCCAAAGCCTCCAATCCCATATCACTGATCTTGAAGAATGGTGCCAGAACTGGAGAATTAAAATAAATTCTCAAAAATCCCATCAAATCACTTTTACCTTACGTCGTAAACCAATGACTTCCTGCCCTTCAGTATCCTTTAATAATATCCCACTTGTGCCTGTAGAACAGATCCGATACTTAGGCTTGCATCTCGACAAACGATTAACCTGGAATCCTCATACAAGACTGAAAAGACAAGAAACCGCTCGACGTTTCAGGCTTCTTCAACACTTACTAGACAAACGCTCTAAGCTCCCAATCAATTACAAAAGACTCATCTATATGACCATCATACGACCTATTTGGACTTACGGAGTAGAGCTTTGGGGCTCCACTAAGCCATCGAATTCTTCTCGTATCCAATCCCTACAATCCAAAATCCTTCGTAAAATCCTCAACGCTCCTTATTTTGTTAAGAATATAGTCATCCATAACGACCTTAATGTCCCATTTGTTGCTGATCTGGCCCGATCCCGGTATCTATCCTTTCATAACAAACTTCATTTCCACTCAAACCCTCTAGTTTCAAACCTAGCTTCCTCTTCAATTCCCGATAATCCTTCGAGGCGTCTGAAAAGAAGATGGCCACGTGACCTTCTTAGTTGAACATTCGATTTGAGTACTACCAGTGGGTAGTTTCTCTACTTGTCATTATATCATGTCATTATGTATCACTCAGCCAATTTACTTGTTATATTACTGTAATATAGTTGTAAATAGCAATAAATAAATAATAATAATAATAAATATTTTTCCTGTTCGAAATTTCATGTTAGCTCAAATAAATGTTTTTAATAATTTATTTTTATTAATTATTATTTTGATAGTGATTATTTTTAAATATTTTTGTTTTGAAGAGAAAAGATTTGCCCTGGCCGGGATTCAAACCTTCGGATTCAAATCTTCAAAACAAAAATATTTAAAAATAATAATTATCAAAATAATAATTAATAAAAATAAATGGTAAATAATATATCGACGTTTGTCAAAAAGATCCTAATTAAAAGTATTGTTCAATGAACATTCATTCCCGTGTTTACATCGCAAAAATTGCAAGAACACGGGGATATAGGATCGGTGAAGAGAACGGATTTGTCTGATATGACCCTGGTAGCTCAGTGGCTTAAAATGCAATGGAGACGCAGACGACCCGGGTTCGTATCCCGGCCAGGGCAAATCTTTTCTCTTCAAAACAAAAATATTTAAAAATCTTTTTAATGTAAGTGTGGAGTTACATCCTAGACTAAAGTACGTCAGTATTGACGCATTGTTGATTGGTAGTAGTGTTGTTGCAGTACAGATATTTTAGAGTTAAATTTTATTTCAAATATTGCCCAATTAATGTTATATTAAAAGCAATTATACAATAAATGTGCATATATTAGTCATTTGACGTGTTATTTGTTACTGTACTATTATTTAGCCCTTTCAAGGCAGTATTGATCCTAATAACCTTCGTGCAAGGGAACGAGATTTCTATCAGATAAGAGAGTTTTTGCTGTTGGTGACCCGCGAAGGAGCGAAATGGGAGCAGAATGGAGGAAGAAATTGGCGGGAGAGCGAGCAGGCTGATCTCGCCGCCTATTGAAATGGAAGCAGCGATCCCAGCTGACAGCTTCAGGGGCATTTCGGCGATGAGATCAGCCAGTTCGATCTCTCGCTCTACTTCAAGATCTAGGCCTACAGGATGGAAGACTACAGGATGCAGGACTACAGGATGGAGGCTATGCAAGAGGACGACTGGGTATGTGAGTACTTTAGGCAAAGATAGCAGAGCAATATGTAATGATTATAGAAGAGTGACTAATAAAGGTCAATGATACAGCATGATCTAGCATGTATCAATTAATGGAATAAAATGGTCCATGGAGTTCGAAGAAATAATTACTTAAACAGAGATGAACTATTTATTTTCTGGTTTCAAATATATAGCTCGTCGCTGTTTAAGAACTTCTTTCTTCGACCTCCATCCGAACCATATTCTTTCCCATAAGTTTAAGATCAACTAATATTACTTAAAATCTTGTGTCTATTAATTTATAAACTTCATTGCAATAGCCCATGAAGGTTCCAGTTCATGCAATAGACTATATAGTTTCTAAGCCAACAGTTGTGCAAAGAGGTGATTTGACCGAGAACATGCCTCCTTCACTTTATAGAGATTCGATAAACCCCAGTTGTCAAAACTGTGGCCGATAGGCCAACAGGACGCAATCTCTAGTATATAAAATTCATTTTTGATAAGAGATTCATATACATTCATAATTATAATATTTTAAAATCTTCAAACAAAAAAATGATTGAAGTAATCAGGTAGTAAAAAATTAATCAAAAGTAGAAATGCACAACTTAACGTTACACAACCACCAAATACAATTTTCAGATACTCTGATTTTTTAGAGACCATGATAAAACTGAACCTAAAAATCGAATAATATCGCGATTTCATTATTTCTTTTAATGCTTTACCGGTCCAAATCACATACAAAATCCAAAAAAAAGAAGTGCTGCAACAATCATTAAGGTCTATGGTTTAATATGTGGAAGAGACTGCACTGTTTCTAGTGACAACGGGTGTGATGGGAGGTGATTTGAGTGAGATAATGCACAAGCAAACTTTTTTTGCCTTTACCGGTACTTTATATTAAATTATTTACCTGTCACAACTGGCATCGAATTGGGATATAAGGCTTTGTACTCAGCGCTCTACGCTTTGACTTAACCCGCCCCCTATCTTAGAGGCATGGGTTTTAAAGTATAAACATTTTTTTTTTTTGAATGTGTAAAACCAAACAATCAACTATTCAAGTATTCGATTGAACGTCTTGGAGTGAGGTTGCAGTCCCTGACTGATGAGCCTGTTGACGTGAGATGTTGCATTTGATCTTCATTGATGTGAGCAATTCGGTGTACGAGTATGGCCTGAATTGGCGAAACCTTGATGATTTGATCCGTTAGTTATTTTTCAATATTTTAGACCCTGAAGGTCTAAGGGTTAGATTTTCCCGAGCAGTCTGCGCTATGCCCTTACTTCGTTACAATATATGTAGTTCAAATCGCATAGAAATTGATTTTATAATTTAAATAAAAGTTGACATTAAAAATACAAACAAACATTGTTTTGAACTTAGGAACGTTAGGAGTGCCTTCAAAGGGAGGTTTCTTCATCAACTTCCACGTGAATCTTAAGGTATTCAAGGATTACGAAATAAGATGCAATATCTGACAAACGGCATTTATTATTTCTTAAATATATATCTTTATTATTATTGTTTTGAACTTCATAAAAAGGCAAATATTTTCTATGAAACATTCCGAATGATATATTACAAGGAAGAAAAAAAACTTTAGTAAACTTTTTAGAACTATGAATTTTGAACAGAAACAATTAGCATTCAAATGGCAAGTTATTGCAATTTTAATGCCGGCCAAAAAGAAAGAGAATGGCCGCGGAGTCAGGGCGAAAACAAACGAAGTAAGAAGTCCTTTTAATTCTTTTAGAAAGTTGTTGGAAAACAAAGGAAATCCCTTTTGAGGAGGAATTAAATCATGAGCTCTGTTCCACCAATAGGGTCTTCCTCTCCGGAGTCTGTCCTAACTTCTTAGGACTTCCTCTCTAGCGCTTCTACAACTTCCGGCTAAGAAGGCCTAAAAAGTCCGCGCCGAAAGGGAACCTGTTAAACTGTCGGGACGCCTGGGCTGGTATAGCGGAGGCAGTGGGTAGTGTGTTGTTAAAAGTTTTATTGATACAATATAATAAAACGAAATAATAAAATCCAAATATATTTAGAAGGCTGTGCCATACGGCTCAAGACTACTGTGGTGCCGGTTCGAATCCAGCCTAAGACAGGGCTATTTTGTGTTTCGTGGCTGACTCTCAGATTTCGACCTCACCACTCTTCTTAAAAAGATGGATCATCTTCACCAGAGGTCCCCAGACTTGTTTTCTCATAGACCACCTTAAAAACTTAGCTGGCCCGGTGGACCCCCTCCAGCTACATTTCTACCATATTCCCAAAACTCGACAAAAAATGTGAAGATTTTGTAATCATAAGGCGGTCTTACTCGACAAGATATGGCTATTTTAACAGAATAGGATTACCTAATTAATTATTGCAATGAAATAAATGAAGTACCGACGGTAAAATGATTCTAATCATTAAAACCATTTTTTGTCAGGCTATCGTAGACCCCCGCCAGTTTCCCATGGACCTCTGGGGGTCCGCCTGGACCACTTTCGGAACTAAGGATCTACGCTTATAATTTATTTTACTCATTTTTTGCATTAACATATTACTAAGTCATAATACGTAATTTTTGCATTAACTGGACTTGGAGAAGACTAAAGTTATCATATTTTGAGAAAAAATATTACATTATTACAAAAAAGTTTATGTGAAGTATAATTTATCTAGAGGGAATAAGTCGTTTAAGTTTTCTTCTTGGGCAAAAATAGTAATAATTAATTTATAAATACGCATAAATCATTACAAAGACTCTATATAACGTACTAATTTGTGTACATTTAAATAAATCAAAAGACTATTATAAGGCTTCTTTGACCTTACGGAGTTGAGCTTTGGTGCTCATCTGAGCCATCGAATTCCTCTCGTATCCAATCCTTACAATAAAAAATCCTCAATGCTCCTGATTTTATAACGAATAAAGTTATCCGTAATGACATTAATATCCCATTTGGTGCTGATATGGCCCGAATTCCTTATCAATCCTTTTAAGACAAACATTATTCCCACTCAAACCCACTAGTTTCATACCTACCATCCTCTTCGATTACCGACAATCCTGCGAGACGTCTGAAAAGAAGATGGCCTCTTGACATATTATTTGAGTACACCTGCAGCCATTTTGTCGACTTGCGATTGCTTATTAGTCATTTTACATCATTCATTATATTTGGTTATTGTATTGTTTAATACAGTTGTGAATTTCAATACATATATATATATTTTTTTATAGAGTAAATTAATAGGAAAGGTTAGGTTTTTATGTTTAAAGACCCACAGCATCTATGGTCATCAACATCCTCCTTCTTTTGGTTAAATATTTATTTTAATTTCATATATAAATATTATATCTTATTGAACATATTATTATGTTAGAGAAAAGTCAGTATTTTATCTATATTTGTGGTGTTATCGCCCACGATAGTTGGGGTTTTTCTATCAACTGCCAAGCCATGAAAATATGTTTCATACAGGGGGGAGTCCTCCAAGATGTGGGTTATGGTTGATTGCACCCTACAACTTTCGCACTTTGGTGGTGTATCTCTCTCAATCAAATATCCGTGCGTCAGACGCGTATGTATGGCCGATTCTTAGTCTTGTGATGGCCACTTCTTCTCATTTAGATTAGTTCTGATATAAATTATAAATATCTAATAAGTAAATTATAATATACGGTGTGTTGTTACTGGTCCTGCCCAATGATTAGGTCCCATACTGGGTGGATATTTTATCATATTTATTTAAACATTTTTCGGATTGTAACAGTTTTCTAATTATTCAAATTCAATAAAACAAGCGAATTTACGTTTTTACAACTCTTGGTATTTTGTATTGTTTTTTATTCTGAAATGCGTAAAAAGTGCAGCATTTAAAATAAATATAATTTTCAAACAATGTATGTGCAAGTAAATATTCACGTATAATTATTTGAGCCTTGAAACAACTCATGCAACCTATAAATATAACCTAGTTAAACCGTGTAGTGTTTTATAATTAGTGTTTTGCCGACATCAACACTCAGAGGGATATTGTACAGGCATGAATTAAGTTCTCGGGGACACTTAGACTTAGAATATAGTGCTTTCATTAGTGAGAGAGTAAAGTACTTATTGAAATTAATGTTTCCTAACTTTAATCACGCTTAAAATGTTCCAAGGATGTCCTTAACTCTGAATTTTATCGGTGTTTGCTTTTAATTAGAAAAAAAATGACAGCCTCATTCATAAATTACAAGAACATGAAACAGAATTATTAATGAATTAGGAAATAAATTTCGAGAAGATCTTTTAATAATCAAATATTCGTATTAATGAATGAATCATTATTATTAATGATTAAACGTTACAATACGGCTGGTATGCAATGTGTACTACCAATAAATTACTATACCTACTATTTAGTTACTTATTTATGTACGCAATTAGTTTTATGCAATAATAAATAAATATCGGATTATAAATATTAATTATAAATAAGCATCCGAGAAGTTAAAAGTAACCAATCAATGGCAATTCGACATAGTATTAAATATCACTCCTTCAAAAGAACGACGACATAACTCATATTCGAGTGGAAAATAGTTGACTGGATAGTTCTAATAATGGATTGGATTAGTCAGGGATAACACAAAAGATAACACAAAATAAATAAATAAGTAAAAAGACTTAGCAAACCCGAAAGCTCGAGTCCGATACCAGCAATCTCTGCTCACAAACCTCAGTCCACGGACCGCTACGCAAACCCAAATCTTTCAGATCACTCTTAATACAATCCTCCCACCTACGTCTCGGTCTACCCCTCAGACGCTTCCCGATAGGCACAGTGCTTATTAACTTTTTAGAAATTAGTTCATTATTAAATCCATTAACTTTAAAGGCCATCTTAATCTTCGCAATTCCGCGTTGTGTAATCTCCTGAAGTCCACTGAGGTCTCATTTTTTTGTGGACCGAATATTCTGCGCAACATCTTATTTTCGAATACCTTAAGATGTTTTTCGGAGCGGAGTGGCTCAGTGGTAGAGGACTGAGTTGCCATGCCGGAAATCCTGGTTCAAATCCCGCTGCAGGCCATGACTTTTATTTAGTCTATTTTCAGCGGGAGATGGATCATATATGATCTAGGACCCTCCTGGGGCCCACCCAGCCTCTATAAAATATTATAAAAATAGGGTACCCAAAATAAGGGGGAAAAAGCTGTTGGTTGAGCGTGACCTAGGACAAATCACCTCCTTGCAGAACCGTTGTCCAAGAAACTGCGCAGTCTCTACCATGTACTGAGCCCCAGACCCTTCACGGGTTGTAGTGGTACAGATTTTTTTTTTAAGACTTTTTCATCCCCCAGCGTTAGCCTTTCGTATCCATATAGAAGTGTTGGAAGGATGATGGTTATATAAATTCTAAATTTTAGATTTCGGGACAAATGGCGCGAGCTTAGTAATATTGATACCGAAAAATAGCAAGCACACAAAATAAGCATAGCTTATTTTATTTTGCCAACGAATCGGATGTAGGCCATCTTCAGTCCTGACAGACCGGACGTCCACAAAACTCAAATTCGAAAGATGATAACAACACGCGTAGCCAATCATAGACTCCACAGACAGCACGAACACAACACACTGCTGGGGACAGACGGTCTGTCCAGTCAGTCCTCAGCAGTTTTTTATTTGTTTATATCTTTCGATTGTGTTTTATGTGAGTTTTGTGGACGTCCGGTCGTCTAAAGTTAGTCAGCCCTGAAGATGGCGTACATCTTAGGCCGAAATGTTGGTGCAATAGAATAAGTTAACCTTATTTTGTGTTATCATTGACCGCACTCCCTGACATAATATAGCATTTTATAGTTATGCCTTCAGTAGCAACAGTATTTTCTACGGGTTTTTAATTCAGGAACGACATATCTGATTCCGTTTCCGATATGTGTTTTTAATTAAGTTCCAATACCCAATTTTACATTTGTTTAAACTCTAATGAAAATTTCAAATACCTCTAATGAAAATAAGGTTTTTGAGTTACAGCGTTGTTTTTAATCTTTGATTTGGGTGTAATGGATTACTCTTAAGATCACCCTAAAGAGAATCCTTCTACATAAGCCTCAGTCTACCCCTCGGTAGTACGTTTGCTAACAGGTTTAGCATATATTAACTTTTAATAATAATAGATTTATTTATTCCAAGGAGCGGGGTACCTCCATGTTTAGAGCACTGAGCTGCTATGCGACCGATTATTATTTTACCACAACTAATATATTTAAAAATGCAATAACTCGTTGACAAAATATAAGATAGACACTTCTTGAGCATAAAAGTTAGAAGGCTTCCTTTCCTTGAATGTAGAGCATTGGATACCCCTAGCAACAAGATAGCAAACTCAAGCCCTAAAAGCAGCTCGGATTTGTTGGTTTTGCTGATGGGGAGAATGAAACCACCCCGACTAGGCTTTTTCCTCGTCTAAATTCCATCATATATTATAACTGTTTATTGTAAAACTAATTTATTATTACCAAATATAAAATTACATTGCAATATATATAATAATGTATTTTCCTTGTATTCCTTTAACTTGTCATACACTTGGCACATCACATAGAAACGAAATTAGATCGTGATTCAGATGTGAATGACGATATGGCCCGTATGGAAGGAAAAACGCTCCGAGGAAGGCTTCGCATCTCCTGGGAGGACGGTGTAAGGGATGGTTTCAGGCGGAGAGGAATGGACTGGAACAGAGAGAGTTGGCTAAGGAAAGAGATACTTGATCCAGGCTTTCGGTAGAAGAGGAAAGGATTATTATGATGCTGATGATGATGATAAGCAATATTATTAACAAAACATATAATAAACATTTATTTTTTGTTTAAGTATTTCCTTTTAAATTGTTTTCTGTCACTTCTTACACGTTTTAAGATCTGTAGTGTTTCATAGACAAACGGTTGTGGAGGGAGGTGATTTAACCGCCAGATTTTCCCCCATATTTTGGGTACCCACTTTATAGAAGCCGGTTGAGCCCCAGTAGGGCCCTAGATCCCATATGATCCATCTCCGTCCGCTAACAGACTAAATAAAGGTCTTGCCAACATTGGGATTTGAACCAGGATTTTCGGCATGGCAACTCAGTGATCTACACTGAGCCACTCCGGACCCAATTTGTTATATAATAGTATATTATCTAATTGTTTAAATATGTAAGTTTGTATGCAAAGTTGTAACAAGCCAACTAAGTTGGAACAATGTTAAACTATCTTACCAAGAAGTGTAATAAGTCTAGGAGTTAGGTAGTGAAAAGTTTGATATCTTAGTTTATAAGTTATATTCGCATAAGTAACAAGTATAATACTAATGCGCTTAAGATAGTAAGTACTAAGCACTAAGTTCTTGCTGAAGGTTTAATTAAATTTTTAAAAGTTATTGAATCAGTTCAAGTTTTTGACTTTAGTATTTTTTCTATCCCTTGTTTTTGGTCGTCGTCATTAATAATAGAGTCTCCACCTTGACAAAAGTTTAACTTGGAATCATCATACTTGACCAAAACGACAAAAAACAGCTCACCGCTTCAGGCTACTTCAACGTTTACTAGAAAACACTCTAAGCTCTCAATTAATTACAAAAGACTCATATACATGGCAATCATTAGACCCATCTGAACTTACGGAATAGAGCTTTGGGGCTCCACTAAGCCATCGAATTCCTCTCGTATTAAATTCTAACAATCCAAAATCCTCCGTAAAATCCTCAATGCTCCTTACTTTGTAACGAACAAAGTAATCCATAATGACCTTAATATCACATTTGTTGCTGATTTTCCGATACCGATATCGATCTCTTCATGACCAACTTCGTCCCACTCAAACCCACTAGTTCCAAACCTAGCAGCCTCTTTAATTCCAGATAATCCTCCGATGCGCCAGAAAAGAAGATGGCCTCGTGGCCTTCTTTGAGTTCTACCACTGCGTAGTTTCTTTACTTGTCTTTCATGCCAATATGTACCAAATATTATATTTACTTGTTGTATTATTTTGATACAGTTGTAAATTTCATTAAATAAATTATTTTTAAAAAATAAAAGAGTATGATTAATATATGAATTAAAAAACTGGACCACTACAACCCATGGGTTCAGTACATAGTAGAGACAATACTGCTTCTAAGGTAACGATTGACCAAGGAGGTGACGAAAGACATCACTCTAAGCCACCAGATTTTTTCTTTTAATAAAACCTTTGTAGAGGCTGGGTAAGTCCCACAGGGTTCTTCTGTGGTTGTTAACAGATCAAATAATTTATCTGCCACAGCCGGATTTGAATATGAGCAAAGCAACTCAGCGCACTACTACAGAGCTACTCCTCTCCCATAAAATAAAATAAAGTGAAAATAAATTTAAGCCTTTGACTTAAACTCATTACCATAATACCACGATACTTTTGATACAAATACCCACAATTATTGAAAAAAAAATATTCGGTACTTGTATGTAAATGTATCACCACTTTAAAATTTAATAGAATGTATTGAATTTTAAGATTATAAAACACATTTAAATTTAATAACCTATAAGTAGAAATTGAAGAGAGTCTATACCCTTCCACAGCAATGGGTTTTCGGAGGCATCTGCAGGGACAAATGAATGTTTCCTAGAATTAATGCAGGATAGATCGGAAACCACACTATTAGCCGTAATAGAAAGAAGGATCCATCCTGGAAGTACTTACTGTATTGTCCAACAGCTGGAAGGGATACGCGAATCAAGCTGGGTTATGTCCATTAAACTGTCAACCACAGTTAAAATTTTGTTGACCCAAGAAGGTTGGCAAATATGCAGAAGATTGGACGATCATGGAGATCTGCCAAGTAGGGTAACAAACGAAGACGAAGAACCAACCGCAATTTTTTGACTTACTAGCTTGTTGAGTTTATGTGGCGAACACAACTCAAGGGTAAAGACCCATTCGCCCAAATTTTATTACATATTAGAGATTTTCGAATTGATGTAACCAATTAAAATTAGTTTAATAAAAACATATGTTTATTATTTACTTTAATATTCAATACTAGTTTTACGTGTATTAATAACAAATGTCAGTTCGGTACAGAGGAACGCAGATGATAGATACAATAGAAAAGAAAAATATATAAACATGAGAATCATTAATATTATTTCAACCATGCAAGAATAACAGACTTATTGAATGATTTAAAAGTATAACAATTTTATATACAGCGAAGCTTTTCCCATTGTACAAACACTAATGAAAACACCAATATTTGAACAGCAGGCGGTTACAATCAGTAAACATATGTAAGAGGGGAACATGTTTAATTTTCTACGTTCATTGATTTACCAATTACGTCGGATTTCTAGGTAATAATGCATTTCATTAAATATGTTGATACGTACACGTTCGTTCTAGTAATAAATTTATTATGGATTAAATAACATGATCAAAATTATATATATCATCACCAACTTTTTTTTTAGAAAACTTACAAGTTGGATCTTAATGTGATAAAGTTTTATAAGTCCTAAGTTTTAGTTATTTAAGTAAATATCATATCTTTATATCTGTAAAAAACTTGGATGAATAATTATTTTTATCCAAAGATATTTATTTTTTTCCTTCATCATCTTTGAATAAAAGTTGAATATAAAAAATATTCGTTTAATGATATTGTTCCTCTATCTATAACAAAATTCCTGTCCCACTACAACCTAAAAGGTCTTGAGTTCAGTATGAGGTAGAGACTGTGCTG
Source organism: Troilus luridus (assembly GCA_964056705.1). Lineage (NCBI taxonomy): Eukaryota > Metazoa > Arthropoda > Insecta > Hemiptera > Pentatomidae > Troilus > Troilus luridus. Next base: position 26,773,396 of record OZ057417.1, on the reverse strand, counting down.
TTTCTTGGAGATCCCAAAATATCCATCCCCAGCTGCTAATTGCTATGCTATATAGCCTTAAATATTCTAATTGATTTTGGGATAATTGATCATTTAAGATGATTACTCAAATTATTATTTCTAACTTTAATCTTAATTGGATTCTTTTCCAAAGGTCTGTTGTGTGTTTACCAATTTACTATTTAATTAAACCATCAATATATTATTCATAAGTATATAATGTAAGCATCTGGGTTAAGTAAGCACCAACAGAATTAAAATGAATATACATTATCAATACAATTTGAAATACGATTAATTATTTGATATTTATTTTTTTCAACTGATAAATCACTATTCCATTCATAAAAATGGCGATTTTTTGGATACGTTTCTGTGTCACCAAGGCGACGAATTGTCACTATGAAAACGACTAGGATGCTCACTACATTGCTGTACCACTACAGCTGATATATCGGCCGTCAAAGGCTAACGTTATAATGCAAAAGTAAATAAAAAGAATGTATAAAGTTGAGGTTATACTTCTTCAAAGCTCTTTGTAATAATCATATGCATTTGCTGGATAGATATATTTAAATCTAGATATTTTTTTATTTATTTTTTCTTTCATCACTAGTAACATTCATTGATTAATATAAATACCCTTCTATTTCCATCTCAATCATTTTCTCTCCATCTCTGATAATCCTCAATGACGTCAGAACCGTCTGCTATGCCGTACACAGGATCAGGGATAGCGATGAAAAGAAGGCTTAGGAACAGAGTTACAAGTGCCTATAGAGCTATCGCGAGAAGTACTATCAAGCTTTTTTACAAGCCTTCATATTTTTTTCCTTTTATTCATAAAACAAATTAGTTATATACATAACTGAAATAGCAGTAACAATTCCCTCTTATAAATTAATAATAATAAACTTTTCCAAGATTTTTGTGACAAGTATTGTCATACGCTTTTATTTTAACTAGTAACCACTCTATTGTATTTATTTTTTTAAAAATATAAATATTATGTTTATCATCGTTGTAATTAATATAAACCATATTATTTTAGCGTAATCATATTATTTTATTTGTTATATTGTTCACTAGCGTTGTTCTGCCCTGTTACTCTAAAACAAAAGGCTTCCAAATTTTCTCCAACCATTACAATGGCAACTTCATCGATTGTTGGTGCATTGAAACATCTCGCATGTTTTCCTGCAGGAGTTTTATCAGCTCTGATTAACATTTTATGATCCCCAGATGGCATAAGATCCAGTATAGTTTTCCATATTGAAATCAGTTGATTTTGTTGATGAAGTTGATTATATGATAGGGACTGAACCCTAATAAACTTTTACTAACAACTAACGCGCCATTGTTTTGCTTTAATTGACGTCAAATGTTTGACAACTGGGAACGGATTGGGTTGTATGGGAAAAGAAGTGTTGTTTTAATTATTTAGATAGAAGATAGCTAAGATTCCAGTTATTTATTTTATGATAGGGACTGAACTCGGAATCTATTAGACATACAGAGCTGCAGTTGGGCTCAAATTGAAGCAGATGTAATATACTTTAAAAATGGTTACCTATGTTTTTTTTTCAAAAATGCACCGATCAGGAGATACAGACCAAAAACTAAACTCCGAATATGTCAAGGTTTTTCGGCCACCGAAGGTTTCCCGCGAACTTTTTACGGGTTTTCTCTCCATAAGAACCTTCTTTGCACCTTAACAAAAATATGAAAAAAAAATTAGCCGAATTGTTCGAGCCGTTCTCGAGTTTTGCGCTTAGCAAGGAAATGGAGATTCATTTTTATTGTATAGATACAGCAGTACTAATTTTGCACTTTAAACATTCGCTTGGTTTCAAGGGTAGAACGAAGAATAGCAGGAATAAATAAATAAATCAGGAACAGAATAAAAGTTAAAAAAAAACCTCATAGGGATATGAAATAAGAAGATTAAGTGGATATGGTAATTTGAAAAGTATCGATTGATGTAGAGTACCGCAATTGATAGTGGAGCGGAAGGATGAAGATATAAGAAAGAGAGGAAGCCTTCGAACACAAGGGAAAAATAAGATAGAGGAAATCATGGGCTGTCTTGGATTGACGGAAGAAGAGACCACTGACAAGGAAAAATGGAGGCAGAGAGAGATAGAGAGAGGATTAAGGAGGAGAAATTCGGCTGAGGGAAACATCGCATATATGTATGTATGTATATATATATATATATATATATATATATATATATATATATATATATATATATATATATATATATATATATATATATATATATATAGACACACACACTGTCAGGTTCTTGAAATTCAGTCAATAAATATTCAACTATATTTTGGCGTCGTGAAAATAACAGTGAAAATTCACTTTCACTTTATGACAGTTCAAGAAACGTCAGAAAAAGAATTAAATTGCTAAAAAAACAACATAGTAGTCAAACGAGGGACTTGGTGTGGGATCATAACACATAATGTTCTCTAAATTCAAAACAGATTTGTTTAAAATTATCAAATACACCTACTATGATCAACTGTGCAATCATAGAAGGGTACAAAGATTTTCATAATATTATTTGAACTTTTGTGACTGCGTATATGATTTTGTAATTTTCTATGGTTAAAGCTAATTTTCTATGCTTATAAAATTCATTAATGTCTTTCGTAATTGAATTTTTTTTTATAAAACCTTATTGCTGTGCTTAAAATTGTACTTTTATTTCATATTTTCTATTTATTGTTATTTTTATATGTAATTGCAAATTTAATCTTCATTCTTCACTCACAAATAAAGTCAAAATTTAGTCCACCTGTAATGTTTTAATTTTTAACACTATTAATCTATAAATTTATTGAATTTTGTATGGATTGATCTGTTAATTTAAAAAATCTCATGACATGTAATATGCAATAATAATATTTAGATGCAATGCATAATATTATTTAAATATTGGGTATTTCCTATTTCTAATAAACAGTCTTTCCATGGGGTTAACTTGAATTGTATTCATCAAAATAAATTTATTTATCAATAAATTGGAGATTAAATAATTTATATATGTTTATGTATGTAAATGAATAAGGATACCACTAATTTTGTTGTATTTACTTTTACTAGTATTTTAATAATGTTTTAATATAATATTGGTATTTTTCGATATTGTATGGAACTGCTATTTCAAAATATATATGAAGCCTTGTCCTACATACCAATCTCTTAAAATTTAATATTATCTCTAGCTGAACTAAATCTTTGGTTGGTATTGGTTGCAACAAATGCTTTTTCTTTGGTCGTTTGTTAGCAAAATTTACTTGAAGTAATTATCGGATTTAATACTCAAACATTGATATAAATATTTGGATATATTTTATATATAAGTTATTGTGAAATACCGATATATTTATCATTCGATAGTCTACAATAAAAATACATAGTCTGCCAGCTAGTGGGATTTGAACCCAGGGCCATCGGAATAGCAATTCAGCGCTCTACCACAGGTCCACTCCGATCTCAAATAATAATAATATATATATATATATATATATATATATATATATATATATATATATATATATATATTTATATATATATATATATAATATAACATGTAATAGTCTTCTTAAAAGGCATGAGGTATAGTATACTTCATTTTATAAATATCATGGATATGCCATGTGATAAATAACATATTGTATTGCCACTAATACATATAATACATGTTCTATATTCACATACACGTACTAAAGGAAATAAAGAAGGCTACAAGACATATAAATCGCGGGACAGTGGAGCTAAGGTAATGGTTACGATAACAAGGGCTAACTTTACAGCGGCATACACCCCAGTCCCTCGGCTCAAGCCTATATAAACCCCAGCATATACACATATACACACTGAGTATATCTTCCCCTACTGTTTATTGCCCAAGTCTCCAGAATAAATACATTTACAAACTTGGTCTCCGCTTCGGGCGAGGCTACTTTACAGCCGAGGGGGAGGGCTTCAAAACACAGCCATGTCTTTGAGAGCAACGAGAACTTTTCCCTCCATATAATGGCGTATTCAAAAGTCGAATCTAATTTCTTCTGTTCATCACTAAACGTGTAAATATGGTAGTAGGTAGTTGAATAGACATTTTTCGTTATTATCGAAGTGGAGAAATTGCCGCGGTACAGGATTTTTTAAGAGAAAGTGGCATCAAATATCTTTAAAAATAATAGAAAATTATTGTATTAAAAGTATTATAGTAATATATTAATAATATATCTTGTTGATATAATTATAGCTGAGTGTGTAGATACCTGAGTTTCTGTGCTGAATGACACGAGTATAAAGCCGGTAATTATAAATAAATGATTTACTCTCGTTGATTGGTTGTTTTGAAATTGAGGCATAAACCGCATTTATTTCTCTATCACCAATGTATACGTTTATTTTGGTATTTATTATTTTTATTCCTTTTTATAAAACCGGGAGAAAATAATTAAAATAGGGGATTAAATAAAAACTTTTTGGATTGTAGATACAAAGAAATATAAGACAAAATAAAAAGGAGATATAATTATTATTTAAATATATTATTAATTGTAATTAAATTAAATATGTTGGTAGTCATAGTGGCAAATGCCAACATGGGGGCTGTTATGGGGTTCACCCCCCTTATATAGAAGGTAAAAATATTAGGTAAAAACTGGGGTTTGAGATTGATCTTGGACAAACTAACTCCCTGCAAAATCGTTTTTCTATGAACTGATTAGTCTTTACCAAACAATAAACACAGGACCCTTCATGGGTTGAATGTTTCTAATCTTTTAATTTTACCCGCGTTCAACTATTTACGTCTCAATATCCAATACCCATGTTTATAGTTTAATAGACTAATAAATAGGTCATGTGGTGTTTACACCAGCATTTTGGACTTGGAATGGACCCCGGGGCACTACAGACCCTCCTGGAGCTCACCCGCCCTCTATCAATCGGCCAAATTACCTCCCTCCGCAACTGTTGGATTAGCAACAGAACAGTCTCAACCATGTACAGAACTGAAGATATTCATGAGTTGTAGTAGTATTATTTTTCATTTTATCCACGTTCAACCATTTATATTTAAAATAGCGACCCGCCCGGGTTTTGCACGGGTAGTAAGACATATCATGCCCACATGTTTTGTCTGTCCAATGTATTTTATTGTGTAGATATTATAAACATAAAAACAAAACAAAATATTTTTTCATATAAGAATTTATTTTCTTGCGCGTTAAGTTTTTGGGATAACCCATAAAGTACTCATTTAAATTATATGGTATAAAATATTCTAACAATGCGCATGAAATACTCAAGGTAACTGCAGTATATCTGTGACTTTTTTGTAGATCTATAAAATAGGCATATTGCACCATGCATTGTTCACGTATATGCCAAAGGCAATATAGGCAGCTAGATGAAACCTCCCGGAACGCAATACTTTTTCCAACATTTCTGACAATTATCGTTATACTCCAACCCGTTTACACAAAACCTCGATAAATTATATACCTAAACCTTCTTGGTGAATTACTCTATCTATTGGTGAAAACCACATGAAAATCCGTGGAATTGTTAATGAGTTTACCGCGAAAAGACGCGGCCGAGCCCTTTGTTTTATAATATTTATAGATATCAATCCCCCCTATTTATAGCGTAATAGGTTATTAAAGAAATCATGCAGTGTTTACTTTTGTTTTTTATTATTATTATGAAGAGATTATTTATGTATATCTTTATATACTTTTATCTTTGACAGCAACAAATGAACTTCGTGAGACCTTTAGATCCTCCTGGGGCTTATCCATTTTCAACACTCAATTTGGGAAAAACTCCCTCCACAACCGTAGTTCAATAAACAGTACATTCTATCAGGCAATGAAAACATGACCTTTCATGGGTTGTATTGGTAATGTTTTTTCATTTCACTAACGTTCAACCATTTGCTTTTTAATTTCATGTAAAGTCGTGTAATGTTTACATCAACATTTTATTATTATGAAAAAATTACTTATGTATACTTTTATATATGTTTAATTATATATATTATAATATATTTAAAACCCCTTGGGATCTGCAGACCCTCCTGGAACTAACTCATCCTACATAAAGTGACTAATCTTCCTCTATTATTGTTGTCCAAGATTCTCTAGTAAATTCAGAAAATTCTCTAGTACGTACTGAACAGAGGACCCTTCATGGGTTGTGGTACAGGATTTTTTCTTTATATATATCTTTCAGCTTCATATAACATTCGATGATAAATATAGTCCCTTTGTGTGTTATATAGGAGGCCATAACGGTGCCTGATTAAATGAAGCGGTAAGGTCCAGATCGTTAGAACTGCGGATCGGAGGGAGAGAGCAACCTTTTGATCCCAAGACATGACCTAAATCAGGCAGGAAATAAAGTTTCTGCCCTTTCCCGGCTCCCAACAGAGAGAGAGAGGAACACAATTAGATTTAAGCAAAGCACGGATCAGGATAAAAGAGGGGAAGCGGGGAGAGATCTGGTTTTGAGCGGGAAGAGGAAGAGGGAGGAAGTTCTCGATATAGGCCTGGGTGTGTACTCCGGGGTTTAGCTAAGCTTTGCGATCATTATCAATTCACCCCTTATCTTATATCTATCTATTATCAAATATTTTACCTTCCAATTAATTAAGAGATCTATTAGTTTATTTTGGGGCTTTTCTTTTTCGCACATTCTTTGACATTCATCGTCGAACCAAATTTGATATATTTAGAAGGGAATAAGTTTGACCATGTCGAGAAGTTTAAGTACTTAGGTAACTATGGTAAATAGAAAAAACGAAATTCAAGAGGAAATAAAGGAATGATAAAAGGCAGGAAATAATTATTATACTAAACTCACGTCTTTTATCCCGAAATCTAAAAATAAGAATATATAAAACCATCATCCTTCCAACTCTTCTTTACGGATATGAAATGTGGCAACTAACGCTATAGGATCAACACAGTTTTAATGCATTCGAAAATAATGTGTTGCGTGGAATATTCGATCCAAAAAAGGATGATACAACTGGAGAGTTTAGGATATTTCACAACGCAGAATTGCGAAGTTTACACCCTGTTAATATTGTTCAAGTGATAGTGTCACGAATATTAAGATGGGCTTATAAAGTTATTAGTCTTTTTAACGAACGAATTCCTAAAAAGGCTGAGCGCTGTACCGACTGGGTGTAGACCGAGGCGTAGGTGGGAAGATTCCGCTAAGAGTGATTTGGTGGATTTGTGTTAGGATAGTGGTCCGTGGACGGAAGTATGTAAGCAGAGATTGGTGGTATCGGCATCGAGCCTTCGGGTTCGTTAAGCCTTATTATTACTGTAGGAAGTCCAGGCAACAAAGAGCAGGGAAAAGAAAGAACGAGAGGATTCTGGATATCTGTTTGCTCTTAGTCTTGTGTAATTGATTAGTCATTTGATTCGTAAGTCAAGTGAAGATCTGTAGTCCAGGAGATGTGATAGCTGTTTTTAACGTCTTGTCAGTTGTTGTCTTTTTAATTTTGTATGTTCCATATAAGTCTTCTGTCCAAGCCTAACGTATATAGTTTTAAGAAGATTTATGCACGCTATCAATTCCTGAAGATTGAGGAAAAAATCGTTGAGACCAAATTGGCCGGGTGCGATACTGCGCAGGTGCAATTAAAACTAGTGATGTGCCGAATCTTTAACAAAGTATATCCGCGGATAAGGATCCGAATACGGATATTTGTTGTCAAAATCCGCGAATACGGATAACTTTCTTCCTCAATCGATGTCCCTGCGCGTGATCTTGATACTTTATGCCACTTGACGCTTTGTGTGACAGATAGGACAGTACATGTTTCGAGTTTCCTACTTGCACTGGACGCCACGGATAACGTTTATGAGTTTTAAAATTGTCAGCAAAGGAGTTTTTCTTTAAACCTTGAAAGAACTGCCTGAGTCAAATGTCAAATGTCTTTTTTACTGCTACCTAATAACTTTTATTCAGGGTTATTTTAAATTTACTGAAAACCTCTTAGGTATGTGTTAGTAACACTATAATCAGCAACTTTTGTTCAGGACGTTTCTCCATACAAACTAAGATCAGCTGATAGGTTTTTTTTTTTCATTTCCACGTTTGCCAGAAGAAAAGTTGCTTTTTATAGGGTTACTAACACGTACCTAAGAGTTTTTCTGTGAATATAAAGTAACCCTATATTAAATATCATCTTTGTATTGAACATTGATAAGGTAAAAATCCACGGATATCCAACACATCACTAATTACAACATAACATAAAAGAATTATAATATAATCTATGGATACGAATTAACTTGTTATGGAATAGTTTATTATGCAATGCTTTATATTTATATATATAATATAATTATATATATATATAAATATATTTGATTTGGGTGAAATATTTTTGCGAGTTCTAAAACACCTGTTCCTATACACCGCGAAGTCCCTGTGGCATGCCTTAGATAAAATATTCTGAAGTTCTTTTAATCATCTAAGAGTAAGAACTAAAATTAAAAATAAAGAAGAAAAATATGAAAAAAGTGAGATTTTCTTTGCTCATGCTCCACTTTCCCTCTATCCTTTCATTTTGCCTATGATTATTTCCCTTTCGTACAAAGGTCCTTTTTAGAAGATCCTGAAAGCGAGAAATGTAACTTTAAAATAATATCTTCCGCTTCACAAACATGGAAAGAAGAACTACCTCCTGTTCTTCTGCCTCATGCACAAATTCAAATATGTTTTTAATTTTGGTGTTATGGAATGTTGTAATTTTATAAATAATTTTTTGAAAGAAGAAACAATAATTGATCTGGATTTAGGATCTCTATAGATTCAATTATCACAGTAAGCTTACAAAAGTGAAATATGAAATCCAAAAAAGGTGGGAAACTTCAGATTAGAGAACTTCGAAAACTATGGTAAAAAAAAATATTGAACTTAATACAAAGTAGTTCTTGAATAAAAAATATAATATTTTCTTTTGTCAACATTCGAACCATGAAACGGAAAAGTTAATTGATTAATAATTAAAAATATTATTCTAAATTTCGGTCAAAGGTATTGAAATATTTCAGATTTCCTTCTGTTGCCTACAACCTGGAGATCGAAAATTAATTTTCCGAACATTTTTCAATTCTTTGTTCTTTAAATATTGGTTCATAATGTGGAAATTAAAAACCAGCATACATTATATCAAGAAAAGGTTTTGAGAATAATTTTTTTTTTTTATAGTAAAGCTTAGGACCAAGCAATAAAATTTCATCTGAGGGTGTCAATAGGATCGAATTATTTGATATCCCAGTGTCATCAATAGAAACAAATGGTAGTAAAAAATTGTATACGGAAATATTTAAATATAACTTTTTCGATGATACTTCTTTATTGTAAAATAAATTGGGAGGAAATAGGAATTCTTTATTGGTAGAGTGAAAACATTTAAAAAAAATATATGTATAGATACACATAATAATAAGAAAGGCCTAGAGTTAGTGTCTTAGCAATCAATCTTATCAATCTTATGCCTTAATATTAATAAAAGAAGAATTAGAAGACCGCTTCGACAAGGGATGCAAGGACATTAAAGAAAATTTGGAAGGATAACATGGGTGCAGGAGACAAGAAATAGAATCGAATGTAATAACGTTGAAAAAGTCTGGTCTTTGGATGAAATGCATCATAGTAAAATCATAGAAAATCATAGAAACAAGTTATATCCAGATGAGTGTAGCGGTTACCATAACAACCTGCTATGCCCAAGATCACGAGTTCCCAGATGGCCTTAGAATTGTTTTGAGGGAGTAAGAATCCCATGTTATGCCGTATTTGAAAGGGACGTGAAATTGGAGTCATAAGAATGTCAGATTCCCAATGTAGCATCGGCGTATTAACCATAGCAGTGATATTAAACATAGTGATGTTAAATGAATAAACAACCTGTTATTTATCTGATCAGTTTTAATGCAAGTTGAAGTAACCGGAACTGCCCATAAGCCGTTCCTGCCCTGTAACTAAGAGCCAACCAAGTGTTCCCCATAACGAGTTGCGGAGCAACAAAAAACGCCCTCATTTAGTTGAATGGACTCTCGTCTCGAGGAACGGGTTACTCTTGAGTTATAGCGGAGCTCCGCGGCATAAATTGGAAGCATCATTTGTTGCCGGAGCCTCAACACTCTTTTAATAAGCTTCTTATTTCTTATTAATGCATTGTCTTCCTTCTTCACGAGCCAACGTTTCCTTAATGCCAGTTTTTTTCCGCTAATTTAATCCGAGACGGATGACTTCCATTATATACCCTGGCTCCCTTCCTCGAGTCAATAATGCGACTTAATTATCTTAACACCAGTCTGAAGAAAGATCTTGTAAATAACAACAGTACAAAAGAGGAAGAGTCTTTAATAATTGTAAATCTCTTCTTTACGAAGCAAGAAGTCAATTAAAAAAAATAAGACAGACAATTCTCCGTGAAAGATTGTATTCGGAAGGATATGATGTTGGAAACATTGTAAATAAAAACAATAAGCCATAGAATAAAATAGGTTGCTAATATCTTTAAAGGAAACTGAAAGAGATTTCGAGGAAAATGGTAGGGAGAAGAAAAATAAGGTTATGAAGAGGAGAGACTTGAAGAAGAGAAGACAACGGGGATTCGGGGCATCAAATCGAGGCGACGAGAAATCCTTTACAAAGCTGCTGTCTTCCCTCTTGATCCATCCGCTGTACCAATCTAGAGACAAAATATAAGATATTAAAATAAAAAGCTGCTGATGTAAGCACAAAAAAGGGCTTACAGGGACTTAGAGGACGGCACAAACACCGGAATAAGAGAGCATTGTCAGCGAAACTAAGGTCAATAAGGAATGGCGAAGGTATAGCTGTAAAGATTTATGAAATCATCTCTTCTGAATGGCAGAGGAGGAGAGTTTAATTGCTTTGAAAAGGAACGATTTGCAGTAAATTAGCACTAGACAGTAAAATATAAAAGTCATTTTCTGTTTATAGTTCGTAGTAATTAGTAGTTAATGCAATAGGGAAAATACCAAAAGACAAAGCTTTAAGACTTTAAAATAATGGAAAAACCAACCAGTCACATAAAAAAAAAGTGTAGCACACCTCACATCAACAGAATCATCAAATTAAGACAGAAACATTGCTCCAAAAAGTCCCCAAACAACAGAGCTGTTGAGTATTGGCAAAATTCCTTAAGCATTTATGCGATCTTTCCTACAGCATTCTAATTAATGATTTATACCTCTTTTTGGTCGTTTAAAGCTACTTCTACATTGACTAGAAATACTCTCTAAGATCACAGTTAATTACAAAAGACTGTGTCTATTACAAGCCCCACATGGACTTACGGAGTAGAGCTTTGGGGTTCCACTAAGGAATCTAATTTTTTTCATTATCAATCCTTAGAATCTAAAATTCTTCGTAAAATCCGCAATGCTACTTTGTTGCGAAACAATTAATAATGACCTAAATGTCGTATTTGTTGATTCCTTGCATAGAAAACATTATTCCCGCTAATTTCAAACCTAGAAACCCCTTTAATTCATTATAATGAGGAATCTGAAAAGAAGATTGTCTCGCAACCTTCTAAGTTGACTTTGTTATTCTAGTAGAGTCGTTTCTCTACTTGCCTTTATCTCATGCCATTATATATCTTTCATGCTATTTATTTGATATACTATCATGATAGAGTTGTAAATATCAATAAATTTGTTTTTAAAGCACTTTGATTAAAATTTAATTACCTCTGAACCGACTTGCAAGCGTTCCAGAGGTTCACTGAGACGTATGTGGGAGGATTCTGTTAATGTCGCTGTTAAGAGTAATCGATAGCACCAAAACCAAAGGTAATCAAAGGTATGGAAGGAGGGTGGACTCGTAAGAAAGATGTAAATTTATCGTGGTATTGAACAGATATAACATTGATATACAAGACACTTTCTTCTATGAAGTAGACTTATTAACTATGGATTAAGATATTGACTTATTAACTACCCTAGAAGTAACTTATTGACTACCCTAGAAGTAACATAGTGACTACCCTAGAAGTAACTTAGTGACTACCCTAGAAGTAACTTAGTGACTACCCTAGAAGTAACTTAGTGACTACCCTAGAACTAACTTAGTGACTACTCCCTTTACGTACTATAATCTAACCGCATCTCTTCTCTCCTATCTCTTTCTTTATCTATATCTTGGAACTACTGTAATAAATCGTTCAATAATTATTTTCTTCAGACAATGTTCCTACCCTGTTTCTAACCTTTACCCGTTAATTCGATTAAGCCTTTGTACGTGATGTTGGTATTTATAAGAGCGTGCATTTAGCGACAGAACGATTGCTATTAATTAAAGAACCCTGAACACTATCCGAGGTAGAGTGCCCAGAGGGACCTGGCTTCGTTTAATTGCCTTATCCAATTAGTCCAAGTTACTTCATTAAGCTCCGGACTCATTGAACCGCCGGGTGTCGGGCTAGCGTTTGATTGCCGAAGAAGAAAATGAGGTGGTTGTGGTACCAGATCGACTTTTGATCTTTTAAAAAAATGCTCCTAAACAATATTTATTTGAAACTATACAAATTCATTTTAAAAAAAAAGGCTAAGGAAATCAGAACCTGCAAGAGGAGTTAATTTAAAAAAAAAACACGTAAGATTACAAACTATGAAGGATTTTAGGTTCAGTATATGAAGGTTCAGTATTAGAGTCAGCGCTGATTCTAAACCGACGATTGAGCAGAGAGAGGATTTAGCCGGAAACACACTCAACCGCCAGATTTCCCATAATTAAATTTACCCTACTTATAAAGACCGACTGAGCCCCGGGATAGTTTGCAGATCCCAGAGGGTCCGCATATGGCTGTTAACAGATTTTTTAGCTACCCCCTCCCTAGAAACAATTGTTTTAAATTTTAAAAAATGTACTACAACAATTTAAAACGGCCTACTACTATTCAGCACATGTTATAGACTGCTCGTTTCTAAGCTAACGTCTTTGAACTCATAATCTTCTGCACAGTAACCCAACTCTCTAGCGCTGACTACACCACTCCATAGCAACAAGAGTTAATTTTAGTAATTTTTTTTAAAAAGTTATTTAATGAAATTTACAACTGTATAACAGAATACATCAAGTAAATATAATGAATGTTTATATTAGCAAGTAGATAAACTACCAAGTGGTAGTAGACGAGTAAAAATTTCAACTTAGAAGATCACGAGGCCGTCTTCTTTTCAGACGCCTGGGATGATTGTCAGGAATTGAAGAGGTTGCTAGGTTTGAAACTAGTGGGTTTGAGTGGGAATGATGTTTGTCATTAAAAGATTGATATCGAATTCGGGTCAAATTAGCAAAAACAATGGGACATTAAGGCCATTATGTACTTTGTTCATAACAAAGTAAAGAGCATTCAGGATTCTACCAATGATTTTGGATTGTAAGGATTGAATACGAGAGGAATTCTATAGGTTAGTGGAACTATTCCGTAAGTCTAGATGGGTCTAATGATTGTCATGCATATGAGTCTTTTGTAATTAATTGAGAGTTTAGAACGTTTGTATAGTAAATATTGAAGTAGCCTGAAACGGCGTGCTGTTGTTGTAAATAAAAAAAAAACAACTAGTAATATAACCTACAGAGGCTGAGCGAGCCCCGGGAGGGTCTGCGGATTCCATAGGGTCCATAATGACTGATTTGAAAATTTGAACCTCCAATCTTCATTACAGCAACTAAGCGCTTTACCACTGAACTACCCCGACCCCAAGCAACAATTGTTAATTTTTTTAAATAAAAAAACTGTAGCTATTACTGTAAGCCATAAAAGTTCTTTTGCTCAATACATGGTATAGATGCTACTGCATTTAAGCCAACGGTTTATCAAGATGGTAATTTACCCACATAACGTTTAATTTTCGCCAATTTTCGGTGTACCCTCTTTAAAGAGGCCGTGTGAGCCCGGGATGGTCTGTAGATACTACAGTGCCCCTCCACGTCTGGTTAAAGCTTTAATAATTTATCTGACACAACTGGATTTGAAACCGGTGCCTTCAATGCAGCAACGCAGTCCACTACACACTGAGAAAAGAAAAGATATGACCACGACCGAGAAGCTTGCTTGATTAGGGCTGGGATAGCTCAAATGGTAGAGTTCCAGACTAGCGATCTGGAAGACCCGGGTTCTAGTCCCGGTCCTGGACATATCCTTTCTTTTCAAATAAAAATATTTATAATTACAGGTAATTTATCATTTATAAATAGAGCAAATTTTAGGATATTATATATAATGAGAAACCAGTTTCGATCTATTTTTCTTACATAAATAAAAAAAAAAGTGAATATAAAATGAATAAACCTGTTTTATAACAGTAATGTCAATATTAGAAGGCTTAGCCTACTCAGAAGAAAATTATCAATTAATTAAAAAAAATAAACTGTACCACAACTACCCATAGAGATTCTTGGGTTATTATTAATAACGGAAGTTGATACCTATAAAATAAATACACGACCTATTTAAATCTGTTAATATTTCATACCTGTAAAATAAACACTAAGTCTATTCAAAACTGTTGAAATTGACATTCATAAAGTTCGTAACTTGTGTGCAATATAACTTTCAATGTTCAACAGAATGGTGTAATAAAAGTTTGAGGCGCTGGTGGGGTTTTAGAAACGAAAAGACTAAAAAAGTTTGAGAATACTTCTGATAATGGCAACAGTTTTCACACCAAACTCTGCCCGCTGCTCTGTGATTCAATATCCTATAGAACTTGTTCAACTAATATCTCACTTTTTATTTTTTTCTTCGAACTGTTTAGAAATTAAATAGTTTATAAAGGAATGATAATTTTATATTATAATGTTGTTTTTTTAAAATGTTTACAACTACAATATTCTGGGTCTGGGGTTCAGTACGTGGTAGGGACTGTAAGCCATTAGTTGTGCAGGAAGTTGATTTGGTCTAGATCACGCTCAACTCCCAGGTTTTTCTCCAAAATAAGGGTACCAACTTTACAGAGGCTGGATGATCATAAGGACGGTCTTTAGATATACAGGGTCTACTTTGTTAACAGATTAAATAATTTCTTTGCCACAGCCGGATTTGAACCTTCAGCTTTCGGAGTTTTTAATCAGTTGGCCAGGTTCAGTTGACAGTTCGCTCAGCTGCTTCTCCTTTTTTGGTTCGTACCTTTTTTATGTTTATATCTTCCCTTCAACCTTCTCCTTGTCCTTTCTTCACACCCATTTCTCCCTTCACCTCATGGCATCCATCACTAGTTGTAATATCATCATCATCACATGGCGCTATGGTCCATGAAGGACCTTGGCCTCCTCAACAATTCTCCTCCACTTTGACCGATCTCTCGCTGCTCTTCTCCATGTTCTTACCCCCAGGAGCTTAAGGTCTGCTTCCCCATCGTCCAGCCATCGCATTCTAGGTCTTCCTCTTTCTCCCCTGGACGTCCCTCCAGAATCAGCTTTGGGAGCCTTTTTTTGTCCATTCTGTGAACGTGCCCCAACCATCTCAATCTTGCTTTTTTAATACAAGAAACTATGTCCGGTTCTCCATATAGGTCTTTAAGTTCTTGGTTCCTTTTAATGCGGAAACAGGTTCCTTCCTTGGTTGGGCCATACACTCTTCTAAGAATCTTTCTCTCCCATGCACTCAATAATCCCTCGTGCTGTTTAGTTAGAGTCCATACCTCCCCACTATAGGCAACGACAGGACGAAGTATCGTCTTATATACCCTTATTTTGAGACTATGGGGGTACAGCTCTATTTTGGAACACGTTTCAGAGGGAACAATAGCATCTGTTACCGTTTTCAATCCTCGCCTTTATTTCATGTTCCAGACTAGTTGTAATAGCATCCATTATTATTATTTATTTATAATTTATCATACTTTATATACTAGTAATTATATCTTTACTTCTTATACATTCTTCTACATAAACATCATATTTTTGAATTCATATTTATTATCCCCCCTCCCACATACATGATCTAACTTTTGAAATTTGTGCTTGCTATTTAACGTGATTTTACATACATTATTTTCGATTAATTTCTTCTATATTTATTCATTTACATAATTTGTATTATTAATATTTATTCATATTTTATAACTTTTTTTCACACTTTTTATATCATTACTAGTATTACTAATTTTTTCATACTCGAATGTCGCGAAATTTTCACTTTTGTATCTTTTTCTGTATTTTTCTTTTTGTATCTTACTTTTTGCTTTCTCAATTATATTACTTCTTTACTTTACCACCTTTCTATTCACACATTTTGTCATTATGTTATCCTTGTGTATCTTTTATAATCTATCCTATGCTATACTTCTCCACTTTGCTATACTCTGTATATTATTCTATAATTCTTAGTACTGCAATGCTCTTATAGTTATTTTTCTGTTTTTCCTTCTCAGCCCTGAAGATGTCCTACACTGTAGGCCGAAAGGTCGGCACTTATAATGAATAAGTTAATCTTATTTAGTGTTATTATTGACTGCACCCCCCATACTAATAAAGACTAAAGCCTTCCTTCAGCTTACCAACTTATTACTCTATATTGAATGATAAGTGTCAAACTTAATAATTTTACGTTTACGGATTAGCCTCAAGTGCGATAATCATTTAAATTTTTTTTGTTTTACAAAACAAATGATTTTTTTTTTTTTTTTTTTTTTTTTTTTTTTTTTTTTTTTTTTTTTTTTTTTTTTTTCCTTAGCCCCTTTGGGTTTGAAGATTTCTATGTAGAATGGAAGATATGACGGAGAGGTATCTCTTGTACTGTACGATGTACATTTTAAGAGGAGGATGAGAAGGTGGAAGGTTCTAATTTATTCATTTCTATTTTTAACTTTAGATTTTTCCGGTGATGGGGCTCACCGTGTCCTTTTCCTTTTGTTTGTTGATTTTATTAATTCCTCAGTTCAGGCTGAGACTTTGTACGTGATCTTGCCACGTTTGTGGCCGTCCTGCTGGGGTGAGTGTCCGAAAAAGAGGGTTAGTACAGTATTTCAGGCTGTCGAAAAATTTAATGTGTCTACGTTTAATGAAGTCTGTAACTGTCGGTATGTCGAGAGTAGTGTGTAGAAGGTCCGTTTTTGTTTTGTTTAATGTAGTGTGTCTCACTATGCGTTGCAGTACGCCATTCTGAAACTGTTGGAGCTTTTTCGCTGTTGCCGGCGTGATGTTACCTAATAGTGGTGCTCCGTAAAGGAGTGCCGGTCTTAGGATGCTCTTGTAGATGGTCAACTTGAGGCGGAGGGATAAGTTAGGAGATGTAAGCAGGTGGTTAAGTCTGTAAGACTTGGTCCTAACCGATCTAAGTTTCTTCCTACAGTGGTAGGCTAGTTTAAGGTGCCGGTCAAGGGTGACACCTAAGTAGACTATGCTGCTCGCTGGTCTGTTTTCACGTCCCGCTACCCTATATACCTTAGGGAGAGGGCGGCGCTTTTTCCCCTGAAAGGAAAAAATTATGCAGTCCGTCTTTGTAGGATTCACTGTGATGTTGAGTCCTTCTAGCTTCTGTGTGATGCTCGCACAGACCACCTCCGCCTGCCGTAGAGCTCTCTCTGCGCTGATCGAGGTGCTGTAGATCGCTATGTCGTCGGCATAGGCAGCTACAGTAGCTTTTTTGTAGTTGGCTCCAACAGTTTCAGCTGTGTATATTGAGAAAAGTACTGGAGATAGCACAGACCCCTGAGGAACTCCGCAGGTGAATGCGATGGCTTCCGATGATGTTTCACCGATACGAACTGCTATCGTTCGCTGTTGAAGAAACGACCGTAGGATCGAGTAGAGCTGTTCCGGAAATTCGTTGTCCTGTAGTGTCTTGCATAATAGGTTATGAGAGACTGAGTCGAACGCTTCCGTGCAGTCTATGGAGATCATAGCGGTCGCTTCGTTCTTGGCGGTGCACTGGCTCACTTCCGCATGGATCTTCGCCAGGTGATGATCCGGACAGAGGCCGGCCTGGTAGGCGGTTTGCTCCGGTGGGATGAGTGCTGTCTCTGAGCAATACGCCTTGAGATAATTGAGGACAATTTTCTCAAAGACTTTCCCCAGATGCGGAAGCAAGCTGATGGGCCTGTAGTCCGCTGGCTGTGATCCTGACTTCAACGGCTTGAGTAGAGGAAAAAGAATAGCTATCTTCCAATTGTCCGGAAAATATCTTAACCTGAGGCAGGTATTATATAAATTGGTCAAGTGAGCTATTCCTCTTTTTGGCAGTTGTTTCAGCAATATCGTTTGTATCCCGTCGTGACCTGGTGCTTTATTCCCCTTCATACGACGAAGAATCGCCTTTAGCTGCTTCGGTGATACAAACATATAGTTGGTTCCTGCCTCTTCGGTTGGTAAATCATTGTGTGCAGGATCTGTTCTTCTTGAGATGATTCCACCATAGTGATGTGAAAACTTGGTAACCTGTTCTTCTACTGTCAACAGTTTGTCCCCGTCGTGAAGTAGTGTAGAGCTTCTCTTCTGTGTGCAGGTTTTCAATAGCTTCCAGAACTTTCTGTAGTCGCCGTGCGTGGACCTCAGTTTTTCATGCCACTGTGCAGTCCTCCATTGTTTTATGAGATTTCTAATCTGCGTGGTAAGGGAATTTACCACCGATTTCGTCTCATAATCTCTATTTCTATACCATTTATTCTTCCACTTATGGCGGGTGGCGATAAGGTTCAGAATGTGGTCTGGCATAGGGCGTAGAGCTGGTGGAAGTGGTCTGAATTTCGGAATTGCTTCATCTGCGGCTCTTCTGATTGTTTCTGTGAAGAACTCTACGTATGCGTCTACATCACTTCTCGTCCGGAGTGTGGGAACTGTTGACAGTACGTGATGGACCTGTGCTTTGTATGTTCCCCAGTCTGCTTCCACATATTTATATTTTGTCACCGCTGGAACAGGTATTTCCTCATCCATAATATAGAGCACAGGTCTGTGGTCGGAGGTAATAAAGTCCAATGTCGAACAATCCACGAATCGATGCGGCTGCCTCGTAAGTAGTAGATCGATGGTAGATGTGAAGGACGGCTTCGCTCGATGTCTCAAAGTGTGGGTGTTCGGATGTACTACAGTGAAAGGTGTCTTGATGAGTTTACTTCCGGCTTTGTTGCTCCGAATGTTATTCCAGATCGGGTGCCGAGCATTTAGGTCACCCACTACCCAGTGGTTTGTTTTCTTGGCGCACTCGGCTAATATCATCGAGAAGATGTCTATAGAAGACCTGGGTCTTCTATATAAACCTGTGATGATAGTAGGCTTATCGAGTAGTACCTGTATAGTTTTGTGATGAATTCTCGGGTCACCATTTGCTACTGGTGAGGGGAGTGATCTCCACCGAAAACCGTGACGTATAGCTATGATGACCCCTCCTTCGTCGTCTCCTGTGAGGTCGTAACCTGGGATGCGAATGTGCCGGAAGTTAACTCTTGCATCTGTGAGGATCACTATGGTGGGTAGGGTCTGTGCTATCAACGCGTAGATTTCCGTAATTTTGGGCATAAGCCCGTCCGTGTTAAAATTTAAAAGTTTTGCTGTCCTGTTCATTTTGTTAGAGAGTCTGTAAGAAGTGTTATGAGGTTGTTAGTGGTGGTGGTTAATGTAGCGATGCTCTGCATAATGAGTTCCACCCAGGGTGGGGTTTCATTATGTTGAGTCACCGTGGCGTAAGTCTGTTGGGTTTGAGATTGATCCGTAGTCTTAGGTGGGGTCTGTCTGGATGGTGGTTGTGGTCGTGCGCTGGATAGTCCACGTACCTGGTGCTGTGGTGGTGGAGCCTGCTGCTCGCTCTTCTTCTGCTGATCCTTGCGTAGACCAAACTTCTGACGTAGTTGCTCAAGCTTCTCCTGAAGGGTCTTCCTGATTTTGCATCCAGTGAAGGATGCGACGTGTGGTTCTCCGCAGTTCGCACACTTAACAGGTGTGGTCATGCGTTGGCACTCTGAGATCAGGTGAGGGCCGGCACATCGGACGCAAGTCACCTTCTTCCCGCAATGATTTTTTGTGTGCCCGAACTCCTGGCACCTGTGGCATTGAACGATGCCGCTCCTGCCGCGATACAACTTGACGTTGAAGCGTATCCTGTCGATGTGCGAAAGTATTTGAATGTCTTGTAGTTTGGTTTCGAGACCCGTCGTGATTAATATGAGAGGCAGGTCCGTCTTCTTGCCGTCTTTATCGCTCTTTTGCATCCGACGAACGTCGAGGATGCCTGACAGGCGCTCGGTAAGGCTTGTTCTTATATCTACGATATTGTGATCTATGTCCAGCCCGTAGATCACGAATTTCCTGGTCTTCTGTCCTTTGCTTGTTGAATAAGTGTGGTACGGGCTCTGTGACTGGCGAAAGAACCCGGTCATTTTTTCGTGAATTTCGATGGTGCCCGGAAATATCCTTACTCCATCCCTGGTCTTCTGAATTTCAAAGTTTGAAAAGCCGGCAGTGTTCAGCTCCTGGACAGCTTTCTGTGTGTTCACGATGCCAGGTACAACAATTGGAGGAGGTTTCTTCCGAATCGCGACACTCGCGGTACCGGCACTAATGTTATTAGTCGCACTATCACTGTTTCCCGAAATGTCCGTTTCGCTTAAAAACGAGAAAGCGTTTGACGTGCTCGCGCTAAATTTAGCCGTGGTATTGGCAGGTTTGCAGAACTTCTTTGTTGCCGTCTCCCAGCCATCGGTTGAGGTCTTCGCCTTCTGCGCTTTGGTCTTCTTAGCAGTCGACTTATCGGTGGTGCTAGAAGCCGTTCTTCTCTTCTCGGGTGCTGCTGCTGGAATGACTTCGGATTCCATTTCGTCGTTCATTGTATTATACGGTACGGACCCTAGTGAATGCACCGTGTCAGGTCTGGGGGGTGGTCTTACAAGAGCCACGCTGCCCGATTGGTCGCAAGGTTTTTGCCCACAGGATACGTGTGGACCTTGTCGACTTAAGGCGCTAATCTTTGCAAGAACACCGGAAACTGAGGTAGCAAGGGCGGGGTATGCTTGTCAGCGCAACGCTGCCCGATTAGCTGCTGTCTTTAGCCCACAGGATATATGTGGAGTCCAGCAGCCTAAGGCGCAAAGCTAAACAAGAACACCAGTCACTCCTGAAAAGTGAAATGGATGGATAGGTGTCTTTTTAGAGACACCTATGCAAAAAAGTTTCAGAATTAAACCGTAATTTTATTCTTTTTTCAAACCTTTGAAAAAAATCTTCTCCAAATGATTATAAATCATTAATTAGGTTTCAATTACATTGCACATATTAGTTTTGTGGGTAATGATTATGTTAAGAACATTAATTATAAAAAGTTATATTTTAACTTATGTATATTAAATATTATTTAATTATTTAAAATAAGAAATTTACAGAGGTAGGGATAGTGCAAACCAAATGGGTTGGAACAAGAGGTCCGATAGTCACCGTTTTATTTTCCAGTACATTTAAAATGCAATAATAATTCGTTTCACGTTCACAGTGAATTAATTTTATAGCAAATCGAAATCATTATTGATTGTTTTATATTGATTGATATTATTTTAAAAACATATTACTCATTTGTCAACATGAAATATTATTATTATTTACATATTTTCTACTTGTTTTCCTAGTACAGTATTTTATTATTATTAAAGTTTATTGATATAATTGATTTTTCTTGAAATATGATCAACTTTTTATTATTGTTATGACAGTATAATTTTTTTATTGATTGTATTGGGCTCACATTTTTATTTTTATTATTATTACTAATACTCTCCGGGTATGGTAAACCTTTAGTACTATCATTATTAGTAGAATTTTTTTTATTTTACTCATTTTTTTTTTACTTTTTAAATGTTTAAGTGTTTATTGTTTATATATTGAAGTCTAATAATTATTTCTGAGTTGCCGTACCAAATGTCCTGGGTTCAAATCTAGTCCTTAGCAGCCTTTTTATGAATCTATTGGCTAGTTTTTGGAACCTTCTAGGGCTCACCCAGCCACAATAAAGTGGATATCCAAACAGAGGGGGAAACATGGCGGTTCACCGTGATCTAGAACAAATCACCTTCCAAGAAACAGTACAGTCTCTACCACGTACTGAACCCAAGACTCTCTATGGGTAGTTTTGGTACAGTTTTTTTTTTAAATTAAGTGATAATTTTCTTCTGAGTAGGCTAAGCCTTTTATTATTTACAATACTGTTATAAAATAGGTTTATTCATTTTATATTTACTTTTTTTTTATTTATGTAAGAATAATAGATCGAAACTGGTTTCTCATTATATATAATATCCTAATATTACTTATTTTTAAAAGTTTCTTTTCTTTTTTTTTTTAATTATTAAAACAAGTTCCGCAGGACTAAAGGACTGCCAGTACCTGCAGAACTCTCCGATCTTCAGCACCTTTCGACCTTCAGGACCCTCGACCTGGGACCAGGACGAGATAAAGGGAGGGATGGATTAGAAGGAGACCTCCCCAAGGGAACTGTTCGCTACAACAGCCCCATCCCAGGAAATGTCTACTTTCCTCCTCCAATCCAACAAACTGCTACTCAACAACTCCTTTGTTTCTAACGGTTACAATAACAGTTCCGAAATACGACAGTCCTCTATAATAAAGAAACTAATTCCATAGCTGATAATAATATTAATAACGAAGGAAGTAACAATAACCGTAACCCCACTTATGAACTTGCTTAATTATATTTCTTTTAAGAAGATGTGATCCTCTCATCTATGCTTTGGTTTCATGTGCACCCACTCATAGGGTTGCTGCTTGAGTTCAGATTAATTAAATATATAAGTCAAATTATCTATGAAGTAGTTATTTATGAACGGTACTAAATAGAAACTACAAACTAATGTAATAATGATGGTTATTTCCCGATAAATGTTTTTCCCTAAATATTTATCCCAATTATAAAGGCTGGGTGAGCCCTGAGATGGACTTCATTCCTATAGACCCCCTCCACGACTTAACAACATAAAAAACTCAACAGAAACGGGTGGATTTGAACCTAAGACCTTCAGCGTAGCAACGTAGTGCTCTGCTCACTGGGCTACTTTGCTCCTTTAAGGGAGTTTATTTTCTATATTATGTTAATACATAAAACATTAATTGAAGCACCAAATTTAGATAAAATATTATAAACGCACTATTATGCCAACTGTACAGTTGGGCGGAATAGCTCAGTGGTAGAGCGCTGAATTGTCTCGCCGATGGTTTCGGGTTTAAATAGAGCGGGCAGGATATTTTTTTAATACGTTAACAGTCGGGAATAGTCAGCACTTTCAGCACTAAAAAGGAGGAAATGGGGGTTGAGCTGGATTTCTGACAAATCACCTCCCTTAACAACCGTTGTCCTAGAAACAATACAGTCCCTCTTACGCACTGAACCCAAAAATCTTCCTTGGTTTGATTGGACAACTTTAAATTTATATACGACTCGATGAAAAAAAAAATGAAATATTAGTTGAACAATTAATCCTGTGGCCTTGTTTAACCTTTTGGTTTCTTCTAAAACCCTCTTTGAAGTGGACAGCCATAATTCGGAGGAAACCTGGCTGTTGAGCGTGGCCGCAGACAAATCCTGCACAACCGTTTTCCAAGAAACAGTACAGTACCATGTACTGGGGCCCAGACCTTTCACGAGTTGTAGTGGTACAGCTTATTTTTTTCAGATTTCACAGTCCATTCATTTCTGTCTAAAGATTAAATATTTTATCTGTCACAGCCGAATTAATTTTTTTTTTTTAATGGATCGGACACTAATAATCTCCTTAAATTATCACCTAACCTAACTTTTTGTAGAAAACTCCTCGTATACACTGTTAATAATTAATAATTTCTAAGATTAACAACTATAGATTTGTGTTAAGACAAGGATTTGTAAAGAAAGCGGAGAAGCTTGCTAGGCAGTTCATTGCGAGGTTTAGAGCCTCAGTGGCTCCATTTGTTATTGATTGAGCACTCAATCTTTTAAAGGTTTGAGAACAAGCCGAGGTTGGGAAACCTCTCTAAGTCCTTTGTCTTCGAAACCAGTCCAGGTTCGGTCATTTTTAATTCACTTAGTTTGATGAATAGTATAAGGGGTTGTGGGAATTCAGGTTCGAAACGAAATTTCTTAAAATTTGGTTTAGAATCTCATTTTTTCTAATCCATTATAACAAGAAATAATAATGGCCAATTTTTATTGATAAGTAGGATCGTTCCTTTTTTTTGCAAGTTTATTTACAGTTAATTCATAATTATTATATTATAATCGATTATCTACAAAAACATAAAACATGGTAAATAATAATGATGTATCAATAGTTTATAAATATAAAAACTAATTAAATTAATACAAATAATACTATGATTATATTGGAGTGCAAATGCTCAAATGAGACATAAAATACATGTTAATAGATTGGTGGAAAAATTCCAACAAAAAAGCATTAAGTCTCAGAATTAAAACAAAACAAAAAACTGTCAACATATCGCCCATTCAGACCGCTGGCGGACAGAATGAGTATAAAAGGAAAGAAAAAAAAAGGAAGAAGAGAAAGAAAGAAAAAAAAATGAAGGAAGAAGCTAATCAGAGGAAACATACCACCATCTCCAAGCTGATATAAAATGTGGTGGTTCAAATCCAGCTGTGGCATATAAATTATTTAATCTGCTAACAGCCACGGATGGACCCTGTGGAATCTACAGAACGTCCTGGGACTCACCCAGCCTCTATAAAGTAAGTAATGGCGGGTGAAAACCTGACGGTTGAGCGTGATCTTCAACAAATCACCTTCCTGTCCAAGAAACAATACAGTCTCTATAATGTACTCGTACAGACCCCAAGACCCTTCATGTGTTGTATTAGTACAGGTTTCAGGTTTTTTATGCTCACTATACGTGTTTCACTTACTTCAATAATTTCTATTTAATTTTAATGAAAATATTAATCAAGAAGAGAAAAAAACATTATCCAGTCAATAAATCCTATTTTATTAAGTATTAAGCGTTTCGACTCTAAAAGACATTTTCAATAATTAACAATTATTTGGTTTTCTGCATCAAAAAGCATACAGTACATAACTTATAAAAGTTTAGAGTCAATTTTCTATAAAAAGAAAAGAACAATACAATAATAATTAAATTAATTTAAATAATACAAATTTAAAAAATATTTATTGCCCAAAAGCAAATAGTGAAAAAAGGATAGATACCTCTAAAAGCATGTACTTTTTAGAGTCGTATAATAAATAAAGGATTTATTGACTGGATAATGGTTTTTTCTCTTCTTGATTTATTAAAACTTAGTCCAGTAAGATACATCATATTGAAATGAGAATAATAAATAACTTGAAATAATTTAAAAATAATAATTCTCATTAGCATCAATCGTTTCAATTCATGTAAAATTTTTTCAATTTTCATTATCTTCAACCGATTGCCTTGTTAGATAAGATTTCTTGTAAATTATAGATATGTCTTTTCTGGATAAAATTGATTATTAATCCTTGAAAATGTACATTTTTAAATTTTTGAAAATATAAAAATTAAAAAAAAAAATTGTGTAAGAAAACGAAATCCGTAACACTACGACCTTTTAAGGGTCTGTTATGAGTGAAGGTTTTGCAGGGAAGAGAATAGTCCGAGCTCATGCTAAACATCCAGTATGTTACCAACTTTATAGTGGCAAGGTGAGTCTCTGTATGGTCTGAAGATTTCACAGGGTCCTTCTGTAGCTGTTGACAGATTAAAAAATGTATCTGCCACAGCCGGATTTAAACCAGGAGCCTCAGCACTCAACAGACCGGGCTAGCTTGCTCGATAGCGTGGTGGTCCTCAGTTTGTTATAGGCTTAAGCTAGGTTATTGTTTTCCTGATTTAATACATACTATTAACATAGAATATTTTGGAATTTATTTAAGCAGTAATTAAGTTTTGAGAAAATTATTTCTTAATAATCTATAAAGAGCTATCTATCACCTAATACCTTTCATATTACTATCATAGAGAACATGACGATCTAACATACAATTTAACCTCTAGTAAAGGAGACCAAGAAGAGAAAAAAAACAACTAAAAGATGGGAGAAGAGAAGCAATTCATCATATGGAGGTATTATGTAAATCAGATAGAGGATTGAGGTGTTATCGCGGGGACCATAGACCTGCTTTTCAGGATCGTCCATCTTAATATTTTATGGACAGGACGGGTCTACCCGGCTAATATCAATGTGTCTGTCTCTCGCTTCTTGTCAACTATATACCTTCCCATTCCCGGGCTTTATTCTTCATCTCTTCTCGTTAGATTTATATGTATTTATGTATATGACATTTTATATACTCGCCCGTATACATAACATAGTTCGCCCCAGTGGGCATGGATCACACTACCCCCATTTATTTTCATGAGTTTCTAGAATTTTCTAATGATGATTACTAAGTAATATAATACGAATAGAACGCGGTCCCACATGTGTTGAGGTGTTTTAGAACATTTTATGTTTTTTTTGGCCTAAAAATACCTACAGTTTATATATCTGTACACCGGAGGCAAAGAACACTGGGTCACATTTTTGTAATTCTTTTATTTGTTCAGCATAGCCAATTTCCTTTAACTTTGAACTATATTGTTACCATTAATAATTATTCTTCGTTACTTATAGAATCAGCTTGAAAAATAGTGAAGCACCCCGAAAATTTCAACAAAGAAAATCCGTCTTCGGATACATCAACCAGATTAAGAATTCCAAACCAGCTGAAACCAAGAAACCAAAAAACCTGAAAGAGAATATGAACTAATCAGAAGCCATCCAGTTTAAGCCGAACTAATCAGATCACTAGAAGAATAGGCTACGCCCTCTGACCGGTACAGGTATAAATACAGAATGATAGAAGCAAGCAATATTGTTAGCGAAACGTTAGCAAAAATTGTTCATATTTTGGCATTGATCAGTATTCGGAAGCATTGATATATCGATGCCTTAATTCATACATGTGTTAAGTGCCGAAAACAAGATTTTACATAAGTCAACATTGATAATAATTTAACACAAGAAATACCGTTCAAGCTTAAGCACACAATATATTTTTGTAACCTTCACAGCTTCTCTATTAATTTTATATCAACATATGGTCTATGACTTACTGATCACAACTTTACAATATTATTTATATAACAAAACCCATTTATGAAATATTTGCACTTATGAACTAAGTCATCGATATATGCAGAGCACTTGTTTATGACAATTTACCAAAAATATTGTTCATTTTGTGAACACGTTGTCCTTCACCCCGGGGCACATTAAAAAAAAACAAAAAAAACTGCACCATTAAAACACATGAAGGGTCTTGGATTCAGAACATGGTAGAATCTACACTGTTTCTAGGAAACGGTTGTGCAAGGAGGCGATTGGTCTGAAATCACTTTCCTCCAATTTAGAGTACCCACTTTACAGAGGTTGGATGAGCCCTATGAGAGACTCGTCCTTAACTGATAAGAGATTAAATATATTATCTGCAACTGCTGGATATAAACCCGGGAATTTCAGTGCTCAGCAGCTTAGTACTTAACATATTAGGCTACTCCATCCATTATAACGATATAGACCAAAAAAAGGTCACTCCAATGCAGCACATCTCACATCAACACATAGAATCATCACCACAGTAAGTCCACAAGTTCAAAGTCCCTTCAAATTTGGACAGTGTTTGATGGGCCAGAGAATAAATCTAAACCACAAAATAGACAATGCAAAGAGCATGGCACATATTAAATTGCAGTTATAAATGTTTAAACTAAACAAATATATACAAAAAACTTCAGTTGTTTCTTCTGGTTTAGACCGTGTCGGTGAATTTTCTGCCAACGTTTCGCCAGACATGCTGCTGACTTCCTCAAGGCTTAATTGAGACTGAAGATGTCCAGGTAACCCGCGGCGTTATATAGTAGCCACTCGGGTCTACTACATAACGCCGCGGGTTAGGTGATTGTGGGCGACCCGGGTTCGAACCCCGGCCTGGACAAATCTTTTCTCTTTAAAAATTATAACATTTATAGAAAAAATACATGATGGGTTCATCACTAGACGCATATGTTCCTTAGAATTCTGGGGTTTTAATCTAGAAGGTAATAAGGATAATAAAGATATAATATTAAACGTAATTACTCCAGTGAAATATGATCTTAGATATTCTTCTTCTTTTGATTATAGTGTTCGTAGAAGATAAGGATTATTTATGAAAAGTACGTAATTAATTAAATTCTAATCAAAGACGTAATAGCGTTATTATTAATACTTGTATTGTTATTCAAAAAAGGCTTATCCCAGAATATATAAAGACGTTATTTTAATTATTAATAATGTCATTACTGGCATAATTGTTTATAATATTCTAAGACAGAACTATGTCTTAATCTTGAGGAGTGTCACTTGACTTAACATTAGGGAAGATGATGGGAGTGGAGTCGGTTATCAGTGTGTGCATAGATGGCTGCCTTCAAACCTCAAACACCTACTCACTGAAATTCAAGCTCAAGATAACAAGATATCCAAGCATCAAGACTTCAAGATAACAGGCACCTTACAAAATGAGGTCCTCGTCATTGTAAACTCATGAAGTACAAGATCATTAAATAATATACATAAAATAACGATTAATTATTGTCAAATAAAATATCTGCTGATCTTCACATAGCTCGGATATTAAAACACACACGTATATATATATATATATATATATATATATATATATATATATATATATATATATATATATATATTTCCAAGTCTGTTTGAACCTTTTCCAAGTCAACTGTAACCTTTTACAAATCAAATGATACCCTTTCCAAGTCACAAGCTACCCTTTCCAATTCATATGTAACGCTTTACGACTCAATTGCAACCCTTTTTATTTCAATTGTAACCGTTTCCAGTTCAATTGTCACCCTTGAAAATGTTTTGAAAATTTAACGTAATTTTAAACGAACAGTATTATTTTACTTTCTCCTTAGGAATAAAAACTTTTTTTTTTAATGTGATAATGTTCAGTTCAGAGTTTACATTTTTTTTTTATTATAATTTACTTCTTGAGAAAAAAATCAACTTTTTGTTTTAAATTTTTTCCTTAATTTTTTGTAAACAAGAATATAATTATGTTTATTATTTTATTACCGAAACTATGAAGATACTGTTTTTAAGTTCAAATTACATGTGTTTACTTTTTTTAGATTCTCAGAAACAAAAAATCAACTATTTGTTTTTTGAATTATTTCCCTCATTTTCGTCCTAACAAAAGCTGTGAAGGAAAAGGCTTTGATAATAACATGAAAGAGACATGACTATTTGTAAGCCAATGGTTTTGCTGGAATGTTATTATCCTGAAAAGTTGTATTTCCCCAATAAAAGGTACACACTGTATAGATGCTGGATGAAATCTGCTAATCCCAATGGGTCGAACCATGGCTATTCTCAGAATAAATAGCTTATCAACCACAAAGGGTTTCGAGCCAGAGTAAATATGCGGTTATATATTCAAATTCAATGCATTCACATATTTCATTAACTGCTAAAATTTGGATAAAGTCATATGGATATTGACCTAATTTATACTGAATAAACATCTTTTTTTGACTTATTAACAAATTCATGTAAAGGTTTTGGTGGAACATAGCGTATAAATAAGATCTCGCATTTCTAAAAAACAAAAGATTTCTCTCGATAAATAACAATTTTAATGTTCTATCAATAAATTATAAATTATTTTAAAAGTTTTGTACCAATACAACCTATGAAGGTTTTAGCACTTGTACCGTTTCTAAGCCTCGGATCCTAAAATCAATATTACCTACTTTACATAGGCTGAGCGAGCCACGGAGCATTCTCCAGGACCACAGGATCGATCAGCGTGAATACAGAATAATCCAATTCCAAAAAGAATCCAAATGTCACATGTATTAGTTTAAATAAAAGAGTTTTAAATTTTTCATGATGCTTCGGGCATAAGATCTCACATATTCCCACATTTACCCATCTCCAATGGAAATCGCACTGCGGGATTAACATAATGGTGGGATTCGTATGAGTATGCAGGTATGAATTTTAACTGACCTCCTTTTTGGCCATGTTCTGGATACAATATTATTTTTATCCAGATACTAGATATCGTTTTATTTTTTAATATCTAGGCTTTCTTTTTTATTTTATCAAATATATTCAAATCAAACCCAGCTACTACTATATATTATGTAGTATAAATGTTTGTCTTAGACTTTAAGCCTCATATTTCACCTGTTAGCCAGAAGCACATGGTCTAATTATGGTTAGACTAATAACAGGTGATGTAAGAAAGACAAGTACAGTGGAACGTCGATTATCCGAACTAATGTTGCCAGGGGTGGTTCGAATAATAAAAAATTCGGATAATCGAAATTCACTAAAAAAAAATACATACCGACCAAATGAATAGGAAGGGATTCAGAAAAACAAATGAAAGTACCTAATTAGGTTTACAGTTATTAGTAAACAAACGTAAAACTTCAATTTTTTTATGTTTCCGAGAAATGATTAGGGCCCCTTATTGATGTTCATAGAAAAAACTATTTTATTTTTCGTCAAACTTTAGTTAAAATAACAATAATTTTAACAAAACAAATAAGTAACTGGATGATCTGATCAAATTAATTAAAATTACATTTGAAAAAAATACATGAATAATATGAACCACAATAAGGTCAGTTACATTTTTTGCTGAGCATCCGCTCCTATTGGCTCTGAAGATGACCTACGAAGTAGGCGGAAACGTCGTCACAAAAAAAAAAAAAAAGTTTCCACTTATTTTTGTGTATATTTTGACTGCACCCCCCAACAATTTCCATCCTCTATTAGTTCTTCCAGTCAACTATTTCCTCTCTAACATGAATAACATGAACCACAATAAAGTCAGTTACGTTTTTCACTGAGCAGCCACTCATATTGGCCCTGAAGATGACCTACAAAGTAGGTCGAAACGTAGGCTAAAAAAAAAAGTTTCCACTTATTTGTGTGTATATTTTGACTGCACTCCCCAACAATTTCCATCCTCTAAAATAAAAATAGTTTTATATTACTTATATATTATTATATCTTGTCTCTCTATTATATAAAAATGTTTTAAGCTATGTAATGTTATATCGGCGTTGCCTATCAAGGCCTAACTAAAATGTGATAACAGTTATGCCAGTTAATAAGTAATAATTAATTATATTCCTTTAAAGTGATACTTTTTAGAAAATAGATAAATTATAAAATAAAACAATAGGGTCTGGGTGGTATGAGGATAAAATTAGAAAACTTTTGAATGGATATTGAGAGAAAATAAAGAAATGTGAGAAATTATATTTATTTTTTTAATAAAATATTCAATGAAACTTACAACTGAATTATACAAAAAGTAAATAGGATCAATGAATAAAGACTAGTAGAGAGACTACCAAGTGGTAGTGCTCAAATAACAAGTTCAACTTAGGAGGTCACGAGGCCATCTTCTTTTCAGAGGCTTAAGAATTGAAGAGGTTGCTAGGTTTGAAACTAGTGGGTTTGGGTGGGATGAAGTTTGTCATGAAGAGATTGATATCGGACTGGAGGTAAATCAGCAACAAATGGGACATTAAGGCCATTATGTACTATGTTCATAACAAAGTAATGAGAATTGAGGATTCTACGAAGGATTTTGGATTGTAAGGATTGAATACGATATGAATTTGATGGTTTAGTGGAGCCCCAAAGCTCTACCCCGTAAGTCCTGATGGGTCTAATGATTGTCATGCATATGAGTCTTTTTTAATTATTTGGGAGCTTAGAGCTTTTTTCTTGTAAATGTTGTAGTAGCCTGAAACGGCAAGCTGTTTCTTGTCGTTTCAATCTAGTATGAGGATTCCAAGTTGAGCGTTTGTCAAAGTGTAGTCCTAAGTACCGGACCTGTTATACAGGAATCAGTGGTATGTGGAGAGCAGAATTTAAAATAAATATTCATATACAAATGGAAATGATTAACTATATAATTCTAAGAATAGTGTGGAATGGTCAGGTTGTGTAGCCAATGATTTACACAAAGTAAGATATATTTATTTTATTGTGCTTACGTTTCGAACTATGGTTTAGGCCATCTTCGTGGCTGAGAATATTGTGCAATGTTTTATGTAGTTTTTTTCTGTTTCTTCTATTATAAACTCTGAAGATGGCCTAAATATTAGGTTGAAATCAGAGAAAATAAAATAAGTCAGTCTTATTTTGTTCATTCATTGACTGCACCCCCTGACCATTTTATACTTTTATTAAAAATTAATGATATTTATTAAGTAAAAGTGGCTTTTAATTTACTCCTTAAGGACCTAGATATCGATCCCGAAGAGGACAGAAAAGAATAAAGGGAGGATATCCCCAGCAGGATTAAGCCGAGTCGCCAGATCCCGGGGATATAATTAAATTTCTCGCCGGCTTTTTCGGCTAATGAAGGGACTATTAGCAGGTCCCGGTTCCGGTTATCCGCGTTCCTCAGAGTCCTCACATATCCACTGCCTCCTCTATCATCAAATATCAAGTAGGATTCTCTATTTCCGGAATTTTAGCGGTTCATTTGAATGAATTTCCATCCGTTTTCTGCGACGAAAATACTTTGTAAGGAATATTAATCAAAGGACCTAGGCTTGGGATGATATATATTGCAAAGTAAGACCTCCCAATGCTGAATAGTTAAACTGAAGGGTCGAGGTTCGAATCCGGCTCTATCAGATAAATAATGTAATGCGTTAACCGCCATAGATTGACCCTGGATGTTCTATGTACCGCACCGGGAGTTATAATAAAAATAAATATGAATTTGCATAATGAGGAAAAGACAGTAATAAGAAATAGGTCACTCAGACAGGTATAAAGACCCCCTGGGGGTCAAGAGAAACCAAAGAAGGGGCCCAGGACTCAACCTTTGGAAAAGCACTCTCTGAAAGGACTCCTAGGAAGAGGGTTTTGACTTCTGGGAGGAAGATCGGCAATGGCTGCCGAAGATGGTGAAGCTGGCGTGTAATAGACCAAAGTTCGACACACCTCGCCAAGAACTCTAAATGTACCCCTGTTTCACCAGATAAGTTGTATTTTAAGTCGTGTATGTATTTTATGGCAATCCTCTATATATATCTGAATTATTAATCGTCTGTATAATATATATATATATATATATATATATATATATATATATATATATATATATATATATATATATATATATATATATATATATATATTAAATGATAGTCCTAATAAGAAATTGTATTAATAAAGTATATTCATTATAATTTTGTAGGTTAGGCTTACTTAACCCAGATGGAATATATATTTATAAATAGGTACTATATGGATGATTTTGTTAAGGTATTAAGTTAACAGATCAGTACATTGGTAATTACAACTTATTTAATACCACGAAACATAGCAGAAGGTACTCTTAATTTAGGAAATCCTTTGTATTGTCATCCTCCTGCACAAAAGTTTTCTTGAAAACAGTACAGACTCTACCATGTATTGAACCCAAGAGCCTTCATGGTTTGTAGAGGTACAGGTTTTTTTTTTAATAAACTCAAAAAGTCTTCTACGAATCAAAAAAAAAAAAAAATCATCCAATATTCCACAAATAGATAAAGAGAGTCTATTCTCATAGTAGTATGAAGGTTTTAGATAGAATATAGGAAGCTTTTTTATATATTTTGTTTTTAGACTTGTTGATTATTAAACTAACTATTCAACTTACGTTACAAAGGGTCAATAATGAACCCATGAAAGAATCTTCATGGTTTGTACTGGTACAGTTGTTTTTTTTCTCTCTTTTTTAAGGATTTTACTAAATACAAGAAATAATTACAGAAATACCCCTTGGTTTTGGGTCCAATTTGGTCATTTTTGCCAAATATACAAAAATGACTGCCTATAATGTTTCAGAGAATTTTTCTATAAAATACTTTAGGTCTATATATACCTCTACAAACTTATCTGGATACTAAACGCACAATACCAGAGAATTTAATTAATTTATTAAATAATTATAGTAAATTAATTATTTAAAATCACTCTATACTGTTATTATTAATCAAACGATGCTACAGTGGGAGTCCTAAATTTACCATGGCACTCAGCCCAAAAATAATACATGAAATTTATCCAAAAGCTAATATTCAAAGTACCTAGGTAAGCGTAGATATTGTATTTAAATATAATATGAATATTATTGTGTAAATAAAAGAAAATATTTAGATATAATATAAAAATATATTATAGAGAAGATTTCCCTGAGGGCTATATTATGAAGTTGACAAAGTAGGATGAATTTATAACAGCGGACCAAACTGTCTTATTTTTATTCACTGCTTTCATTTCTTGTGAGTGCCTCAGTATTTCTGTTCCATGTTTTTTCTTATACAGCGTTATACTCATATTAAAATTTGAATATTGAGAACTAATATTTTTTTTAATAATCATAAATAAAATTAAATAATAAGCGGGGGTTTGAGTAACAAAGATAAAAACACAAAAAGTTTTTTTACAGTTATTTTGACTAAATATAGTGCTAAAATAATCTAATTTCTTGAACTGTTCCTAAATATGTGCATAAATATTGATGAATGAAAAAATATGTTCATTGAATTAATGGATACGGGATAGTAATAAATAAATATTAAACCCCAGATATAATAAATAGCTGGAAAGGAAATTAAGCAATCCATCATGAAACAGTGCGTAGAAGGCTGAGCTGCGATGCTGAAGTTCCAGGTTCACATCAGGTTGTGACAGGTTGATTATTTAATCTGCTAACATCCGCGAATGATCTACAGAACTTTCTGGACTCACCCAGCCTCTATAAAATGGCCCTTAATGTCGGTTGAACAAATTTTATTGAACAAATTACTTCCTTGCAGTACCATTGTCATACAAACAATAGCCTGTACCACGCACTCAACCCAAGACCCTTCCAGGGTTGTAGTGGTACAGTTTTTTTTTCTTAATCAACTTTAAAAGTAATCTACGGGAAAAAATCTTAAAATGTAACGATAACAGCCGGTCTCGAATTACCGACTCCCCCCCCCCGAAATATACTGATAAGACAGGTAGTAGAGAGATAAGAGAGATAAGGGATGGCACCTGCTCAAAGGTGATGAGCCCAGATGATGGGAAAGTATAAGCTTTTAAGCCAAGAGTGTCCTAGCGTCTTTATCCGTCGATACCGTTCTACCTTTCCCACCACCTTTTTATATCACAAAATATATATATATATATATATATAAAATAGCTATTTGGAGACATAAAACATACATTTAAAATTATTTTAATACCTCCATGTACATTTAATCTAAGAATATTAACATAATTCGGTAAATGAGCGGTTCTGTACAAACTGTTACTTTTTCTATTTAATTTATTTATTCTATAATTAAACTTTTTTAGTTTATTTAATGCCTAGTTATATATAAATATAAATGTGTATATACATTTTTTTTTTTAAAGAAAAGATATGTCCAGGACCGGGACTCGAACCCGGGTCACCCAGATCGCTAGTCGGGAACTCTACCAATTGAGCTATTCTGGGCTAAATCAAGCTCGCTCCCCAGTCATGGCCATATCCTTTCTTTTCACTGATCCCATTTCCTCCCGTCCCCGCGTTCTCGCAATTTTCGATGTATACGAGGGGAAGAATGTTCTTTGAACATTTATTTAATTTGGATCTTGTTGACTTACGTCATTATATATTATTTTATTTTATTAGTTATTGATTTTATTAATTTTTAAATATTTTTATTTGAAAAGAAAAGTCCCGGTCCTGGCTAGTGATCTGGGTGACCCGGGAAGAAAGGATATGTCCATAATAATATATAATGAAGTAAGTCAACAAGATCCAAATTAAATAAATGTTCAAAGAATATTCTTCCCCTCGTATATATCGCAAATTGCGAGAACGCGGAGGCATGGGATCAGTGAAAAGAAAGGATATGGTCATGACCGGGGAGCGAGCTTGAATGAGCCCAGGATAGCTCAATTGGTAGAGTTCCAGACTAGCGATCTGGGTGACCCGGGTTCGAGTCCCGGTCCTGGACATATCTTTTCTTTTCAAATAAAAATATTTGAAAATTAATAAAATCAATAACTAATAAAATAAAATAAATGTACATAGTTATAAATATGAATTAAATAACCAAAAAATGTTCTCTACTAAAACAATAAAATGAACATGTGTATAACGTTGGATTGAATTGGTCAGAGATAACACAAAATAAGTGAAACTAATTTTTTAGTTGTGCCATCGTTTCGGCCATTTTCAGGGCGAATATACCTGTCTGTGGTTAATCGTCCAGGCATATTCGCCCTGAAAATAACCAAAATAGCAGGATGAAACGTTGGCACAATTAAAACATTAGTTTCACTTTTTTTGTGTTATATCTGACTGGACCCCCTGACCAATTCAATCCATCATTAGTATTATCCAGTCAACTATTTTCTACTCAAACAGATGTATAATTTGTGAAATGGTTTTTGCCCACCGTGCACAGGGAGTTCAACCCTAGTACTTTAAATAATTTCACTAAACCTATCACATTTACATCTAGGTTTTGAATATCGAAATTTTTTGGAGAGTGGGTAATACTCGTCACCCCTTCCATGGTAACTCCCTAAAAATATGATGACATTATCAGGACCAGATGGCTATAATGGATACGAAACAAGGAGAAAGTAAAGAAAAAACTAGAAGAAAACATATGAAATACAAGAAAAATCTGTAAACGGAGCACGTTTTTATCTGGATATAATGGCTAAGGGGAAGAGATGTTTGCAAAGGTTTTGGCCATAGCGGAAGTTATTCCCTCAAGGACTCTGATTTACACTAAGCCAATATCTGTAAGACTAGGGCGCTGTCTTTAGGCTCTTCTGTAAGACATTCCGGATAACAGCATGTAGATCAAGAATAAAAGATAAATAAGCAAATATTTAGCAAAAAATACATCGTTAAAAAAAACATCAGAACAGAAAAAGTTCTTTGTTTGTGCATTTAACATCACATTATGCTGCTATAGCTAATCGGACAATGCTACAGTGAGTGCCATACATTTTGCTATCCAGATATAATCACAATAGAGATCCTTAACGAGTTATTGACACCACACTGGCTCGGGAAACCCATTTTACGTCCCTTCCGAAGGACGTCACACTTAAGAATTTTTTACTCCCTTTAAAAAATCCTACGCCCACCTGCCGGGCTGTGAACCCGCGATCTTGGGCGTAGCAAGTCGTTATGCTCACCACTACACCACTTGTGACCCAACAGAAACATAAAATTATAGCCTTTTTTCTATGAATTTATTTTAGCACAAATTTTTTTCCAAATTATTTGTCTGCTTTCGTAAAAAATAAGTGATATTTTTCGTCCTTAAGTACAAATACTTTTGTGTCACTTGCATTTTAACTATTGATGAATACGTCAATATTTTTAAATATTTGTTGAGTCATAATTGAAAACTGTCTGCAGTATTAATTAAACTCCCCAAATATTAAAAAAATAAAACACTACATTAATCAGTAGATCCGTTATATATAATGTATATTATACAATGCAGATAAATAATGTATATACTAGTAAGAAGGATTTTTGGTTCAGTACGAGGTAGAGACTGTAATGTTTCTTGGACAAGCTATATCCAGGGAGGTGATTTGTCTTATATCACTCTCAATCGCCAAATATTTCCTCTTCTTTTGGGTACCCACTTTATAAAAGCTGGGTGAGCCCCAGGAGGATTTTAGGATCCATTTCCGTATCCTAACAAATAAAATAAAAGTCTGCCAGCAAGAGGGATTTGAACCCAGGACCTTCCGCACGGCAACTCAGCGCTCAGCATTGGGCCATATATATACACAGGATGTCCCATTTCAAATGGATCAAACGTTTTTAGCATGTAGCATTAAGTTATTTTATTTAAGTTTTTAGTCCTAATAAGTTACCAGTCAAGGTATTTTGAATCTTTTAGAAAATGTCTGAACATTTAAAAACCTTATATATACCTATAACCGGAATCGTATCATTCTATTAGTTTTGGGCTTGAATTGGAATTTAAATATAAGAAATAACTCCTTTTCAAGTCAATGTTTACTTAGCCCCTTATTTAATACAGAAATAACACGATTTTGCTACCAAAAATCCAAGAAATTCCTTTTAGAAAAAAATTCAGCATAACCGCTTAATCACCAACTATATAATAAAACCTTTTAAGTGAGGTAAACGTATGGAGAAACTACCTTTTGTTTTGTATTTTGTCATTCTTGAGTTAAATTATAAGAATTTTCAAAAATTCGCAAATCACAAAGTTACTCACATATCCCGTATTAACGGTCTATGATATATCGAATTTTTATAGAAAAATGTTTATTACAACATATTCCTCAGTAGCAACATTTTTATAAACATTTATAACTAATTGAAAATGAAATATTATTGTATTCATTATAATAATAAATGAAGACAGAATGAAGAAATATTACGTCCTTCGAGCTTACTAGTTTGCTCATTGGATTGAAGCCAAGAAGGGAAAATGTTTGCCCAACGTTTAGGTCCATCCCTTAATGAAGGGCCTAAGTATTATGCGATACTTAATGACATGTTTACAAAAGTCGCAAAGTTTGATGACAACTTACTAAGTCTCTTAACAACAGTCTACCACGTTTATATAATTGAATATTTTTTTTTTGTTAAATAACTGAACCAGAGAAGAAATTGGTCTGGTGAAGGTGAAATAAAAAATTCTTTGAATAGTGAAAAACTATATATTAGACACCAACGTTTCTACACCGTAGGTCTTCTTCAGCACTGAATTGATAAGTTACAAACATCTTCAAAATGAAATAATTAGGAAATAAAAAATATATACCTAAATATATTATTTATAAAAATTAAATTATTGAATGAAATTACGATTCAAGTACCTGGGCAGTATGATAACGTATGAGAACAGAGTAGATAAGGATGTTAAGGCACGAATAGCGGCGGGAAATAGATGTCTGTTCGGCATACAGAAAATATTGTGCTGTAAAAGGATGCCAAGAAAGGCAAAGTGTCTCTTTATCTATGTCTGTGTCTATTTATATATAGGTACAATAATAATAAAAATATTTATTTAAGAAATCATACAAATGCCATTTTTTGGCTCATATTGTATTTTCGATCTTTTTTTTTTTACCCCCCCCCCCCTAAGGTATTCTCGTGGAACCGTGTATGTTTTTCTTAGCGTGGTTCATCTCTTTGTTATAAATAAATAACAAAAAAAAAAAGAATGGTGTGAGCAGTGGCACTATCTGTTGGAGAAAGAGAGAAATAGACTGACATAAATGTGTCAATTTTAAGAATGGAACATTCATGTCAGTTTTCTATGTTTGTTTATTCAGTGCACAGTTTTTCTCTGTATGTTTTTTGCAGCATTTTTAGTTTGGGATGTAGTTTATTTCCTATGGTGGTATTCTCTTTCTGCCATGAAGATGCATGAGGCGAAATATTGACAGGTTTTTCTTGTTTTCTGTTTTAATTTTAGATCTAATCTTTATCTTAAATTCCTGATAATCCTCCGAGGCGTCTGAAAAGAAGATGGCCTCGTGATCTTCTAAGTTAAACTTGCTATTTGAGTACTACCATTGGGTAGTTTCTCTACTTGTCTTTTCATCTCGTTGTGTACATTCATTCTATTTACTTGTTGTATAATATAGTTGTAAATTTCATTGAATAAAATATTTTTAAAAAGTTTAGATACTTCAGGCTTTCAGTTTGTTGCTCGTAGTTTTCTGTTCATGTTTTAATATGTATATTATATCTGAGAAGCGAGGGATGGTTGACTGGATGATCGATGTAAGGAAGAAAATAGTTGGGGGTGCAGTCAAATAAGACACTAAATAAGTGGTTACTTATTTTAATTACGTGCCGACGTTTCGACCCACTTTGTGGGTCATCTTCAGGGCTAAGAAAGAAAAACAAAATAACAGAACTATAAAAATACATTGCAGACTAAGTATATGATAAATGAGAAAAATATATATGTAGAGAGGTAGAAATTTAGAACAAAAGTGAGGGATCCTTATATTATATC
This sequence comes from Troilus luridus, assembly GCA_964056705.1. Lineage (NCBI taxonomy): Eukaryota > Metazoa > Arthropoda > Insecta > Hemiptera > Pentatomidae > Troilus > Troilus luridus. Next base: position 26,733,229 of record OZ057417.1, on the reverse strand, counting down.
TGCTTTGAGCTTTGGGTATTGAATATAATATATACCTATACATCGCTCCTTAATAAAGAACAACAAAATAACTCAAAAATTGGTATTTTTTAGTTGAGCCTTCAGTATCAATTAAATTGGCTGAAGAATTTTAATTCAGGAACGATATATCTGGTATTCTATTTCCTACCTATTTCTGTTAGTTTTAATAAAGTAATATTCTTAAATGTGTCATGTTTGAACTTGAAGTTTTATGGGAAAATTTCAAGCTTTTAAAAAAATTCTTTGCATTGCCAATGCTCAAAAAATTTTCTTTGTCTCACAAGGAACTAGCAAATACCTCTATTGAAAAATTGGGTATTTTGAGTTTTGACGTTGTTTTTGAAGATATAAATATATATTTTATATTTAACATGTTACAAAACCTTCCTGAAATATTTTCGATTAGACTGAGTTAATGCTGTATTCAGTTAGGGCCAGAGGTTTGAACTTTTCAATTGGACGATTTAAAGTTAGGAACACCACCCCTCAACTAATCCTGAACTGTATCACTTGGTGAATATTCATTTAGATTTAATTTAACAATTTTATATAAAATAGTGATATTCGTGAAGGGAGGATTTTATTTTAAGCTTATTATAACTATATTTTGTAACAATATGTAGGTATATGATTTATTTGTAGTCTGTAGACTTGTAGTGTGTAATGAATAATCCAAAAACTTAAATATAATTTTAACTCTTTTACTCCTAATTTTGACGATTTGTTTTAAGTTTACTAATTTAAATTCATTTGTTCCTTTTTTATTTTTCTCGAAAATAAAAACAATCGTGAAGAAATGAACGTTACAACAAACATATATTGTCTGTCATTTATTGTTCATTTAATGGTCATTATTTTAAAATATTTTTATTTTGAAGAGAAAAGATTTGTCCGGACCGGGATTCGAACCAGGGTCGTCTGCATCACTAGTGCTCTAACCACTGAGCTGCCAGGGGTCGTATCCAAGTCAGACCAATCCATACTCTTCAACGATCCTATATCCCCGTGATCTCGCAATTTTTGCGATGTATACACGGGGAAGAATGTTCATTGAGCATTAGTTTAATTGGGATCTGATTGACGTAAGTAATGTCAATGAACATTACTTTTACTCGTAATTTTGACGATTTCTTTTAAGTTTACTAGGGAGTACTACTGGAAGGCGGACCACACTCCCATTTTACAAAATCATAGTTCATTTATATGTACTTTGAACTACCGTGTACTACCAGAGGTTCTTAAAGTTTAATAGAAGAATCCCCGATATTATTCAAGGAGTTGAAATTCAGTTTAGTCTACGATATGGGGACGGAAGTGGGGAATATTCAGACCTAAATTAGGTTATAGAAGGTTGAAAGTAGGAATTTTCAAATCCTCTATGAAATCCACGGAACGGCCAAGAAAAAAAATACAAAAACAAAAGGAAGAAATAAACCCCCACCTCACTAAAAAAAAGCAAATCTAATTATCAATTATTTAATAAATAATTACATCTAAAGATAATTATAAATAAATAAATTTATTATATAAATATGTGTGTATATATATATATATATATATATATATATATTCATATATATAATAAAACCTGATAATTTAATTGATTAATATCGTTTATATTTCATTAAATAAAAACAGGCAATAACATATAATTGACCAAACAAGAAAAGTAAATACGTTCTTCTGCCCAAACAAAACACAATTTAATTTAAAAAAATCGATGCGTACAGTGACCAAATAAAAGGTTTTATTAAATTTCTCTTTGAATCAACGTTTTCACAGAAATATTCTGCAAACTGAATATGCTCGTACTTGTTTTTCTTTTAATATTGTGTGTTTAGAAATAAACACAATTAAAGGCTCAGATATAACAATAGAATTCCATAAAACATCTTTAGCACTGTGAGAGCAGTATTTAGTTTAAAATAAAATTTCAATAACCAATAAAAATAAAATTTGATATTAAATAAAAACTTCAGAATGACCCAATTATTAACGCAAACGTGTAATTGGTGAGTTTCTAAGCTCCACACTGATTCTAGCCATGTGATATAATGATTATTTTTATTATAATTATATGCATTACACAAGAGCTAAATTTGGGTATCAGTTCCGCAGGTTGTCACTTCGAGTTAAGTCACAATAAGTTTTAACTTTTCATTCGTTCCCTTTTTTAATATTCTAGAAAAAATAAAATAATTGTGTTTTAAAATTATAAAAAAGAGTGCAGTTATGGGAAATTTGTATGTTTTGGTAATCACTCCATTAAGAAATAAACTTATCAACTGGCATTTCGAAGTATAGATAATATATTTTTGTTAAAACGTTCATTTCTTGATGAAATGATTAGCGAAATATACACATTTCTCATAATTAAACTCTTCTTTTCATTTTAAAACTCATGATATTTTTATTTTTGACAATATTGGAAAGGAAACGAATGAACAGTTAAAACTTGTGACTCAATTAGAAACGACAACCTGCGGAACTGATACCATATAGACAGATAGAAAAAAAAAGGGCATACATTTTCTTGTCAATATTGATAAAAAATTTCACCAATCATTAAATTATTTAGTAGATTTGTAGGAATTAAAAGTATATATATATACATATACACACACATATATATATATATATATATATATATATATATATATATATATATATATATATGATGATCATCAAATGAGATGCTGAATTCCATTAGTGAATAAAGAGACAGCCAAATCATTTTCATCGATGAGTTCAGAAAAGGCCTGATGAGCTCATAACAGCTTTGAAACTTGCACAATACAGCTAATAACGAATATGAGAACAAATTGTTTCATATAGAAATATTTTTAAAACATAATATATAATATCTGATACGCTTATTAGATTTTATTTTTTTTATTTTTTTAAATTTATTTATTGAAATTTACAGCTGTATACAAAATACATCTAGTAAATATAATGAGTGAATACATTGACATGAGAAGACAAGTAGAGAAACTACCCAGTGGTAGTACTCAAAGATTTTATTTTGAAATTAATTTTAAATTGATATTAATACATGAAATAAATAATTGAAATTGTTATTTAAAGCCTTTTTATGCTTTAGAAATTAATATATTCTTGTTTGTTGAATTTTATGTTAAATGTGCTTATAAGCAGATTTAATTTTTCATTTTAAAATAATTTTAATGCGGTAATTTTTTCTATATTTTCGTTATATTTATTTAAACCACTAGAGTTGCATATATAATATAGTTAATTATATTTTTCAAATAAATTTATATGCATATATTTAAATAAATTTAACTAAATTAAAGAATCAAAGATAAACTATTTTTAGTACCATTTTTTCCTAGCTGCATCATTTCCAAGATGGCTAGAACATTCTTAAAATTCACTTTTCTTCATTTTTATCAACACAGACCAAGCTGGTTCACTGAGAAAATACACTATTTAAAGAGAAAACTGATTCACAACATTGTAACCGACCGAAATTATTCTAAAACAGTAAAATAAATTAATTTTTATAACATTTTAATACACTTAAACACAAAATATTCACTGATCAAACCACACACCGCGTCAGAGAACACCATACTGAAGAGTCTCATACGATTCCGCCAAAATGAGAACATGATACCGCCATCTGATTCGCGCTTTTTTTTTCTAAATAAATATTTTTACTGTACGAAATTATAATTAGAAATAAATAAAAATGTCTATAAAATAATTGTTAACACTTACTATTTTATTTATCACCAAATAGCCTATTTCAAATAATATTAATGATTTTTCTTAAAAACTCCAAGTCCACCATATACACTAAACACATTATTTCGTTATTAAAAATGAATACAAATTTTTTATTTACTTTTTAAACAGTACTAAAATATTTAAATTTATTATTTAATAAGAAATATAGCCTTCAACTACTCTATAGTAAGTTAAGTTCCAGACTGACAAATGTTTCAGAATGAGTACTATCTAATTTAGTTTCAACTGTACTACTAGTTCCAAAAAATTCAGTCTGCTCCTTTACAGATTTCACTTATTCAGAAATATTACAGTACTTATTATATCAGGTAATAATATTACTTTTAAAATTATTTTTATGTTTTGACATATTTTAAACATTTTTATTAATGAGTTTAGTAAAATATTGAAGTATAATTAAACAGAAACAATTTTTATATTCTAAAAATTATCTTTATTCTTCAGTATAAAAAAATTCCTTTAATTATAAAACATTAACTTCAACAAATTAAGATTAACTATTATAAAAACAAGGTTAAAATTAAGTTTTTCTCAAATATAATTTGGGAAAAGAGTGCAATACTGATTTTTCATCAGCTAAATTAATCGCGTTATTGTTTGGATAAAACTAACAATTTAAACTATTAGTCTATATTAAGTACATTACTTAATTATTGTAAAATACAGTGATATATGCTATTAATATAAAATTTTATATCATGGTATTACATAGTTTATCATTTTTTCTGTTTCCGAAGCTTATAATGTTAAAGGTAATAACAATTAAATTTTAATGAATTCATTTACCAAGGAAGCAAGTTTTAACAAAGTATGTATTTATAATATAAATAATCCAGTTCGATTCAACATTGTCATATAAAAATTGACAAAAAAGTACGATATTCATTTTTCCTTAGCTAAAATAATTACAGAAATGCTTCGATAGAACAAATGTTTTAAATTATAAGCCTTTACTAAGTGTAATGTAAAATAAATTTCATATTGTTCTTGAAATAAAAGTTTGTAGATATTTACTACTAACTTTTAAATACTCCTTTTAAATGATTCCGAAATTAATGAATTAACTAGTTAAAATTAATGATACATTTAATTCATTCTTTAACCATAAAATAGGAGTTTGAATAAATTAACCATTTATAATTTATCAATTTCGATTCAACTTTCAGTCATATAAAAATTGACTAAAGAGTGCAATATTCATTTTTCCTTAGCTAAAATAATTACAGAAATGGTCAAAAGTAAATTGACAGAAGCTATATTGACTTTTCATTAGCATTTATTCATAAAATAAATTCATACTCGTTTATACAAAATTACTATAAACTATTAGCCCATATCTAGTATATTACTTAGTTACTGTAATAACAATAAGTAATAACATATTTAATAACTATTTTATATGTAATATTATATATTTTTAATTCTAGACTAAAACTTATTGTTATGGAAGTCGTTTTCATCTTCAGTTTCAAGAAAGGTTGTGATATCAAACTATTTATTAACAGTATGTTGCAGTATGGATCTATAGTATTATGATGCAGTTTAGTGAGTAATGTATTTTTTGTTTTTGTTGAAATTTTATCAACTATTATGTTATTAAAGTCCATTTCTTGCAGTCATAAATATTAATGTGGTACTTTTGATATAACTTTAGTAAAAATGTTTTCAATTGGCTTTTAAAGATTTATTGAACAAAAGCATTACAAAATGTGCTCCGACTTGATATCTTACTTTTCTTATTTTTGTGAAATATAACTATTACCTGTTATTGAAGTGTGATTTCTTGAAATATATTTGTTTTAAATTAAATAAATATCATTGAAAATGAGATATTTACTTTATCTTCAAGTAAAATTAAATTAAAATCATTTATTGCTTTTTGAAAATTCTGTACTACGTTTAATGGTTACCTATTGATTTCATACAGATATGTTTATGCTATTTGAGTAATTACAGAAAAATTAACTATGACCAGAAATAAGTTCATACTATCAAAATAATCTCAATGTTTTATGAAATTCTCATAATGATTTTATGATAGCTCATAAGAATTTAAAAAAATACAGCTGTGTTATGTGAATTCTCACCATTAACGTTACTTTGTTTGATATTGTGTCCGTACATTAATTTATTTGAAAGTAAGTAACTACGGATTTTCTGCTGTTTTCCAAAATAAGAAGTTATTTATCTTATAAAATATAACACGAAAGGGTCAAATAAATTATTTTATTTACTTTATTAGATATTTCTTATATACTGGACTAATCTTCTTGATATATATAATTTAATAACGAAGAAAAAACCTTATTCCAGTCAAAAATTGTTATTAAAAATTAACAAATGATTAAAAAACGTTTCGACACTTCCTTGTCATTTTCAATTTAAGTAGTTCTTCTTACAACTATCCTTTAAAATTTACAAGTCCAATCATTACTTGAGGTCAAACGATTTAAAAGTCAAATATATATAAATCCTGGAACTTAACTTTCTTCCATGGTCAAATATAATATGTATTACACTAAAAAACAATTTTTGAGTGGAATAAGGTTTTTTCTTCATTATTAAATTATATAAATTATTTATTAATGATTTATAAAGTCATCAATTATGAATTGACAGTTTATCAAAGAAAAGTTCTACAGTGATTTCAAAAAATGTTCTTATGCATTAGTAATGATAGTTAAATTTGGTTATTCGTAAAATTTCTTTTGTTTTCTAAGTTATTCTAAAAGTAAAAACAGATAGCGTCCTATTAATTTCGAAGCAAGTGTTATAATTAGGTGGCGAGCAAACTGTTAGTCTAGGTATATAACATTGGTCGACGATTTTATCAATAAAATTATACCCATTGAAAATTATAACTGATTTATTGTTTATCGACATTTTGAATTACCCTTTAGGTTATCATCATGGCAGAGGTATGTTGAATTCAGGGGCAGCTCTAACAGAATGGTATAATTATTAACAATCATTGCTTAAGATTTGTTTATAAGAAGTAATAATGACAGAAAAAAAAAAAAAATGCTCTGAATAAAATCTATTTTGATTATTATTTTTTGAAAAAATATAATACAAATATTACAATACTATTCACCATACTGTAACTGCTAAATGATTATTTCGCTCAGGGAACTCATTTCATATTCATTAAACTTCCATTATTCATTCCATATTAAAAATACACCTGCACCATGAAGGGTCTTGGATTCAGTATATAGTGAGAGACTGTACTGTTTCCAGGACAACAGTTGTGCTAGGAAGTCTCTGAGATCCCGCTCAACCGCCAGTTTTTCCCCAATTAAATGCACACACACGAACAGAGGTTGTGTGAGCCCAAGGAGAGTCTGCGGGTCCAAAACAAAAACCTTCAGCACTCTATACATTGAGCTACCTTGCTTCCCATTAGCTGTCCATAAATCCGTTTAAATTCTTATCTCTTTTACTTCACTTCTGAATCAAATTAAATTACTTTAAATTAAATTAAAAAACTTTAATTAAAAAATCACTCTGACCTCTTAGAATTTTACTCTTTTCATATGTATTAAAAGAGTAAAATTTTAAGTTTGCATTTTAAGTTTAAGTTTGCAATTTTCTCGCAACTAGAACAAAAATTTATACAAGACTTATATACATAAAAATTTGGAAAGATTTTAAATTTATTGAATTGGTTGAAATTTAGGGAAGACAATTAAATTATCATACATAAAGAAGTTAGGAAGGTCAATAATTTTTCCTGAATTTTTGGCCTAGTTATAAAATTAAAATTGTTCTTTTTTTTTGTACTAGTTGGCGCAATTATGTTAATGGTTATTTACCTACAATTTTATATATTTTATTGGTTCTACTTAACAATCATGATCACAAGCTCTCATTAATGAGTAAATCTCAATCTTTTTGTCTTTGTAGTAACCATCAATCAAATTATTAAATCAGGTAATCCTGAATTATAAGTCAGGTCTGTGCACTGAATAAATCAATCTAATCAGATATTCTCTCATTCCTAAAAATGAAAACTCAAAAAAGGTTTTTAAATGGTTATAAATCTTAATAATGTCACAGGGAAGCTATTGATTTATTTTTTTTTTTTCCAATTTATCTCTATGAAGATGATTTTTACTGCTAAATATTAAAATAAATAACTAATAGCAATTAAAATTGGGTATAAGAACTTAACTAGGAAAAACTGGGAGGGCAAATGGGAAAACTTCACAAGCAACAAAATTTAAATGGCATTAAATTTCAATTTTAACTGAAGCAAAATTTATTTGGATTTACTTTTTTTTATTATTTGGCCATAGTTTGTTTAATAAAATAAGTTTATTTCATGAGATGATTACCAACAATACTTTTGGCTGTTTGGATTAAAATGGCTATTAATGAGAATGGAAGTGAAAGAAAAATCACTCAATTCTGGTTGTAAAAGTTTAATTACCATTTTAGTTTAAATAAGAAATGTGTAGTAAACTGTTGTTCTAAAAGTCTTGTTATTTTAGTATTAATTCATGAGTATCATTTGACTTAGAAAAGGATTTGTGGATGTAGAAAAGGATCATTTGACTTAGATGAAGTATTTGTTCTTTAAGTAATTCAAAATAGATTTTGCACATTGAAGTGAATAATAATTATTTCTCCAGACCAGATCATATTGATTGATTCAACACACTAAACTGACTTATAGTTTAAGATTTTCTTATTCTTCAAATTAAACTACCAGAGGTTAACACTATGAGAGTAGATTATAATGTATTCACTGAAAACAGCTAAAGAAAAATCTCTTGAAACATTGATATGAGCATTCATTCAATCTAGATTGAACGAAAACGACACTGCTAATAAAACATTCAATCCCAATTTGCCAGTATACTACCAGTTAGTGAATGTTTCTTTAAATATAGAATGTTCCAATGGTATTGCAAAGAAGAAGACATTTAAATTACAATATTTTAGGTAATATTAAAGCCTTAAGTATTCGCAAATAAAATTCAATTAGGTAAAAATTAAAAAAAAAAAAAAGGTGAATTTTCTCCCCCAAATAATAAAAGTTCCAAAATAGTTTGATTCACAAGCTTGATTTTACTTTATTATATACATTTTTGGATTTTTTCATTTCCATAACCCTCAGAGCTTACCCTTCATTTATTTTTGCTGCTTTTGAGTATAAGCGTAAAAATCATATGAATTTAAAGAATTATATATCATTTTGTTTAGTTCTTGTCACGTTTTAAACACTTTATGGTTTGAATGATGTAGCCTTCTGACCAGATACAGATTGTTTCTTTTTCTGTTCATATTTGTTATTCTAAAGGGACTTACTCCCAGAATAAAGTTACTGTTCTATTCTATTCTATTCCATCTTATTTTATTCTATATAAATCAAATAAAAATATCACTCCAGTGGGATTTAAAAGATTTGTGGGCAAGTTATAAATTATTTATAACTGTGAAATGCCATTTAAATCTTAAAATAACCTTTTAATATTTTATATGTCTTCTCTCAAATATCCATTTAGATTTCATTTAACATCTTTAACTTTTCTAAACAAATAATCATTAATTACACTAATCGATGCACATTTAAACAAAAAGCTTTATAAAAAAAAAAATTAAACTACTAGATGAAGATTGAAAGAGAGAAAAAATATTAAACTGATACGACAGATCAGTAAATCAATAGACACTTATTCAAAAGAATGAACATTGGAAATATTGTATTAGAATTGGTTTCTCCCTAAAAGTGCCAAGAAAGTTTGTTCGAACTCTTAATGAAGGTTGTTTGGAAAACCGCCAAACTGTTAAAACATGGTTTACAAGAAAATTTATAATTGACCGATACATTTTCCAATTCAATTTAATATTAATTAAATGTCTGCATTAGAGATCCAAAAATAATATCAGGCTTTGACTTATATAATTATTATCCCTGAGCTGTTGCATTTAGGGAGGGAGAGGAGTGGCTCAGTGGTAGAGTACTGAGCTGCCATGCCGGAAATCCTGGTTCAAATCCCGCTGCAGGCCATGATTTTTATTTAGTCTGTTTGCAGCGGGAGGTGGATCATATAGGATCTAAGACCCTCCTGGGGCACACCCAGCCTCTATAAAATATTGTAAAAATAGGGTACCCAAAATAAGGGGGAAAAATCTGGCGGTTGAGCGTGACCTAGGACAAGTCACCTCCTTGCAGAACCGTTGTCCATGAAACAGTACAGTCTCTACGATGTACTGAACCCCAGACCCTTCATGGGTTGTAGTGGTACAGGTTTTTTTTTTTTTTGTTACATTTAGGGAGTGAAGATGAATAACTGGAGTGAGGCAGATGACTATGTAGAGTCCTCAATTGCTAGTCTGGTGGTTCCGGGTTCAAACCCTGCTGTGACAGATAAATTATTAAAGCCATGAATGGGCTGTAGGAACTATAGGCACTGGAAGGCACAACCGGCCTCTATAAAGTTGGTAATCTTAATTGAGGGAAAAACCTAGTGGTTTAGTGTAATCTCGACCAAATCACTTACTTGCACAACCGTTGTCCTAAAAACAGTACAGGCTCTTCCATGTGCTGACCCCAAGACCCTCATGGATAATTCCAAATTTCGAAAGTTCAGTTATTTCACATTTCTCACTTGTTTAGTTCACTGATTAATCTTATTTTTAAAATATTGTGCCCAGTAATATTGTATAAAAATTGGGTGACAAAATATAATGGGAAGATTCCATATGGGCGGCGCATTGCCGAGATTTTTCCTCTCTCTGAGATTGAGGGAAGACGGAGAGAGGAAATAAGTTCAATCATTTCATTATAAAGCGCTCCTACGTTGGAAGGCATTAGGGTTCAACTTCCAAGGGACTTCAGGGCCATTTTAACCAAACTCTTTTAAGAAAATTTTCTGAAATATTTAACAAGGCACGCCAAGCTTTCGTGCTTTCTTTATTAAAACCCTTTTGGGGGAAACATCTATCAATATTCTCCACCGAAGGCTGTAGAAAACAGTAACTTTATTTACATAATTACTGATAAGGAATGATTGCTTTGTTAGTTAATAAAACGTAGTAACAGTAATTAAATCTAAATTACTAGTATGTCAAGAGTAATAATTATCGCTACAATAAAGATAAATAGTCGTTATTTTAATAACAAAAGTTTAATTAGTAAGCTAAAATATTAAATAAGCATTCATTACTAGACCAAATGGCAATGGTTTTTTATAATTTAATCATATTTATTTCTATTAATCACAGATCTATAGTCCAGGATTCATGGACCATTTTTTCACTTGATTAGTTTCAAGCTGAATCTTCGTGAATAGTTTCGGTGAGACGCCCAACAATTTCTAGTGCTAAATTTCTCGATTGCGGTAGCTAACAGAGGTAGCAAGGATAAAATATGTCGATTTGATGATTCTCAAAAATATATTACTAACTGGTTTTTTTTTTGTTAAATCTCAATTAGATAATTATCTAAATTATTTGAAAAAATATTTGTCCTACAACATGTATGGTTTGATCAAAGAGTCCCCTCCTTCCAACGTGTATCGAAAACGAGGTCATCAAAAATGATTACTAACCAGCTGTTTTTTTTTTTACTTCTTCTTTTTTGACTTTGTTATCGAAACATATTGGAAGGAGGGGACTCTTTGATCAAACCATACATTTTGTGGGACAAATATTTTTTCAAATAATTTAGATAATTATCTTGATATTTAACAAAAAAAAAACCCAGTTAGTAATAAATTTTTGAGAATAATCAAATCGACATATTTTATTTTTGCTACCTCTTTTAGCTACCACAATCGAGAATTTTCGCACAGGAAATTGTTGGGCGTCTCACCGAAACGAAGCTATTCACGAAGATTCAGCTTGAAACTAATCAAGTGAAAAAATGGTCCATGAATCCTGGACTACTATGACAAAGGACTTGCCTTATTTCGATAACGTTTCTAGACTAAAAACTAAATAAGTAATTCCTATGCACATGACATAAATCGAACAAAAACACCTGAACCACTTTGAACTCATTGGGTATTGGGCTCAGTACATGGAAGATACTGTACTGTTTCTAGGACAATGCAACGTTAAAATAAACATTATTTTACAAGTACATTATAGAGACTATGGATGAGCCCAGGTGGATCTGTAGATCTTGCAAGGTCTGTTCTATTAAGAAAATAAATAATTTATCTGTCACAGTCGATTTCGAACTCAGTAACTCAACGCTCTACACACACCCCTCCCCGGGTACCTTTAATGGTTTATTTCTTTGAAAACTTAAAATCAATTTTTTTCACAATCGTAACATTTTCCGCGTGTATTATTTCTTATAAGGCGTTCAGGATCAAAAGCAGATTACTTCAAAATTGATTTTTTTTTATAGTTTAGACAAGCAATTTCGTCTAAGGCTACACCTACATTGGATCCGGTGCGATTCGATGAGACGTCGCTAGGAAACCAAATGACTGAAATATATCGAGAGCGCCTACATTGGATCCGGCCTTAATCAATCCATATTTATCCGACCAATCCCAGGGATTTAGTCGCTCGTGGAAACGAAATAGTTTATTTATACGAAAGTGCCTATATTGGATCAGGCGCGATGTTATACGATCAAGTGTGATTTTAACAAATCGAAATCATTAGTTTTCAATTCGATAAGCCAGCCGTTAGCATGTGTGCCAACTTAACCTTTATTGTCTAAAATGTTTATTAAAAAATATACATTGTAATTTGATAATTAACTATTATATAAATATCCGTCATAAATCAAAATTAAATATTGTCAATTCTCATTAAAATATTTTATTACTAAACTTCATGATCCATTAAATATAGTAGCGAAGGTTATTTTTCCGTTAAATAAAATTATATCTATCAGAAATGTCCATAAAAAATATACCTACATACAATTTTAATTCGTCAAAGAAAATTGGAAACATTAACTTTTGATAAAATTATCATCTTAATGTTAAATTTATTTGTTAAACATTTAGCAAGGGCTTTTCTGATTTTTTATACTCCTTTGCAAAGATGAACAATAAAATAAACAAAGATTACTCATAGAATTAGTTCGAAAGGAGCCTCCATTGCGGGATCTATGAAATAATAATAATAAACAATAATTTCTATTTTTTTTTAATTGAAAAACAACTAAATTATTAATTTATAGTGAAACAGTAAGACAAAAATATTCTAATATAACTCATTTTCATAACATTTGGTTCTTTAAATTTATAAAAGATTATTTTTAATATATTTATATTTCACAATAATTTATATAGAAAACAAGAAATAAAAGAATAAAATTAATACCATTATATTCAAAAGGCTAGTTTCATTATAGGTTTGAATAGAATAGATTTACACCAGATTAGTGTAGGCTGTGTGAAATAAAATATGTATTTAACTGATCAAGTTTATCAAATACATTACACCCTCATAATTATCAGAATAGTTTTAGCTTTATTGAATGTATATTACAAATTCATTTTGATATTACATGAGTAGATCATTATCTCATCATCTATAAGTTCAATAAACAGTGATTTTTTTAATGAACGTTCAATACCATTATAACTACATTGAGTATTCTCAAGATTCCAGTTTTAGAAAATTGTTTATTTATAAATTAGCTATGTGAGCATGGAAATAAAGAAATAATTATAAAATGTAAGTTTGATTATTTTCTGTTTGTTCTATTTCTACAATCCTTGATTGTTCTATTCAATCATGTCATATATAAGTTACTGGTATTACTCCTATAAGTCTTTTATTATTGCTGTTATTATCCAATTGATATGAATAAACATTTGTTTCGATTAATATTTTGAACACATTTAAGTAAATATTGTAACAATCTGTCAAATACATATATTTATGCAAACTTTATCTATATCTCTTATAGAGTTATAGTAATTGGAAAGTATAATCTTATGATAATAGCAATTAATTGAGTTTTTAAATTCATAGATTATTATCTGGAATTTACTGTTATTTGTTTTATGGGCAATGAATTGCATGTTGGAAGGAATTATTGATCTTTTAAAAAATGCTTCAGATTATTTGCATTACCAATTCATTTTATTAACCTAAAAGTCTAGTAGAAATTGAAAGTAGGTACTTATATATTATGGTATGGTACCACCACTCTAGTACTCACTGTGTAAAAACCATATAATTACCAGTTTACTTCACATGTGTTTCATAATCATGAAATTTAATGAATTCTATTAAATTCTAAAGTGGTGATACCATAACAAACAAGTACCTGAAAGTAAAATCAAGAACCTCTTGATAAAACGTTTTTTAAGAACTTATAGTTATCATATGGGCTACGGTATAGATTCTATTTTTTCCTTATATTCATAATGTCCAATGTTCTATCGATGCTCCAATTTAATATTATAAAATGAAAGTTTATTATATTTACATCACTTTACACATGCACAATTAAAGGTATGTTGATTGAAGGTCAAAATCAAGTCTCGAATAGTAAGCAATTGATACATTTATTAGCTTATCAATGTTTTCGACCAACATAGCAGGTCTTCATTAGGGCTTATTTACACAAGGTACAAACAAATAATATAATACAAAACATATAGATTAATAGCAGTAATGATACAAATAATACTTAAAAAATATTTAGGTGATAATATAATATAATAATCATCTTATTATAATGATTATATTAATATTTTTACCTAAACATTTTTTAATATGATTTATATCATTTATGAATTATCATATTTTACATTCAATATTTGTATCTTGGTAATTTAAACCTGATGAAGATCTGCAATATTGGCCAAAACATCATGCAAAGATCATCATATATTTAAATTATGTTTTGAAAAATAAAAGAGGACACCAGCATATTGTTAAGGAAGAAAATAAATCATTCATAGAAGAAAATAAATCATTTATAGAAGAAAATAAATCATTTATTCAATAACATACATCAGTATTTACTTATAAAATTAAAAGAATAAAATTTAGGATACACATTTTTAACAACAATATTAGAATTAAGTGGAAAAATAAGTGAATAACACAATTAAATATTTCGAAATACAAGTTAAGAAGAATTACACACTACAAATTTTATAAATAATAATTGTCGATTAAGATACTAACATATTAATATGATAAAATAATACATAGCAATAATATAAAATTTTTAATATTACAATTTGATATAATAATTGAGGTGATTAAGGAAGATCCTCTGAAGATTTAGATTGGAGTGTTTTCAAATATATATTGGCTTAAGATGCCTTGAATATCCACTATTAATTATACAGTATTTACTCCCAAATTGTAAGATCTTTCTTGATTATCATTGACATCCATTAAGAAAAGTATACACAAAGGTCTAAACCAAATTTCTTCTGATACTTGATATACACAATCCAAAAAACAATATCATCTTCGCCATATATGTACACTTGTAGGAGTGTCTGCTAACATGAATTTGAATAAAATTGAAATTTGAACAAGGCCAGTTCCTCATTGGACAACATACTTCCTTTCTGTTTCTGGAAAAAATAATGTTTTCAGATATACATTGATTTAATAATAAATAAAAATTAATTTAAAGTATTCCATAATAAATCTATTAGGTACCTAACAAAAAGTTGAACTTTTTACATTTGTAGCATTTTTCAAAAGAAGCTAAATATTTATATTTATTATTTCTGTTCAGTCTAACCTTATTTATTTAATCTGAAGCAAATTTATTCTAAATACTACTGTGGAATTGTTCTTCGGTGAAATAGAAATTTAAATTAATACTATTTCTAGTTCCATAATGGATTTTTTCAAATGTAACTGTTTAATATGGGTGTTATTATTAGTAATCCTAATGTCCACCTGATTTTAATAGTTAATTTACTGGCTAATTGATTCATACTTAATTATATGATATGGGGTTAACTTACAAACAATTATTCTGAATGTATATAAAAGTTTAACAAAAGAAATCACTTATCGCTTCAACTATTTTCATTTATTCTCATAAAGAAAGGATGAGAAAGATTAATTAATGGTTCTTGTCAGCCTGTGACTCCTACCAAAAATACATATTGCATAAACATATTTCATGACAATTGTTAATGAAGAAAAGTTTAAACCACAATATTTAGTATAACAGTATTTAGAATAAAGTACAGTGACTTTTAGGTGAATTTAGGTGAAACAAATTTTAATATGTTATACTACACACAAACAGTATTATAAAAATAATTGCACTTACCTTGTTCAATGTTTTCACATTAAATCCTTTGAAAAAAGTTAGGAGCCAGTAGAAGATCAATTAAAGATCCAGGATCAAGCAAAAATACAGTGGTAAAGTAAACACTTGTTGAGATTTGATAATATGGGGAGGTTTCAAGTATAACCGCTCGTATTTATGAATTTAATTGCAATCGTTAATTTAATTACAAACCAAATAGATTTAAAAATATCACTACTATTCCATTAATAAATTAACTCATTATATAAAACATGAATATCTAAAAAATATAAATTCTATTTTATGAAATTGAAAAACTACTAAATTATTTATTTATAGTCAAACAGCAAGACAAAAATATTCTAATATAGTAATATTAGCTCATTGTTATAACATTTGGATCTTTAAATTTATAAAATTAAGATTATTTATTAATCACTTTTAATACATTTATATTTTACTATAATATATATATATAATATAAGAAATAAAAGAATAAAATTAATACTATTTTATTCGGAAGGCAGTGGCTAGTTTACTATCTGATTAACAAGAATAGAATTTATCCGTATCTGATTCACTATAGGCACTCTGGGAAATTTCAGTCATTTGTTTGCTCACCCCAGCATCGTATGTGATAGAATAAGATCACGTCGCGCCGAATAGGATCCAATGTAGGTGTACCCTAACACAGCACTTTACCGCATTATTTCTCATGGTTTTGTCCGGTCTGAACCTGAAGACTAGGGAGCATAAAATTGACTGAACTAGTGAGAAAGGAGAAATAACTCAACTTTCGAAATTTAGAATTATCCGCTTATGATTCTGAACGTCTCATACATCGCTCCCTCGAAGAACAAAAAAACCCAAAATTTGGCATTTTCGAACTAAGCCTTCATCATCAATTGTATTGGTTGATGCTTTTTAATTCACTAACGACATATCTGATATTCCATTATCAATTTTTTTTTTTTTTATAAAGTCATGTTTTCAGTAGTATCGTGTTTGACTTGAAGTTTAATGGCATAAGTCAAAATCAAAAAAAGTTTCAAGCTTTTAAAAAAATTGTAATTGTTAATTAAAAGTTGTCAATACCATCATTACAAGAGCAATACTTTGCGTTACCAATGCTCAAATTTTTATTGTTTTAACTCACATGGAATTTTCAAATATTTCTATTTACAATATAGAGATTGAATTTCTGAAATAGATTAAATTTCTGAAATGTACAATACAAAAGATTAACATTTATAAAATATTAACAGTGGCTGGAAAATGTAGAAAATTAACAATTATTTCTATAAAAACGTCGAAACAAAAGGTTTTTAAATGTCGAGACATTTTCTGAATGATTCAAAATACCTTGATTAGTAAGTTATTACGACTAAAAACTCTTAAATAAAATAACTTAATGCTACATTACGTTTCCTCGTAAAGGAGGTATACTAAAGTAGTGAACTTTGAATGCTTTTTCTACTTAACCTATGAAAGATAGACAAAAATGTTACATACATTTTTTCCATGTTTTGTATTGTACATTTCAGAAAAATATAAATAAATGGGGGTCAAGAGTAAACTACATTGTTTGAAGGTCGATATTGACCATTTAAAGTGAAAAACCAAACAACTTTTTATTATTTCTTCAAACTAGGCCCTAATAACTACAACTTTTACCTGAATCGTTTTTCTGAATCTTGTTTCGTTTAAAAGTTAAAAACGTTTGATCCACTTGAAATGGGACACCCTTTATATAAATATATATATATATATATATATATATATATATATATATATATATATATATATATATATATATATATATATATATGCATGAATATAAACCTCTTATCTGGTGCGGAAGGGCATAGTGACAGAGCGCTGAGTAGTAATGGCGAAGTTCCTGGGTTCAAATCCCCCTCCCTGGCAGACTTTTATTTTAATCTGTTAGTGGCCGGAGATGGATCCTATGGGATGGATCCTTACCCAAAATAAGGGCGAGAATCTACCGGTAGAGCGTGATACAGGACAAATCACAACCCTGCACAACCTTTGTCCAAGAATCAGTACAGTCTCTACCATGTATTGGTACGGGTTATTTTTACAAGAAAGTTAAAATATTAGATTTTAAAGTTTAAAGAAAGGGAACTATAGTATATTACCATATCAAATAAGTGGTAAAATTAAAATAATAACAATTCAAATATTAATATCTTATTATTTTGTTGTTTCTATCATATCATTGTATGATTTCTGCTGATAGTAACTGCCTAGAAGAATAAACGTTTCCTCGCGACAGGAGTGACCTCGTTGCTGGCCAAGTTCTATCCTGACAGGACACTTCTTTCCCGTGGCTTCTTGCCAATCCGTGTTGTTTCTATCATCCCATCTACTTTTCTTATTTCCCACGTGAGATGTCTTTTTTTTTCTTTCAGGAAGAGTCGAAAAAAGTTTTTTCCTCATCATTGTCTGCTATTTTTCCAAGAAATTTTGTAGACGCGATTATTTATATTTTTTACTAGAAACACATGGGGAGGTACGGTGTATCCCTGCGTCAGGAACTCAGTACTACAATAAATAAAAAATACTAGGAACACAGGAACTAGGAACATATATAAAATGTACACAGTACAGGAAAAATACAGTTCCTATACTGGAAAATAGCCAAAGAATTTTATTAATTTGAATACTAAATTATTTTATATTTACTATCTCTCTTTTTTTTTTTTTTTAGGGAGTATAATGTTTTTTGTAATTAGGAACATCTCAGTATTTGTTTAGTTAACGCCCGAACCGTGGCATAACCAAGTATTGCTTACGCCCTTTAAAAAATCCTAGGGCAGTATGCCGGGCTTAGTAGATTGTTATGCTAATCCACGACCACAGGTCACCCCAATATCTCAGTTTGTAGACGAATGAACGGCAGGTTCGTATCCTGCTGTAGTAGATGAACTATTTAATCTGTTCACAGCCATATTCTTCTATACTATAATTCGTTCACAAACGTCCTGTTATTTCTGTGCTCAAATAAGATTTCCATTTTCAAGAGTTTTTTCTTATTTCATTGTGCTTAACGTCGCTTCGACTGCTAGGGCCATTAGTGACAACTGCTCTTAAATTTCTTGAAATAACTTCGCAGCTTTTAAGTACATTTGCGTCTTCTGTGATTTATTATTTTTTTTAAACGGAAGATATGTTCCGATTATTCGAATTCATTATTTCTATTTGATGCTGTTTACATTGAAATACGAGATAGATGCTTCATTGTAAGTTTTGTATTATCACATCTTTGGCAGGTTAGTTGACACAAGCAATGTAATTGATCTTTTATTTGACGGAGATGGTTTTGCGGAAGTTATCTATGATTGTCGATGATTTTCATGATTTTAATATTTTTTTTTTTCAATTTAGTAAATGCTGTGGCATCTGCAGACTCTTCTGTGACTCACCCAGTCCCTATTTAGTGGGTACCCTTAATTGAGGGAATATCTTCCGGTTGAATGTAATCTCGGCCCTTTGACTTAGTACAATCTCTACTATGCATTTAATCCTAAATCCATCATGGGTTTTAGTGGAACTGTTTTTTTTTGGTTTTTATTGAATCACTGAAGTAAACCAAATTTTTATTTAACTCGGGATATTCTATTCTCAGTAATATATTATTCTGCTTGACATAATTTAATGGCGTTACAATTTATTTATTTTTTCATCAGCATTAGGAACTCTTTAACTGTCAAAATAGTCACCTTTTTTTTTTAATTAGCCGCTGTGGACGACGTTTGTTTCAACAATTCTTTACTTCTCTTCGATTTCTCTTTCATTCGTTCTTTTCTTCTCGGTTTTTCTTCTTTGTTCTGTCCAAATTACGAGTGCTTTTTCATTCTGGCCGTTCTTGAAAGCCTTGAGTATTCTGAAGTTTTTCTTCATCCAGAGATACTCTGAGCTCTTCATTGCCTTTTTCACTCTTCTTAATCCATGTGTTGGCCATTTTTAGTTTTTCAAGATAACAGAATACTCTTTTGATCCTTTTGGTAAGGTTCATCCTAAGTAGGTATCCCTAAAACTGTTTTTTTTTTTGCTTTCATTGTGTGTGTGTTTTTTTTTCTACGTGTCTATAGAGTTCCGGTTTCGCATCGTTTATCTTTATTCGATCCTAAACCTTTTCTTAATATTTTCTTCTCCGTTATTTCTAGATTACGCATCAACAATTTGTTGTTGAGGATTAAGCATTCTGCTATATACAGGGCTTGTAGGTGGATTACTGTTGTGAAGGGCCGAAGTTTAGCATTAATGGATATCGATTTCTTGTTGTACATATCTTAAGTGAGGTGGAAGGCTGCTTTCACCATCATAAGTCTTGATATAATGGCTTATTTTTGTTTTTGTTCTATTATTTCCAATAATAATAGAACAGAATGAATAATGAATAAATAATTGTGAAATAATTTCAAAGAATTTTTCAGTTTTGCAAATTTCATCAAATATTATTTTTAGCTTCTCAGGAGTTGTCTCAATGTTGGCCATGAACTTAATTTTCTCAAAGTAAATTTTCAATACTTCTTTCGGCCTGTTCTTGTTGTAATTCAATTTATTTATTAACTAAATTTATTGAATCTGATAATAAAGCCAATCATCTGCAAACGCTGAGCATTCTGTTGCGAGGTTGTCTTTTTTATAACTGAAGTTAATGCTATTATTGTTTAATTGGAATCCGTTTGTATATTTTATCCATTCTTTTGAAACTTCTTTGAGGGCGCTAAGTATTGTTTTATTTCTTATTGTTTTTCATTTTATTAAAAGAAAAGTATATTGGGGTATATTATTCTTAGTATAATCATACTGTTTTATAATTAATTATAATATATTTAGCACTTACAAAAAATACCACTATGGAATAACAACAAGCCACTATATGTGCCTTTTTTTTATAATTAGGACACACTTAGCCATTGCACATTATACGTGTACTTTTTCAGAGATTTGGGAATCTTAAGTTTTTAGGAACCTTCATGTTCACTGTAAAAAACACATTATTTTAGCTATATTTGGAGAATTTTTTTTCTCATGTGTGTTGTTTTTCTTTTAGCGGCATTGTATGCTACTGTGGCTTATCGGAAGATGTTACGGTGAGACTCATAAATTTTGCCTATTGGTCTAATTAAAATATGGATCTTTAACGAGAGACATCGCACTTGCTCGGGATTACCATTTTACCTCAGAGGAATGGAATAATCAAGGATTTCTTACTCATTTTAAAAAATCCTAAAGCCTTCTGTTGCGCAGCCGAATCCGGGACTTTTTAAAGTGAGTAGTTACGGAAATCGAGATCATCATCCACATATAGTACTATAATTATTAATTGAATCTCAATTGGGGGTTCACCGGTAGCTTAACAACCTTTTATGACCAAGGTTCCGGGTTTACAGCCTGGCCTTAGCCTTATTAAAAAAAATCTTGTAAAGGAAAGGACAATGGGAGTCCATTATAAAGATCCCTATCCTAAATATACCAGTATTAACAAAATTTAGGATTATTACCACAGCAACATCCAATTAGCCATGGAAGTATAAAGTGACGTTTTATGAAAAAAGTATATGGTAAACAATGGAGAAAAATAACAATTCCTCCTCCCACAATCACTCTCTCTCTCTCTCTCTCTCTCTATATATATATATATATATATATGTATATATATATATATATATATATATATATATATATATATATATATATATATACATATACACATACATACATTTACACACACACATATATTTCACTATTGATTGTTCATTAAGTAACTGCTTTAGGAATTCTGACGGAAAGTTTGCGAATTTCTGGGTCTTACTTTTTTTTAAACTGAGCTGAAAAGTTTTAATTTTACGACTCCCTCTCTTGGCCGCTTATACCCGGAGGTGTTAAAAAGTAATTTTGCTGAAGCGCGAAGACCGAAGACCAGCTCCTTTTCCCTACTCGGCCGGACGTGCCGTGGAGCCACAAAGAGGAGACAAAGACTTTGCTAAAGTTCATGGGAATAATGAAGACGCCCTCCCCCTTTCATATTTCCCTGCTCTTCCGAACTCGAAATATGAAAGCTATTGCTCATGAGGGGCGAGACTTATACCGCAGTAATTAGCCCTTTTATTTACTCGGGTATTTATGGACTGTCTCACATAGCCTTTCATCATTAGCTTGGACCTTCTCCTTCAAGGGTTGTGTTGTGTTCGTCACAAAAGATAGATGTTTTCTTTTTTTTTTGTTAGGGGTGTGCAACAAACCTTTCGGTTGTTTCTTGTGAGTTTTCCCACGTCCTCAATAAAGAAATCACTCTTCTTTCATGCTAAATAAATCTTCAATTCATTTGCTGAGTTGGTTTCTGATTCGCGATTTCATCGTTCAGGTAACTTCAGAATATAGTGTGATGAAACTACCAGATTCTGTTTTAGATCATTTGAGCCTACACTTCTTATAAAAATGGTCATTCTCATTTGGAATCATTTCCGTTTCTTCATCAGTGTCTAGCAGCTCCGACGCTGTATCGTCATCACTTTCGATGTAGGCTTCATCATAAAGATCTGATTCGAAAATGCCTGCTTCTTCTTTCTCGAAGACATTTAACTAGAGTTGAATTTCATCATAAACTCTCGGATCACCATTTCATACAACTATTTTCGATGGCCTATTCGTAAAAAAATTAAGGACTAATATATAATTTCGAAAAGAATAAGAAAATAGTTTATATTTTAATAATATTTATAAATTTAAAAGTATCATTGAATAATATTAAGCAATAAACGTAATACATAAAATGAAAGGGGTTCAGTGCAAGGTATACCCTGTTTCATCGGCAACGGTTCTGCAAGGAGGTGACTTGTCCTAGGTCACGCTCAACCGCCAGATTTACCACCTTATTTTCGGTACATAAATAACGAATAAATATTTGAGTCCTGGCCCTGGACATATCTTTTCTTTTCAAATAAAAATATTATAAAATTAATAAAATCAATAACTATTAAAATAAAATAAATTAAAATAATATATAATGACGTAACTCAACAAGCTCCAAATTAAATAAATGTTCAAAGAACATTCTTCCCCTCGTATACATCGCAAATTTGGAGAACGGAGAGACATAGGATCAGTGAAAAGAAAGGATATGGCCATGACCGGGGAGCGAGCCTGATTGAGCCAGAATATCTCAATTGGTAGAGTTCCAGACTAGCGATCTGGGCGACCCGGGTTCGAGTCCCGGTCCTGGACATATCTTTTCTTTTCAAATAAAAATATACAATATTTTATAGAGGCTGGGTGAGCCAAAGGAGGGTCCTAAATCCTATATTATCCACCTCCGCTCCATTATTAATATATTAAAATAACAGTCAAAAAATCGAAATATTGGTATAACAGGCAGTTTAAATTATGTACTTTTCGAATCGATGCAGGTTAAAGAAGTCAGAAATAGTGGCTTTATGATTTACCTATTTTCAAAAATATTTATAACTTCACTGATTGCGCATGGCAAATAACTATACAAAAAGCAGTTCTTTGATTCATTGCAAGGCTATCCCGATAAAATATGACATTATTAACAACTATTAAGTATAGTAGAATCTGTTCTTCAATCAAAATGTACAGATGAATAAATAAGAGATAGACAAACAGTCATAAGACCATTTTATTTTCTCGCGCCTGATCTTTGATTACTTCTTTCTTCATTGCTTCTTCTGCTTCGCGAATACTGAGGTTCGGTCCACGAGACCAGTCGTTGTTTGTATTTTGTAAAGATCTTTATGTATAAATCGTTGTAAACTGTGTTACCAACCTTCCACTTTTAGATTCAATGAGGTACCTGCAAGATAGGAAGCTACTGAGTCATATGGGAATTTCTCATAATCGGTAGGGTGTTTCAGGATATGGGTACCATAATATCCCAGTGACCAGGCCTCAGCACTTGAGGGTAGTATAATTTTTGAAATTCGAAATCTAGTTTACAAGGCAGCAGCATTCTGGAGTTGTATCAATATCATTACTGAAAACAATTTTATTGATTTAGGCTTGTCGTTTAAGCACTTACTACAGATATGATGTACTGTTAATTCATAATCCAATTGTTTGTTTTGCTAAACCGGGAACTAATAATAAATCAACGTAATAGCAGCTCCTAGGAGCTATTTATCGGATGTATCTAGCAATAAATAGGACAAGAAGGCATTAGAGGATGCGAAGCTAAAAAGTATATTTGAAATATCGACGACGCGCTAGGCGCCGGCCTGCTGGCGTGGCAGCACTCCAAGCTCTCCATCCATGTTCCCTACGCACTGCGCCAAATCCTTCTTACAAATTACTTTCAGCTTTCTTAAATAATATTATAAGTCCAGTGTTGTTTATTTAGAAAACATAATCTAATGCTCTACGCGGATAGGACAAAACTCAAGCTGGTACTTGCAGTGGACTTAACAAAGCTGGAAGACTAGTAGGAAAGATATAAAATGGATTTAGAACAAATGAACTTAACTAGGTGATTTAGCGACTTTGAAGTAACATTATAACTTAGTGACTAATCTATAATTAACTTTTTATTTATTTATTTATTGATATTTATTACTGTATTACAATAATAGAACAAGTAAATAGGCTAAGTGATACATAGTTACATGAGATAATTACAAGTAGAGAAACTACCGACTGGTAGTACTCATAATTAACTTAGTGACTGCTCTCCTTAGAAGAGGGGAGGTCCAGGTGGTTTCATTGCTGGCAACGCGGCATATATTTCACAACTTAGGGATTAGGAGCAAAGAAGTGTACTCAAACTTCTAAAACAAGTAGCGGTAAAGTGGTAGCTGAGCAATGATAATTGGTACTTGTGATTAATCAGGTCGCCATGGGCTGTTATCCGCCATTTTTAAAAACTTGTACACTAATAATTATGATAGTAATAAAACCTACCTAACGATTTATATTAAGGGAAATTGAAATATATAAAACATAAATAATAGTAAAATTCTAATTCTAGACCCCTCTTGCCACGTTTCTCTTTTTAAATAAATGATTTCCCTACACTTTCGATGAAAACATCTCCATTTCTATCGTTGTCAAAATATATTTGATGACATTTTTCTCACAATTTGATATTTGGAATTATCCCGGGTGGCTTAGTGGAGCCCCGAATAATAATGATAATAGGGTGTATAAAAAAGAAATGACCGTTTCATCAAATTCCAGAGTTCAAAAATCCGTAAATAATGTCGACTAACAGTATCTTTCGACACACCACATTCCCTGGCAATTTCGCGAGTACTTGTGGACGGATTTGACTCAACAGCTTCCTTCAGAACCTCATCAATATCCATTAATGGTCTCCCGGAGCCCTTCTTCCTTTCCAATGTGTATCTCCACTGCTAAATTTTTCAAAACAACACCGCGCATTGCGCTGGTCAAGGACACCTTCCCCTTCAGATTTAATAATTTCACGAGTTGCTTCAGCGGCTGTGAAATTTTTTCTAGTAATGTCTTAAAATCACGAGAATATCGTAGGACACTGCCATGTTTCTTCCTTGAAGTAAATAACTAAACTGAGGCTTTTTTTGAAGAAGTCCAGTGTTAGTAAACAAACTTAGAGAATGCTCTAAAGGGGTTATTAAGTGTTGGTAAATAATAAACAGAATTAAAATATTTACAGAGTTTTGAACTCTGGAATTTGATACAACGGTAAATTTTTTTTATACATCCTAATAATAATAAACGTGTTTATTCAAATATATACAGACATATAAATACAATTCTAATCAGGGACTCTACTACATGGACATAGTCCATCTGTATAAGTTGGTCTGTAAATAAGTGTAAATAAAATATTAATTGAAATAAACTAAAATATTATAACTGAAATTAACTTGATTTAAATCGATCCTAAACAAATATATATTTACAAAGGAAGGTCAGTAGTTAAATTGCTCAACTAAAAAGTCTCTATTTCTACTGGCCTCTACGTGATAGTTATATAACTGTTCCAGTTGGAACCGTTGAGGAGCTCAACCAATTTCTTCTTTTCTAATGTATTTTTGCCAAACCAGCTGAGCCTGAACTCTCCTAAGATAGGACATACCGCCACATAATGATACATGCGCTCTATTTCCCCGTTATCACACATATAACATAAATGCCTTTCTTCAGAACGGTTAACATTATAATTCAAACACGATAATTGTACCCTAAGTTTAAAAATAGCACTCATAAAATTGAAACTATCACACCTTCTGGACTACAGACCTTCACTTGACTTACGGAACAAACGACTTATCAATAACAGTATACTAAAACCTATTTGGACATATGGAGCAGAACTTTGGGGTTCAGCTAAAAAAAGTCCACATACACAAGATACAAACAACACAGTCCAAAACTCTCAGAAAAATTGTTAATGCACCATGGTATATTTCGAACCACACAACGACATGAACATTTCCACTATAAAATCATATATTCATAACAAATAGATAACATTCCACTCATCGACACAATATCACCCAAACCCACTCGTTCTTCCGCTTTCCTACTCCCTGTTACCTGGACTGGATAGGAAAATGGATTAAAAAGACGTTGACCGAGAGACCTACTCAACTATTGATATTTTTATTCCATCATCATATAGATGATCATGTAGAAAAGCAAAGAGAAAAACACTCGGATCAAATTTGCTGAGTGCGCTATTGCGCAGGTGCAAATGAAAATTAAATAATAAATAAAATTGAAACTATTATTATCGGAAATATATTGGTTGTCCCCTAGTTCCGAATTTAGATCTTTATACAAACTATGAAAGATAGATTGTTGTGCTTTTTGCCTTTGATTATTTTTAAATTCTTGTTCAATTTTTTCTAATAACAAATTTACTTTTTAATAGAGCCCCAGATATCTACTCTGTAACGCCTAATATGTTTTATAATAGACATGTATATGAGTCATTTGTAATTAATTGAGAGCTTAAGGCGTTTGTCTAGTAAATGTTGAAGTATCCTGAAACGGCAACAGTTTCTTCTCTTTTCAGTCTAAGGATTCCAAGTTAAACGTTTGTCAATATGTGATCGTAAATATCGGATTTGTTCTACAGGAATCAGTGGGATGTTATTAAACAATACAGGAGGACAGGAAGTCGTTGGTTTACGATATCGGAAAGTATAAATTAAAAATGCATGCATTAGCGAAGTATAAAAGTGATTTGACGTGATTTGTGGGAATTTATTTTAATCTTCTAGTTCTGACACCATTTTTCAAGTTTAGTGACATGAAATTGAAGAGTATGGGATGCCTACAACTGTATCGGTGTTGACTGATAATAGACTTGTGTCACCCACATGGGTGCACACTGTTTAGAGGATAGGGCCGAGGATACTCCCTAGATGAACACGAGCTGATTAAGGAAAAAGGGATGAATAGACATTATTATGGTCGACTTTGAATGATCTATCAGAGAGATTGAATTGGATAATGAGAAAATATCGGAATCCAAACTGATGATCTGGCATAATGTAGTTTGCATCCAGTTTGCATGGGAAATCTAAGAGTTAAATGCTGATTCCAGACCCCTCCAGCAACGTTCTTTTTCTCACAGAAATGTTTTTCATATACCTTAACCATCTACATTTTCTATCCTTAATAAAACCATTTGATGAACATTTTTGCAGAAATTGATTTTTTGAATTATTCCTAACTACTAGAAATATTTCACTGATATTCCCAAAGTATTATTCTGTTCATTTTAAATAAATATTATCAAAAGAAAAAAACACCAAATTAAATTTGTTGGCCTAGCTCGCAGTACTTAATAAGTCAATCTTATTTCACTGTTTTCTCAATATTGAAATAACAAAACCTGTACCACTACAACCCATGAACG
The DNA here is from genome assembly GCA_964056705.1 of Troilus luridus. Classification (NCBI taxonomy): domain Eukaryota; kingdom Metazoa; phylum Arthropoda; class Insecta; order Hemiptera; family Pentatomidae; genus Troilus; species Troilus luridus. Next base: position 26,705,324 of record OZ057417.1, on the reverse strand, counting down.
GGTCTGGGGTTCAGTACAAGGTAGAGACTGTGCTGTTTCATGCACAACGGTTCTGCAAGGAGGTGACTTGTCCTAGGTCACACTCAACCGCCAGATTTTCCCACTTATTTTGGGTACCCTATTTTTATAGAGCCTGGGTGAGCCCCAGGAGGGTCCTAAATCCTATATTATCCACATCCGGCTGCAAACAGACTAAATAAAACTCTTGCAACTGAGTGCTCTACCACTGAGCCACTCCGTTCCCACATTTGAAATTGTATCCTTGTTAAAATCCTTTTGAAGACCTCTTTCGCGTAATTTAATCTTTGGAACTACTACGAACTTTTTGAAGTATTTCGCTGATATTCCCAAAGTATTATCCTGTTCATTTTAAATAGATAATAACAAAATTACAATTTTTGGTGAGCTAGCTTCCTGAGTCGATCTGATTTCACTGCGGTCTCTTGATTAAAATAACAGTCCAAAGTCCGAATTATTAGTAATTTTTCCAGGATTATAAATGATGTATTTTTCAAATTGATGCGTTCCATTCAAATTTTAAAAAACAGTGTTATATTTTGTGAGACAGTTCAAAGAAGTCTAGAAAAGTGATTTTGTGTTATGCTAATTTTAAAAAATACTTATGGTTTAACATCGAGCGCAATAAAATACAAAACAAGAAGTCGTTTCTGGGCCCGTTTCTAGGTAATGCCGATAAAATGTAACATTTTTATATTACATTTTATACAAGGTAGGTATAATATAAACTATTGTTTAACCAAAATGTGCAGTTGAATGAACAAGCGAATAACAAACAGGTTTTCTTCTAACATTTCTTAAAATCGAAAGTCATAAGACCATTTTCTTTTCTCCCGCCTGATCATTGATGACTTCTTTCTTCATTGCTTCTTCTGCTTCGCGAGTCTCGCCTCTCTCCTTCCTTTCTTACAAAAAGAATTTCCACATATTGAATTGCGCTTTTTTTTTCTTTTTCACTTCTTTAGGGGCCCTTTTTCATCGAAATCTCCATTCAATGTTCGTAAATAAGAAGGCACAAAATATTTCAACTTCCTTCGAACTTATTCAACTCGCTTCAGTTATTGCAGTATATTTAAAATAAAAAAGTTAGATAAATCACCATTTTTTCTAGGAAAACGAATTGTCATCAAATTTATGGTACATTTCAAGCAATTTTTGTTTCCTTGCTGTATTTTTTTTATTTATTAATTATAATTGAATATATTTTTTTAAATGAAATGGTGCATTCTCTATCATGAATTGAACCCAAGACCTTACATGGGTTGAAATGGTCCAGATTTTTTTAAGGAATGATAAAAAAAATCGAATTAAGATAATTATCTTTGGCGTATCACATTTTGTTTAACTTAAATTTATCAACGAAACATTTTCAATTAAAATGTAATTCAATTACGAAATCTCGTGCATGACCTAAAATTAAGGCTTCCTTCAAAGTGTTATTTCTAATTATTAAGAAAAATAATAATAATAATAACCTTATAAAATAACCGTATAAAAACCTTAAGTAATAATAATAAAGTCTTTATTTATTCTGGGACAAGTCCCTTTAGAATTACGAAAAAGGTTTCTATACAGGGTATTATTATGTCATAGAGCATAATGGGATTACATTTAATTAATTACTACCATTAAATTAACTAATGAGAAAGAATTAATGAGAGAAAAAAATTACGAATTACCTGCAGTGATAACATTTAAAAAAAAACAACCAAAAAACCGAGTATAAGAAATAAAAAATAAAAGAAGTAAGATTACAATAACTATATAGAGAGAAACAATAGACAATTACATATGTATGCAAAATACTTGATGATTCAATAACATATTCAGGCACATAAGTTAACATAAATGTTTATATTAACTTATCAATATATTTTATTCTTTTATCCTAATCAATAATAATGATGTAGTATTCAATTATAACCTAATCGATTAGGGTAATGATCATTTATTTATTTATGTATAATAAAAAGTAATCCATAATAATGATGTAGTATTCAATTGTAACCTAATCGATTAGGGTAATGATCATTTATTTATTTATTTATAATAAATAGTAATCCATAAATGGATTGCTGATCCACAAATTGGTGCCCGTACTCGGTAAGTTGAAGGAACTTTAAAGTGGAAAGAAGTAGAAATGTCGAAGAAATAAGTTCTTGAAAAGTTTTTTTGTCAGAATTTATGTGGTGTATCAAGCTTAGTCGAATCGATCCTTTTAACATTTCAAACTTTTAATATAAATAATCAATAACATATTTTTTTTTTACAAAAATTAACAAATTATTAGCTTTTATATATTAATGAGGGAATGAGAGTAGAGACATTCTAAAGTGGATAATGATGTAGCGAAGCGTGTAGTGAAGGGTGTAGTGGACTGAGTTGATTATCTGAAGATCCCTTGGTTTGAATCCGGTTGTCGTGAATAAATTATTTCATAAAATATAATAACAACCATTTATGGACACTGTGGGATCTGCAGACACTCCTTGAGCTCATAGTAGGTAGCCTGGTAGCAAATCACTTCCTAGCACAACTGTTGTTCTAGAAGCAGTACAGTCTCTATCATGTACTAAAGCTAATATTCTTCATGGGTTTATAGTGTAAGTTTTTTTTTTCCATCATCAACTATTCAATTTATATCAATATCGATTTTATTTTTATCACAATTAATATACTTTAATTATACTAGATATTTTAAAGCCTATTCCTATTAGTGATATTATTAACATTTTGGAAATAACTTAATATCACTTCTTTGCGCAACCGTTGTCTTAGAAACAGCGCAATCTCTACCATCTACTTTGCCAAGACGTAGGTTATATTGGTACAGTTTTTATAATGGAGAGTAGAAAAAAAAGCACAATGTGGTTGTTGTAGTTATAAATTTCTGATGTTATTGGGTCGTAACGGATGAAATGTCAGTTTCGTTTATTTACAGTTTTCTTTACCTTAGGGATTAGATTATTTGTACAAAAACAATTATGTTATGTATACCGTTCGAAAGATCATTTAATCCTTTTTCACAATCAGTCTAACTTTTCCTTTTGAAAGTGAAGGAATTTTTAAAAATAAGTAAGAATAAAATTGTCTTCCGCCGAAATTTGTATAATTTTTCTCTACGAATTTAAACTTGGCCATAGCGTCACGGAGGTGATCCGAAACATTAATATTGTTTACGGTGAAAATGCAATGAGGGAAAGAACAATCTTCCGTTGGTTTTAAAAACTTCGGTCTGAGGATTACGACCTTACCAACGTATAACGTGGTAGGCCGAAGACTACGTTGGACAACGGAAAGATGAAAGAGCTGGTCGAAGCGAGCCCTTCCCAAACCACTCGTGAATTAGGTTCACAACTTGGAGCAAGTGCCATGACTGTTTCCAGGCACCTTAAAGAGATTGTCAAGACAAAAAAGCTGGAAATATGGGTACCACATGAATTAACCGAGGCCCAGCAGCTCATCGGATTGGAAGCGAATACATACGGTTATAGCGTATAAATACCTCACTTCTGCAAAACAGAGATGAGGAGCACTTTCTTCACCCACCTTTTTCTCCCGACCTTTCTCCAACTAATTTTTACTTTTTCCGTTGTCTGAATAATTTTTTAAGAAAAAAAAATTGACAAAGAAAACACCCTGAAAGCGGCCTTCCTAAACTTAGCTTCTTCCTTGACACCTAATATCTACAGAGCGGGGATAGAAATGCTTGTTGGGAGAAGTGTATTGGAAGTGAAGGATCCTATTTTGATTAATTTTGATAAATTAAGTATTGTTTAATTTTTTTTTTAATAATTTAAATTTACAACTTCACTGGCATTTCATATAGCTTTGATCGTTGCTCAGAATTCCTTCATGTAATGCCAGGTTTTCTCCTTTCTATCCTCCGTCCATTTTTTTCCCGTCGTCACCTTTGGTTTTTCCTAAAATACCTGGAGGGCATTCAATTTTATTCTGGGACGGATGTATCCTTGAATATCCTCACACGTAATTTCAACTCCCATAAATCTATGTCTAGCACTTCGAAGAGGGCCGGTTTGGTCTTTTTTTCTGTGTAATGACTAAAAATCTGGTCCATCAATTGTATGGTTTCTTTCCTGACAATTCCCCAAACTAATACTATATTATGTAATGTAAAATAAATATTTTCATGTTAAATAAATTGAAAATTTTAAAATTTATTCCAAGTAGCTTGTATTTTAGAGTTGTAATTTCACTCACCGCAATAGATACTTTGTGTTTTAATATATTTTTTTAATTAACCGCCTGGAAGATTGACTATGATCCTCGAACCATAACGAAACTTATGTTCCTGAAAAAAGGATCCTGTAAGTGCCTCCAATAAACAGAGAAAAATATAAATTTATGGATACATTATTGCTACTATATCTCTATTAGATGGGGCAACGAAGAATTATAGAGGGGGTTGGAGACAATAATGACCGCACGTGGTCCCTTGCCCACGGCTCGCTAGCTCTCCCTAATGTTATAGTATAATAATATATCAAATATTATTTATGATTTTGTATATTACAAAGGTATGAAGACAAGTTAAATACAATTTTTTTTTTTTTTTTAATATTTTTAAAGTACTCTGATAAATATTTTTCTTTATTTTTTGTTTTGAAATAAATAAATACTAAAAATGGCCATATATAAATTTGAAAATTATTTGGCTATATGCCGGTAATTTCAAAAACAAAGAAAATGAGAAAAATATTGATATAGGTATCGAATAGTGGTTGTTACGAAGATGTATACTCGAACAAAAAAATACTTATACCACTTAAGCCCATGAGGGGTGTTGGTTTCTTATAAGAGAACATGGTATTATTATAGGCTAATATATTAGACCAAATTTATAACAATTCATTAGTATATCGAACAGTTTATTATATTCAGTTATACAGAGCAGCGGTTGACCAGGGTGGTGATTTGTTCGAGGTTAAGTAGGGATCTCGACCGTGGGATTTTTCCTGATTTTAGGGTACAAACGTAGTACAACTAAATTCCCCAAATATTATATATATTATAACCCTGATTCATAATAAAGTTATAATAATGGCAAGACTAACAACAATTTATATTTTTAAAGCTATTATATAGTTATTTCTTTATTTTTGTTTGTTATGAAATAAAAACTGAATAGGATAAAAGAAATTTGAAAGTAGGCCAAATTTTGGTTGTATGAAATAGGTAAAGACCGTCGAGTAGTGGATGTGAGTAGGAGGCCTCTGGGGTCTGGAGATTTTCCCGGGGCTCATCCAATCTCAAGAAAGGAGATATCCTTGGGCAGATTGGGGAATTTTTTTTCTATAAGTTTAACTTCAAATTAAATTCATGAATTGTTATTTGTATTAAAACTAAATTAGGCAATGGGATCGGGCCCTTAACTCAGTACTAAGAGTTACTATTCCAATTATTCCTGGTTAAAATACGATTATTTGAACTGTTAATAGTAGCGGATGAACCCTGTGGTATCTCTAGACCATTCTTTGGCTCATTCAGTCTCTTGTCTTCTCTCTTATAAAGCAGAAACTCTTAATTGGGGAGAAAATCCTGGCGGTGAAATCACTTCACTGCATAAGTATTGCCCTAGAAACAGTTCAGGCTGTCTGTACTAATCCCAAGACCCAAGACAAAAATCTATGAAGATTTTAGTAGTACAGTTTTTATTTTCTATTTTGTTCTCTATCTATATCAGTGGTTCCCAACCTTTTTTGTATCACATCCCCATGCACAAAGTTTATATGGGCATATGATTAAAAAAAATATTGGGTAATCAGAAGTTAGAGAAAAATGACTAAAAATAAGAGAGAATTTTTTTATTTTCAACTGTCTCGCGCACCCCCTGACTTTTCTTCACGTCTCCCATGATGGAAAACACTGCTCAATATATATTAATTTATAAAAAATATTAATTTATATTTTCTGTCACAAAAGAAAAGATGTTTTTTCCTTGTATTGCACAAGGAGGTGTATAAGAAATATATTTGATTAATAAGAGGAAGACGGACCGGGGAGAGTTGAGATATTGCCTTAGAGCAAGGGACAAAACGCTGTGGGGACAGGATCTATAACTCAAGGCCCGCTTGTGAAATGGCTCATTCAGTCCCTGTCTGTCCGGTTAAATAGAAACAGCTCTCATTGCCAGCTTATTTTCCACTTCAAATACAATCTCCGCCTCGGTTCCTTTGTGTTTAATATTGGAGCTCGTCCGGTTTCCGACTTTACAGCACCGCTTTACACAGGCGTCTTTTTATTTTTCATTTCTATTTATAAGTTATAGATTGTGTCTATAGTTTCAGTTTACAAATATCATTCTGATATTTTTCTACAATTACAAAAATGCGTCTATAATATTACATCAATTAATTTCCCACTCTTTAAAAATACGGTATTATTTTTTATTTTCACACATTATATAATGCGTAGTTAAATTTACTAAATTACGACGTAGCTGCTATAAAATATCATATTTTTATTTTGTTAATGACAATTTACATTTTATTGAGGGGCGACCAGTAGTTTAGTGGTTAGTAGAACAACCTACTAAGCCCATGATCACGGATGTCAGGCACTCGTTAAAAATCCCTATTCTAATTATACCTGGATAGGCAAAATTTAGAGCTCCCACTGTAGCATCGTCCGATCAGCCATAGCAGCATAAAGTGACGTTAAATAAACAAACAACATATTTCTAAAAACTGAAAAAAGAATCTAAGAAGCCTGAGTCCCTAAAAGAAAAATACCTCTCCAAATACCCCCAATTCAGTCATTTTAAAAAAATAAAAAAAATATATCAAACCTAATTCTTTATTACATACAAATTTTTAAGTAAAATCTTAAGTATCTATAGCATTATAATTAAATAAACAGTTGTATCATTCGTCAGAAAAACTAATTAAAAGAGTAGTGTTTAATTACGGTAATGCCGTTAAGAAGGGGATATTACCATTAATTTGTGATTGCCGGTTCTGTATTAAAAGAGACATTTAGTGGACTGTATTAAAACATGTGGTGGAGTGTATTGAGACTTAAAATATAACCTTTTATATTTTAAGTCTCAATACAATTGAACTAATTTACACTGTTTGTGACCATGAAAGAAACAGAAACACGAATGAAAAAAAAATGAAAATATGTTACATAGTTGAAGTTGAGGTGAGTTTCGGTTTTTCATGGGATTTCTTTGGCTCTCTTCTCCTGCTCCACATTCTTCAGTCTGGGTAGCCCTGGACTTACCCGCGATGCATATTTTAAGGTGGCTGGCCACTTACTCTCCTATAACGTGTAGAACTAACATCCGAGTCTCTACATGGGGTTGCCAGTTTCTAAACTTGATTTCCCATCTTCTGCCTTCTTGATACATTTCACGGTGTGCCGGGAACAGTAGTGTTTTAGGAAAATATGGAATTTGGAAAAGGTAACATGGCAGGAGAGTGATGGAAATTGACTTGAAGTAATCAGTAAACTGGAAAAAGAACCATAAATGGTTCTTTATATATTTATATCTATAAATGGAAATTTATATTAACCCCAAAAAATACTATTATAACCTCTAAAAAGAATTAGGTGCAGAACGTGGTAGAGACCGAACTATTTTCGAGCCAGCGGTAGTTAATTTGGTAATTTGATTTAAATTACACTCAATACAAATTAAGGGGACCCATTTATAGAGGTTGGGTTAGCCCCAGGAGGTTCTGTAGGTCCCATAAACAATCCATGGCAGTATGAACAGATCAAATATTTTATCTACCACAGCCGGAATTCAACCCGCAGCCTTTAGCTCAGCAACTCAGCGATCTACACATTTATCTTCCTACTCATATTTTTTACTGGGAAGTTAAAAGGAGAAAGTTATTTTTCTTTCTATTTGTCCATTCTTTTAACATAAATGATGTCCTTATATAATATATCGAAATTCCTGATAAAAGCTACTTTATATGCTCTGTAATATAATAATTATTAACTATTTTATACATTTATGTACAATTGAGCAGTATTTACTTATAGTTGTTGTTTTAATATGTGTTTACTTCGAGATTGGTTAGGCTTGATAGAAGGTCGATGCCGAAGAGAGAGAACTATCCGTGCTGGCCACTGTTTGGATCGTGATTCGAGTCACGTCTAACATCTTTGGTAAATTTGGTTTAAAGAGCTCGGCCTGGGACTACTAATAGCCATCAGGAATGATGTGGCCTAACACGGCTTTTATACTGATTTATCGGATACTATTACGAGAATATAACCTGTTTCGCCTTTTTCGGCTGAGTTTTTTTCGGATTTTATTTAGGACCAGCTGCCATGTTCAAGACAACGGGAATGATGTTAATTTATAATTGTTGCATCCCAACACCCAAGATACCGTCTCTTTATTGCATTTATTAATAACAATATTTATTATAACTTTCTCTATCCTGGCCATAATTCATGAGTCAATGTATCGAAATACGTGGTATATATTAAGCTGTTGGAATGTTCATTTCGACTATTAAATAATGAATATTCAAGATTAAAAATAATTCAAAATCCTTGCTATATATAATAACAAAATGAACTGTACCACTATATCCCCTTAAGAGTGTTGGGTTCAGTATATGGTAGAGACTAGTCCACAAATTCCTATAATTTTTATTATTACCTTATTTACTTATTTTGGCTACTGGATTATCTTTGAAATTAATATCTAGAAAATTTAGTATAAAATAGCTAAACTACAATTGATCAATTTTTAAATTTCACAAACTTCAAAATCCTATATTTTTGATATAGAGGTTTCTTTTATTATTTTTCAGAGCAAATTATTAGGTATATCACTACAAAGCTTTTAGGGCAGTAGTGCCACTTAGAGCCTGGTTCTATAACAATCTTACAGGGAGGTGATGAATTTTATGAAGGCTGGGGAAGGCCCTTAAGGGTCCGAGGATCCTACAGAGTCCTATGGTTTGAACCCGGGACCTTGCAGCAACTCAAGAGGATAGCAAATCGGCATCCAACCAGCCAGCTACTCAGGTCATTGTAATAGTAATTCCAATCAATAAGCCTCATTAAGTAATTGTGCCAAAATTACAATTATAATAATTGAAATGTATAATTCAATCAATTCAAGAATTAGAATAATATTAATTAAAATAAAGTTATTGTATTTTTTCTTCAAAAACCGATCTTTAAGTATTATGTATTATAAGTAAAATTATATAACATTAAAATGTGGTAATGGTACTGTCTTGTCCGTAGATAACAGTTGTACAAAGCTTTATCCGAAATGAATATTCCGCATAAACTGGCAAACATGTTTAAATTGACTATGGAAGATGCACGATGAAATAACTTTTCAACTGAATTTGGTACCAACAAAAATTTAAGAAAAGGGGATGGCCCCTGTCATGCAAATCCGGCTTCCAACGAATCGGCTCAATTTTCCTCAAGTCGACAGAAATTTAGGCCTACGCAGATGATATCGACATCACAGGTAGGTCCTTTAAGGAACTGGAAAACGCATTCCTTAATATGGTCAGAGCTGGTGAGGGCGTGGGATTAGAATCAATCAGGTTAAAACTAAATACATGCTAGCAGGAAGACCGTTGGAGCTGACTGGTTTTATGAAGATAAGAGGCCTTGAAATTGAAAGAGTAAACTCCTAGTTGGGAACGACGATAATGAGCGACAATTATCTCTTAATAGAGGTCAAAAAGAGAGTAGCCCAGGCAAACAAATGCTTCTTAGGGATAAATTGACAATTAAAATCAAGCTCTTGTCCTGGAATACAAAAATAATTCCACATAAAAAGCTCAATCGGCCTGTCCTTTTATATGGGTCAGAAACCTGAGTCATAAAGAAATCAGATGAAAAATTGCGTCAGGCATTTCAAAGGAAGATTTTACGGCGAATTTATGGATCTATTAGAGAGGGGGAAGAATGTGGCCAGAATGGAAAGTGTTAAAGGGCCCAGAAGAGTAATAGATGAAAAGATTCAGAGCAGACGAAGATTAGGGCGACCCAAGCTGCGATGGCTGGATGGAGTCAATGACTCCAGGAGGCTACTCAACATCCGGAACTTGAAGGCCGCTGCACTGGACAGGGAAGACTGGCGGAAACGTATCGAGGAGGCCAAAGCTCATTGATGGGCTGTAGCAATACAAGAAGAAGAATTTTACTGCGTATGTAATTGAATTTATAATTAATTACAAATGCAATTAATCCCTGCTAACTCTAGCTACACCCAATAGATAGCTTTTAATGTTTTTAATTCACATTTCTATTTCTTTAGCCCAGTAAGTAGAGGATTGAGTTGCATAAGGTTACGGGTTCAAAGCCAGATACAGCAGATAAATTATTTTTCCTGGAACCATTGAGTAATGCTATCCACTACTCAACTGAAACTGGTGTGGAAAGTAACAGCCACCAAGATCGAATTTGACAATTAGCACTCTGTTATAATGGCGGTATTATAATATTATTCATTTTATATTCCTAAAATGTTAAAATAAATAATTTTATATTTAAATAAATTTAGATTTTATTTATTTTGAAGCGATTATTATAGATATATTTAATATAACCTTAAATGTATTAGAACCTTCACATATCAGAAATTTGGAGATCTAGCATTAAAACAGTGATCAGACCACAACAAAATAAAAAATGTAAATAGATAGTAATGAATTCATAGAATATTATTTTCTAAATAATAATAAATAAATGTTTCAGTGAGTAAACCGTCCTAGAGTTATAATTTGCGTGGTTAGTAATAGAAAATTGTAAGAGATAGCGCTAGCGTAGTTTTAACAAATCTAAAGTTTCACCTTTAATTTCTAAATTTTTAAATGTTTGCAGGAAAAATGTAATATTTAACACGTGGGAAAAGTGCTTATAACACCCTCGTTTAATTACCCTTCGGCTCGTGTGGTAAAATTCACTTGTCAAATAAATAACTATATATCTGTTATAAATAATATAAAATTTGTTTATAAAATTGTAAACATTTGTTAACAGCCATGGATCTACAGACCCTCCTTTTGTCTTTATGTAATGTAGTATTGTATATTTATTTTTACTAAAATAATGATCAATTTAAATACTTTGATAGCAAGAACGGATAAGTACTCTGAGAAAAATCGATTCAAATGTTAATAAGGATAATAAATTTAGAAGGAAAAGTCGTAAATTTTCTTCCCGAAAATTCCAGGGACCAAGGTTTTATGCTAATTTATGTTTTGTTTGTCTCAGATTAGCCTCTTATTTTTCGCCACCTTTTAATTTATACAAAAGGGAATTTGGAAGGAGAGCTTGCGGTTTCTAACATTTATGAAAATCCTTTTCCTTAATTCGGCTTACCAGCAAGTTTTTTTTTTACTTGAGAAAGTGAAATTAAGTGGCACTGTGCCAAGTGGAGGAAGTGATGTGTTATTTAGATTTGTTTGTTTGTTTTTGTTTCATTTGTTACATTTATAAAATATTTTATATTTAATGAACGGTGATATGTAGTCACTGGTGCTCCTTAAGGGTAGAGACAAAAAAAGTAAATTCTGAAAAATATTTTTCGCATTTTGTGTTCTTCAACTTAAACATCCATTATAGAGAACATCGAAATTTTTATAGAACATTAACAAAAAAACACTCAATCGGCGTTAGGTAATAGATTTTGCACTGAAAGATATCTAATCTGAATTGTAAATTTTTTCTTTTTTGTTTTTCGAATCACTGATTTCGGGGTATGCTAAATCAATTATTTTTACGTGGATAAATTCCTTCAATATTCCTGCCTTTCTCCTCTTTTCCGAAAAATCTATTTTTCTTATAACATTAAGTTTCTCTTATACTCTTTTATTCTCATCTATTAAGAACTTTCTAAAGTATACGGTATTTTTAATTATACTCACTGAAATATTTAAATCGAATTGAACTTGTTTGAACTAATTGCTTTTTGTTTTTATGATTTTGAATTAATCTAATATTTGTTTTGTCATTATATGTTCTGACATTTTTAGTAAATGAACATCATAACTTATTCTTCGTTTTTTTGTTATAGTATCTGAAAGTTGTTTATTTTTTTGATAAAGGGTTTTGTTTGAAACCAAGTGCATCTCACTATTTGTAAATTTTCGTCCTAATATTTTTCTTAAGAATTTTTTTTTTTTTTTTAATAATATATCCATTAGTACTGCTTTTATTAAACCAACTTTTTCTCCTGCATTCTGGTTTTATGGTTGTTGTTCACACGCTTTTTAAATTAATGTAAGCTTACAACCCAACGGTTGTGCAAGGAGGCTTTTTGGCTGAGGTTACACTCAGCCGCCATGTTTGTTCTCCTATCAAGAGTACCAATCCCAAAAAGCCTTTTGTAGATCAGATAGGAGCGATCTATGTCTGTTAACAACTAAATAATAAGGCTTGGCGAACTACAATACTCGATGCCGATGCTACCAATCTCTGCGGACAAGTTTCTCTCCACGGACAACCAAACCCAAATCCGCCTCGGTCTGTTTAAAATATATCTTTTAGTGTTTTTTCTTCTTCTATAAGCGATTTAACATGTCGTATTGAACCCTTCCACCAATAGCGTATTAACGTGTTATTACAATCTTAAATAAGGGAGCAAAATAATGGTAAATTTTTGTCCATGAAGCCTCCAAAGAAAAAAATAAAGTGATAATAAAATTTGGAAACCGGTGATGAGAAAAATTATTGCTACGAAGTGAGACCGAAGCTGAGAATGGGAGAAGAATGGGTCGCTACCGGCCGGCAATCCTCTTCTTTTACAATCCAGGACCTTCCAATGGAATGGACCACAATAGACCATCCTTCAATGGATGACCTCATTTCCATGGCCATTCGCTCCGCCACGTTCCAATCCATTTAGCGGCTTGGCTAAGCTTTAAACAATAATAATAAATATTTGTTTGTAAATAATAATCATACCTACATTATATTCGGTCCTCTTGAAAAAACAAATACTGTAAGTATACTTATTAGAGTTGATTTATAAATTTTATTTGAACAAAAATATTACACAGATTTATACAATCAGTAGTGATGAAGACTGTCGACAAAAGATAAAACTCAAGACTTTGGAATGACTGTGTTATTGTATGAATTTCTAAATCAATTACAGTCTGAATTATTTGAATTTTTAAAATTATTCCGGTTTTCACATATACTGGCACTCCCAAAAAAGTTATACATGTTTTCAAGTAGTATATTTATTATTCAAAACATATGATGGCCTGGAAACCACAACAATTTAATTGAAATTATAATTAGTGTATAGTTATATTGTTTATACCTTGTGTTTGTATTTGCATATATTTTATTTTAATTTTTAGCACTATTAACATCGTTAAGTTAAAGAATACTTAAATCATTTGTTCTATCAATCATTTAAAAAAACAACACATTTAACTATTACAAAAAAAATATTTTAGAAGAAACGGAATGTACGAACCATTTAGTACCAATTTCACAACTATTAAACTTATATTTAGATAAATATAAACATTCTTGTATCAATGAAATTCTAACCTTTAAACTAATGTTTATTAAAAGATATTGTTTGACTCGTGCACTGACCGCTAGGTTTCGTCAATCTCGAGCATGATGCAGACGTGAACCCACAAGTTCATCCTCTACTCAAACTTAACTCATAAAACTATTTCGTTCAAATATTTCTGCAAAGCTTTACAATGTGGGTGGTAATTTTGAACGATGAACAACATCTTACATTCTTCCAATATAAGTTTTAAAAAATTAGATGAATTGTATAAAGATAGAATATAAAGTTTTTTTTTCGTCTATATTTTAATGCTTTTTGTCTTATACATTGTAGAAAATGTTGAGAATATGTTCCAATGCAAATTATTGCAATATGCTCTAATGCATACTTTTGTAAGTATTTTTTAGTTCAGTAATTCTTAGATTGTTTTACAACCTGAGTATAAACATGTTAATGTACGTTAATACTATTTTTGTTTATAATTTGGACTAACCGAGTAATTCTGATAAGACGGCTGAAGGTTATCGTGCAGAGGAAACTGAGACTCGGCCAAAACCGCTCCGATTGGAACTTGGCCAAAATGAGAAAAAAGATAAAAATTATCGGAGGGTAAAGAACGCGATAGATAAATTCCATACACTGGTTATGCCCTGCACTTTATCCATTCAAACGTATATGTTTCTAAGATCGAATAAATTTTAGATATAAGCACTTGAGGTCAAGTGCTTTTTGTGATATTAGTATGCCACTCTTTGCCATTATTGAACATCGGGGGCATAATCTGCCTGCCAGCACTATTTTAAAAATAAAATTGTATAAATGTTTAAAGAAAAAAATACCAATGAAATACTGGCCTTCAGTTCTTTAATGATATTCTACCGGTTCCTAGAAACTTAAAACTACTTCTTGAGAAATTGGAATCCACGTACTAGATTGAAAAGACTAGAAACTGCTCTCCGTTTTTGTTTTTTTTTAATATGCTGTTTCATATTATTTTCAAACATTCAAAGATTTTTTTTTATTGTTACACAACGTTATAAGTCTTAAGGGTCGTTGACCTTAATTAAAGATTTTCTATCTTATTCTATTCTATTGTGCTTATGAACTAATTTTATATGTTGTATTAAATAAATGGTATGTACAGATATCAGGTTTTTAATTAAAGGAAAGAACAATCCTAAATACAGACAAATATTATTTAAAACAGAGCAATATATGAGATTTGTGAATTTGAAGGGAAATTAAATGACAGGGTACATCACATGATTTACAATCCAGTATAGTTTCAGTGGGTCTGGAGGCTTTCCATGGGCTCACCCAATACAAACTCTACAATTTGGGTACTATTGTAAGGGGAAAACCTGGTGGTTGAGCTTGATCACCGAAAATTGCCTCCCTACACAGCAACAGTATACTCTCTAACATGTACTGAACCCATGACAACTCAGGAGTTTTTAAAAATTAATATTGTTAAGTGATAACCCATTCTTGATACTGTTATTTAATCTATTTACTTAATTTAGTTGGAGACTTGGGTGGACGATGAAGCCTTGTGAAATTGATACTTAAGCTGTCCCGGGTCGTTTGACACAAGTTAACGTCTTGAGATCAACGCACCTCGCTATTCTCTAGTCAAGTCAGAAACTTTCTCTGCCATTACCAACTTCGGAATCAAATCAGTTTCCGCCATTTCCCCATTTAATACATCGGACGTTGACATACTAACTTCCATCTGTAGCGAATTTAATTATAGCTACAGATATAATAATGTATAAGATAGCGGGGTACTAACTTTTACGTCCTGTCTGATGTGAACCTACTGACTTTTATGTCCTGATCTCGGGACCACAAATGGAGGTATGGCGTCTGGAGGCCCTCGTAGGGCTCAAACTGTATTCAGAAAGAGGTATCTTTAACTGAGGGCTAAATCTGGGCTAAACAACGATCTCGGCTGAATCATCTCCTTGCAGAAACCGATGCCGATACCACCAATCTCTGCTAACAAACTTCCGTTCTCGGACCACTACCGAAACCCAAATCCGTCAGATCATTCCTAACGCAATCCTCCCAACTACGCCTTGGTCTACCCCTCAGACGCTTTCCAGTCGGCACAGCGCTTATTAACATCACAGGAATTTGTTCCTTACTAAGCTCAGCAACACGCCCATCTGAATCTTTGTGACGCTAACACTTGAATAATATTTACCGGGTGCATGCTTCGCAATTCCACGTTATGTAATCTCCTATATTCTCCAGTGGTTTCATCCTTTTTCGGATCTAATTTTGTACGTAACACTTTATTTTCGAATACTTAAAGATGTTGTTCATCCTTCCACGTTAGCGGCCAAGTTTCACATTCATAAAGAAGAGTTGGAAGGATGTTGGTTTTATATATATATAGAAGTCATCATATCATCATTTCTTTTCAAACTTTGATATGAACTAGTGAACAATAAAACACCATTTAAACATAAAGAAAGATCATATGTTCGTTTATAGGTTAGAAAAGCAATTTTTAGGTTGGTCAGTTATTTTTCAAAAGGCAAAAAATAAGAACCATCCTATTGAGGACTATGATACTTCAAACTTTTCAATTGTTTGAATTATTACATTTGATGGGCAACGCAACTCGGGGAGTATGGTACTGGAAATCGAGACTGATGAGTTTGAGCCCGGCTGAGACAGATACACTTTTTAATTTATTAACAGCCACATTTTTATCTTATGGGAACTGAAAACATAACTAGCTCTTGATGTTGAAGTATAAATATTTTAAAAGATATTTTTGTACATTAATTTATTTTGTTTTTGACCATAAAAAAAAAGCTTCAAAACATCGTTTAATAATTTATAAAATGCAAATATTTATTCAACAGTAACCCTGTAGCATTTTCCAATGCGTAATGTTTGCTTTGATATTTGCTGATAAACATTATTAAGAGGCCTGCAAATATTTTCGTGTATTTGAATTTCAGTTTGCTCGGACATTAAATGAATTACCACGTAGCTAACGAAACATGACACGAGCAATATTTGAGTAAACGAGAAAGTTAATGCACGGTTTTAATATGTTACCCAAATATTAATTAATGCTAAAACTAATTTAATTCAAATTAATTAATTTAGGAAATATAAATGTATTCTACTGTAAGGCTCAATAGCAGATATATCATTTTCTGTATTATTGTTCTAAAATGGCATGCCCCTTTGTAATAAAAGATTTTATTATTAATATTAAAAATTTGAAAATATATTTTTTCAACATATTTTTTATATTTTAATGTTTATTCATAATTTTTTAAAATACATTCACAAGATTAAAATAAGGAATTATTAAACAGATAATTTTTAGGTGTCTAATCAGAATAGCTTTTTTTTTTCTTTTTTTTTCACGGATCGGGCAGCAAGGACCACGTAAATATCACTCAACTCTTCATCACACTCTCCTCCTTCCGTCTACTCCAATACTCTCTCATCTTCCTGGACTGTTCCTCTCGCTCCTCTTTAGTCCATTTTCTCCTTCGTCTCTTCTTCCTTCCCGCAAGAACCCCAACTTCTTTTAGTTTTTTCCCGAAAAGCTCTCTGTCCTAGCAGTCTTTATCCTTGATTTTCAACCTATCCAGCTCCTCTTTTATTTGCTTCACATATCTACCTAAACCCTTGTAGCTTAATACTTTATCAAAGATTTTTTTGTTCAGCCTCCCATTGTTCATTCTTACCATGTGCCCGTAGATCCTCAGTCTCCTGGTCCTGATGACTGCTTCAAGATCTTCCAAATTTTTGTATATTTCTTCATTGGATTTTCGCCTATACCCCTCTTGTGTTACTTTGGGTCCAGAAATCCTCCTCAGAATTTTTCTCTCAATCTTCAGGACCTTCTCCAGACTTGGAAGGCTGACTGTTTCCATACCATACAGTATTACTGGTGTTATTACAGTAGTGTCATATTTTTGCATTGCAGGCAAAATTTTTCTTGCTGTAGATGTTACAAGTGGCAAAGTTCAGTCTTTCCAGTTTGGCTATTCTTTATTCCACACACGCCCTATCTGTTCCGTTGTTTCATATTATCTCCCCTAGGTATTTAAACTTTTTCGTGATTTTTATTTGCCCATATTTTGTGTTCAACATTTCCTTGCTAAAGCTGGCATCCGTTGTCATAACCTCTGTCTTTTCATACGAAATCTGTAGTCCCGTTTTCTCAGCTATTTATTTCAGGGTGTTTATCTGTTTTATAGCGTCCTCCTCTGTTTCTGCTAGCAGCGCTAGATCGTCTGCAAAAGCCAAACACTTTACTTTCACATTGTCCCTTTTTGTTCCTATTACTGCACCCCGCATCGTCATTTTCCCAGAAAATTCTCATGATCTTGTCCAGGACAACATTAAACAGAATCGGCGATAGGCCGTCGCCCTGTCATAGCCCCGTCTTTATTTGGAACGGTTTAATTATTAGTCCCTGGAATTTTAACTTTGAAATGGTATTCGTCAGAGTCAGTTTTATCAGGCTTATTGTCTTTTTGTCCACTCCGTATTCCCTCAGGATTTCGAGCAATACTTCTCTGTCTATTGAATCATAGGCCTTTTTGAAGTCTATGAAGGAGATGTAAAGATTTTGCTGGGGTCTATACCTGTAATATTTTATGACCAATTTGAGGCTAAGTATTTGCTCCTGGCAGGATCTTCCCTTCCTAAAACCTGCCTGATATTCCCCTATTTTCTGGCCAACCTGCGGCTCTAATCTATTGAGTAAGATTCTAGAGAATATTTTATACGTTACTGGTACTAGTGAGATTCCTCTGTAATTGTTTACATCTGATTTCTCTCCTTTTTTGTGTAGCGGGTGTATTCAGGCGGTCCGCCATTCCTCAGGTATTCTTTCTTCCTCCCATATTTCCAAGGATAGCTCTGTTACTTTCCTAATAAATTCTTCATTCGCCACTTTCCACATTTCCGCAAGGACTCCATCCTCACCGGAGGCTTTGTTGTTTTCTTCCCCACTTCCTCCACCTCTTCTTCATCCGGGGGGTCAATATTTTGAGGTGCATTTTTCAGTATTTCCGATCTTTCTCTAGGTTTCTCACAATTAAGGAGTTTTTCAAAGTACTAAGCGAGTATTGTACAATTTTCTTCGTTGTTTAGTGCCAGTGTCCCATTCCCTCTCTTAAAATTCAGGCTGGGGGGGCGCATAGCCTCTGATGCTGTTCTTAAAAGATCTGTAGAATAGTCTAGAGTTGTTTTTCTTAAAGTTCTCCTCCATTTCATCCACTGTTCATCTGTGGAATTCCCTCCTCCTTTTTCTCATTATTTGGTGTGCACGCTTTCTCTCATTCCTGAAACATTCCATATTCTCTGATGTTTTTTCCCGGTTCCATACCTTCCATGTTTCCAGCCTCTTCTTTACCGCGTCTTCACACTCCTTATTCCACCATATAACTTTCTTGTGATAGTTCTGGGGGACTAATTCCTCCGCCAGGCTTGTTAAATTTTTTGTCACTTCTTCCCAGTTACTCGGCACTTTCACTTACTCCCCGAAATCTTGTCTTTTTTCCTGTACAAGCCTTTCTCTGTCTACCTTGACTATTTTCCTTCGGGTTTTTGTCATCCTTTTCTTTGGTATAAAATTCATCTTGATTTGTGAAGGGTAGTGGTCTGAAGTTATATTAATTGCCCTTCTTACTCTGACATTTTGGATTTCCCTAAGATTTTCTCTGGGTATTGCTACATGGTCTAGCTGACATTCTCCCAGCATGGAATTAGGTGATACCCACGACTTTTTCTTACTTGGTTTAGCCAAGTAATATGTGGACATAATTTTCATTCTAGCGGTTTTGCGCAATCTTATTAGTCTTTCTTCATTCCTGTCAGTTCTTCTGTGCGCCGGGCACTTCCCTACTATTTCTCTGTACTTCCGTTCTTTCCCTATTTGCGCATTGAAATCTCCTACAAGGATTTTTACATTACCCCTGGGAATTTTGGAGATTTCTTCTTCCAGGATTTCCCAGAATTCCTCCACTTTGGTTTCTCTTGTTGTCTTCGTTTATGGGGGCATGCGCGTTTACTATAGTATATTTCTTATTAGTGGACTTTATTGTGATGGTTGATAGTCGGGACTTAAAACTTTAAAAAAAGTCTGTTACTGTGTCTAGGAATTTTTTATTCAGTATAAAAGCCGTTCCCAACAGCGGGGTGTTCTTTATAACTCTCTTTCCCGGTTTCAGAATAGTTTTATTGAAAAGGGAAAGGTAAAAAGAGACCTTACATAAATGTTAAGACCGTGGAAAAATTCCAATGCCCTTAAGTCTCTAAAACTTAAAACAGAAATTGAAAATATCTGTCCAATATTTCGCCTATCCAGACATTTTCAGAATAGTTTTATTTTGGTAGTTATAGTAAAATTTATTCAATAATCGTCAATTAACTTATAACAGATTATTTCGGAATCTTCAAAACGGAGGAGTTTTTTTTTTTTATACAGCATGTATCATGCATAGCATGTAGGAGGATGTATTTTCGATGACTAATATAAATCTCAGGGAGTATAAAATAATAGATAGATTAATTAAATAGATATCTAAGGGTAGATCAATACGCAGAGGTTGCTGATGTCTAGAACGCTTAAAGCAGAAAAATCATCTGTTAACAGCCATGAGTCGTGATGGTATGATATCTTGACTTATTAAAGAAGAGTGAAAAAAATTAAACAACGAATTTCTCCCTTTAAAATCATTGTATAAGGTAGATCAATGCATAGAGCGCATAGCTGCTCAGCTCAAAGTCTGGGTTCGATTCCAGTTGTGGTTTATAAATTATTTTTTCTAATAACGGCCATAGATGGATTGTAGAGGGTCTAGAGATCCTCCTGGGGCTGTTGAAAACCTGGAGATTGTGCGTGGTCTCAGACAAATCACCTCCTTACACAACTTTTGTCTTAGAAACAGATCAATCTCTACTATTTACTGAACTCAAAACCCTTCATAGGTTGTAGTAGTACAGATTTCTTTCATTTTAATTTTTTTTTTTCTTAAACAAGTAAAGCACCAATTCCCGTTTATTTACTGAAATCTTTAACATGTTATTTTAAGTAACGAAATAATAATAATAATAAGGCTTAGCGAACCGGAAGGCTTTGCCCAATCCATAACCAAACCACCGAATCGCTCTTAACATAATCCTCCCACCTACGCCTCGGTTTACCCCTCAGACGTTTATCGGTCGGGAAAGCGCTAGTGAACTTTTTAGGCATTGGTTCGTTACCGACCCCAACTTTAGCTTGCCCATCTTAATCATCGCGACGATAATAATATTATCGGGTACATGCTCTGCAATTCCGCACTCCTAAATTCTCCAGTGGTTCCATCATTTCTTGGTCCTAATATTCAACGCAACACCATATTTTAGAATACCGTAAATGTTCATCCCTCGTGGTTACCGTAATCTATGTTTTACTTCCGTAAAGAAAGAGTTGGAAGAATGATAGTTTTATGAATTCCGATTTTTAGATTTCTGGATAAAAGACGTGAGCATAGTAATGTCGATACCGAAAAATGACAAACATTGTCTGCTTTTAATCGCGCTATTATTTCCTCTTGAATTTCTTTCTTAAACATAAAAATCTTTAAAATTTCACTCAAAAAGAATTCAATCAGATTAGATATCTCTTTTTGTTTTTATTTTATGTTACCTCGTTGTGTCAGTGTGCATGGGGCAGTTACATAGCCTTTTAAATGCTAATATTTTAGGGGAAAAAGTTCAACTAGTTATTTATGCTTTAAGTTACTATTAGTATCAATTTCACAACTATTTAACAACCTTTTAGTTAAATATAATTATTCTTATGTGTATGGAATTCTAATCTTTAAACTTAAGTTGAATGAAAACAAATTGTACAACACATGTACAGGCCGCTAAGTTTCGTGAAATATGTCACGAGCATGCCAGTGACGCGAACCCTTAAGGTTACCCCTTAGCATAAACGCTAAACGCAGCTTAAGAGGTTTTATTCATAAATTATCCTGCGAAAATGAAAGAATCACGCGGTTTTATAAATAGCACTGAGATATAGAACTATTCTGATGGCATATTTAAATATCTCTAGTTGACAATTAAACTCAGCTAAAACAATATATTTGTAAAAGCTATGGTGACCTTATTAGTAGGGAAACAAACGATATTACTATTCAAATATTCCATCCGAAAAAGAATATAAATTAGCCGGGGACGGGGGCGATAATGGGAGATGTGACAATGAAAAAGCCGTGGGAGGTCAAAAGCTTCCATTCCAGGATGGTTATTAGTCCTAACTCACTGCCCTTCTGCTCTAGGCGCGTCTGAGATATTGTCTTCTCTCTCTGAGCTTGAATATAGTTTATATATCTATATACTTTGCTATAGTTAGTATAGTTTTGTCTATAAATATGTATTATCTGCTGAATTGTATTGCTGCTAAATGTGCTGTTTGGTTTAAAAATCACTTTGCTTAAAATATATCTATAGACTTTGCTATAGTTAGTATAGTTTTGTCTATAAATATGTATTATCTGCTGAATTGTATTGCTGCTAAATGTGCTGTTTGGTTTAAAAATCACTTTGCTTAAAATATATCTATAGACTTTGCTATAGTTAGTATAGTTTTGTCTATAAATATGTATTATCTGCTGAATTGTATTGCTGCTAAATGTGCTGTTTGGTTTAAAAATCACTTTGCTTAAAATATATCTATAGACTTTGCTATAGTTAGTATAGTTTTGTCTATAAATATGTATTATCTGCTGAATTGTATTGCTGCTAAATGTGCTGTTTGGTTTAAATATCACTTTGCTTAATATATATCTATATACTTTGCTAAATAATGTATAGTTATGTCTATAAATCTGTATTATCTGCTGAATTGTATTGCTGCTAAATGTGCTGTTTTGTTTAAATATCACTTTGCTTAATATATATCTATATACTTTGCTAAACAATATATATATATATAATTTGGTATTTGCATCGATCTTCTATTTTAAATAATGTGTAAGTTAATCTATGCCATCAATTAATAATGAAACCGGTACCACTAAAAACAGTGAAGGGTCTTGGGTTCAGTACGCGGTAGAGACTACTTTTTCTAGGACTACGGTTCTTCAGGGTGTGATTTGTCATAAAACACCCTCAATCGCCAGGCTTTTTCTCTTAGTTAACGGTGCCCACTTAGGGTAGGTGAGCCCCAGAATGGTCTCCAGGTCCTATATGGTGACTGATTAAATATTTTATATACCACAGCTGGATTTGAACCTGGTATCTTCGGCACAGTAATTCAACGCTCTGCCGCTGAGCGATCCCCGCTCACTAAACTACAGTTTCCTTTTTCTAAATGTGTATCTGTATCCTCTGTTAGTATTATGTAGTTTACTTTTTATTTGTATATTATCTCATAAATAAATTTAGTATAGATTAAATATCCGTATCCTTTGCTGTATAATATATAGTCTGGTTTATACAACGTTTATATACACATATTATATATAGGGTATGGGGTAGCCCAGAGGTGGCGCGCTGAGGTGCCGCGCGAAGGTCCCGGGATAAAATCAGGCTAAATCAGATTTTATTTAATGTATTAACAGGCTGGGATGGATCCTGAGCTTTCTGGGAACCTTCCTGGGATTTCCCTAGCCAGTGGTTACCCTTAACGGGAGGAAAAACCTGGAGAAAAACAAATCATCTCCCTTCACCACAAGCTAGAAACAGTACATAATCTACCACACCCTGAACCATCATGGGTTGCAGTGTTTTTTATTAATTTTTTTTTTGTAGCATCAATGTTCTCTGCTAAATAATATAAATTTATTTTATATACCTAAATGTCGTGCTAAACAATAACATGTATATCTTGTATTGCATGTATGTTTGTACTAGCTTTTGCTCGCGACTTCGTCCGCGGAAAGTGAATTTTGAATTCCATAAATAAACTCCATATTATAAACAATGACTTAAAGCATTTGTGAATTCAGCCGACCTACCAATGATAATCCCTTTGTTGGTAGATTTTAATAAACAGTCCTATTAAATATTAAATGGCATAATTACAGAACTATCAATAAATTTACTATTGAAATCCACCGTGTAATATCCAAAACTGTAATATCAAGGGGTTGATTCTGCAAAATCTTGAATACAATTATTATTATGTTAAAATGTAAAGCCTGCTTACTTATATTCACATCTCTAACTCAACTTAGGGGACGAATTTTCAAAAAAATTCCGGCCGGCTGTCTAAATTTCAAGTCTGAAGCTTATGCCGTTTTGGCTCTGCGATGGTCTTGTCAGTCACGACGAACTCTTTTATACATGTAGATATAGTCTTTAAATATAGCTTAACTAGTTTGGCCATTACGATATCTCTGTATGTACCAAACCATACCAGAGACATATGTCAATCTCGTATATCTCTGGTTTGTGCTAAAAAATTTTGCACGTTTTTAAATTATTTATTTACTAAGCAATATGTAGTTTAGTATACATCTATGCTTAGGGTATATATCTGGATGTTTTGCTAAATAATGTATCCTCTGCTAAATAATATATCCTCTGCTGAATAATATATACTTTGTTTTTGGCATATATGCACTTTATACTTTAGTTCAAATTCTAATAAGCTTATTTGGATAATGTCATACTCTGAATCCGTGATACTTAAAAAAGTATGCGAATTTCAATACTGTTGTAAATCTCACCTTCATTATCAATCTTGAAAAAGATGTACCAGTTTTTGTTTTACGACTTAGCGTGAGTTATTAATTAACGTTGCAGGTTCGAATCCTCCAGCAGTAAATAATCTTATCTTTTAAAAGAAGTAGACTGATTCTGTAGGGATCTGCAAATTGTTCTGAGGCATTCGCAGTCTCTATAAAATGGATACTATGATTAGGATTGAGTGTGATCTCCACCAAATCCTGCACAACCGTTGGCTTAGAAACAGTTCATCTCTACTCTGTGCAAAACACAATATTCTTTATGAGTTGTAGTGGTAATGTTTTTCTTTTCTTTGCTTTTCTTTGTTGTCACTGGGAGTTGACATTGGTGCACGTCAAACCGACGCCACAATTTATTTTTTCCCTCTCTCTTGTTTCCTTTTATCTCTTTTTCTTCTTTATTTTCGCATATAATCGGGTTGTCTAAAAAGCTTCCAAGGGGAAGTAGATAATGGTGGGGGAGGGGCACCGCCCCAAAGAGGAACGAGGTATCCTTTATGCCCTGCCTCTCTCCTTTATACATATAATAATTAATCCCTACCTTCTGCTCTCTTGGCTTGATAGTTTTGATTTAAGGAAACCTCCGGAAGTGTTAAATCAGCATTATTAATTTACTATAAAATATTAATTTATGTCATAGACCAACTTTTAAGACCAGTTGTTAAAATAAAGTAAAAATCAAAATATGAGCAGCAAAAAAAAAAAATCTTTGCAGCAGAATTTCGACATTAAGGTCATTTCTTCAGTCAATGATTCTGTACACTGTTTCTTGTTCTCTTAAATACAGATAAATAGGTGACTAGTTAGCGTTTCGCAGATTCTAGCTTAATCAGAATGTAAATAAATAAACCACATCATCAGTAAAAGTAATCAATATTCAATAACAAAAATTTTTTTAAAGAGAATATAATAGTGTTACGGGCTACTGGGTGTAAAATGGACTAAACTATTACTTAATTCAAGAATCTAATATTTATTAACAAATTAGAAAGAATACACTGAGATTATTTAAAACAGTTAAATTATTAAACTAATATCAATTTACAATAACAATATTCTATTAAATGTTGTCTAATTTCTAAGATAATATACAAACAATATAAGATATTGTTAATAATAAATAACTAAACTATTTATATATCAATTTGTACAAATACAATAATATTACACTATAGTTTACAATTACAAATTAACACTTACAGTTCGCTAACTAAAGTCCACCGACCGTAAGACTCTCCAAATATGACAAACTGCCACACAGTTTATTACACTTATTACACGGCCACTAATTATCACTGTTGCTCACTAAGCACTTATTACAGACTGATACTAATACTAACTAACTCACAAATACTGCCACTAGTTAACAACTGCTACTCACTGGCTTACTTCTGACTCGTCTTATTACTGACTTATTACTACTGCCCCGGCCGAAAACGCTGTCCTTTTTATATAGGCAAGGTAGGTCGTGGTGGGGCATTACTCGGAACACGGACGAGGACCACCTAGACCGATCTAGAAGGTTCTACGCCATTCTATAATCCCTTCCGCTTAATCCCATTGTTTGCCTAATCCGCTCTAGGCAGATCAGAAGCCGGTCCTACTTCCCGATCTGACCGTAACACTGCCCCCTCCTTAAAAGTGCTCTGCCCCAGAGCATAGTCCGGAGAAATCGGGCGGTCATGAGCTTCCCTCGATGGAGACGCATTTCCTTTCCAGGGGTTGAACGTGCACACCAATATGGCGACTCCAGAGTTGGCGAATATCTGTTCAAGCATGTTCCTGACAACCTTCCACTCCAGGCCGTCATATCCACAGCCCAACTTAGGGATCGCGAGCTTGGTGACACGCAGTCTCAGAAGCTTACTCCGCAGGTCGTCGAGGCTTCGCCGCAGTGCGTCATATGTGGGCTTCTGATCAGTAGCACACTTGGTAACTAAGTAGAACAGGTGTCGTCCTTCGTGCGTATGGTGGAGTGCTTTCCCGACGCGTGGTCCTTGGCGTTCCAGTTCCTCAGTTCCAGCAAACTTCTTCCTGAAGACGGTTGCAATCCCTCGGGAAGTCCTCAGATCTTCGGCTACACAATGGGCCAGAGAATAGTCCGCGGGTAACGAGAAGATATCTCTGTATACTGCCTGAGTTACTCCACGGGAACCTTGTACCTTAGGTTGTGCAACTGATACCTTACTGGCCTCCACGTTGTTGAGGTACCTGACTTGCTGGTCTTTTGTCGGGCCATGGTCTCCTTTGTATGGGGCCAGTCTATTAAAATGGACTACCCTGGGTTTTCCTTTTGGCTGCTTTCTGATCCTATAGATGACGTCGTTTATCCTATTGATGATCTCAAACGGGCCATCCCAGGAGTTCTGAAGTTTAGGTGAGTAGCCTCGCCTTCTTCGAGGATCATGTAGCCAGACCAAATCTCCAGGTTGGAAGCCACCTTTCTCTGCCCTGATGTCGTAACGCTCCTTCATTCTGTCACTGGCTCCCTGGATGTTTGCACGAACCTTCTCGTGGATATTATCCATCCGCTTCCGTAGATTCGTGACCTATTCCTCTCCGTTAACTTTCTCGTCGGGCTTGAACCCGAATTTCAGATCACATGGCAAACGAAGTTCTCGGCCGAACACCACATTTGCGGGGGTCTGCCCCGTTGCTTCATGGACTGAACTGCGGTAGGCTAACAGGAACAAGTGAAGATACTGGTCCCAGTCTCGCTGATGGTCGGAAACCACTTTAGACAAATATCGACCCATTGTCCTGTTCATGCGCTCCACCATGCCATCCGATTGAGGGTGAAGAGGTGTCGTCCTGGTCTTCCGTATTCCCAGTGCTTCACACATTTCGGAGAAGACTGCAGACTCAAAGTTTCTTCCCTGGTCAGCGTGAAGTTCCATGGGTACTCCAAACCGGCTGACGAGCTGCTTCACAAGTACGTCTGCAACCGTGACTGCCTCTTGATTCGGAAGGGCATACGCTTCCACCCACTTAGAAAAATAGTCCATGGCCACGAGAATATATCGGTTACCTTCGTCTGTCACAGGGAAAGGGCCAGCGATGTCGATCGCTATCCTCTCGAACGGCGCTCCCACGTTGTACTTCTTCATAGGGGCCTTCTTTCTTCTTGTTGGTCCGTTAGAAGCCGCACAAGTCGCACAACGCCTGCACCAGTCCAACACATCGTCCTTAAGGTTTGCCCAGTAAAAGCGTTCACGAACTTTTTCCAATGTACGGTGAACTCCAAGATGGCCGCCAGTTACACCGTCATGTAGTTCCCTAAGCACTTCGGGCACTTTATTCCTTGGAACGATGAGCTGTAGCCTACGCTGATCTCCTTCCGCGTTCTCCAATGCCCGTTTCAGCAGCCCGTTGTCCACTAAAATGGAGTTCCATTGGGCCCAGTACGTTTTTACATTCTTCGACATTGGAGCAACATCCTGCCAGGCCGGTCTTCCTCGCCCCGATATTTTCCATTCCTTTATTTGTTTTAAGTCCGGGTCCTCGTCCTGTTCCTTTGACACCTCTGCATCTTGCCAACTGTCGATGACAACTGTAGTCCTCAATACCGCTGCCTGCTTCTCCTCTTGTCGAGAACAATGCTTGCAGCCTTCTTCACAAGGTCTTCTTGACAGTGCATCCGCATTCCTGTGGCTCGTTCCAGAACGATGAGCAGATTCAAAGTCATACTCTTGAAGGCGCTCGATCCACCTCGCCACTTGTCCCTCCGGTGACTTGAATCGCAGCAGCCACATTAGAGCCGCGTGGTCCGTTCTCAGCAGGAACCTTCTTCCGTATAGATATTTATGGAAGTGCTCTATAGATTTTACTACTGCCAGAAGCTCTTTCCTTGTGACACAGTAGTTGCGCTCCGGAGCTGAGAGTGCTTTGCTGAAATATCCAATCACCCTTTCTTCTCCGTCTTGAAGCTGAGAGAGGACACTTCCAATGGCGATGTTGCTGGCATCTGTGTCAAGTATGAACTTGCCCTCGGGACGTGGATAGCTCAGAATAGGAGCACTACTCAATTTGCTCTTCAGATCCTCGAAGGATGCCTGGCACTCGTGATCCCAATGAAAAGTCCTTTTCTCCTCGGTTAGCCTGGTAAGAGGTTTTGCGATGTTAGCAAATCCTTTCACGTACCTCCGGTAATACGTGCAGAGCCCGAGAAAACTTCTCACCTGGTGCTTATCTCGAGGTACTGGCCAGTTGGTGATCGCTGCTATCTTCTCTGGGTCAACAGCAACTCCGTTATCTGACACAATATGTCCCAGGTAGTTGACTTGCCTTCGGAAGAGATTACACTTCTTCGGGTTCAACTTTAGGTTCGCTGCACGCAGTCGTTCGAAGACCTTCTCCAGATTCTTCAGATGGTGAGCGAAGGACTTTCCCAGCACAATAATGTCGTCTAGGTATACCAGGCATACCTCCCAAGAGAGACCTCTTAACACGTTTTCCATCAGCCTCTCGAATGTGGCAGGATCATTGCAAAGCCCGAATGGCATTACTGTAAACTGCCAGAGCCCAGTGCCAATTGAAAACGCCGTTTTCTCTTTATCTTCAGGTGCCAATCCAACCTGCCAATATCCACTGCGGAGATCCAAGGTAGAGAAGAGTTTACACCCCTCCAGGGTGTCCAGCGTATCGTCAATCCTGGGAAGCGGATAACTGTCCTTCTTGGTGACGTTGTTCAGAAGACGGTAGTCTACGCAGAACCTCGTTGTACCGTCTTTCTTCTTCACCAATACGACAGGAGACATCCAGGGGCTACTCGAAGGCTCAATGACACCATCAGCCGCCATCTCCTTTATGATCTTCTCGGCGTCCTCCCGTTTGGCTAACGGCAGCCTCCGCGGGACCTGTCGGATGGGCTTCGCATCCCCGGTGTCAATCCTGTGCTGGACGATATCCGTTCTGCCCCGTGGTCCTGGTCCGATCTCGAAGACGTCATGCCATCGGATAATCATGTTCTTCACTTCCTCGCTCTGTTCAGGTGAAAGGTCGCGGCATGACTCGTTCACAAATCCTTTTAGTTCTTCTGGCAGTCCTCGGAGCTCGGTGGGACGACGTTGCAGCTGACGAACCACTGAGGTAGCGGTTGTACACTCCCCGACCGGTGTTCCTTTCTTCAGCGTTACCGGGAAGCTGTTCAGGTTCATTAGCCGGATTGGAGTGGTCCGTCCGGCCTTGATGAGAGACCTAGCAACCAGTACGCCGCGTCCGATCTCTTGTTCTTCGTGCGTTCCGGGTTCCAGTAGTACACATTGACCCTCTGGTAGATGTCCTTCGACCGTCCCATGCGTCACGATTTGGCTCTGTGCAGGTAAAGTGGTGTCTTCTAGTAAGAGCACTCGTGCATACAGATCCTTTCCCTGCCGAAGGATGACTTCCTCGTCTCCCATCGACAACACACCTTTCGACATGTCCAGCTTGATCCCGTATGCGATCATGAAGTCCATGCCCAATATGACATCTTCATCGATTTCTGCCACGAGAGCGCGGTGCTTCAGATGTTGACCCCCGATGATGAAGGTGGCAACTGTCTCCCCGTAGACCTTGGCTGGCTGTCCCGTGGCAGTCCGTAATGCCCAAGTCGTTGGTAAGATCTTCTCAGCTGGAAGCGTTTTTGAGTTCAAGATTGTCATGCTCGCGCCGGTATCCACTAGAAGACTTCGTAGCTCCCCGTTCACCATCCCATCAACGTAGAAGCTGTTTGTTCTGCTTCCTATCGACGCAACTCTGATGGTCTTCCTGGGGGCTTTGACGTTACGGGTTGGACATTTGCTTCTAGGATGTCCAAGCTGGCCGCAGCCCCAACAGCGGATCTCCTTCTTATGGGTCCTGAGAGCATCCAACACTTTCGTCACAATGTCTTCGATGCTAGGGACCACATTAGGTTCCGCTTCTGCTGCTCGAACTCGCCCATGGCCCCGTACAGACTGTCTAACAGCTTCAAACTCCGTGGCCTGAGATAATGCGTCTCCCAACGTTTTCGGGCGGGCGAGCTTCACTGCTTGTTGTGTCTCTGGGTCCCGAAGTCCATCCAGGAATTTGTCGACAGCCAAACTCTCGTAGACATAGTCGGTGACCGATGGGTAGGCGTTCCTCACCAGCCGGGCAATATCCGCTTCAAATTCCTGCAGCGTCTCGCTGTCCTTCTGGACCCTGTTCCTTAGCTGTGAGCGATATAGCTGGTCCATGTGGCGGTGGCTGAAACGCATCTCCAGCCTTCTAATCAGCTTCCCGTAGTTAGACCGCTCCGACATGGGCATTCCCTGCAGCACTCTCAAGGCGTCTCCACGCAAGGCCAGGCACAACGCTGAAGCTTGGGTCTCCTGTGACCACCCGTGGATCGAAGCCGCGGTCTCGAAGAGAGTCATGTAGTCTTCCCACGGCGTCTTCCCGTCGAATACTGGAATGGTATTGTGAGTTGGCGGCGCCCCAGCATAGGCGGGTAGAATGCTATTACGATGGCTGCCCTCGGAGGAACGGTCGGTGTCGTTCGTCGGTGGGTTGCTCTTACGTCCCTCGAGAGCTTCCATTCTTAGCCTAATTTCGTTCACTTTTTCTCCTAGCCTAGATTCTACATCTGCTACTTTATTATTTACATCGGCTAACTTATTATCTACATTTTCCATTAACTTAGTCTCTAATGTGCCTAACTTAGACTCTAATGTATCCATTAAATCATTTTTTACAGTACCTAGCTTATTTTCTACATTGCCTAGTTCATTTTTAACACTGCTTAATTCATTACCTAGTTCATTTTTAACACTGCTTAATTCATTACCTAGCTCATTTTTAACAGTACCTAAATCATTCTGTAAATTACCTAGCTTATTTTCTACATTGCCTAATTCATTTTTAAAAGTTGCAGACAACTTGCTCAAATCAGTTTCAAACAGAACGTCATCTGGATTTTCCCCTAACTCTACAAAAAATTGACGCAAGCGATGTTGCAGTACACTTTTATTTCCGGAAGAATCCAGATCACGTTCTTCTAATTCCCGTTTTAAATCCGCAACTTTTAAATCCATCAATTTAAGACTTTGAGAAGCCATTTTTCAAACAGTAGCCCAATTATTACAAAATGCTAGACAAAATAACAATTACACAAGACCCCACACCTGACACCAATTTGTTACGGGCTACTGGGTGTAAAATGGACTAAACTATTACTTAATTCAAGAATCTAATATTTATTAACAAATTAGAAAGAATACACTGAGATTATTTAAAACAGTTAAATTATTAAACTAATATCAATTTACAATAACAATATTCTATTAAATGTTGTCTAATTTCTAAGATAATATACAAACAATATAAGATATTGTTAATAATAAATAACTAAACTATTTATATATCAATTTGTACAAATACAATAATATTACACTATAGTTTACAATTACAAATTAACACTTACAGTTCGCTAACTAAAGTCCACCGACCGTAAGACTCTCCAAATATGACAAACTGCCACACAGTTTATTACACTTATTACACGGCCACTAATTATCACTGTTGCTCACTAAGCACTTATTACAGACTGATACTAATACTAACTAACTCACAAATACTGCCACTAGTTAACAACTGCTACTCACTGGCTTACTTCTGACTCGTCTTATTACTGACTTATTACTACTGCCCCGGCCGAAAACGCTGTCCTTTTTATATAGGCAAGGTAGGTCGTGGTGGGGCATTACTCGGAACACGGACGAGGACCACCTAGACCGATCTAGAAGGTTCTACGCCATTCTATAATCCCTTCCGCTTAATCCCATTGTTTGCCTAATCCGCTCTAGGCAGATCAGAAGCCGGTCCTACTTCCCGATCTGACCGTAACAATAGGAAAAATTCAAAAAGCAAAGCATCAAGCCTCTACATACTTGAAAATCAGACCAGTCAACGTTTTGTCAATTCTGGCATCTTCAGGAAATACATCAAGAAGATGAAGTGCAGCACATCACACATCAACAGACTCATCAAATATAAACGTCAACCTCACTTCAAGACGTGTAACAATCAAATTATCAACATATATAGATATGTAGGTTATGCTTCTCTTCATTTTTTTTTTTTATACAAATTTCCTTTTGTAGTATGTTCTGATGATTCCACAATTGACGAATTGTTGACTGGCTAGTGTTTTTCAGAACTTTAGAGACTTATGAATTGACTGTTTGGTATTTTTCCTATTGATTATTATTGAAGACACACCTGAATACAGTACATCTTTCGTTATTGACGCAAAATATGTATCCTCAATAAGATGCTAGGTAGTTGTATTTGCATTAATATGTGATTAGATATCTGTAATATTATCAACAGTCTCTGGTTAATGCGCCTTTTTGGAATATTGGAGTGAGATGAGCAGTCTTTATTATTCGGTGTTTTTGTGACTTCAGGATTTGTCTTATGGTTTAATCTAATTTCAGGGAGCGGAGTGGGTCAGTGGAAGAGCACTGAGTTGCCATACTGGAAATCCTGGTTCAAATCCCGCTGCAGGCCATGACTTTTATTTAGTCTGTTTGCAGCGGGAGATGGATTATATAGGATCCCCCCTAGGACCCTCCTGGGGCCAACCCAGCCTCTATAAAATATTATAAAAATAGGATACCCAGAATAAAGAGGAAAAGTCCGGCGGTTGAGCGTGACCTAGGACAAATCACCTCCTTGCAGAACCGTTGTCCATGAAACAGTACAGCCTCTACCATGTTCTGAACCCGAGACCCATTCACGGGTTATAGTGTTACAGGTTTTTTTTTTAAATCTAATTTCATGCTAGTGATTTTTTTATCTCTTTTTGACCTTTTAGCTCATTTTTATTGTTATTTATTTTTTGTTTGGGATTTTTTACAATCGACAAAATCTTTTCCCGCTTATTCTTGCAATCTTCATTTTTAATTAAAATTATTCAAACATAAATACCATTTTCAAAGAATTAATTTATAAACCATAATTTGTATGGTCGCTTTCTAATTGAGTATATTCTATTTATCTATTTTAGATTTTTTTCTTATATATATATTTATTCAAAAAAATTTAATTGAAGTTGATATAATAATATATGTTATATAAGCGGTTTTTGTATTAAAATAGAGACTTATAGCTTTGTATGTGTATGTTTATTAATGTTATTATCAACTTTATTATTTCAGATACATTCACAGCTATATAGCAGCTACCTGTGGATGATTAATGTGGAGATATTTTTTAAAAATTGAGTGGAGTAATTTCCAGAGGTGATGGTTATTTCTTTTCGACATGTCATACGTGAACCGAATCGTTTGTTACCTCACCTCGTATTGCGGTAGTACTTCTGACAGGTCGTTAATCACGAGAGGTTTTAGCGGATCTGGGACGTGTGATGGCCCAGGATTACCTGAGCAACAACAGGTTTGGTCCTCAATACTTCGATATCTTCTCTATTGAATTCCTAACTAAAAATTATACACAATAATTATAATAATATATAGCAATAATATAATCACATAGTTCGTCTATGCATATTATAAAACAAAGTCTTCAGCCCCGTTTGTTCGCTGTAAACTCCACGGATTTTCATGCAGTTTTCACCAATAGGTAGAGTGATTCACCAGGAAGGTTTAGGCATATCATTTGTCGAGGTTTTGTGTACATGGGTTGGAATATAACGATTATTGTCGGAATTGTTGGAAAAAGTATAGCCGCCTGGGAGGTTTCATCGAAGACGCTCTTGTCATATACTCGAACAATGCATGGTGCGATATTCCTCTTTTATAGATCTACATAAAAGTCAGTGATATACTTCAGTTACCTTCACCATTTCATGCGCATTATTAAAACATTTTATACGATATTATTTAAATGAATATCTTACGGTTTATCGCAAAAACTTAACGCGCAAGATTATAGATTCGTATATAAATAAATAATTTGTTTTGTTTTTATGTTTATTATATCTACATAATAAAATACATAAGACAGACAAAACGTGTGGGCATAATATGTCTTAACTACTCGAACAGTTGTCAGGGGGGGGGGTCGCAAGTATGAAATAAATATAAGTTGTCTTTTCAGTTTGGTTACCAAAGCTAGTTGAACCATACAGGGAATGTAGCTAAAACTAAATGTTTATAATATTTATATGACAAAAAGAGACAAACATTAGTATCTATCTATATGCCATGAAAAAACTTATCTCTACAACTATGACTTGCGAAAGGTCTTGGGTTCTATGCAGGTATAGATTATATTATTTCTAGAACAGCGGTTGTGTAGGGAGATGCCATGTCCGAGATCACGCTTCACCGCCTGGTTTTACCCTAATTAACACACACTTTAGAGGCTGGATGATCTGCAGAACCCACAGGATATGTGTATATATATGTGGCTTTTAAAAGATTAATCAATTAGTCTGCCACAGTTCTTTTGTACCAAGGATCCTCAACAAAACAATGATGGGATCTCTCTACCAGCCCTTTGCATTTTTTGTTTTTACGTTTTTCGAGAAATATCCTCTTGTTGTTTGTTGTTTATGTCTTCAATCTTACATTGAATTTTTTTTAATCTACTTTGTATAGATACTGGTGTAATATTGTGCCACACTTTTTATGGTTTACAAATCATATTTGATCAATTGAGAGAAAACTTGACGATTGAACGTGATCTCAGCATAAAAAAACTTCCTTGCATAACAGATGGATCATATCAATGAAGGCCGTACCCTATCCATAAACCAATACCTCTCATGGACTGCAAATTTGGATAACAGTTAACCGTTAAAATAAAATTTGAAGTTTACATATTTAGGTTTACTTACAGTCCCACAAATCACTCATTAAAAAGCTAGTCAGATATTTACTTGAAAATTAGAAACTTTTGCTTGTTTTAGTTAATAATTATATTCTTCATAAAGACCATTATTTTGTATAATTAGAGTGTTTTTTTATAGGAGATATTACGATCCTTTTCTGCTCCGGTGTTAGACAAACATGTTATGGGCTGTACGATTAGCTATTACCAACCAGTTCCCAGGGCTGTTTTGTTTTCAGAGATTTGTAGTGCATTCCAATTTGGTTTTTACAATCTGTAGTGTCTCGTAATGAAATTTATTGAGATAAGCTATACCTTCAATTAAAAGGATTTTTTAAAGGGAATAAAAAAAACCCTTAGTTATACCGTCTTTCGGATGGTACATAAAACGGTTGTCCTAGCAGGTGCGATGTCAGGTACCATGTACTAAACCCCAGACACGTTCACGGGTTGTAGTAGTACAGGTTTTTTTATAGTTTTATTTATCCAATGCCAGCACGTGGCATTTCTGCGATACGCCGCCGAGCCTCCCAATGAAGGCATGCATTGTCATTATCTCCTTCAGACCACTGCAGTGTCGTAAGTGTGCACCGTACATTACATCAGAAAGACGAATGGGACAATTGTCGGATTCTGCGATACTCATTCGAGCAGATGTGCCTGGAGGTAATCATGGCCTGAGGTGTCTGAACTTCTCAACAGCTTCGCCTCTCGGAAGATGCTCATGTGCAAGGCACTCCCATTTTTCCCCTCAGCCGGCGTTGTAGAGTAGGTTCCTTGTATAGCTTATAATTGTTGTTTCGATCTTATTCTTGGCTGAGGTTAGCGATGCGGGGTTGTCAGGTTGAGGTAGTGCTGCGCCTTGCTTAGGAAGTTGGTCTGCCCGTTCGTTTCCAATTACCCCTACGTGGATTAGTATCCACTACAGCGTAAGCTCCCAGCCTTTAACAATCATATTCGATGTAGCTATTCAATAGGATCTTGTGGCCTCACAATCAGTAGGAGAGTTATTGGAGAGGGCTCTTATGGCGTCTTGCGAATCTACTAAGAACAAATTATGAATAAAGTATTATCATTTAATCAGCCATTGTAGTATAAACTGGAGGAAATAAAAAAATATACAGAAGGAATTCGGAAAGTCATTGCTTGCGATTAATTCGACTGTAAACATAAATAAAGTCCGATAGTAGATAAAAAAAAAGAAAGACGTATTTTAGCCGGTGAGAAGATTGCTGAGGCCGGGAGCAGCTACCAGATGATCTACCGCATTATATAAAACTCTAATCACTTTCACAATTAGCTTCCTTTTACTACTTCCGCTTCCGAAAATTGCTTTCCGCAAAATCTGTCCGTTTTAGTTTTTTTTATTAATACTTGCACCTCTTATTTATTATTCAGTATGCATTTAGCTGTTTCTTTGGATAGAAAAACGATTGATAGAAGATATAAAAGATATTTCTAAACTAGGTTAGGACGAAATAGATGATTTGAATAAATTTATATATTAGTTACCGGTCAATGGCTATAAGCAGATTGTCTAATGAAATATATTTTTATTAATTGTTATTTTGATGGTGATTATTTTTTTAAATATTTTTGAAGAGAAAAGATATTTCCTGGCCGGGATTCGACCCGGGTCCGTTTGCATCTCCGGTGCAGTGCTCTAA
This sequence comes from Troilus luridus, assembly GCA_964056705.1. NCBI lineage: Eukaryota > Metazoa > Arthropoda > Insecta > Hemiptera > Pentatomidae > Troilus > Troilus luridus. Next base: position 26,668,617 of record OZ057417.1, on the reverse strand, counting down.
ACCACTGAGCTGCCAAATCAACAAGGTCCTAATTAAAATAATGTTCAATGAACATTCTTCCCCGTCTATAGATCGCAAAAATTGCGAGAACACGGGGATATAGGATCGGTGAAGAGAACGAATTTGTCTGACTTGGATACGACCCCTAGTAGCTCAGTGGTTTAGAGTACTACACCGGACATGCAGACAACCCGGGTTTGAATACCGGCCAAGATAAATCTTTTCTCTTCAAAACAAAAATGTTTAATCAAATTGTTTGGTAACAAGGAAGTTTCATCAATGCTTTCGTGTTATCAGTAATGTAACTTTCTTGAGCTCCCATCTTCTTTTACATGTAAATATACAAGCTATAAGATTAGGAAAGTAGATAGTAGAGATATAGCATGTAGTTTATAGTAAGTAAGAAATGTAGTCTCTAAGTAAATGGATTCCAATATAGTCAATAAGTCACAACGAGAGTCAATAGTCCACAAGCCACCTAGTTACGTTAGTTCACAAGAATGTCTCTATTATATCTCTGGTATATCGCATTATATCTGTTAATATTTCAATAGACTTACAAGTCGCTCACCGTTAAACTTTGTGAATTATTTGAAATGAACATGAAAATGAACAAATACACAAAAATATATGCAAATAAGTAATAACCATTTTTAATGTTTACTTAGCTGTTTGTTTCGGAGCAAGGTTTCGGTCTCAATGTGATGATTTTGTTTGCTTGTGATGTGAGATGTGCTACACTTTTTCTTCATTGATGTGATATTTATTTTGGTATTTTCTGATGATGCCTAAATTGCCGAAATGTTGACTAGTTTGTGACCAGTATTATACTGGACTGGAGACTTATTTTGGGGATTTTTGCTGCTACATTCTATTTATTCTTGATATTTTATTTTTCATAGTATGTTATAAAAATAATTAAATGAAATATCATGTACAACTAGGATTTATAATGTACCTTTTTAATAAAACTCCCAATAATATATATTTGTAAATAATATTTTGAGGGCTAGGGATATATAAAAGTAATAGATGTTTATACACAATCAGACAAAAGTAATATTTCTTCATATAAGTATCCTTCTGCTTTGTATGGCTTTATACCTACCTATGTTCATTAGTTATCAACAGTTTTATTTATATTAATTTCTTTTTAATGATTCACTTAATTTAACATTTTTGTACACTAAATTTCCACAACTATTAGTAAATATATGTCTACTGACTATTATACAACTCAATCATTATGTTTTTGATTAACCAAGCTAAACCTTATGCATGAACTATTTTTTCTTTAAATTGGTTTTCCAGGAAAAATTCATTAATACCATGTAAAGTTGTATGATTAAACCAAATTTTGATAAATATGTATTTAAAATATTGAAGGAAAATTTAAAAAAATAAATAAACAGAAATTGTTTTTTCTTCTAAATTTACAATTATTTACAAATAAAGTGACTAAGTTCTATTCTTGTGATGGATTAAACTCTCTCTATGCCAACGCTGAGTAAAAAAGTAATTTAGCTGGTTTCATATCCAACCTTTTCTTGCCAGAACATTACTTCCAAGCTGAGATATAATAGAGAAGATATCATTATTTAACTTTTATTGTTAAGTGGGATCAGGGTAGCTCAGTGTGAAGAGTGATGAGCTGGTAAGCTGTAGACCCAGGTTCGAATCCCGGAGTGGATGATGAATTATTTTATCTTTCAACAGCCACGGATGGACCTTGTGAGATAAACGATTCTCTTAAGGCTCACCCATAAGATGTTACTGTTAATTAGGGTAAAATCAGGCAGTAAGGCAAGATTTCGGACAAATCAGTTCCCTGCACAACCGTTATCCAAGAAATAATACAATCTCTGACATGTTCTGAACCCAAGACCCTTGTATTAATACAGGTTTTTATCATTATGTTTATTTATTATTAGTTTATTATATTTGTACTCAAAATACAGCGAACTCAGGGCCATGTTCCATGAGGGAGTGGCAATTTGTTCTTTTTTTTCTTCAGAGGGTTTAAAAAATTCTTTATTGGACCTAATTCGGAGGGAACATAAAATGGTGGCCCTTAGCCTGAGCGGTGTCAGCTGATCGATAATGATCCCTATCCTAACTAAACCTGGATAGGCAAAGTTTAGGACTCCTACTGTCCTAGCATCCTCCGATTAGCCATAGTAGCACGTAACGTTAAATGAATAAACAACAGCGCGAATACATTAGGTTACATTGATAAATAACAAAGATAATAGCATATAATTATAATAATATGAACAAATAGTTTTTAAACATAAGAGAGATTAAAAAAAAGGAAGACAATTATGGAATTTTATATTAGAATTAAATATGGATCTAGGTCATTTTCATTATTAATACGCCCCAGTTCCATGGTTTCCTAAATTATGGCCTGGAGACATTCCCTCCTCGGTATATTTAATAAAAAAATCCAGAGCTTGCTTCTTGTGATTTATTCAACTTTTATTCCCCGACTAAATTGTACAATATTCAAGAGAATGCAGGACTTGTTTTCTTACCGACCTGAGATTTATGGCAGCATGGTGTGGAAATATTGCCAGAATATATCTAATTTTACCATGCATAAAATTATGCAGCTGAAAAAAATATATTAGTCTCTGTGCCATGGATATAAAAATATATCAGAAGCTAAACACAATCAAAATTATTATGAACAAATAATTTGGAAGACATACGCAAACTATACGGATGTTCGTTTAATAGTTGCCAAGGTAAGGCAATGCTTTAATATAGAAAGTGGACTTCAGTTTAGTTCTTATTTTGTTGCGCCTAGTCAATCTATTAAAATATAAGTACACACTTAGAATTATTTCGAAATATTGAGTATTTTGCATCGAATGATATACTGATTTTCATTTTTATTTTAGACTTGTTTTATTGATAAAAAATCGTAATTCATAAGAAAAAATGTATTAATCTTATATCACTGAGTATCTCAGATAAAATAACAATTATAAAATCGAAATACTGGTATAAGATATAGCTTGTTCTATTTTTTAAATCGATGCATGCCATTTGAATTTAAAAAACAGCGCCATATTTTTTTCAACCGCATTAACACATTCCAGACCGATTGCACACCGTATGTGCAATTGATTTCCGAGGCTATAAGACCGTGTCCGCAATAACTGTAATGTGCAATTATCAGTTATTCTGAGTAAACTAGTCGTCGAAATAACTAATGAACTAATGAAATCCGTAAAGTACCGGAAAAGAAAATGTGGCTTAGCTTTTTTCATTATTCAACATTTTTTTTTTTAAATATTTTTCTTTTCAAATAAAAATATTAAAAAATGATAACAATTAATAAAAAAATAAATTATAATATCATATAATGACGTAAGTCAACAAGAAAAGGTTTTAATGTAGTGCATATTGTATATTTGACCATGGAAGAAAGTTGACTTCCAGGATTCTGTATATAATTGATTTTTTAATTTGTTTGACCTCAAGTGATGAATTGACTTGTAAATTTTTAAAGGATGTTGTGAAGAACAACTAAAATTGAAAATGACGAATAAATTGTCGAAACGTCTTTTAATCCTTTGTTAATTTTTTAACAAAAATTGTTTGACTGGAATAAGGTTTTTTTTTTTTCTTCATTATTGAATTATATAGACCAAGATCCTAATTAAAGTAATGTTCAATGAACATTCTTCTCCTTGTATACATCGCAAATTGGGAGAACACGGGGATATGGGATCAGTGAAGAGAAAGGATGTGTCTGACATATGTATGAACCAGGATAGCTCAGATGGCAGAGCACCATGACGGAAACATGGGAGTCCCGGGTTCGAATCCCGGCCCTGGACATATATTTTCTATTCAAATAAAAATATTTAAAAATTACAACAATTAATAAAAAAATTATTTTTTTTTAATTTTTACTACTTTTTAAAAATTTACATCGCATTATATACTGTTCTTTATTATTGAAAGCAAAATAACGATTTTATGTTATCTAACTATTTTTGAAATAAATGTTTATACATTTTTTATTAATGAATTTTCATTTTACCTTACATTGCATACATAGCGTTCAATCCGCTCCTCGCAATATAAATTTTCCGAGGAGCGAGCTGCACATCTAGTGTGCAACGATCTTAGTTATGTGAATTCAATTTGTAATTTTTTTTTTTTAAAATGAACAATATAAAGAATAAAAATTTTCGCTCCTGGGGACTCTGGTCGAAAAAAACCCGTCTTCTCGAATGTGTTAAGAAGCCAAGAAATGTTGCTTTACAACAATTATTTTGTGATTTAGAATTTTGAAATAGGTTTATGCTTTGACTGTTGGAGAACGGCAAAAGAGTATTCCTCGATACCTTGTCTGGAAAAGCTGATAAAAAATTGCATCACTGATAATTATTTATAAAATAGATATTTTAGATACTAGAAAAAATATAGTATCTAAAAGATTAAATTTAGGCTCAAAGTCATTTTAGAAGATATTGAATGAAATAAACAACTTTCTCTTCACAGTTTTATTACTAGACCAAAAATAAATTCCTGATCGAAATTAAGCACAATAATCAAAAAAGAAACCCTTAATGGGAAGGAAAAACCTTGCGGTTGAGCGTCTCGGACTAAACACCTCCTCTACACCGTTGTCCAAGAAACAGTTAGGTCTCTACCAGGTACTGAACACATATCCTTCATGGGTTGTAGATACTTCTTTTCTTTGTAAAATGAATTTTATGACCCAGCACTTAATAACTATAATCATCACAGACAAAATGATTATAGTCAATAATCCTCCTCAGAGATTTTCTATTTCAGGAAATAAATTTCATATACATGTTCCATCAATACTTTTCTTAAATTTTATTTCAATGTTTCTGCTTTCTCTAGAATTCTTGTCCTTTCAACCTCATTTCCTTTTCTTGATATAAAATATAAGTAATTATTCCTAAAATTGTTAATAATAATCTCACAATATCAGAATGAAAAATTGAATAATTATTCCTAAAAATGAGAAGAAGAAAAATAGGGACTCAGTAGATGTAGAGATTTTATTGTTTCTAGAATAACTGTTGTGCAAGGAGGAGATTTCGCTGAGATCATTCTCAGCCATCTGTAGACCATAGAGCCGGGGTGAGACCAAGGGGAGTATAAAAATCCCACGGGTTTCACCCACCGCTGTTAACAGAAGAAATTATTTATCTGCCACAGCCGGTTCCAAATCCTTGAAAGTAGTTTAGTAACTAAGTGTTTTACTCACCGCTGTTCTAATAAATTACTATTTATTATAACGAAGCCTTATTTAGTTTTTCAACTAGATTTCGGAGGAATCTACTTAGTCCATCAGTCAAAAAAGTTTTATTTTTAAATCTACCATGTTGTAATTTGTAAAAAATAAAATAATACCTTACAACTTCAGAGTACTTCCGCCTTTCTGGAGGGATTCGAGGTTTCAGGCACTTGCAATTTAACATTTCGTAATCATTGGCGTTACTAAAATCATTACTATTTTAATTTTTATTATAATGTAATTAGGCTATGTGAAACCGAAGGCTTGATGCCGATATCAACAATTTCCGCTTACAAACTTCCGTCCACGGATCACAACCCAAACCTAAATCCACCAGATCACTCTTAATGCAATCCTCCCAATTACGCCTCGTTCTGCACCTCTGACGCTTACCGGTCGGGACAGCGCTTATTAACTTCGTTACCGACCCCAACTTTAGCTTGCCCGTCTTAATCATCGCCGATAATAATATTAACGGATGCATGCTCTGTAATTCCGCGCTGTGTAATCTCCTAACTTCTCCAGTTGTCTCATCATTTACAGGTTCTAATATTCAACGCAACACCATATTTTCCAATACCGTAAGATGTTATTCATCATTCAGAATTGGCGGTACGTTTTACATCCGTAAAAAAGAGTTGGGAGGACAATAGTTTTATAAATTCTGTTTTTTAAATTTCGGGACAAAAGACATTAGCTTAGTTATGTTGAGATCGAAAAAAAAACCAAGAAATCAATAGCGCTATTATTTCCTCTTCAATTCCACAACTATTTATCGAACTTTTAGTTAAATATAATTGTTCTTATATCAATGGGTTATATCAAAACTAAAGTTGATCAAAAGAAATTGTATAATTCATTCACAGGCGACTAGGTGTTACTATCACACCGCTTATTAACGTTTTGGGAATTCGTTCTTTACTAAGCCTATCAATTTTACAAGCCCGTCTAACCTCCGCGACGCTATTACTTCAATAATATTAACAGGGTGCATGGTCCGCAAATTCCGCATTATGTAATCTCCTAAATTCACATGTGGTCTTAAGAAACACCACTTTTTTTAAGAATTTAAAATTCAAATCAGTCGAAATCTCATTGATATACAATTGTTACGCTTTATATTTTTCTGTCTATTGAAAAATTTGTGAAATCACGAAAAAAAGTTAATGTAAATTTTTAAAACTCATATTTATGATTCCACTTTTATGTTTAATAAAAGATACTTCACGATGATCACTTATGTCTATTATAGAGAGATTAAATTTTATAGCAATTCATATTGTTAAAATTAATGTTCATTAAAATTCGTCTTTGTTATTTAATGAGGCAAACAATTGAAGCGTCTATTATTTATTGGCACGTTCCATGGAATCTGGCAACCGGTTGCTTTCTCAAATTTCCAGGAAGCTCTTATTATGCTGAGGAAATTGCTTTTCGTGTATCTGCAAACATAATTGGTTATTATGAATAATTATCCCGATGATATATGATGAAAAAATATTGTACGATTGTATATTGGTGTATTATCAAAAAATGAATACAACATACTGTTAAATGAAAATGCGGTAGTAGATTCAGGGAGTCCGAAAAGTGAATTAAATAGTTAACAAAAATAGATTCTCAAATAAATGAAGAAATAAGCTATCCCAGAAGGCTACAGTTCTGTAACTCTATGTATAAATACTAAATATTGAAAACCATCGCATATACCCACAATCCAGGTCTTCATCAAAGCAGAATACATAATGGGGAAATTTTTTTCATCGTCACCACTTAATGATTAAAAAAATTGTAGCTCTACTTCTTCAACGAAGGTTTAGTTTTTATTTTCGATAAAATTTATGGTTTAAAAGAAAAAAAAAAAAATGAAACGAATAAACAGTTGAAACTTGTAACTTAACTCGAAGCTACAACTTGCGGAACTGAAACCAATGTTTCCAATGTTAAAAGATGTTTCCTTGACGTAGATGGTAAGATAGATGGTACAGTGTTGGTTCGGTTTTAGAAATTTATGGCTTGAAGAAATGAACGACAAAGTTTTTGCAAACTCCTTATTCTAAGTCTTAAACCCAGTAGGACGGAGCCTGATCTTAGGGATTAATACAAATTCCAACAAGTACCATAAAATCAGCTTTACTCTTCCGCCTTTCCTTGTCGTAAACCTCTCCTTCGGCATCCTTTAATAATATCAACCCCGCCGTCTTCGTCGAACAGATCGGCCATCTAGGAAGCGGGGAGCCTTGGATCAGTGACGGCTTTAAAAAAATATATGAAAGAGAGGTGATGGTTCGGAAAAAATTGTAATCTTTGTTATATGACAAAGTAAAAAGAAAATTTAATCAGAAGCTTATTCTAATCCAGAAAGGACGAAAAAAACATTATTTTATTAATTAAAATACAAATTATTACTGTAGGAAAGAAATTCGTTGACTAGGTAGATACTATAATAGGATGTAAATAGTTGGGGGTGCAGTCAAGAAAACACAGCAAATAAGTGAAATTTATTTTATTTTATATGTGCCGACGTTTCGACCTACACTGTAGGACATCTTCAGGGCCAATAGGAGTGGCTGCTCGGTGCAGAAGGTAACTGACCAAAACGTCGGCACATATAAAATAAAAAAAGTTTCACTTATTTGCTGTGTTTTCTTGACTGCACCCCAACTATTTACATCCTATTACAAATTATTACGCTGTTTATTTAAAAAAAAAATTTTATTGAGATTTACAAGTGTATTACAACAGTACAACTAGTAAATATAATGAGTGATACATAATGATACAGATAAAGGCAGGTAGCGAAACTACCAGCGGTAGTTCTCTGATTGTCATTAATCTAGGATTGTTCACTCCTAAATTAAAATCACTTGCTTTCATTTAAGCATTAATTGATGCAAAATATAAAATCAGTTCATAAACAAAATAGAATAGATTAAACTAATTATTTTGGGACATTATCCCTTAAAACTTTGAACTATGTATTAACAAAAAACCAATGTATTAGTAAAAAAAACTAATTATAGTATGTAACTAATACAATAGTGTCTAATTATGTATTAGTAACATACTTTCTAGCTAGACATATACTAAAAGAAAAGAAAAACGTTTTTAGTGACGTTATATATTGGCGTTGTTATAGACACAGAAAATGCTTTCTTTAATGAATTTATCTGTTTACATTTACAACTGTGCTGCGAGTGTAATAAAACAAGTAGATAAAATGAATGATACATAAAATAATGACATGAGATAAAGGCAAGTAGAGAAACTAGCCAGTGGTAACAGGTCAACTCAAGTAACAAATTCAACTCAGAAGGTCACGAGGCCATCTTATTTTCAGACACCTCGGATTATCAGGAGTTGAAGAGGTTGCGAGGTTCGAAACCAGTGAGTTTGAGTGGAAATGAAGTTTGTCCTGAAAAGATTGATAACGGATTCGGGCCAAATCAGCAACAAACGGGACATTAAGGTCATTATGGATGACTTTATAACACATTAAGGAGCATTGAGGATTTTAGGAAGTATTATGGATTGTAATGAGTACGAGAGGAATTCGATGACTTAGTGGAAGCCCCAAAGCACTGCTCTGTAAGTCCAGATGGGTCTAATGATTGTCATATACATGAGTCTTTTCTAATTAATTGAGAGCTTAGAGCGTTTGTATAGTAAATCTTGAAGTAGCCTGAAACGGCGAGCAGTTTTTTTTCGTTTCAGTCTAGTATGAGGATTCCAAGTTAAGTGTTTGTCAAGGTCTAGTCCTGAGTACCAGACCTGTTCTACAGGAATCAGTGGGATGTTATTAAACTATTCAGATGGTCAGGAGTCATTGGTTTACGACGGAGGGTAAAGTTGATTTGACGGGAATTTATTTTAATCCTCCAGTTGAATTGAATAAGTTGCTAGGTTTGAAACCAGTGGGTTTGAGTGGGAATAAATTTTGTTATGAAAGGATTGATATCGGGTTTGGGCCAAATTAGCAACAAATGGGACATTGAGGTCGTTGTGGATTACTTTGTTCGTAATAAATTAAGGAGCATTGAGGATTATTATACGAAGGAATTTAGATGATAAGGATTAATTACGAGAGAAAGTCGATGGTTTAGTGGAGACCCCAATGATATTTTTTAACAAAAAATTTTTAAGAATAATAATTAAAAGAACTAAAAATTGATAATAATTTTGTATAAGATTCCTAAAAATGGAAAAAATAAAAACAATATTAGTTTCCACTCCGTACATGCATTGGCTGATTGTGTATAAGTGACTACAATCGTTCTCTTTGTAGCCTCGCGTGCAACTTCATACGTATACATGAAGATATCACTCTAACCCCTCTCCATTGTGTCTGTGAAGCGCGCTGTTCCAACATTATGTCTTCATTAATAACAAGGAAAATGTCTATACAAATAAATCTTCTTCTTAAGGTGGCATCTTCTGTCGAAGGTTACTATCATTTTTTTCTATTGTATAAATTCAATTAATCTCCCTTTTATTACGTTCAGTTCATGTTCTTTGATCAGTACGCCATATTTTCCTATGCCAATGTCATTCTTTTTTCTTTTTCGCGAACCTGCCTACTAAGGACCGCACACATATCACGTTTCAGGCCGTTCTTTCTTCTCTTCCAATCATTCACTCTCCGAATATTGCCTTTTCTGTCCGCCCTATACTCCATGCCTCTGCTTCGTTCCCTTTTCCATAAAACACTAATGTTTTTCAGTCGGGTCCTGAATCTCTCTTTGTTCAGGCAGTCCTCATCGGTAATTCCAAGTCTTTTCAGTTGAACTTTCATCTGCTTAGCATAACTACTCTTTTCAGGTTGTACATCTTTATGAATATTCAACCTCGTAGGATCCATCCTGACCATGTGCCTGTAGAAACTTAGTCTGCGATATTCTTGGACCACGTGTCCTTCTCAATATCATGTATCCTATTATAATTACTGTTTCGTGTTTTTTAACATTTCTTAGTAATTGTCCCATTTCCATTTTTCCCAATCCATTTTCTCATTTCCGTTTTTTTCAAAATTGTTCAATTTTTCGGACTAATGCAAAATTTACTTTCCAAACCGGTTTACATAAAATATCAACAATATGACCATATTGTCATGTATAATTAGACACGCATAATCGAGTTTCGATCCTGGAAAGAATCAACATATTCCTTACGTATCTAATTTTCACAATCTAAATTAAAAAAAAGCTTTAATTCTTCATGTTTTATAACTTTATAAATGATATGTATGTACTTATTTTTGAATTGTCAAATGGTCTTATTATCGTAGGATGGTTCTGAAATGTACTAGCCACCATAAGCATTCTGAAAAGCTTCTTCACATTTATTATTTTTTCTTTATTTTTGGGAACAAAAAATAATTATTTCGTTAAATTAATTCTTGAAGTTTTACTTTCTTTTAAACACGAACATTTCGGATGTACTCGTATAAACTTAAAAAAAACAGAGTGGGGTAGCTGTGTGTATAGAGTTGCTAGGTTACGGGTTCAATTCCGGGTGTGTTAGATAAATTATCTAATATGTTTTTCTACAGGCCCACTTAGTAGCGAACCCAGCCTCTAAAAAGTGGGTACCCTTAATTGGGGTAAAACCTGGCAGTTAAGCTTTATCTCTAAAAAGTCACCTCCCTGCTTTGCTCTTGTCCTGTTGTCCTAGAATCAGTATGGCCTCTACAATGTATTCCCCGAGGAAGTCCCATGTGTCCCACCTCTACGACGAGTTAAAGTGGCTCTTCCCTTCTATTCGTAGACTCTATTTCCTAGGTTTTTTTCTTATATCAAACCATCAACTCACAATATTCACCTGTCCCCTACAGTTTAAATCCTCTATCCAATCCCAGGGCACAAGGTCTCGCCCTTCCGATCTTAATAATTCATTGGTTGTAAAGATACTGAATATTTTTTTTTTGTACTTCGTACGATAATTTTTATCTGTTTTTCGATCACCTATGTAAGCCACTGATTTCAGTTTTTTAGGCATATATTGAAATCAACATTTCAACTATAATCATTTTTTATTGTAATAATAAAATAATAATTCTTTTAAAATAATAAAACTGTCAAAAATTAAAGTATACAAAAAACAACGTTAGTAGTATAAAAACATTAGAATCGGAAAGTAATGGGAATTCATTTGAACTCGCCTGCCTTCTAATGAATATTAAATCGGGAATTTTAATGAGCGTAGTGGTGGGGGAATAAGGGCTACACATTTAAAATCCAATACATAAGTAATTATCGTTTTGATTTTCGCTGAGGAAAATGTATTAAAGTCTGTTCGGTAACGACTTCAATTCAACAGTTGCTATATTGCTATATTGGCTCACTGCCAAGAAATGAATAATCTCAAGGAAAAGCCAGATCCTTTGATCCGAAAAATGTTTAAATAATGAAATCATTATACTTAATACATAGTAATTCTATATTATTACTTTGTTTATTCATTTCTAATATAATTTGCTACAACTCACAAAAGTAATATGCTGTAAAAACCAGACCACTCTCTAACTATATTGTTAATAAATAAGAGACTTATCCCTCTCTTCTCCAAAGGTTGACTGACCAGGAGTTGTTTATTAAATAATCATAATTATTGAATAACATTATATTTATTGTGCTGATCATGGTTACAAAGATAACTTATTAAACTAACAACAAAGAAAGGGTGAATATGTGACTGGCTATTTCTTGACCATCGCTCCATCCAGTTCCTTGCATCTTGAGTTGACCGCTCCTTCCCGACAACTGCCCTTATTTTCAGAGTTAAGGTAATAAACCCTAAGGGACACTTAACTACCGGAAGTACCCGAATGCCTTTCTAGTTACTCCAGATGTTCTAGATAGCGTCACATATAGCACAGTTTACTATTTGGAGTTTTTTTTTATTTTTATGAATAGATACATTATTTTCCGAACAACCCAATAGTGTCTTACTATTTTAGATTTTATTTTTGATAAGCGGACCAGTTTTCCCTTCCAGGAAATACTTCTCACTTTTAAATGATATTAAAATGTTTAAAATTTCGTTTAATATTTAATAGCTCTGCGTAAAATTTGCAAGGCGTTTAACGCGAGTGTTTAATTATGCTTAAGGGGCAGTAAACTGTAGCAGTATATTTTTATACTGAGCGTGCAGATGAAGGTTGAATACATTACACAGGATCGTAATAATGCGTAAGGCATTATAATAATTATTTAAAAAAATGTTCTTACTCCCAATCCGTTTTTTGTACAATAGATTATAAATTGATACATTTTGTAGTACTTAAATATGCTAAATAGGGATAGTAACAACAGTAGGGGGTTCGCTTCGATTTGTCTTCGTCGCCCCGAGGAAGTCTCATTTGTCTCACCTCTACGACGAGTTAATGTGGCACTTCCCTTCTATCCTTTGACTCTATTTCCTAGGTTCTTTCTTAGACCAAATCATCAACTCACAACATCCATCTTATATCTATAGTCTCCTACAATTCAAATCCTCTATCCAATCTCAGGGCACAATATCTTGGCCTTCTGATCTTTATAACCAGAACTTTTGAGCGTTCCATTCTCGCCCGTTCTATCTTTCTCCTACTCGACATCCGTCATGCGTCTTGTTTATCCACATTTAAATCCTAACTTTTTCTACATCTTCTTAATTCCCAATCAGATGCTCTCTAATCAATAAAAAATAATAGCTAAATTCAACATAATCAATTGAGAAAATACTGTAAATATTCCTCACTCATAAAGATATTATTTTTTATATTATTTATTTATTTTTCTATTAGCATATTTCTTTTAAATGTTAATTTGCCTGCTTTTTTTTTTCTTTTTGTTTTTACTTTTTCTAATTCTCTATCAAAACATACCTTTTAGTTATTATTTATTTTCATGTTGTTATGTAAATATTGTTTTATTCATATAATGTAACCCTCTGGCCAGATATATTTTTATTAAATTTTGTTAATTTTCGTTATTCTTAAGGGTCCTTGCCCCTGAATAAAATTATTTTTCTATTCTATTCTATCAACGAATTAGTCATAACTCGACGTAAAAAGGTAAATATATCACTTTAAGGTTTTTTTTATGTGGATGCATGGTAGACCCATTGAAATGCATGAAACCAATGAAAACTGCATATCGAAATTTAACCCAATTAAATAAAACCAAAATATAGATAGAAAGGAACTTTTAATCTTTCATTATTTTAATTTTTAAAAGCTTCTAGCCACTTAATTATTTTAAAAACTAGTTAAAACTGTTTTACTAGTTTCAAGTTCAATTAATCTGATTTTATTAATAGTTTATGAAGATTCAGTATGGCAACAAATGCCCGAGATATCAAAGTGCGAGTCGACAAGATCGTTCTCCGACCAGTAGTGCATCCTGGACACATGCTAGTGATGCGTGGAGTCTTACAAAGCGACAAGAGAGTTTCATTATTGCTTGGGAGAGGAAAATCCTGAGAAAAATATATGGTCCAACAAAAGTCGAAAATATATACAGGATAAAACCAGAAAGAACTAATAGACCCGTATAAAGACCCCGATATTGTCTCATAAATTAAAAAAGTATGAATAATATTATTGGGTCATGTGCATCGTATGGGTTAGGAAAGACTAAAAAGAAAGATAAAGGAGGGACGCCCGGACGGTTAAAGAGTAAGAGGTAGACCCAGACAACGGTGGCTTGAAGGTGCCGAGGCTGACCTACAGCTTCTGGGAGTGAGAGGATCGCTCTGGGTTGAGGAGAATTGTTGAGGACGCCACGGTCCTTCATGAGCCAGAGCGCCTTCAGAGATACATATATAGAAATAATACCTTAAAACACAAAATTTAATAACAGTCCTTTTGTACACTCCAATATTATTTACTACCACTTATAATGAATAACAAACAACATTATTTTTGGAAAAAAATGGGAAACAAATACTAGTGAGCTTGAAATAGCATTAGACCGCTAAGAGTGACACAAGTTCCTTCTGGAAGACAAGGTTGATAAAGTTTTATTTTAGTTTTTACTAGAGTGATAAAAAGATATTTACCCATTTGACCACCAAAAAAATACCGATTTTAGACTTGTGTCACTTAAAGAAATACATGGGCGTTATGTTTATATAAATATAAATAAATAGGAGCTTAATGAATTTATATTTTAATAACTCCTTTATCCTAATTCCCAGAATCTCATAATAAAAATATGACCTTCTTGACTGGACTTAAATTGTTTAGTATTTCGTTTTTAGAATTTCCTTTGATCGATATTGTTATGCAGAGTATAACAAGGAACAGCAGAAGGAATCTTTATAAAAAGGAGTTGGTAGAATATTGCGAAAGGAGAAATAGAGAAGTTGTTAAGGAATAAGGGGCAATAATTAAAACTTTAATAACTACACCCCGGCTTGCCAAAACCAAATTATTCCTCCCCTTTCGATTATTCTGTTATAAACTTTTCCTGTTAGCTTAGCCAATAGGAAGGCCGGCTTTCCCCCGGCTCTGACTGATTGGATAATTTTTTATCCTGTCCAATGACGAAAATAATTCGAGTTCCGTTTAATTAGTGAAGGGATGTAATGTAAGAGTTAATTACATTAAGCAGGTTTATTTTATTACTTTGTAGTTTGAAAGTTTAAAACATGAATATGTATGTATTGCTTTTTTTTAAATATAATTACCAGGATGCCCCCCCCCTAGCCGCTTAAAGGCAAACCAATCTCCATTTCATAAATTATATAAATGCTCATTTAATTGCACTGTTATACCCAAATGGTATTGGGCCGTTTCAAAGGACATGTCCTGCTATATGTGACACTATCCGGAAGATTAAGAGCATCTAGATAAATAGGGTAAGGTGGATTGTGAGGTACCTTGAGGTAGCCTTAAGTGTCTCTTAGGGTCGGTGGTACCTTTACTCTTAAGAGACAGAACAGGCAGTCGTTGGCAGGAAGGGGGCAACTCAACATATGGACTGTCATACATAGCGGAAGGGTCTCATTTTCTTTCTTTGTAAGTATATTTATATTGTATCTTGATTTATGGTCAGCGAACTTACTTTATACTTATTACTATAAATATATTGTTATTTATTTAAATGATTTTTTATTTATCATTTATAATGGTCAGTTATAATTTTTTAATAAATAAATGATAATGGCCTCAGGCTGCGTGATATCTGCGAGGAATTCGACCTTAAAATACAAAATACTTCCTTCCAACACAGAAAGGAGCATCAGTTCACATGGAGTAAACCGGGATTCAGACCATCCATATTGGATTACTGTATCACCAAGCAGCATAGCCTCCTACCAGTAGCCGATGTAAGAGTCATGCGCGGCATGGAATGTGGTAGTGACCACTTATTGTTAAGAGCCAAATGCATAGCACTGTGGAAAAGAAAGCAGGTTGAAAAGAAAGCTTCGAAGCAAGCCAAATCCACACACTTAGATGTACGTAAGTATAAGCTTCACCTGCTCAATGATGAAAGCATAAGCAATCTCTACAAACGCCGGCTGGAAGCCAAAATAATTTGGAGAGTAATGCTCTAGAACTGTATGAGCACATTAAGAAATGTATCCATGAAGCAGCTAGTGAAGCCTTAGGGGAGATAGAAGCTAACCCTCCAAAAGAATGGTGGAACATGGAAATAGAAGAAATGGTAGGAAAAAAAAACGGATCTTCAATAAATGGTTATGTAGCGGAAGCCAAGAAGATTGGAGAGAATACCGAAGCCTTAACACACAGGTAAAGCGCACTGTCGCAGAAAGCAAGAACCAATCATGGGAAGCCTGTTGCAGGGGTATTGATAATACCCTGGGCTACAATAAGATACGCGAGTCATGGAGAGTACTGAAGGCGCTCAGGACACAAGGGAAGGGAAATGTAATTCCTCTGATAGGTGAGAAGACCTGGGTGGACCATTATGAGAAACTGCTCACGGCAACAAGGCCAGAATGGTCTGGTTCATATCCAACTGAGAATCATGGACAAGGAAACATTATTGTAAAAGAAGATGAAGTTCTTGCTGCACTCAGAAATGCAAAATGGGGAAAAGCTGCAGGACCTGGAGGTATTTCAGTAGAGCTGTTAAAGACAGGGGGACCTGGATTATTAAAGGCTCTTACCAAGCTTATAAATCTGATGGTACAAGGGCATGAGTTGCCAAAGGACCTTAAGACAGGATTTCTTACACGTATATATAAGATAGGAGACAGAAATGTATGCCGAAATTATAGAGGCATTTGTGTCCAGAGTTCGGTATCAAGAATAGTGGGCAGAATTCTGAAGCGAAAATTAGAAGAGGAGTTTGTCACCCCAGAGGAACAGTTTGGTTTCACTGCAGCCAGGTCCTGTACCGACAGCATATTTGTCCTAAGGCAGCTCATAGAAAAGCGAATGGAGAAAGGAAGAGCTGTACATATATCTTTCATAGACCTAGAACAGGCTTATGACAGTATGCCAAGACATAAGATGTGGGAATCCCTTAAGAGTGCGGGCATTAGCGATGCCTTAATAAATGCCGTGAGATGTCTGTACAGGGAAGACGAGTACAGGTTGAAGCTCGTCTCTCGCTATCTGAGCCTTTTTTTGCCTCAAAAGGTCTTAAGCAGGGATGCAGTATGTCCCCAAACCTGTTTAAAATGTATGTACAACAGGCAGTGAAGGAGTGGAGCGCACGTTGGTGGTGAAAGGACATTGACATAGACGGACATATGCTTTTCTCTCTTTTCTTTGCCGATGACCAGGCAAGGGTCACATATAACAGAGATGGTCTGGAAAAAGCGCTAATGGACATGGAAAAAGAATACAGCCTATGGGGTCTACAAATAAATTTTGATAATAAATCAAATTAAAAAATAAACCTTCATATTAGCGGGAAAATATGCAAGCGAGTACTTAGGGTCAACAATAGATGGGAAGGGCAAGTCGGAACCAGAAGTTAGGAGGAGAGTTGGCCTGGCAAGAAGGGAGACTAGAAGTTTGCACCCAGTTCTACGGAACACAGTCATCTCAACGGACAACAAAAGGCGTATTTTCAGAAGTATTGTTGAGCCCTCCCTCAGCAACGCCTCAGAGACCTGGACAGTTAACCCGCGACTCTACTCCAGATTACAAGCTGCAGAGATGGACTTTTGGAGGAGATGCCTGAGGATCACCCGCCTGGATAGAGTCAGAAATGAAGATATTAGAGACAGACTGGGCGTGACCGAAGGAGTTTCAGAGAGACACTGCCAGCGGATGTCAGAACGTAGGTGGCCGAAGAGACTTTTGCTGTGGGAACAGCCAGGCGGACGAAGGAGAGGAAGACCCCGAACCCAGTGGAAGGACTGCGTGGAGGAGGAGATGGCTGGCAGAGGACTTGAGGAGGATGACTGGTGGAATAGAGAAAAGTGGAGGGACGCTCTGACTTAAACAGGCAACCCATTGAGGGGAAAAAGCCTGCAAAAGTAAAAGTAAGTAATTAAATGAAAAAGGATATTTATTTTATAACCAACTCCTGGTCAGTCAACCTTTGGAGAAGAGAGGGATAACTCTCTTATCCATTAATGATCTAAGGATGGCATCCCGTTTTATCATTTAAATATCATCAAAGGATCTGATTTTTCCTTGAGAGCTTGGGCAGTGAAGCCAATACAGCAGTCCGTATCCAAAAGAAAGGTTATCTAGTAAAATCAACTTTATGAAATGAAAACATTTTTATTCAAAATATTTACTCTCATTTTCTGTACATTTTTGCAGACGTGGTATCAAATTTTTAATCTCACAACATAAGAATTCAGGGTTTTGTGATGAAGTTAAATAAAAAATGCACTCTTGATTTGGGGAGCATTTAAAAATTTTACACTTAGGAAAGTCCAAATTTCTGAACCGATGGAAATCTGTTAAAGATAAGTGTGGCGAATAAGGCGTGGGAGAACTTCGTTACCGGCGCGTTTAGTTTCTTCACTGCCGTGAAACATGTGGTCTGGCGCTGTCATGTAAGAGTATAATTCCTTTCCGATTAACCAATAGAGGTTATTTTTGATAATTTTATTGTTGCAATAAGTCAATATACCTACTCTACGATGTGGGTGTAATGGTTTCATCTCTGGAAAGAAAGGTTAAATGAATTATTTATGAATTAATCAAATCACAAGCGGAACATTTCTCAAACTGACGGCATTATATTTTTCCATTTAAATTCAAAATCAGTGTTATATTTTGTGTAATGGCTTTAAAAAATCAGAAACAGTTTCTTAGTGATTTGCTAATTAAACAAAATATGATTTAAGTAACCGAGCACGACAAAAGGCTAAACAAAAAGTAGTTACTCGATCTGTTGCTAGGCAACGCCATTAGCAATTATATCACTAAAAACGTTTTTATAAAATAAAGAGATTTATATGTACAGATCGTAGACCCAAAATCGATGTCTCTTCAAATTTACTTTACTAAAATCGACTTAACACTAAATATCGATTAACACATTCAGTCCCTTTATTCCAGTGTACATATCGACCTTCATGAACAATAGGATAATGCACAATATGGCTACAGCTGACACGATCATTAGCAGAGTTTAAAGAAGATGGATGAGGGATCTACATTGAGCCTCTAAAGCGAGGTGTTTCTGTGACTATCCTTTCAAATATCTCATGTTTGTGCTTTTAGAACAAATTTGTTGTTGTTTATTCATTTAACGTCACTTTATACTGCAATGGCTAATCGGGCGATGCTATAGTGAGAATATTAAATGTTCCCTATCCATATATAATTAGGATAGGAATTTAACTAGGGATGGGTAAGGTTGTATCAATCTGATACTTTGTATCTGATACTAAAAAGTAGTTGATACAAGAATCAGATACAGTCGAAATGTACCTGATACTTTTGTATCAATTAATACAAGTATCAGATACGGCCAGATTGATACAACCTTACCCATCCATACCGCCAAAACAAACCAAGCTCATATTGGCAATAAAATTACATCGTCTCACGGATTTAAAAAAAAATATTATCTACTATTAATTACGGTATTTTTAATAATAAATAAATAAATATAATAGTCAACCACTGATTTAAGCTCCCCTGATTTGATTACCGGCGCAAGACCAATTTCGCCGCATCTCCCCAAAGTATTAATAAATAAATAATTAAAAATAATAGTGAACCAGTTTTCACTTATTATCAATATAATCTGTAATTAGTCACTTATCACATATGTAGAAACGAAAATAAACTATGAAATTAGTCAACAGTAAAGGGTGGTTGAAATAACATTTTCCGAGATCGCCTCCTAATATATGATTTTTCACGACCAACTTTCGCAAAAAAAACCTCGACCTATGTCCCGGCAAATATGGGTTCATTAATGGATATATTTATACCATAAAGTAAAGGCAATTGACATAAATGATTGAAATCGGGTTAAAAAAAACAAAAACAGCTATAGCGTTTTAAAGAGTATAGCGTGCGGCGGCGGAAAGACAAATTTTGTATTACAACCAAAATTCTACGTGTTTTGGAACGTGAATAGCAAAAGTTTGAGGTAGGGTTAAAATTTATTTTTAATTGTTCAATTCCATAGCTTTCAAAAAAGTAATTAACCAATAAAAAACATGATTTCAATAATTTGATGACTTGTGCAGGTTGCTATTTCGGTGAATAACTCTTTTTCCTTTAAAAATGATAACAAAAACTGATACCCCAAGAAAGGCTTCTGTGTAGCTTATTAGAAGAGTAAGAGTCGGGATATCTGTATTCAACTTCAAAAGTATCGAGTAAAAGTATCAGATACAGAAAAGTATCAGTATCACTTGTTTTCAGATACAGGAATATCCAGTATCTACCCATGACTAGTAAAAGTATCAATTGAAACAAAAGTATCAAGTAAAAGTATCAGATACAGGAAAATCCAGTATCTACCCATCCTAGTGCCGCACAGTCTTGGGACCCAATTTTTCGACCGTTTCCAAGAAAGGAATTCCCAAGACCATCCCCAGGCTGTGAATCTGCGATCTTGGAAATAGAAGGTTGTTATGCTAACCTCCATAATACAGGTGAGCCCTGAACTGATTGTTAAATGTCATTGGGCTAGACCGAAACGTAGATGGGAGTACTGATGGTGATAATGGTTTGGGGTTTTAGCCTTTGGATTCCAATCCTTGGAAATTTGCAAACTTCGACCAATGGCATCAGCAAGTTATTATTATGACTAATTTAGTTTACTCAAAGCATACTTATAATTCTATAGTATTGTTACTGCTAATATTAGCTTTTATAAAACAAATATGTTATTATTTATTAAATATTTTTGTTTTGAAGAGAAAATATTTGTCCTGGCCGGGATTCGAACCCGGGTCTTAGGTATCTCTAGTGCAGTGCTCTAACCACTGGAGCTACCAGGGGTCGTATCCAAGTCAGACATATCCGTTCTCTTCGCAGATCCTATATCCCCGTGTTCTCGCAATTTTTGAGATGTATACACAGGGAAGCATGTGCCATTGAACATTACTTTAATTGGGATCTTGTTGGCTTACGTCAAGATATTATTTATAATTTATTTGTATTAATTGTTATTTTGATAGTGATTATTTTTAAATATTTTTGTATTGAAAAGAAGAGATTTGACCTGGATTTGTTTAGAGCAGCACTGCAGCTGAGATGCAGACGACCCGGGTTCGAATCCCGGCCAGGACAAATCTTTTCTCTTCAAAACAAAAATATTTAAAAATAAATACTATCAAAATAACAATCAATAGTAATAATGTTATTATTTATTGTTCATTCACAACAAATAGAAAAGTGTATATGGGAAAACAATAGTTGGATACAGTGTAATCGTGAGTATTAAAACAATACCGTGCGGTATCTCTTCCGTTACATTAGACTGATTCGTGACATACACGATCAGATTTCTCATCCAATTTCTTTTCAGGCTTTTCCTTCTAATTTTCTTAGGTGTGTGTCAATTTTAGTAATATTTTCTGTAAATATTATTAAAACTATAACTGCCTTAACGCAATTTAAATTTATTTAAGTAATCTGTAAAGATAATTACGATTTTCTTTACTCGCTTTCTTCCCATAAGCTTAGGATATATAAGTATATGGTTTATTATTTTTTTGTATATTATATATTATAATATAATACATTATTGTTTCCAATTTTCAATTCAAAAGTATTTTGTGTGCCCATTGATACGGTTTTCCTTATCCCTTTGAAGTTGAGTTCAGAAAATTAGAGTACATTTAAATTAATTGTTTTTGCTTTGCGGAATTTCATTAGCAGTCGATTAATTACAAAAAAATCTTAAAAATTCCAATGTTCTTTTAAAGCCCCGATATAATTATTCTAAAACAATAAACATAGACTTTGATAGAAAAATATTTCATTTCAAATTCACATTTAACACCATTCCTTCAGAATATAAACTAGTTCCTTATTTCACCTATGAATACAAAAAAAAAATATATATATATATATATATAAACTCATAGGAAGCAGAATAGCTCAGTGGTAGAGTGCTGAGTTGCCATGTCCAAGGTCCTGATTTAGAATCTCTCTATTGGCAAGAGTTTTATTTAATCTGTTAGCAGCCGAAGATGAATCAAATGGGATCTAGGACCCTTTTTTTTATATAATTGGGTACCTATAATAAGGGGGAAGAGTCTGGGGGTAGATCGTGATCTAGGACAAATTACCTCCTTGCACAGTCGTTGACCAAGAAACAGTACACTCTCTACCGTGTACTAAATCCCTTCATGGGTTGTAGTGGTACAGGTGTTTTTTTAATTTTTCATATCCCTCATGATAAATTATAAGATAATATATCGATTTTAAAAATGTTTATCCATCAATCAGTAATATACATATGATAACTGAAATATTAACTATAGTTACTAAATATTGGAACCGGAGTGGCTCAGTGGTTGATCACTTAGTTGCCATGTCCATGCCAAATGTCCAGGGTTCAAATCACGCTCGCTGGCAGACTTTTATAATCTGTTAGCGGATGGGGATGAATCAGATGGGATCTTGGACCATCCCGAGGCTCACCCAGCCTCTATTTAGTGGGTTCCCAAAATATGGGGGAAAATCTGGCGGTTGAGCGTGATCTAGGACAAATCACCTCCCTGCACAGTCGTACAAGAAACAGTACAGTCTCTACCATATAATATCCCCATACTCTTCATGTGTTGTAGTGGTAAAGGTTTTTTTTTTTTTTTCATATCCCTCGTGATAAATAATCTGTCTGCTAAAGCCGACTTTGAACCCGAGACTTTCAGCGCAGCAACTCTACATATTTATTTACCCTATTCTTGTTGTTATCCCGAATATGTTTTGAGCATAAAAATCCATATATTACATGGCTAACTGCGTGGTAAGAACAGTTTTGTATAATTACAAATGAAAAAAAAGGAACGCTATTCGTTACATGTTGGATTTAGATTGTTGAACAACTGTCACTGTTGACTAATGCTCCAGATTACTCCTTCCATGTTTTCGAAAAGGAATATTGTGTCGTGAAAGACCATCCAGTGAGTGAGGTCCATCTTGGAGCTGAATAGACGAGCGGAAGTTGAGTGAATGTATTCATTTGACCGGAAGGGTCGTTATGGTTCGCAGCCAATAGGAAGGGACAGATATCTCCTTGGGGGCCGTAATCGATTCTTTGTTAGTCTCTGTATCTCAGGACGTCCAAAAAAAAAAAATGAGCAAAAACTCAAGAAAAATCACACAATGAATTAATAACTTCATAAGCTGTAGCATAACTTCACATTCTTATTAATAAAAAAACTGTATCACTACAACTCATGAAGTGTCTTGGGCTCAGTACGTGGTAGTCATGGGTAGATACTGGATTTTCATGTATCTGAATACAAGTGATACGGATACTTTTCTGTATCTGATACTTTTACGTGATCTTTTTGTAGATGAATACAGATATCCCGACTCTTACTCTTCTAATACGCTACACAGAAGCCTTTCTTGAGGCATCAGCTTTTGTTATCATTTTAAAGGAAAAAGAGTAATTCAACGAAATAGTAACCTGCACCAGCAATCAAATTATTAAAATCATGTTTTTTATGGGTTAATTATTTTTTGAAAGCAATGGGATTGAAAAAATACCAAAAACAGTTGTTAACCCTACCTCAAACTTTTACTATTCACGCTCCAAGACACCTAGAATTTGAATTGTAATACAAAATTTGTCAGGCTAAACTCTTTAAAACTATAGCTGTTATAATATTCGTCATATTCCGGTTCCTATTTTAAATTTTGTGAAACTAATTTTCTTCTTTAAAATGATATTAAATTGTTATCCCACTAATTTTCTTATTTAAAATGATGTAAAATTTCTTACTGTTGAAAGTAAAAAATTGGAGAAAAAATTAAATATGTACAAATATATATATATATATATATATATATACACTGGAAGCCATAGAAATAGTTAAACACCCGGAAAACTTAAACAGGGAGGACGGGTACAAATTGAGTAAACTATGGCTCCCTAACATAGAACAGAAGAAAGACAATCAACAAAAACAACAAATTAACCCAGCAGCGACAATCAAGCCGAAATCCAGCCTATCAGACCCCAAGCAATCAGAAACCAGCCAATCACAGGCATGGAAAAACAGACTCCGACCCCGGACCCGAAGAAACCCGATCGACTAACGGAAGGAACCGATGAATCACGAGTGGACCCGAGTGGCTACTATATAAGGCCGCGGGTTAGCTGGACATCTTCAGTCTCAATTAAGCCTTGAGGAAGTCAGCAGCATGTCTGGCGAAACGTTGGCAGAAAATTCACCGACACGGTCTAAAACAGAAGAAACAACTGAAGTTTTTTGTATATATATACACTGTTTAAGAACCATATTCTATGGTAAATTCAACCCCACATTTTAATTTACAAAGTAGATGCAAAAAAATAATATACCAGTTTTAATTCGTATTTTATAGTAATAAATAGCATAAGGTAGCATGAGGTAGTGAATATATTCGTGAATACTGAATAGCTAATGCTTCTAATGTTAATACAATAAATGCCTTGAATACAGCTCTCATATCTACTTGGTCTAGCAGGTAACAGATGCGGGAGTAGAGATTTTAGTGGATACGCCAATCGTCGTGGATACTAAGTAGTAATGAATACAACTAGTCATTAGCCAACTAGTCAGTATTCACTACTAGAGAGAGGTAGGGTGACCTAGGTAGGACCTCCCACCCCGAGTATTCAACTGAGTATCCGTACCCAGTACATTTCGACCGTATCCCACGCGTGAAATGATACGCGAAGCAAATAAGAGAAGAATTAAAGAACCTTAAATTGTCAGATGCCGACTGTATTGATAGAGACACATACAAGAAAACAATGAAAAATCTCACCAAATTGGAAGAGAAAAAAAGGAGGGGTAAGAAGTGGCCCGAAGAAAGAAAAGAAATGCAGACCAAAATCATGAAGCTGAGATGGGAAGAAAGAAAATCAAGACTCCCAAAGAAGGCAAACCAATGGTATCCGCGTGGTCCTTAGTGGCCGGTATGTGAAAAGTAAAAAAAAAAGAGAATTATTGTCAAAGTAATAGTTTACTATGGTAATCTTTGATTGCTTAATAAACATTGTTCATTTGAGGTATTCCCGTTAAGATGGTAATATCCCCATTAATTTGTGATTGCCGGTTCTGTATAAAAAAAGCGTTTAGTGCACTGTATAGAACATAAAGCATTACATTTTATTAATCTAATTTACGTAATTCAGTAACATAAGAAAGAAAATATATTACATAGATTTCCGGTTTTCATGGCATTTCTTCGGCCGATTCTCTTCTCCTGCTCCACATTCTTCAGTCTGGGTAGCCCTCGACTTACTTATCTTTGTTTTTGAATAGCAAACTGAGTTAATTAATTTGCACTAGATGTTCATTGCACGGCTAGCCAACAACTCACTTAACAACATATGTTGAGAAAACAAAAGAGAGTCTCGAGGTGGGTTACTAGTTTTTACTTGAATTTTTTTCTCTGTCCTACGCCTTCTAGATACATTTCACGGTGTGCCGTGAACAAACATATATGTGATTTGCTTACATAATATGGCATACCCGCGACCTGTTCAAAACATTATATGCATTCTTTATCGAAAAGCATCCGTTTATTATAGTATATTAACATAGCATTATGGTTATGATGTGTGTTAGAATACTTCATCTAGGAAATCAAGAATATATCTTCCTTATTGTTTATCGATTTTTTTATATAAGCAATATTGTTCCACTTCTCGTTGCAATATCGCCGATGGCTACAAGATGAGGCATTCGAGATTTTTGCATGATATGAAATGATCCCAGGACAGCTGTTACGGTTTAATGTATTCCTTCATTTCCCCGATTAGATTCCAATGTTCGAATTCTGTCGCGATTCCTTCATATTTGCATTTAATAAAAAAAAATCGATTCTTTATTAAAACATCGAGTTTCATCTGTAATTGTACAGCCTTTAACTAGAGTTACTAAATATTGGGAGCGAAGAGACTCAGTGTAAGAGCCCTGAGTTGTCATTCCGAATGTCCTGGGTTCAAATCCCGCTCACTGGCAGACTTATTTAATCTGTTACCGACTGAAGATGAATCCGAGGAGATCTCGGACCATCCTGGGGCTCACTCAGCTCACTCTTTATAGTGGGTACCTAAAATGAGGGGGAAATCTGGTGATTGAGCATGATCTAGGACAAAACACCTCTCTGCACAACACAAAAGAGAGGCTTTGTACAAAAGACTGTACAGTCTCTACCATTTACTGAACCCCTAATCCATCACGGTTTGTAGTGATACAGTTTTTTTTTTTGTTACTAAATATTAAGTGAAACAACAATTAAGACAAATGTTGAATGTTAACCTAAAATATAGTAATAAAAATAAAAAAAACTGTACCACCACACTACAACCAATGAAAGGGTCTGAGGTTTTGTACTAACGGTTGTGCAGGAAGGTGATATGTCCTAGATCATGCTCAACCGATTTCCCCCCTTATTTTAGGTACCCAATTTACTGGTAAGACCGAGGTGTAGGTGGAAGGGTTGCCTTAAGAGTTATCTGCTGGATTTGGACTTGGAAGTGGCCAATGGACGAAATTTCGTAAGTTAAGATTGGTGGTATCGGGATCGAGCCTTTGGGTTCGATTAGCCTTTAAAATTATTTTTTTTAAAAAGACCGCTGGGTTGCTATGCTCAAGGTTCCGGGTTCAAAGTTAAGTGTAACAGATAAATTATTTAATCTTAATACAGTCATAAATGGACTCTACGGATTCTGTAGACCCAATTGGGGTTCACCCAGCCTCTTTAAAGTTGCCAACATTAATATTGGGAGAAAATTACTTTTCCTTTCCACGTCATCAGTACTCTGTAAGCATTTCATTAAAAAGTCAAACATTGGTAATAATTGGTTTGTTGAAGCCATTTTATCGTCGAAACCTTTTTACAGGTGAGGGGTTATTGGTCTTATTGATTCAGATGTAATTGGCCGTGGTTTCAGTTTCTCTCTCTCTCTCTCTCTCTCTTTCTCTCTCTCTCTCTCTCTCTCTCTCTCTCTCACTCACTCTCTCTCTCTCTCTCTCTCTCTCTCTCTATCTCTCTCTCTCTCACTCTCTCTCTCTCTCTCTCTCTCTCTCTCTCTCTCTCTCTCTCTCTCGCTCCCTCTCTCTCTCTTTCTCCCCTGCCTTCCACTCTGAGGGCCATTAAAAAAGTCGGTGTTAAAACTAATTTTCCCCCTTTCTCCTTTCAAGTGCCCTACACCACATTATGTTATGGTTGTAATCGTCTCAGACACTGGCCAATAAACAAGTCTCTTCTAACTGGATTTAAATTGTAAATCCCGTTCCATTCTGGAGGAACGGTAACTACATTTATTGGATGAGTTATTGTAGCAGCTTCTGGCCCGGACAGTTACATTAACATAAGTCCCCTAATCCACACAGACCTTTTTTAATAAGTTACTTTCTTTATGTTGCAGTCCCTTCATCTGAATATCTCTTGGCCCTTTTGTGTAGGGAAATAAACACCACGGCCAGTCTCATGTATCATACAGGGATTGTTTGAGATGAGGACTTAATGAAAAAAAAATCCTCAGTCGTATGTTTCTAATGTTTCTTTCTTTTTTATTTTTTTTTATTTCGTGAAAAGAATAATAAGGCTTATTCTTGTGACAATTATGCTTAAAATATTCAACGCTCCTTCAATAAATCTAAAATGTATTAATATTTATAAGTTTGTTTAATTTCAACAGTAATTGGATTTTAAATGTTGTAAATCGGCTTAAAGAATGAGAAATATTTATAAAGTTAATTAATAATTGATATGCGCCATATCTATGTATAATATTATGGAAAACATTTAAAAAAAAGTTAAACATTATAAAAAATATACAATGAATAAAACATAAGACATAATACTGACATCAATTATCGGAACATTTTTAATATGAAATAGTAAAGAGAAATATAAATACATAGAATTATATATATGTTTTTAATTACACTTTATTGAAATATTACAATCTGCCACTTGTGGGCAATAAGTAATAGTACCAAGTAGCTATACAATCATTCCATAAAAACAAATGAAAAAATAATATAAATAAATGTAATAAAAATATTTGCGAAAATGATAATACAAATTAACTCTAAAAATAAAATAGTTGCTCACATTCGTACCATAATTACACTATTTACAATTTGTAACTAAGCTTCTTCCCCCGGAGAATAATTATATTAAAGATACAACATAATGAAGTGCATAACAAATATAAAAGTTAAAGACACGTTTACAGGGTGACTGGTAATTAGTGGCGGAGCCGTTAAGGGGTGATAGTATGGGGCAATTCCGGTCGATATTACTAGGAGACCTACTGTCCTAAAGTTAACCCTTTCTAAGATATTCCTACTTAAAGAATTTTACAAAAAAATTCTATTTAAAATCTTAAAATAGCTATAGATCCTAAAGATTGTCAAAAATCAATAAAAGCAAATGGGCTAAGAAAGAAAAAAAAAATACAACATCCATCTTACATCTATAGTTTTCTATAATTCAAATCCTCTATCCAATCCCAGGGCACAAGATCTCGCCCTTCCGATCATTATATCCGTTCCCATAGAACCAAAACTTATGAGCGTTCCTTTCTCGCCCGTCCTACCTCTCTTTGGAACTCACTCCCACTCGATATCCGTCATGCCTCTTCTTTATCCAAATTTAAGTCCAAACTTTTCGTACATCTAAATTACCAAACAGATGCTCTCTAATCAATAAAAATTTAATAGCTGTATTCAACATAATCGATTGATGAATTACTGTAAATATTCTTCACTCATAATGATATTATTTTTTACATTCTTAGGTGCTATTATTTATTTATTTTTCTATTGGCCTATTTTTTTATTTTATTGTAAATTTGTCTGCTATTTACTTTTTTTTGTATTACTTTTTCTAATTCTCTATCAAAACATACCTTTTAGTTATTATTTATTTTCATGTTGTTATGTAAATATTGTTTTATTATAATAATGTAGCCCTCTGGCCAGTTATATTTTGTTCATTTTTGTTATTCTTAAGTGACTTGGTCCCATAATAAAATTCTATTCTATTCTATGTCCATTTTTATTTTCTACCTCTATTTTTTCTTGTGTTATAATTTTATGTTCTGCATAGAAACTTAGCACTCTACGCACTGAGCTAGCCTGGTTCGTTTTTAAGCCTTTAGACCTTTTTTATAAAATTACTATAGCATTTTAGTTATTTCCATATAAGATAACTTTTTTTGTATGAACTGGTTAATTAACCGATGACCGTTTTTCATAAGTCAATTCCAAAGTGATCGAACCTAAGACCATTTTAACCACATAAAAATAATAGTTTGATTGTTAAGTATTTTAATAATGTTTACTGAGATCAACTTAAGTACCCTAGCGGGCACCAGTCCAAAGTTTTCTGCTGTTACCGTATTTTCCTTATCAGAGTAAGTTAAAGCGAGATGCGGGTTAGAAGGTTGGCAAGTTATTTATCCGAATCCGAAACTGCTTTCGCCCATAACTCCCCTTACGGGTCATAATCCAGTGGAAAGAACACCTGGTATAATTTATAATATTGGTATATAATATTGCGGAATATGTACTGAATAGGGCTATGTCTTCATTGAAAAAGAGAAAAAAGACTTATAAATATATGTATAAAGGCTTACAGACTTAAAATGGTGCTCAACCATATATGGATAAAGTGTTCCCAATGTATATAGGGAGGATCTTTAGATCTCTCAAGGTCCATCCTTGGCTGTTAAAAGATTAAATTTATCTGCCAGAGCAGAATTTCAACCACGGACCCTCAGCATGGCAACTCAGCACTCTACAAACTGAGCTATCCCGGTTCCCATTGTACTGTGTTTTTTAAAATAGTTTTTAATCGGTATCTAATCCACAGAACATATTCATTCCCATCCATTCTTGCCTATACTCAGGCATATTGACTTTTTAGTCTCCTCAAAAACATTCAGCCAGCTATTTCCAGATTTGGAATATAAATTTTAAAAAGAGGAAAAAACCTGTACGAACAACCTATTGATATGGTGTTGGGTTCAGTAAGTGGGTAAAGACTGTACTTTTTCTAGGACAATAATCGTACTTGGAGGTAATTTGCCCGATACAGCTCTGGGTGAGCCATAGGAGGGTATGTTAGCAGTGAACAGTAATTTATCCGCCATGGCCGAATTGTATTGGCTAACCTTTAAAAAAATCTTCTGAATTTATATTATTTTTTTATTTATAAGCAATCCACAGCGCAGCTGATTCTTACTTGCACTCAGACATATTGACTTTTTATACTCAACGAAAGTCATTCAATAATCTATCTCAAACAGCTTTGGAATGTAATCATTAAGTAAAAATAAATAAAAAAAGTAAAAGAAAAATTACAGAAAATATCACAAACTAAAGTATAATGTACACAAGCACAAGAAAAATATAGGGCGTGTACCTTATCTGTGAAACGAAAAAAAAAACAACTGAACCACTACAGACCATGCAGAGTGTTTGATTCAGTTCGTGGTTTGATGACTACACCAATAGTCACCCTCAACCACCAAGTTTGTATGGTTGCTATTGCCATTTAGTAAAGTTGACAAATGGTAAGAGAGTCTGATATCTGTCAATTCCCTGCGGTCGAGAAGTTTTTAACATACCAGCATCATATTGTATATAACGGATATACATATATACATGTATGCTCAGTAGGTGTTTATGGTCAGGATGTAGGGATTTGGTGCTCCTCTTTGCTTCCGGTTGATTGCATGATCAATTACTGTTACATTTTTACTTCAGAAGAATCGTTAAATACAGAATACTGGCGGAATATTAGAGGAGGGTGGATATTGGTAATAATGAGATGAAAGGATTGGCCGAACGAAAGAAAAGGATGCGAAGACTGATTTCGGCGATTTGATGAGTTGAAGCGAAGTTGTCCTATTGGCCCTCAATCGAATCTCTCAACCAATCAGCTTCCAGATTCCTTACTCCTTCCAATCCACGCCCATTTCCTATCTAAGGATATGTGAAAGAGCGAACTCGTAGATAGCTGTTATTCCGTATCGGTTATTTCCGTTCACAATTAGTAGCAGTTATCCATTAGTAACATCTAAATTTGTATGATTTTAGTATAAAGGTACATCATTTATATATTTAAATTTACAACACGCCGTTTTCGGATAATTACGGATAACGCTTTAATAAATTACGGATAAACTTTATTCCCATTCAACCCTAGCAACCTCTTCTAATCCTGATGGCGCCTGAAAAGAAGATGGCCTCGTGACCTTCTTAGTTGAATTTGTTATTTGAGTACTACCACTGGCTAGTTTCTCTACTTGCAATATATTTCATTCCTGCCATTATTTTTACATGTAAATTTCAATAAGTAAATTTAAAAAAAAACAACTGTATTATGATATTTTTAATTACTGTATTGTAAATAGTGAATGATACGTAATGGCATGAGATAAAGGCAAGTAGAGAAAATACCCACTGGTTTTACTCACATATCTCATTATACTTAAAAGGTCTCGAGTCCATCTTCTTTCCAGACGCATCGGAGGATTATCGGGAATTGAAGAGGTGTAGCTTGGTTCGAAACTAGTGGGTTTGAGTGAGGATAAAGTTTTTCATGAAAGGATTGATATCGGGTTGGGGCCAATATCAGTAAATGGGACACTTAGGTCCTAATGGGTGACTTTAATCGTAACAAAGTAAGGAGCGTTTAGGATTTTAAGAAGGATTTTGGATTCTATACTAGAGGAATTCCTTGGCTTAGTACGTAGTTTTTATACTTACACGTACGTAGTTTTTAGCATTATAGTCCAAATAGGTCTTATAATAGTCTGTAATTTATATTATTTTAATTAATTGGTAGCTAGGATACAATTTAATTAAAGTTTTAATATTATGCATAATTAATATATGCGTTACTGAATTAAAAATAGACAAAAATTGTGGTAAATGGTTTAAGCAGAAGATAATGGTGGCTAATCGTGCGGGCTTGGCAAATCTCAAAATTTTCAATTCATGAACCCTTCTGTGATATAAAAACATGTGTCACATAAAACTCTTGTTTGGGAAGATTGAATTTTGGAACTGAAAATCGGACTCTTCTCGCTTCAATAAGCAGTGGCTTAAAGATTTTCATACGCTAAATCAATTTTAAGCTATAAAGAGGTTACAAATGGAAATACCCGAGTTTCTAATTGTCAATATTAAAATCTATATCAACTTATGTAATTACGGCGAAATTAATATGGGACGTATGACAAGTAGATGTAAATTAAAATATGAAGTATACAATTAAAAGGGTAGGTTTAAAAATATACTATACATTACTACTATTTATTAGTTTATATATTATATATTACTAGTTTTACATAAAACTATTACTAGTATTAAACTATATATACTATATACTACTATAGTATATTTCCAGTTTTAAATAATATATAAGTGTAAAATAAATAAATCTAGATAGAATTGTTTAATAATGCGGTTTTATTAATTCTAAAGATGGAACAAAGACCGAAGGTACCAATATCGGAAATGTTAATAAGAAAGAGAAACAGTTAAAAAATATAATTTAATTTTTTTCTTAGGGGTGTTCACCAGAGGGTATAATTATTAAAATCACTGGAACCCACATTATTTAGTAATCGTTACGTTGTTTATTTTTTTGTCTATCGTAAGTGAAAAAAATTCCAATCCATCTTCACAATCACCCAAATTTCTAAGACCCATTTTTATTTTTTTTCCTTATCTGCCAAATAGAATACTACACGGCTATAACGAGATAGTTGTTATACAATATAGAGATAAAATTTTATAGCAGTTCGTATTGTTAAAATTAATGTTACACCATATTCATCTCTGTAATTCAATAACCCAAAATAACGAAGCAACCAAATATTGGTACTTCTCCTGAATTCATGGCACTGGGAGCTTTCTAAGATTTCTAGGAATCTCTTACTATCCTGAGAAAATAGCTTTTCAAGTAAATGCTAACATAATTATACTGAGGAAAATGTACGGACCAGCGTTCAACAATGACTCCAGTACATAGAAAACCCTCAATAATTATTAACTACATTATTACTCTCTATTCATAATCTTCAATCCTCCATTTTTGCATATTCATAGCAGAGCAAACAATAGTTATATTTTCAGATTCGCAAGTCCTCCTGGAAGGTTTGAAAGATGTGTACTCCGAACTCTCCACAATTTATTAAATTCCAAACTCATCTTACAAGGCTCGTATAACAGGAAATTCCATGGATCCCTGGTCACAGCATTAAGAGTAATGAGCTCGCGCTACCTGACCGAGGCACCACTGTTCTCACTCCATCAGAACTTAGTAGACTTCTTAAGATGGAAACTTTAGTTCTGGGAGGAAAACCAGTCTGAAAAATTAAAAGTTATTTAGAATTCATCAATAGCATGAACTTCTTCTTCTTCTTCTTCTTGCATGACTCCACAGCCTCCCTCGCTACACAGCCGCCAGTCCTCCCTGTCCAGTGCACCGGCCTTCCTGTTCCCAACATCTAGCAGGCTCCTTGAGTCCTCGCTGACTCCATTCAGCCATCGCAGTTTGGGTCGCCCTACTCTTCTTGTGCCCTGAATCTTTTTTTTATTATTCTTCTATTATCCTTCAACACTTGCCATTCTGTCCGCATGGCCATCCCAGCGCAGCCTACCAAGCCTTATTACTTTGACGACGTCCGGGGCTTGGAATAGCTCCGCATTGGTACGCCTTCTCCATGCTTCCCCCTCTCTTATAGGTCTATACATTTACCGTAAAATTCTCTTTTCAAATGCCTGAAGCACTTTTTTCATCGGCTTTCTTAATGACACAGGTTTCTGACAGCTGCATCAGCCGTACAGAGGAGGTTGACCCGGCCAGCTTGAGAATAGGGGACACTCGGCTCACTCATTCACATATTATAAAAAAAATCCCACAACCTTCATGCCAATAAGATAATACCGCTTGGTGGCAAGGGAACTAATATGACATTAGAGAGTGGCTTTAACAAATTTGGTGATAAAATATGTTTCGCTGTATTGGCATGAAGGATGTGGCATTTTTTTAATAATCCTGTCATTAACAAACCCGGTGAAAAAAGTAATTCAGGCATTTGAAAGGAGGATTTTACGGTAAATGTATAGACCTATAAGAGTTAGAACGTTGCAACGGTGAAGCGGAGATCAGGGTTCGAATCCCGGCTGGGGGCAAATCTTTACTCTTCAAAATAAAAATATCTAAAAATTTAAGCAATGATTAAAAAATTATATTAAATTATGAATAATATAATGACGTCTGTCAAAAAGATCCTAAAATTAAAAGTAATGTTCACTGAACATTCTTCTTCGTGTATACATCGCAGAATTGCCAGAACACGGGGATATGGGATCGGTGAAGAGAACAGATTGGTCCTAGGTTTGGAGCGACCCCGGTGGCTCTCATGGTTAGAGCTTTGTCACGGTGAGGCGGAGATCCGGGTTCGAATCCCGGCTGGGGGCAAATCTTTCCACTTCAAAATACATTTTTTTTTTAAATATATTTATTTAAATTTACAACTGTGAACAAAATACATCAAGTAAATATAATGAGTGAATACATTGACATGAAAAGACAAGTAGAGAAACTACCCAGTGGTAGTACTCAAATAAAAAGTTCAACTTAGAAGGTCACGAGGCATTCTTCTCTTCAGACGCCTCGGAGGATTATCAGGAATTCAAGAGGTTGCGAGGTTTGAAACTCGTGGGTATGAGTGGAATTGAAGTTTGCCATGAAATATTGATATCGGATTCGGGTCAAATCAGCACTAAACGGGACGTTAAGGTCATTAAGGATTACTTTGTTCGTAACAACGTGAGGAGCATTGAGGATTTTCCGAAGGATTTTGGATTGTAAGGATTGAATACGAGAGGAATTCGATTGCTTAGTGGAGCCCCAAAGCTCTATTCAGTAAGTCCAGATGGGTCTAATGATTGTCATGTATAATGAGTCTCTTGTATTTAATTGGGAGCTTAGAGCGTTTATCTAGTAAATGTTAAAGTAGCCTGAAACGGCGAGCTATTTCTAGTCGTTTTAGTCTAGTATGAGGATTCCAAGTTAAGCGTTTGTCAAGGTGTAGTCCTAAGTACCGGATCTGTTCTACAGGACTTAGAGGGATGTTATTAAACGATACAGGGGGGCAGGAAGTCGCTGGTTTAAGACGGATAAAAATATTTAAAAATTAAAAGTTAAAGAAATGATTAAAAAATTATAATATAATATGACATTAGTGTTTCAGCTTTTGAATGCACATGGCTTACTTCCTCAATTATTGCTTTTTATTAATACGTTTCTTTTCTCCAGAATAAAATCATCTTTATCTGATCAGTTCTGATTCTGATGTTTTTCAAGTAAGATTTTGCCATATCCCTCGGAAAAAGAGAGAAAAAAAGGTCGATTTAACTACAACAAAGGGAGTAGCTAACTATGTGGTGTGGTGAGTTGTTATGCTGAGGGTTCCGGGTTTTTATGCTGAGGGTTCTGAGTTGTTATGCTGAGGGTTCAAATCCGGATTTAGCCGTTAATTATTTAATTTGTTATCAGCCAGAGATGGGCTCTGTGTATTCTCTAGACCCACGTGTCGCTCACCGAGTGTCTGTAAGGTAAATAAAATTGAGATAGCTGGTGGTTTAGCATGTTCTCGGCCAAATTACCTCTTTGCTCAATCGTTGTCTTAGAAACAGAACGGTCTCTACCGTGTACTGATTAGCAATACTACATTCATGATTTTTTTTTTTAATTTCATGACAAATCATTCTCATATTCTTGTTTGGACAATCAATTATTGAACTTATAATATCCTATTGATTAGTTCGGAGGAAGTACTAAAATTTATCTCAGCTATAATTGATTCCATTTATTTCAGCTACAATAACAGCTTTTGTTATAACTATTAGAATATTTTCCACTTTACTGAAACTTCCTTAAACTGTAGAATGTGACTGCTGCCTTCAAAGGGTTGTTAAGGCTCTTCACTTAGCTGACAAATTTAATAATGCTACCTTTTTGGTCACAAGGTAGTTAACAGTAATGCGGAGCCATCAAGAAGAGGTGTTCGTGACCTAAATTTGAATAATAACGAATTTCTAGAATATAATTTCTCAAAAAGAATTAAAGATTTAAGGTCCTTATCTTGATTTTAAACGCAGATTAAAAATAAATCTGAAACATGTCATATTTTTCCAATTATGTTCTAATTCTTTTTTCTAATAAAAAAAAACCTGTACCACTACAACCCATGAAGGGTCAGGGGTTCAGTACATGGTAGAGACTGTACTGTTACATGGACAACGGTTCTGCAAGGAGGTGACTTGTCCTAGGTCACGCTCAACCGCCAGATTTTTCCCCCTTATTTTGGCTACCCTATTTTAATAATATTTTATAGAGGCTGGGTGGGCCCCAGGAGGGTCCTAGATCCTATATAATCCATCTCCCGCTGCAAATAGACTAAATAAAAGTCATGGCCTGCAGCGGGATTTGAACCAGGATTTCCGGCATGGCAACTCGGTGCTCTACCACTGAGCCACTCCACTCCCTCATTTTTCTAATAGATAAATATTAATTTTTTTTTCTGGGACATTTTTGGAGGATTTTAACAATCTTTGAATTTTACGTTTCTTTCATTTAACGCCACTTAATACTCCTTTGGCTAATTGGACAATGTTGCAATCAATTTTGAATATCAAATCATGTATAATAATGAGGGTCTTATACGAGTCCCTAACACCTTACAGGCTCATGGCTGTCATTTTATGGTCCATTTGTAGGACGGCATAACTAAGGATTTTTTACTGCCTTGAAAAATCGCAACCTGCAGGGATACGAAACCGCGATCTTTTACGTATTAGGTTATTATGCTAACCATTGCACTACTGATGCCCAAACTGTACTTAGTAACACATTTCATAAGAAATATGTTGTACTTTACGTTGTTACTTAACCAACAGTAAAGTACATAAATACGTTTTCAGCCAAATATGCATTAATACAGTACTTCTAGGTGTTGCCTATTGCTACGTTTAACAGTCTTAAATATATTTCAAATATTCTAATTGTTTTTGGGATGCCAGAGTAATCATTTGAGATAATTACATAATTATTATTTCGAAAATTTAGTCTTAATTGGATTCTTTTTCCAGAGGTCTGTTATGTGTTTACCGATTTATTAATCAGTTAAATCATCAATATATTATTCATGAAAATATAGTGCATCTGGGGTAAGTAAGCACCAAAATAATAAAACTAATTATACTTTATTCATACAAATTGGAATACGATCAATGATTCAATATATACATTGAGAAGAACACTTAATGATTCAGATGTAATAGAGGATTGCCATAAAATACATATTAGAACTTAAATTACGACATATCTGTGAAACAAGGGTAGATTACGTCTATGGTAGGTCTTCTGCCTGGCAGCCTCCGGATCTTTTGCACCCAGCATCGTTCCCCAGCCCCCGTCTTTCGCGTCTTCGCTCCATCCTCCTCGGGATCTGTTCTGAGACTGTCTTTTCTAAAAGTGGAGTTATGGACCCCTTCTTTTTGTTATCTCATCACCCCAACCCCAAACCATTCTACCTGAGCGACCAATTTCTTGCAAATGGACATTTGCTCTTTATGCAAAAACATATTTATTTTTATAATGCCACCCGGCGCAATACATAGCACTATAATTAAAATAAGTTTTTACTCTCAATTCATAAAAAGTCAATTTATTTTTACTAATATGGCTTTTCTATAAGAACTGCAAAATTTCGAAACACTTACAAAATTTAGTTTTATATTTATAAAATATAAGGTCTAAGGTCTTACAAAATCTGAATTTAAAATAAATGGATATATTTTATTTCAGAATTATCTATAATACATCAGCTCTAACAAAAATGGAGATATTTTTATTAATTGTTATTTTTATGGTAATTATTATTTTTTTTTTTTAAAGAGAAAATATTTGCCCGTGCCGTAATTCAAACCCGGGTCGCCTAAATAAAAATAAACAAATTTAAAATTATAATGTCTCAATAAAAATCATAATCAAAAATCTAAATAAAAATGAAGATATCTTCTTATATTCCTATTTAGTGACGGTCCATTGTTTTTTGTAGTCAACTTTATTTCCTTTTCTGTGTTGTTTTTTTATAAAAAATTACAACATACATTTATATCAAGTGAAATTGGGGATATTTCTAGGTGCAAATCCAAATTACAACTTATATTTTTATTTTATTGAAATAAATACTAAAAATAAATAAAAATATCTCTATTACCTATACAAAAAAGTTTTAGTGATGTAATATTTTATAGGCGTTGCCAAGCAACGGACCAAGGAACTACTATTTGTTTATTTTTTTTATGCTCAATACGTTTTTATTTTTTTTAAATTTTATTATTCAATGGAATTTACAACTGTAGTATACTAATACAACTAGTAAATAGGACGAATGGTACATATTGTCATGTATAAAGGCAAGTAGAGAAACTACTCACTGGTTTTACTCAAATAACTAATTCAACTTAAAAGGTCTCGAGTCCATCTTCTTTTTAGGCGCATCGGAGTATTATCGGGAATTGAAGATGGAGCTTGGTTTGAAACTAGTGGGTTTGAGTGAGGATTAAGTTTTTCATGAAAGGATTGATATCGGGTATGGGACATTTAGGTCCTTATGGATGACTTTATTCGTAACAAAGTATGAAGAATTGAGGATTATACGAAGGATTTTGGATTGTAAGGATTGAATACGAGAGGAATTCGATGGCTTAGTGGAGCCCTAAAGCTCTACTCCGTAAGTCCAGATGTGTCTGATGATTATCATGTATATCAGTCTTTTGTAATTAATGAGGAGCTTATAGAGTTTGTCTGGTAAATGTTGAAGTAGCCTAAAATGGCGAGCTGTTTCTCAATAAGTTAAACTATAAGTTTGTTTTTTTTAAATTGGTAAATAATAAAGTCACTATTCCTGACTACAATATGCAGCACTGGTTCTGAATTCTATTACACCTTATTCCAACATTTCGATTTTAGAACTGTTATTTCAATATAGAGAATATTGAAATTATTTATTTGATTAATTATTATTTTTCTTATCAACTATACATTACTTTTTATCAATAAGGCTGGCCTATAATAAAAAAAAATAAAAAAAATCATTATCTCATTTAATGAAAAATACATGGGACATGAGATCCTCCCCTACTAAACATATTAGTTTGATAAAAAAATTAATAATTTCCATATATTTTTTTTTTCTTTACGTACCGAAGTGGGTTATACTAAAAATGTGTAACAAACCGTTATCGTTTTTTATAGGTTATTTATTGAAAAACTACATATCCCTAGTTTATTTATAAAATCATATAAGTTTTACCTTATTATTTTTATACTACATCCTAATGTTCATGAAGTAGAAAAATCCTACTGATCAAAAGCTCATCTTTAAAATAAGTCAGAAAAAAAATTAAATAAAAAAATCGGAAACAGACCTGAGAGTAGAAATTAGCTTTGAATCCTCGCTAAAGTCTTTAATAAAAACATTAATATACTTCAAAAGAAAGTTAAATTTGAAAGAGTTTCTTTCACTTTCTTCTGTCATGTGTAATGAGCTAAGCTCACTTGTGTTTGAACCTAACGGTACCTTTTATGCTTTACCAACTTAATTATAACTTGCTAAAATATCTTTCTCCGTTATGGTATATTAAAAATTAACAATGGATATTTTTTAATTTTATTTTATTAGTGCTTTGTGAATGGTTGTAATTCGAATAATATTTAAGTTTCATTTTCATATTTTATTTAAAACCATCCATAATGACCTGAACGTTCCATATGTTACCGATTTAGCCCATTCCAGATACCTATCATTCCATAATAAACTCCAGGACCATCCAAACCCACTAGTTTCCATCCTTGGATCCAATTCCATCCCGAACAATCCTCTATAATAGAAATGTAATTAGAGCGCTGCCAATGGGTAGTGCCTCTACACGTCCTTTCATGTATTTATTTATTCATACAGCCCTTGTACTAGATGTATATATTGCAATTGTACAATTCAAAAAATAATTTAAAAAAAAATATATGTTTTATTTGATCAATGTACTTGAAGTGTATTAAGCATCAACATATATTTTATAATATTTCAAAATACCTTTCTCTGGTCTTTTTCTATTTGAACGGATTTCCATATTTTAAAAATATTAAAATTATATTACGATTAAAAAAATCGATTAATTATAATAATATTCTGTCCAAAACATATAAACTAATAGTAGGAATGAAAAAATATCTTTACGTTGATTGTCATACTGCATTTTATTTTATCATTTTTTTTTATTTGAACTTTAGATATATAATTCTAAAAATAATTTAATTAATTAAACTTTAATAGCAGTAATTAAGATTAATTGTATGATAATCAGATATTAATAATTTATTTATCTTTTTTAGTTTTAAGTTTCCTGGCAATGATCTTATTTTATCTCTATTTTCAATTAGCATAACTTTTCATTCTCTTTTCTTCAGGGCAGAAAAGAGAATGAAAAGTTCATTCATTCCTGAGTTTTTCATTCTCTTTTCTGCCCTGAAGAAGTCAATAACATGTCTGGCGAAACGTTGGTGAAAAAAGTTAGCGACACGGTCTAAACTAAAAGAGACCACTGAAGTATTTTGTATAAATAGTGGCCGTGGAAACCTAAAAGAATAATTTTATTATAGTAGAGAGAGTGAATTTGAGAATATATTTTTATTTTTCATATAATTAAGGAGCTCTAAATAATGAAATTATTAAGGACTATATCAAAATTCAGTAAATAATTTTTTTGTGACGATAGAGAATTTTAGCTCAGAAAGGAAAATTTTATTTATTGCAAATTTGGAGAGCATATCATTGCATTGCCATTTGTTTTAAATTAAAGAATTTTTACATTGATTTACTTTTATATCAAATTGTTATTCTAAGGTTAAGAAAGTTAGATATTTTTTTATCTAATTGAACTGAAAATGTCAGTTGGCTTCTGGATTTTGTTACAAACATTGAGGAAAACCTTTGGAAATCCACTTTTACGCTCTGTTAGATCTCAACTTTTCCGTTTTAATTGTATTAAGTTGAAAGTCTTAGAATACCTTTTACTTAAAATATTTCTAAACCCTCAAGACTTCATGTGATGAATATATTGGACATACGTAATAACCCAGCATTGATAGCAATTAAAATAGGAATACTACTTTGTAGCATCATTACACGGATAGTTATCTAGAGTATGTAAGAATCCACTACTATCTGATCGCTATAAACTGAGGTAATGTCCCTACAAAAAGAAAACAAAAAACCATGAAACAATACTACCCTAGTAAAGCGAAAATAATATCTCTTTTATATGTACAACGGCAGACCATCCTCAATGAACAATTCGCTGAGGAGTTAAAAGTAAGCTGAGTTTTATTGTCCCATTAAGTCGTAAAAATGAAGCTTCGGCAAGAAGGGCCAATTGCCCTGGATCAAAAACATTCACATAAAACTGTCTCTACTCCTAATAAAATTAATGTAGTTCTTTAATCGAAATTTAAATATCATAATTTGAAACTGTTAAGTATTTTTATTGTTGTGTATATTTATATCAAATTATATTATTTATAAAATAAAATTATTGATGAGGAAATGTTTGAATGTATCTTGAGCGATCTATAAGTAAAATTAACTTATTTTGTGCCAGCGTTTCAGTCTAACTTTTAGGCCACCATCTGGGCTCAGCAAAAATATATATTAGAATAACATTATGAACTGTACAAAAAAAAAAAAATATAACAATATTATAGACAGAAATGATGGGAATGAAAAGTATGAAATATAATGAACAAAAGTTAAATTATAAAAATAATTTATGAGAAATTAAAAAATAACAAGAGTGAATAGAAAACTATGAAGATAAACACAACAAAAAACAGTACAACTAAAACCCATGAAGGGTCTTGGAATCAGTATATGGCAGAGACTGTTCCTAGGACAACGATTGTGAATGGAGATCATTTTCCCGATATCATGCACAAATGTTTTCCCCCAGTTAAGGGTACACACTAGATAGAGGATGATTGATCCCTAAGAGGGTTCGTAGATCCCAAAGGGTACAACCACGGCTGTTGGCAGATTAAAAAATATTTTATCTGCCACAGCCGAAATTGAATCCGGAACCTAAGGTGTATCAACTCAGCGCTGAGTTGCCCAACTCTTACCTAATGATGATAATAAAACAGAAATAATTTTACATTCTGTATTTTTTTAACAAATTACTGGTAAAAGTCTAAATAAGAGTGATAATAATAAATAAAATAATAATTATTCATGTGAGGAGCATAATGGCTGGGTGGTACACAGTGGAACGAGCGTTACGGAGGCCTGGACATTCATTAATATCTCCACTTCTGGTTCTCCTAGAATAAGGCTATTGTTACGGTTTTAAAGCTTTTTGAAGGAAATATTTAATTATATGATAAACAGGATCAAACCTTTTAGGATAAACGTGTAAAAATTCTAGATTTGATATTTCGATTTTAGATTATTTAGTATCAAACATTGTACCATTTATTGTACCAACATACTACGAGAATAGGTACAATACAGTATTGTATGGAAAGACAGATACATAGGTATTAAATAAAGTTACACAAAGGAAAAAGTAACAAACCAAATTATTTAATTATTAAACAAAATTAATAAAATAATTGATAATTACTTTTGTTAGTTAATATACTAGGTATAATTGATACATCAAA
Organism: Troilus luridus; assembly: GCA_964056705.1. Classification (NCBI taxonomy): domain Eukaryota; kingdom Metazoa; phylum Arthropoda; class Insecta; order Hemiptera; family Pentatomidae; genus Troilus; species Troilus luridus. Next base: position 26,625,955 of record OZ057417.1, on the reverse strand, counting down.
ATTATAATAAATGTAAGTGCCTATATAAAATTGCTTCATTTAAATAACGAAATAAAAATTAAATAAATCAAAAATTAAAAACTTGACGATTTGTTATAGGACTATTGCACCTATGTGCAACATTACACATATGTCGTTCAAATACCACACGCAAACTGAGTTTCATTGTTAATACTATTATGTTAGATGAGGGTTGTTCGGATAAATGAATGTAAACAAAAGCTGGTAAAAAAAAGAAAACTTGCGAAAAGTAGACGCCAATATCAACAGAAATTATTTTAAATTAATTCTCAAGGCCCATAAAATAAAAAGAAAAAATCATTTTCTCGGAAAATAGCACCTAGTAGCAAAATCCGACTAATGGAAAAAAAACTTCAGACATTCTAGTTATTTACTGTGAAGGTAATTTTTTGGGCGATTTTGAGCGATTTTCGCAATTGATTATTTAATTTTATCACCCAATTTTCACCGAAAAATCCCAGACGTTTGAAATAATCCCAAGTTTTATTTGCCTAAAATATCTTATTATGGATGTGTGTTTTTCCAGTAGGTGCACGATTAATTTAATGCATTACCTCAAACAGTGGATTGCTTTAAAAATATGGGTTTTTAGAAAAATTTATATTTCAATTCAGAATTTTTTATATAAGATTTGATTTCACAATAAATTTATCTATGGATTTTGTTGAGAAGAAGTATAAAGTATAATTTAAAATCAAAATAGAGAACAAATTTCGTTATTAGAGAATTGGTCCAATGTCCAACAAATGCGTTGGTTCGTTCCACTGTGTGGTAGAGCGCTGAGTTGCTGTGCCCAGGTCGTAGTGGTACAGCTTTGTATCTATAAGTAATTTTTAGTAAGTAAAGTATTTTTTAGAAAATTCGTTTTTTTTGCAATATTTTTAATGTAAATCTTTAATATAAGTCCCTGAATATTTCTATAATTAATTGTATTTGATCTTACTTAGCAAAGGATATCAATTCATTCATTAAGAACTAATTAAATATAATTATGCCTTTAATATTATAGTTTCATTGAATTTTCCTAATTAATTTTATTATTAAACTTCAATTCAAAATTTTTACACGAGACAGATTTTAGTATAAGTAGGATTTCATTTAATTTCTAATCCTTAGGTTGAGTTCATTATATGGTAGAGACTGTACTACAAAGGCAACGGTTGTGCAGGAATGAGACTTGTTCAAGATCACACTCACCTGCACGGTTTTCCTAAGGGGGTTCTACATATTTCACAGGGTCCATATATATATGGCTGCTAAGAGATTAAATAAATTATCTATTACAGCTGGACCTGAACACGGAATCTCCAACATAGCAACTCATCACTCTACTCGACATTTTTAAAAAAAAATTTAAGCCACCTCGATTTTTCAATAAAAAATAAGAGTTTGAAAAATGATTTTTTTAAAAATAATTTTTAAACCAAATAATATAAACTATTAAACAATTCCTTAACATTTGATGTAGAAAATCTGTAAGTGAATTTACTGTTTCGAATTTCATTTATTGCCCAAAAGCCCTAACGAATGTGGAGCAAAGTACAAAGAGCTAAAGCACTCTATATTTTTATTTTGAAGAGAAAAGATTTGTCCTGGCCGGGATTCGAACCCGGGCCGTCTGCATCTTCGGTGCAGTGTTCTAAACCACTGAGCTACCAGGGGGCGTATCCAAGTCGGACAAATCCCTTCTCTTCGCCGATCCTATATCCCCGTCTTTTCGAAATTTTTGCGATGTATACACGGGGAAGAATGTTCATTGAATATTACTTTGATTAGGATCTTTTTGACTTACTTGTCAATATATTATTTATAATTTCTTTTTATTAATAATTATTTTGATGGTAATTATTTTTAAATAATTGCGAGAACACGGGGATATTAGATCGGTGAAGAGAACGGATTTGTCTGACTTAGATACGACCCCTGGTAGCTCAGTGGTTTAAAAGACTGCACCGGAGATGCAGACGACCCGGGTTCGAATCCCGGCCAGGACAAATCTTTTCTCTTCAAAACAAAAATATTTAAAAATAATTACCATCAAAATAACTTCTCGTATTAATAAAAATAAATATTAATCCACTTTAACTTACATTAGCTAAAGCACTCTATGTTTATCGAGATCACATATTTTTGGTTTCTGTAGCTAAAATTTTATATTATTCTAGTATTTCTAATAGTTATAATTTTACGGTTTAAGGTTTTTATAACGTATAAAGGGTTAACTGTTTAAAAACAATTACTTTTAGATCTCCACCGGTAGTGACAATTTATTTCTAATAGTCTTCACCTGTCATTTGCCTGCACATTTGTGAAGCAATAGCAACATCCCCCAAACAACAGTCAACGGTACGCTATTTAAACAGTTTATGAGTATTTATTTGAACGCAGTACAATTAAATCAGCAGTAGAATAATTCGCAAAATGGTGTTTGGTCCTAGACAGTGTTGGCAGGGGGTAGTTTTTATATGCATCCATACATTCCGTAATAATGTTGTTGGTTTGTTTATTTAACGTCACTTTATGCTGCTATGGCTAATCGGACGATGCTAGGGTGGGAGCTCTAAATTTTGCCTATCCAAGTTTAATTAGTATAGGGATTTTTAACGAGTACCTGACATCGTAGAGGCTCGGGACCCCCGTTTAAAGTCTTTCCAAAGGACGGCATAACCAAGGATTTTTTACTCCCTGTGGGGTGTGAACCCTCGATCTTGGGCTTGGTAGGTCGTTATGCTAACCACTCGACCACAGCTCACCCCGGCTATAAAATTATAATACAATGTCTCCTAAAACTTAATTGGTTATTTTTTTCACCTCTTTATGTAAAAATCTACCTAGCTTTGGTTAGTAATTTCTAAATGATGTTAGGACTATTGGATAGAACTCAGTTGGAGTGTGATCACTTTTGAACTGGACTTAATAGATTCAGTCCTAATTTAGGCTAAATTAGCTAGAAAGGAATGAAACTAATTCCTATCGGAGTGGGCGCCAGCTTACCGAAGCAGAACCAGCTCTTTGTATAGCAAAGAGGGCAAACTCGAATAACGTTAATGGGTCTTTATGACCATCCATGCTTTATCAAAAGACATGGTCATGCATTAACAAAGCATGGGTAGACCCTTGTCTAGCAAGGTGCCTTATCCACCTTCATTATATGGAATTAAATGCATTTCTAACTGGGCATACATGCTTTAAACATTTCCGCTAAGCTCTTTTAACCAGACATGTAGTCCTGAATAAATAATAGAATTATACAAAAAAGAAACCCCGTTGTCACCAATCCTTACCAAACCTTCACTACATCATCTTTATAGTTCCCAGATGGTTTGGCAGTAGTTAACAAATGTGGATAATGTGCAATAATCCAAAAATATGCACAACATCACCGGAAGAATTGGAAAAATGATACCAATATTTTATTGATTTCAGGCTATTTCAACACTTACTAGCAAACGCTCTAAGCTCCCAATTAATTACTAAGGACTCATCATTTGATTAGGATCTTTGGGGTTCCACCAAGCCAATAAATTACTCCTGTTTCCAATTCTTACAGCCCAGAGTCCGTCCTTAACATCCTCTATAATTCTGAATTTGTTACGAATAAAGTCATAGATACTGACCTCAATGTTCTATTATTTGCTGATTTACCCCGAACTCGGTATCATCCTTTCATGACAAAAACCCACTAGTTTCAAACCAACGACCTCTTCGATTCCCGATAATTCTCTGAGGCCCTGTAAGGAAGAAGGCTTCATGACCTTCTAATTTAAATCTGTTATTTGAGTACTACCAGTTGTCATTATACATCATTAAAAATATTTACTTTTTGCATTATTTATCAAAAAAATATAAAAGAAAAGAAAAATAGGACCTTGGGTTCAGTAAGTTGAAGAGTCCGTATTGTTTCTTAGAGCACTATTATGCATGGAAGTGATTTGTTCTAGATTACACTCAACCGCCTAGATTTTTCCATGCGAATGTATTATCTGCTACAGTCGGATTTGAATCCGGGATCATCACCGTTATCCATTTTAATTAATACAGCTATAAATATGAATAAATAAATTAGGAAAGAATATTTTATCAGAACATTATAAAAACATACATTTTCCGCTCTAAATAAAAAGGAATATTTTAACTATATTAAATGTAGTTCATAAATATAAACTTTAAATAAAAATAAAATAAATTTTATTTGTCCAAAGCTGTAGATAACAAGAACTGAAAGATATAATTGCATCATGAACATAGGTTCAGTTTATGGTAGAGACTATTCTTTTTCTAAGACAACGGTATAGGTGATTTGTCCGAGGTCACACTCAACCGCTAGGTTTTCCCCGTAAGTATACCAAGTTTATTAAGGCTGGGTGAGAACTATGGAGGTCTTTATCATCATAACTATTATTGTTTCGATTTGTACATCTATAACTCATACAAGGCCTGATAGATACAGCGGGCAAATCAACTACATGCTTGATGGTCTTCAGTAGGCCGTAACTGGACCATATATCCACTATTTTTATACTTTTTTTCATTCTTCGCATCCTAAGAGACACTAAAATGTCCAACTAAACGTTTTTACAAATAGAAAATATCAATTAAACATGATACTTGTAATCCGAGAGGCATATCACATTAGTATACAAATATTTTGCTCTTCGGAGTATTAAATATTGAAATATCCTGAATCAAAAAGGTCCAGTAAAAACACACAATTTTTCAAGCATATGTATCTTTAAAACTAAAACGGAGTTTAAAATTAAATTCGTCTTAAATCTAGCAAACCCTCCGTCGTAAACCAGCAACTTCCTGCCCCCCCCTGTATTGTTTAATAACATCCCTCTAAGTCCTGTAGAACAGATCCGGTACTTAGGACTACACCTTGACAAACGCTTAACTTGGAATCCTCATACTAGACTGAAGCGACAAGAAACAGCTCGCCGTTTCAGGCTGCTTCAACACTTACTAGACAAACGCTCTAAGCTCCCAATAAACTACAAAAGGCTCATATACACGACCATTATACGACCTATTTGGACTTACGGAGTAGAGCTTTGGGGCTCCACTAAGCCATCGAATTCCTCTCGTATTCACTCCTTATTGCTCCTTACTTTGTTACGAACAAAGTAATCCATAATGACCTTAACGTCCCGTTTATTGCTGATTTGGCCCGAACCCGATATCAATCTTTTCATGAAATACTTCATTCCTACTCACACCCACTGGTTTCAGACCTGGCAACCTCTTCAATTCCTGACAATCCTCCAAGGTGTCTGAAAAGAAGATGGCCTCGTGACCTTCTAAACTGAAGTTTTTATTTGAGTACTACCAAAAATTATATTTACTAGATGTATTTTGTATACAGATGTAAACTTCAATAAATAAAAAAAAAAAAAAAATCTAGCAAAGATTAACATATTTTAAAGATTTTATGTTAAGTAAAATTTAATATATTACCAAGAGCAATGGTATAATAAAATTTACTAATGGTTTTTCCAGAATACTTATCTTTTTTATTATTTTTATTCGATTACCGTGACAAATCAGGGAGCGGAGTGGTACTGAGTTGCCATGTCGGAAATCCTGCTTCAAATCCCGCTGCTGGCAGGACTTTTATTTTGTCTGTTAGCAGCCGGAGATGGATCTAGGACCTCCTGGGGCTCCCCCAGCCTATACAAAATGTTATAAAAATAGGGTACCCAAAATAAGGGTGAAAAACCTGGCAGTTGAGCGTGACCTAGGACGTCACCTCCTGGCAGAACCGTTGTCCATGAAACAGTACAGTCTCTACCATGTCCTGAACCCCAGACCTGTTCACGGGTTGTAGTGGTACAGGTTTTTTTTATTTTTTTATCTTGACAAACCACCTCTCTGCAAAACCATTGATCAAGAAACTGTCCAGTCTCTTCCGCGTTCAGAACCCCCCCCCCCTGCATGGGTTTAAGTGGTTCAGTTTTTTTTAATTTAACTTTTAATTAAAAAATAAGAATTTTTACAACTTTTTTAAGTGTGTAATAATCAATTTAATCTACTAATATTGACTAATAATAACTGTATTGGCAAATCAATGATAATTGTTGGAATCTAGTAATTAATATATTCTTCTTTTATTTTTATACAAATATATATAACAAATATATTGTTAATATTACTAACAAAAGATAACACAATTCTCTGTCAGCAATCTTACCAATATTTCTACCTAATTTTTTAGTGACAACAAATTAATTTAATTATTTTATTTTTTTCAGGTAAGACACAATTTCTCCCTAAATGTATTCTCTAAATAGGTGAGATATTAATCAATGAATATTTTATTTTTATTTTTTCTATGAATATTTTTTTAAAACTGTTTGCTCTGAAAATGAGTCTTTCGATTTGTACCAGGTTGTTTTATGGACAGTGTTTGATTGGAATAAATTAAGCAAATTATTTTATTAGTGAAATAAGTGAATTGGTTCAATTATTTTATAATTTGTTTATTAGCGTTAAATTTAAGAAAAACATATATATGCATGTTAGTCATACTTTAAGACTGTTATATTCTTTATTTTTTAAATAAAGATGATCGTAGGATAAACAGTTTTAACAAAATAATTTTTTTAAATATGGCGATTAAAAAGATGTTTTAACAACCTAGTTGTTGGAAAAATTAAACTGTTATTTCATCATAGCAGTTTAATACGTAAAAATTACTACAGATTCCGAATTTGGAAATTAAACGATTATATCCAAAATAATATTATTACCACCTATTCGAGGGTTAAGATTAAACACTAAAAAAAAATACGAATATTTTTGTACCCGAATTTATGTTTTGTATCTAAACTTGTTCTATACTTCTTTATTAAACCTTCGGTATTTATAGTAAAACTTTTTTTTTAGGTGGTTGGTTTGAATTGTGAGTTACTGTTGAAATCTTGATCGAATCAATTTTGGTTCAAATACTTTATCGGTAAACAATAAATTTTTCTATCATTTGTTTTTTAAAACCGGTGTTAAATTTAAGAAAAACAAAACTCTGATACTTTAAGTATCTTCTATTCTATTTTATGTTTTATTTATTTATTTCATCGAAAGGTGATCTTTAGATAAACAATTTTAACAGAATTTATTTCTGTTTTTTTTTAAATGTTGAATTGAATTCCTTATTTTGAATTGAAGGCATCAAATTTAGAAATAATACAAGAGTTTGGAAATTATATCACTCCGAATTATTCGAGGGTTGTTCAATTTTTATTAAAGACTTGGAAAATATTTTTAAATCAGAATTTATATTTTATATAAGTTTGTAATTTATTTTATTTTATTTGACCTTAAGGTATTTTCTATTCTAGTATTTTTGTCAATATATTATATATATATATATATATATATATATATATATATTATGTTTTGGATCTCTAGTTTCAGTCCTTCTTTAAACTTCTTTAGGCGACGTTTGAGACTTGGTTAGTCTCATACTCATGCCCTAACAGTGGAAAAATGAGCTTTTAGTAAAAACATTAAATAGCACACTAAAATAAATATAAAATGAAACGACGCCTAAAGAAGTTTGAAGAACTGACTGAAACTCAAGAACCAAAACATAATATTTTCATAACAGTAGAGATGAGTAGGAACCAATATATATATATATGTATGTATATGCCAGACATTAAAATTTGTATAACTGTTAGTGGGGGAAAAAATGCTAATATTTTATTTTTCAAAAATGGTGTTTTTCATTTTCGCAGTTTCTAATTAAGACATTAGATATAATTTCCCAACAATCTGATATTTTGATTTTAGCCTTTTTTTTTAAGGGAAGATGGTTTTTGTATGTTTTTTCCAAACAAAGTTGCCCACTTTAAATGAAATACGGTACAAGATAAAGGTTATACATGGAGGACTATAGGGACCCTATACCGGCGATGATAGACTCGGCCCATTCGCCCTTATAGGCAACTTATTTGTTTCCCCAGAATGAGAAATTTCCTTTTCCCAATCTCCTTCGCTACAGGCTATTACGGCTATATGCTTTCCTTCTAGACCTTGTCAACCAGGTAAAATTTATCGATTATTTTACTGGTAAGTAGGTTCGATTATTTTATGAGTAAAATTGTTTGGTTCGTTACTTAATTTAACGCTAATTTATGCTGATATGGCTAATCGGAAGATGCTGTGTTATTAATATATACAGTCTCGAGATTCAGTCTATTCTTTTCACTTCCTTTTGGCAACCTTTGGAACATATATATATATGTCCCATTTCAGGTTGATCAAACGTTTTTAACTTTTAAATGAAACAGAATTCAGAAAAACAATTCAGGTAAAAGTTATTCAGGCGTAGTTTGAAGAAATAAAAAAACATTTTTTGGTTTTTCACTTTAAATGGTCAATATTGACCTTCAAACAATGTAGTTTCCTCTTGGCCCCCATTTATTTATATTTTTCTGAAACGTAAAACACAAAACATAGAAAAATGTATTTAACATTTGTTTTCAACATTTCATAGTTTAACTAGAAAAAGCATTCAATGTTCACTACTTTAGTATACCTCCTTTACAAGGAAATGTAATGTAGCATTAAGTTATTTTATTTAAGAGTTTTTAGTCGTAATAACTTTTTAATCAAGTTATTTTGAATCTTTCACCAATATTTAATCTGGTACTTTTCAATTCATTTAATAAGTTTAATACCCGTTGAATGAACAATTCTTTAATTTAAGAAGTAAAATTTCTATGCAAACATTTTTACAACGCTAATATAGTGTTAAAATTAATTATTGTTCTATTCCCTCTCTACTCCGTGAAAATTGAATTTCTACTTCGTACCCTAGCCTCTAGTCAGGTCTCAGCTCCGAAACTGCCCAGTTCGATTCTATCTATAATTTCATTATTAAAACTTAAGTTAACTAATCTATACAGATCAAATAATGTATTCAACAATAAGAAAAGGTAATGAATGATGAACGTCCAGTCAGGTCCCAGCTCGAAAACTGTAATTCACTTTAATTTTCAATTTCATTACTTATAATGAATTTAATTAATGTGTACCGATCAAATAAAGTATTCAACTAAAAGAAAAGATAATGGCCGAATTTAAAAAAATAAGGATTAGTAATGAGGTAACGTTTTTAAAAATAAATTGTGTGCCTCTTATATTATCCATTTTTAAATGGATGCAGTACCATTTAGGTAATTATTCCGCAGGTAGTCGCTTCGAGTTGAGACACAGCACGTTTTTACTTTTCATTCGTTTTTCTTTTAATATTTTCCGAAAATACAAGTTAACATGAGCAAGGAAAAGAGGATGTAATTTTGAAAATGTGTATACTTCAGTAATCATTTCATCTAGAAATGAACCTTTTAAAAACCATGAATCATCTATACTTCGAAATGTCAGTTGAAACCTTTATTTCTTAATGAAATTATCACCAGAACCTACTCATCAATTGCATTCTTTTTTCCATACTAAAGCTCACGATAACTCGTATTTTTGGAAAATTTTAAAAGGGAAACGAAAGAAAAGTTAAAACTTGTTGTGACTCAACTCCAAGCGACAACCTGCGGAATAAATACCTTCGTATCATTATAAAGCGAGCGTCAAATAATTACTGGGTTCCTCTGCGGTGTAGCGGTAAATATTACAACCTTCTTTGCCTAACGTTGCGGGTCCAGAGCCTTGAGCGGGTGGGTGGCCTTGAGATTTAAAAAAAAAATGTGAACAAATCATGCATGGTTATACAATAGTATAGAAAAGTAACTTTATTCTGGGACTAAGTCTCTTTAGAATAACAAACATGAACAGAAAAAAGAAACATAATATATATCTGGCCAGAAGGCTACATTTTACAAATCATAAAGCGTATAAAAACTGACAAAATTTGAAAAGAAATAATTAAACAAAAAATAATAATAAGTAAATAAAATATGAATCCTGACAAGATATTAAGCAATTATTTATTTATTTTTTCTGATTTTTACAAAAGTAAAATACAGAGAGAGTTTGGTTAGAAGTTTTACAAAAATAATAGTACATAAAAAAGAAAAACAGAATAGTAAACATACAGAAAAAGAAAGTAGGTAATTATAAAACTAAACATTGTAATGAACGTAACATTAAAAATATGGCCATGAGTCGACAGTACATCAAAATATGGACAATTCTTGAAAACTTATATAATTTAAAAGTATCATTTTGTGTGTAAACAAACAGACATGTATCAATGGGTCAGAGCTATTCTAATACTTAAAGCTTTATATAAGAAGTTACAGCATAATATCATAACATCATTGTTGTGCTTGGGGTTTGGTATTGTATAAATATTGTGCTCGAATGAACTAATTTATTTATTTCTGGGTCCAATATAAAATGGACAGTCGAAAAGGATGTGGTTTAGATCATCACGTGATTCATTTAAGCATAGATAACAATTGTCTTCAGTAACTATTTGTTTGCTGGAAAAACTCTAATTTGGCTTAGGAGTCTTATTCTCTCAACGGGCAAATCTGATGTCAGGTATGGCTGAACTGAATTTCTACAGAATAAATGTTTTTACCAAACATCGTACTCAGAGCACAGAGCTCTGTTTACATCGTGATCGTATAACCTTTCCCCGTATTTATTTATTTTTTCGTTTTTATATTTCAGCACTAATTGGGGGTTTTGCGCATCCCACAGCCAGCCATATCCTAAGTCAGATATAATGCCCTCAAGTTGACTGGCCCGGTTAAATTTTATTAAATTAGTTGAGGACTTTTGAACCGATAACATTTTATGAAAGCATATTTTAGGTCTATTATTACACATTAGTAGAATTTTCAACCACCAGTTGATGGTGAGCTTTAAGACTTGTAATTTAAGCATTCTTGTGCCTGTTTCTAGTCTTGTTATGTAACCTGGGGTTTGATTAGGCCAGTAAAGAGGCAAGCCCGTCTTTACATGATGCACATCTTCTTAAAAAACAAAATTAAAACGACTAAACAACACAATAAATTAATCAACGCTGATTTATTTAAGAAAACGACTAACCTGGTTAGAGAGCATCTTTTTGGGGAAGTCAGGAGATGTTGTAAAAGCAAGGATTTAAATGAGGATTGTGAAGAAGCATGCTGGATTATAGGTTCATTGTGTGGAGCGAGCGAGGGAGGAACGTTCGAATGCGTTCTGTGGAAACGAGTATAGTGATCAGCAAGGCGCGATCTTGTTTAATGGTGCTGGACTGAGGATTTGAATAGGAGAAGACTGTAGATATATGCAGGGTGAGAGTTGATGGATTGGTAAAAAGAATGAACAAAGGAAATATTGTCTTCGAATGGAAGGGAAGAGCCACTTTAACACATCATAAAGGTAGGAGACGCGGGTTTGCCTCGGGGTACCGAGGACAAATCTTAGAGAGCAGTTCATTATTCGCTTTACTCTGTCTTTAACTGTACTTCGGAAAGGTTGTAAAATGGGGTTTCTAGCCTGTGCTGTGTCACTTCTCGTTAAAGATCCCAATGCTAATCCTAATTATACCTGGATTAGCAAAATTTAGGACTCCTACTTAAGCATCGTCCGATTAGCTATAGCAGCATAAAGTGGCGTTAAATATATGAGTGAATTACATCATTACTTGGTATTGATATGTTTTTCAAATAAACTACTTTTCAGGAGAGCCCCGACCAAATACAAACTTTTTCCATCCGCTTCGATTCATCTTCGTTACTAAAGTCAATATTATTATTGGAAACTCATCACTTAAGTAACTTGGTCCCTTATATATACGTCTTCATTCACTAATTCCAGAGAGAGAGAGAGTTCTCCGCCACTTAAGGCCTGCTAAGTTCAAGTCCCTGGCCAAGTTTACTACTTTCTCTTCAAGTCCCGAGAGATGAAGCCTCTATACGGATCTTCCCGAACAAACTTACACTATATGTCATTTTCTTTTTCTAGTCTTAGGATTTGATCAGTCTTCTATTGGGAAAGATGGACGTTGATATCATAATGCTTTATTACATAAATACGTCGTCTTTATATATCTCTCTATAAAAAAAAAATAAAAAGTACCTTTATAGTCATGAGGACCGCCGACAGAAGTGAAAACTCATAACTTTGGAATAACTGTGTTATTTTTTGAATTTCTAATTCAATTATAGTCTGAATTATTTAAATTTGAAAATGTTAATTGATAATAGTACGGTTTTCACATACCCTGGCACTCCGAACAATAATATTATACAGTTTCAAGTAGTTTATTTATTAACCAAAACATATGACCAAAACATATCCACGAGCTTAATACAAACCATCAATATTTAAAATGAGGCTTTTGGTTTCAAAATCGGGTACATCCGTTTTCCAAAAAAATTTTTTAAAATACATTTTTAATGCTAGGAATAATGTATTAGTTGTTTTTCTTTCAAAACCGTCTAGATTCCTCAAAACCAATAGATTCCACTTCCTATCAAAAGTGGTTACATCCATTATGTTAAATGAACATTTTTGATGTTTGAAAACTTCAAACTATGTATATATATTGTTTAATTATATTGATTTGTTTTTAAAAATGTCTATTTTATATATTTATTTTTTTATCAACCATAAACTAACCATATATTTTCTTGAATTGCAATGCATTTCTTGAGAGCTGCTTTGGCAAATACATTGTGGTCCATACAATTTTACATTTATAATTTATTTTATTTTGTTTTTTTATTAATTGTTATAATTTTTAAATATTTTTATTTTAAAGAGAAAAGATATGTCCAGGGCCGGGATTCGAACCCTGGTTTCCCACGTTTCAGTTTTGGTGTTCTACCACCTGAGCTATCCTAGTTCGTACCTTGGCCAGACAAATCCTTTTTATTCACTGATCCCATATCCCTGTGTGGGATCGGAAGAGAAAGGGTAAGTTCAAGAACTAGTATTTGCAAGTGAGTGGCTATGATATAATTATATTAGGCGTGGATTAAATTGTGTGATGTCCTTCAAAGAAACAAATGTTCCTTCTTTTATTGATTCTATGCAGCTTATTTTCGATTTTTTTTTTTAAATATTTTCTTACCCGTCCATTTTCATTATTGCTTTAGAAATTCCAGGTTGGTGTTAACGACCCAGCATTTCGAAGCTCGGGTTGACAAGCACTATCAACTTCTAATTGCCTTCATGTCATTTATCTATCTTAGATTATTTATATATTCTGTTAAAAATAGTAAATCCAACTGTGTGGCATCTGGACACCCTACTGGGGCTTACCCCAGCCTTTTTAATTCATTAATTTGGGGGACGGGACTAGCGGTTAATTGTGATCTCGTCGGAATAATCTACTTAAATACCCGTGAGCTAAGAAACAGTACGGTTTTTACTGAGTACTGAAGTCAATACCTTCAAGACGTTTTATATTTTTCATGCGAAGTTTCACACCCATCCTGAACTCTCTCTCTCTCTCTCTCTCTCTCTCTCTCATTCTCTCTCTCTCTCTCTCTCATTCTCTCTCTCTCTCTCTCTCTCTCTCTCTCTCTCTCTCTCTCTCTCTCTCTCTCTCTCTCTCTCTCTCTCTCTCTCTCTCTCTCTCTCTCTCTCTCTCTCTCTCTCTCTCTCTCTCTCTCTCTCTCTCTCTCTCTCTCTCTCTCTCTCTATCTATCTATCTATCTATCTCTATCTCTATCTATCTATCTATCTATCTATCTATCTATCTATCTATCTATCTATCTATCTATCTCCCTCTCTTCTCTTCTCTTCTCTTCTCTTCTCTTCTCTTCTCTCTCTCTCTCTCTCTCTCTCTCTCTCTCTCTCTCTCTCTATCTATCTATCTCTCTCTCTCACTCTCCCTCTCTTCTCTTCTCTCTCTCTCTCTCACTCTCTCTCTCTCTTTTTCTCTCGCTCTCTCTCTCTCCCTCTCTTCTCTTCTCTTATCTTCTCTATCTCTCTCTCACTCTCTCTCTCTCTCTCTCTCGCTCTCTCTCTCTCTCTCTCTCTCTCTCTCCCTCTCTCTCGCTCTCTCTCTCTCTCTCCCTCTCTTCTCTTCTCTTCTCTCTCTCTCTCTCTCTCTCTCTCTCTCTCTCTCTCTCTCTCTCTCTCTCTCTCTCTCTCTCTCTCTCTCTCTCTCTCTCTCTCTCTCTCTTCTCTTCTCTGCTCTCCTCTCTCTCTTTCCTAATATCTTGTCATCACTTGTAGTTTTTATTTACTTTTTTTTTTACTTTATAAATACTTTGGGACTTGTATAATGTTGCCTTCGGCCAGTTTATAATATATATCTTTCTAAGTGTATATAACATATGAACAGCATGTTTAATATTCTTAAGAGACTTAGCCCCACAATAAAGTTACTTTTCTATTCCATAGGCTCCTCCATATTATCAAAATCATTACAACATACGAATGTAATAATTATATTTATTACCCATGATAATAAACTAATTTCTGTTTTAATTTAACTAATTCTGTTTGAACTATTGTGTGCATTGAGGGACTATTATTGCGCACGGTTGTGGTAGAGATGGATTGAGGTAGGCGCCCTCTGCTAATTATTGATTCTAGGGTTAATTACTGGCAATCAGCCTCGTCTGTAATTAATTTGTCACGGCTATAACATCAGCCATAGGGACACTTAATTCCCATTCGACGGTAATAATTTAATGTCTCTCTATATATAATTCTGGGGTATTGACAGTGCTAAAATTATCTTAAGAGGGGAGGAAATTAAATCCCCCCCACACGTATAATTTTACGACCTATTATTAAGACTGGTGAGACCTCTTAATTTCAAGAACGATTGAGCATAATCTCGGCCAAATAACCTCCATTCACAACCGTTGTCATAGAAACAGTACAATCTCTCCTATAGGGTTAGGCAATCTATGATCCGCGGCCTATCAAGTGACCCATTTTATTCCGAAAAAAAAGTGTAATATATGTGAAAATAAATTATAAAATATAACCTTTTATATCGATTCAAACGACATAAATAAATAAACTACATTGAACTATGTTAATTAATTAATCCTTTTATTAAAAAAAATTTTAATAAATTATTTACTAAAAGACTGTTTTAATAAAAGAAAACCTCTGATCCTGACATCTCTTTAATACTCACATTATTGTTGATTTAGATCCGCGGCTTAAAAATTGCCAAAAAAGCCTGCTCAACCATGTGCTAAACCTTACTGGGTTGTTGAAATGGTTTTTCATTCCATCACTTTTTAACCACTATAAATCAACAGTTATATCTCAATAATTTCAAAATAAATATTTTTACTTTAAGATCGACGTACAAATTTCAAAAGCAAGAACATTCATATCAGCTTGTTTCATCCGTCTATCAAAACTTGGTTCTCTCTAGTAACACACTATTAATTATTAAAACAACAATCTACCGAACCACAGCTTTTGACGAATCTTTCCTTACCCTATCTTCTTCTCTTTTGAGCTATATACTCTATTCGTCGTACCAAAACCTTCCGACCTTTAAATTCTTTACAGTCAAATGCCCACCTTGGGTCTTGTTGTTAGCATAACAAACTGCTATGCCCAAGATCTCGAGCCGGCAGCTCAGGAGGTGGACATTGGGGTTTTTAAAGAGGATAAGAATGCTTGGTTACGCCATGCTTAGTAAGATACTTAATTAAAATGGGAGTCCCAAGTCTGTGTGATGTCAGTTACTGTTTAAAGACCCCTTTCTTACTTACACCTGGATAAGCAAAATCAAGTACTTCCACTGTAGCATCGTCGGATTAGCCATTGGAGCATAAAGTGACAATTAATGTATATCCAAACAATCCTTATATTCAATCACTTCAGTTCAATTAAAAATCAAATAAAAAATAATTGTTCTGTTTTACGATCAAAATTTGAAGAGAATTGGGTGAAAAAATCGTTTTGTTGAGTTTTTTAGTTCTGCCTTTCGAGGTAAGGGCCCAGTCTCAACCGAATATAATCCGTCAGTGTTTTCATAAAATTTTGAGCAATCATTAACAATAACATTTTTAAATGATATGTAATTAATGAAGTAATAACGTTTAATTGGGGAGTGCGAAAGCTTAGAGGCAGAGCGCTGCATTTCCCGGGCAGTCCCCTCTTCCCCGATTTTAAAGTCCCTGGATTTAAATCCGGCTATGACAGCTTATTTGTTTAATTTGGTAACAGCCGGGGAAAGATCCTGTGGGATCTGGATACCCTCCCGGGGCTCACCCAGCCTCTATAAAGTGGGTACTTTTAATTGAGGAAAAATACTGGCGGTTGAGCGTGATCTAGAACAAATCACTTCAGTGCACATTTGTTGTCCTAGAATCTGCCAGTCTCTACCACGCACCGAACGCTTCATGGGTCTCAGTATTAAAAATTTTAAAATGGGTATGGATACTATAAAGAAGCCTTGGACCAAACTACATAAAACTTTGCAGTACCAAAAAATACAGAATGGTTCTAATACTGCGCCGTAAAGATATAGAAGTGGAGTTTATTTTTTTGGACACGTTTTTTGTGATTGAGTGGAATGTTTGAGTGAAAAATAGTTGACTGGAAAATTCTAATGATGGATAGAATTGGTGAGAGAAATCTGGTGTAGAGTTGCAGCTAATTCATTTGGTAAGGATACTATACAACTATTACAACAATCCAACAAGTACATATAATGCCATGGTTAAAGACGAGTAGAGAAACTATCCAGTGGTAGTATGCAAATACCTAACTCTACTTAGAAGGGAACGAGTCCAGCTTCTTTTCAGCAGCCTCGGAGGGTTAACGGGCATTAAAGAAATAGCTAGGTTTGAAACTAGTGGGTTTGAGTGAGTATAAAGTTTTCCTTTCAAAGGATTAATATCGGGTTCGGGCCAAATCAGAAACAAATGGGACATTCTTCATTATGGATGACTTTGTTGGTAGCGAAATAAGATGCATTGGGGATTTTACCAAGGATTTAGGATTGTAAGGATTGGGTACTAGCAGAATTCGATGTCTTAGTGGAGCCCTTTAATCTGTTAGTCTGAAAAGGTCTTAAAATAGTCATGTATATGAGTCTTTTGTAATTACATTTGTCTTGTAAGTATTGCAGTAGCCTTAAACGCCGAGCATTTTCTTGTCCTTACAACCTAGTAAGAGGATTACAAGTAAAACGTTTGTCAAGATGTAATCCTAAGTATCGGATTTGTCCTAAAGGAGTTTGTGAGATATTATTAAAGGATTCTGGTGAACAAGAAGTCATTGGTTTCCGACGAAGGGTAAAGGAGAATTGACTAGGGGGATTTGTGGAAATTTATTTTATCATAATTTTTCAAAGTATGAAACAAAATAAATAATGAGAATAAACAATGAGAGATCTGAAGGGACAGAATAATAAGAAATATTCAGGAAAAAAAATACTATGAATATAAAATACAGTGCTGGTTAGTAAACTGTTTAATAGTAATAATTTAACATCGGTAAAGTTTTGTGAGGGGATAGCTGAGTGAGTAAAGTGCTGAGTTGCTGTACCCGTTTTTTTTTAAGGTCCCGGGTTCATTTCCGGCTGCGGAAGATAAATCATTTAGGCTGTTAAGAGCCTTGGGTGGTGGGCGCTCTGAGTCCTGCAGACCATCTAATGCTGAATAAGTCCTGGAATATTTCATTTTAAAATATTCCAAATCCTGAGCACAATACTTTTGAATTGGTTTATTTGCCATTGGATTATTAACTTCATTCTGACATGAAATAGAATATGGCAGTCATATCTTAATAATAATGTGACTTATTTAATATGAATAAATCGCAACTTATCACTAGACCCCCCCCCCACTCCTACCATCTAATAAATTAAGAAAATCCTATTCACACTTCCTCTCTTAAAATGCACCTGATGGTTTTCTATCCTTACTATATTATTTTAAACACAATTATAAAAGCCTCGGGGCTAGGGAAAAAAAAAATCACAACTTAAAAATTACTTATTTAGCACTTTTCTCACGTGTTTAATATTATATTTTTCCTGCAGTCGTTTAAAAATTGAGAAATTAAAGGTGAAACTTTAGATTTGTTAAAACTACACTAGCGCTAGTGGGTAATGCTAATGCTAGATCTCCGAATTTCTGATGTATGAAGGTTCTAATACATTTAAGTTTATATTAAATATTTCTATAAAATCACTTCAAAATAAATAAAATCTATCTTGAATTAAATATAAAATTGTTCTAAAATTATTTATTTTATCATTTTAGGAATATAAAATGAATAATATTATAATACACCCATTTAACATTTAAAATAACAGAGTGCTGATTATCAAATTCGATCTAGGTGGCTGTTACTTTCCCTCCCTAGTGGGGGAAAGTGGGACTTTCCAGTTTTAGTTGAGTAATGGATAGCATTACTCAATGGTTGCAGGAAAAGCTATTTTAAAGTCAAATGTTAGTTTTAAAAAAATTTGGTATATAGGAAAGCAAAGCATTCCAATTGTAATGATGGTATTGAAAATATTTTATTAGCCATTAGAAATGTTTTAAAAGCTTGAAACTTCTTTTTTTTTTTTAATTATGTCATTATCCCCATAAAACTTCAAGTTCAAGCATAATACTACTCTAAATATGACTATAAAAAACAAAACATGCTGGAAATGGAATATCAGATATGTCGTTGTTGTTCAACCAATACGATTGCCACTGAAGGCTTAACTCAAAAATGTCATTTTTTAAATTATCGTTGTTCTTTTGAGGAGCGATATGTCAGTTTGTCTTGATTTTTTTTCGCTAAGCAGCTGTTTTATGTATAATATATCCAGCTGATCGTCTATTGCCTGTCCTCGGTTTAGTTTCACGTTGAACATCTTGGAGTGAGATTGAGGTTTCCAAATGATGACTAGTGTAGGTCCAGGTGAAGGCTCATTTAGCGAAACATTGATTGTTTAGTTTTCCCCATATTTTAAGAGTCCATCCTATTACTAATCTACATAGCATCCACTACTACTGATAAGGTCGTTAATTTGTTCTTCTGACATTACGAAGTCTCTTCCTCCAGGGAGGTCAGCCTTAAATGAGATGGGGGGTTGTTAACTCTAGGGCAGCCTATGGCCAAAGCGTATCAGGGAGATTACCATAATGGCCGAGATGAATCACCTCAAAGAGCCTCAGGAAATTTATGTACCGAGACTTTAAAATGTACTCGTTAAACTGAATCCTGAGTAGGCTCAAAAGCTAGAAAATAAAAGTGAGAATTATAATTATATTAAAATATAAACTGTAGTAAAATATAGTAAGATAATAATCAACATTACGGAATCGGAGCACATAAAAAAAAAAGTTAACAAAATATACGATGCAAGAAATTTTGTGAACCTTGTAAAACCTATTTGAAGCCTGCTGCTAATTAAAAAAAAAGTAAATTTTTTAATAAATAATTTTATTTACAAATAACTCAGGATTTAGATATAATTATTTTAATTTAAAAACAAAATGCGTGATTTATAACTAGGCATTATTGGTCACCTGTGGTCTAGTGGTTAGCAAAACAACCTACTCTGCCCAAGATCGCGGGTTAGCATCTCGGAAGTACGGTCTTCCTTCGCAAGGTTCGTGAAATGGAGGGTTCCGAACCTATGCGATGTCAGGCACTTGTTATAGATCCCTAAACTTATTAAACCTTGATAAGCAAAATTTAGGACTCCCACAGTAGCATCATCCAATTAAGCAGCGCTACAGGCTTTAGTAAAATGAACACGACTTTTCTAAACAATCAATAATCGATTTGATGTAAGAGAATTTAGAGATAGCCTGTACAGTCTACTATGATTTTCAAGCTCAGTACGAGTTAGAAACTGCGCTGTTTCCAGGCCTTAGATTGAGCCGAAAGTTGATCTGGATATCACTCAATCACCAGTTGTTTCCCCAGTTGTGGATAACTACTGAGTAATGGCTGGGTGAGTATCGGGAGGGTCTGCAGATCCATCAGGAACGATTCACAGTTGTTAACAAAAATAATTTATCATTCATGGCAGGTTTCGAATAGGATACATTCAGCTATCCTGTACCCTTTTCTAGGGTAAGAAAAAATAAAATATATATATACTCAAGCTATATACTCCTTTATCCTGCTTTTTCTTTATTTCTACTTTATATCTTTTTTGGGAAAGGGATTGCTGAGTATATACAGTACAGAATTGTTATGGTAAAGGTCCCGGGTTCAAATCTACAGAGGAACCTAAATCACTTAATCTGATAACAACCAAGGATGGACACTGTGGGATCTACAGACCCACTTGGGATCACCCAGCCTCTTTAAAGTACGTACCATTGATAAAATATGGCGGTTGTGCATAATCTCAGATAAATCACATCCCTGCACTAATGTTGACCAGGAAACATTATAATCACTACCATGTAACGAACCCAAGATTATTAACAATAACCTACACATGTGTGGTGATAATTATCTTCTTACAATAAATGTGTATTTATTATATTGAAAATTATTACTAATGAATAAATAAGGCTAATATAATTCAACAAAAATAGAATTTAAAAAATGATGACGTTGTTATGAACCACCTTAAGACATCATCAGAAATATCTAAAAAAATCCCTTATTTGTTATTACAATGGTTTGTTACATATTGGTATAGTAAATCGTTCAGGATGTATTGGCATTACGTGGGCTGGGTTGTCTATTTTTTCTTAACTTTCTGGTTTGAGCATATTGGGCCTGCTTGTGACATCTTCATCTGCAGGCAAATCCCAGAACCTGGCGTCTATCATGTAAAATCTTCCAACAATTTTATATCTCACGAATTATATCAAAATTATTATAATAGCATTTTAAAAGGATGTTAACTTATCTAACTTATCTAGGATGTTAATTTATCTAATATTTCATTCACATAATAAAAATCTTTATCCAGTCATTTATGTTTTTAATAAAACGTTTCGACAATTACATGTCATTTTCAATTATCCATATAAACAATTTTTTGTATCCTTTCTTCTTTGTCAACAACTTGAAAAAGTCATAAATATCTGTAAATTATCAAACTCAACAACAACAATATAATAAATACAAATTTATAAAATATGTCCACAAATAGAAGTAAGTATAGATACCTTTTTTTTATTTATTGCCATTGTTACTGTTTAAAATGTTTTACTTATAGGTCAATTATCCTCCATGGTCCTTTTGTTTAATTGTTTAAACTTTGGTCTGTTTTATACTACATTTGATTTAAATTTTAATACTAAAAAATGTTTTATTTAAAAATACCATAAAAAAAATAAAAATCAATACATAAAATTGATTAAATTCACAAGACTATTTTATTTTTAATAAATTTTTCTCAGTTATATACATTCTTAATCTATATAAAACAGATGGTTTTTATTATGTGAATGAAATATTAGATATAATAGTATTTGAATGATGAACAAGAATCTGTTAATTATTTCATGTACTTAATATTTATGTTTATATATACCTACATGTATATATAATAAAAAGAAAAAATACTACATTCTACTGTAAAAAAAACTACTTACGGGTGAGCAGAGAGATGATTTGTCCGTTCCCACTTTCTAAAGGCTGAGTGAGGCTCGAAATAGTCTGTCAAGGGGTTACCAAAAAAAATACCAACTTTTCGCAGTAATCTCCAAAATTTCCCTAATCATTCTGCTTCATGTGACAAGATTATAAACATTTTTTTTACTATTTGTGAATTTATTTTGCCTTCCCACAAACCATTTTCTTCCCAATGTTTAAATATACATGCTATTACCATAAATGGTTGATTGTAACTTTTATAAATGCTGAACTATTCCTGGCAATTGAGGCCGTTGATACTACAATGATTATAATAATAATTATACAATACTTGAATAAATGTTATACAATATAAATAAATAAGTATCATATACGGTGTAAAAAAATGTCGTATCTCAATAAACGACAGGTTTAATTAAAAATAAAACTGTATTTCCCTTTTTTTCCTGAAAATAATTGACAAGCCTTCAAGTAGCGAGCAGACCCTTGTTATGTTTTTCTTTCCGTTTGGGCAGAATAACACAATTCAATGTGAATTTATTTCTTTTTTCTTATTTTAACGATTCTTCGACATCTCTGACAATAGAGAAATAAGAACAGTTATAATTAAGAGTATTGACAAGGAAAGGTCTCAATTAAAAAAATAACTAAAGGTTTTCTGCGAGGCTATAATTATTTATTGCGGATTCATTCCAGAAGGTTGGGCCATTATTGATATGGATTACTATTAGTATCAATTGTACAACTATTAAAAAGGTTTTTAGATAAATATAGCCATTCTTATATCAATGGAATTCTAACCTATAATAAACTACAGTTCATTAAAATAAATTATATAACTCATTCTCAAGCCGATAGGTGTCGCCAGTCTCGAGCATGTTGTTGACGCTAAGTTTATCCCCGACCAAAAGCCGCTAAATGCGGACAAGGAAGTTTTCACTTCAAAAATATACTATGTTGTGATCCAAAATTATATTATTATTATTAAACATGAATAGTGTTTTGTTTAAACAAGATATTTGACCGATATCATTCTCAACTGTCCAGTTTTTTATTCAATTAAGTGTACCCACTTTATAGAGGCTGGATGAGCCCCAAGAGTATCTGCAGATCCCACTTCAACCGTGGCTGTTAAAATATTAAATAATATTGTGTATTAAATGGTATTGTGTTTTTCAATCAATTATTTGTATTATAATTTCATTGATATTAATTACAATTAATACTTAAGCTACAGTCCATTGTTATCTACCGTCATTAGCCATCTGCTGGCCAATAGCTCGATCCCACGCTGTTACCATTCCTCGGGATGGTTGTCAAAGAACTCTTGGACCGAAATTTCAAGTTCAAACAAGTAGTAATCCCATAGTGCGAGGTCTGGACTATAAGGTGGATGAGGCGGGAGTTCGAACCCGTTAAGTTCGTTATACTTTGGTTGGACGGGAAGTGCGAGGACAAGGACCAGTCTACAGCACTTTTTCACTTCCCCAATGGAGCGTAGATGGTGAATAACAGTATCTTTCTACACATCACACCCTCGGCAAATTCGCAAGTACTTGTGGACAGATTTTACTGCAGAAATCAATATCCATTAATGGTCACCATCAGCCCTTCTTCATTTCCAACGTCGAATTTCCACCAATGAATTATTCAAACCAAAGCCGTGCAGTGCGCTGGTTAAGGACACCTTATCCTTTATATTTAATAATTTCACGAGATGTTTCAGAAGCAGTAATTTTTGTTTCCAAAACTGGCTTAAAATTAAGAGATTTTCGTAATATACAGTCATGTTTTTTCTTTGAAACAAATAACTAAAATGAAGATTTTTTTTTAAGAATGAGATTAAACAAGCTTAGAGAATGCTCCAAAGGGATTATTAAGTATCAGTACCTATAAAATAGGATTAAAATATTTACAGTCCTTTGAAATCTTGAATTAAATCTGCGATAGCCGGATCGAACCCGGAATCTTCACCTTAACGACTCAGCTTTGAGCTACTTAGCTAATAACTGCTTTACCTAGCTCTCATATTTTTACAAAACTGAAAATTTCCT
Organism: Troilus luridus; assembly: GCA_964056705.1. Lineage (NCBI taxonomy): Eukaryota > Metazoa > Arthropoda > Insecta > Hemiptera > Pentatomidae > Troilus > Troilus luridus. The sequence goes on along the minus strand of OZ057417.1, from coordinate 26,602,427 downwards.
TAGCGTTCACGTGTGGAAGCCATTATGAAGTTTAAAATAAAAAGTGTAAACGTTGCGTGGGGTTATTTATGATGCTGCTATTGGAGGAGAATGCTTGACAGCGGGTGGGAGCTCTAGCCTAAATGGAATTTTTAATCTCCCAGCCTGTTTCGGATTCAATGGCGACTCCCCGCGCCCTCACCGCTTTACCGAGTCATCTTTTTCATTTTCACTGGGCACCGAATGGCCAGCACTTTGTCCCTTAAAAACTATAATAGATTTTATTATTATTGGGTCGTTTCTCATGAAATGTCCGTTTTTAGAGGAAAGGATACATACTTTAACCACCTTATAAGGAATAAAACGGTCCGGGCGAAGGTCAGAATAAATTATCTTAAAATAAGGAAAACTATTTATTTTAATGCCAACGTTCCGACCCACTTTACGGGTCTTCTTCAGGGCTTATAATGAGGACAAGGGTTGAAAGTAGAACACTTTTATGAGATAAAAACATGTACTCTTATGTTCTATACATTGTTCTGAAAGTATTATCAAATTTTCAACCCCAGAACTGAAAAATTCAACGTTTGGAAATCTATTGAAGATAAATCGAATAAGGTGGCTGTGAGAGGACTTCGTAACCAAGCTCGTTCAATTTATTCACAGTCTGTCGTGAGATCTAACGTTTTCGTGTAAGAGTATAGGCCCCCTTCTGATAGATCAAAGCAGTTTGTTTTTGATAGGATTTTGTTGCATTATATCAATATCCCTGCAGAACGATGTGGATGTGATGGTTCAACCTTTAGTTCGAAAGAAGAAATAAATAAACCCTGCCATTGACCACCGCACATAAAGCAATATTTTCAACAATTAGTCTATAATAACAAGTAAAAATTTCTTAAGTTACATTTATGTATTAATGTACAAGTGTCAACTTTATATATAGAATAGTGTGTTATTTAATATAATTACCTTATGGCCAATTTTTCGCTGTTAGGTCATGATTATGAGATTATGATCTGATGATTATCGGATTATGAGTCTGGAACGTCGACAAAAGTAATTTTAACGAACTGAATCTCAATAACATAAAGCAAAACTTACTTATTATTGGCAGTTAAGAAAAGTGAATATATATATATATATATATATATATATATATATATATATATATATATATATATATATATATATATATAATTCTTTAAACTACTTTCGAAATAGACATAAAAAAATAAACTTTAAAGAATAATACCACTAATACAGTCTATCAGTTTATAATACCGTTGTTTAAATAATCCAGAGTTTGCGAATGACAACATTAATACAATTAAAATCAGGTATTGATTTCGACTAATTAGTAAATTGGGAAACACAACCATTGAAAAGAAACCCTATCTAAATCTTGTGGGCATAGATATAAATTCTTGATTAATTCTAATCGTTTTTTGTGTAATTATTACTCAATTTTATTCCATAATAAGGTGTTATAATCTCGTTTGTTTTATGTTGAAAATTTGTATTCTCGTGTAGCGAACAGGCATTTCAGTGTTTCCATTAGTTTATATCTTACTGTTTTTTTTCTAGTATTTAGAAGTAATGATTAATAGAAATAACTCGCATTCTTTCACAGCAGAAGAAGCTCCATCTGTACAAAACTTTGATACGCCCAGTTTTGTTGTATGGATCGGAGACCAAGCTGATTGAGCATGATCACCTAGTCTTCGAAAGAAACATCCTCCGAAGAATCTTCGGTGGAGTTTATCTGAATGGGAACTGGCGAAGGAGAACAAATGTTGTTTACTCCTTAAAGATTAAAATCGCAAAAGATTGCGATGGGATGCCCATGTAGCTAGAATGGAAGATGACGGCAATGCTAAAAAGGTTTTAACAGAATCTTTCTACTACACGCGAAGAAGTGGGAGACCAAAGCTGAGTTGGTCGGATGTTGTTGACAGAGACGCGAGGGATATCTTGGGAGTCAGGAGCTAGAGGACGGCTGCGAAAAAAACAGAGAAGCTGGTGGAGGAGGCCAGGACTCGTCACCGAGTTGTAGCAACCTTTATAGTAGTAGAAGTAATATTTTAACTATGTTATTATTTAGAAATGTAGTAATCCAGGCATGTTGATATAATTTAACATCACTATATACAACTCAGGGAGCGGAGTGGCCCAGTGGTAGAGCACTGTGTTGCCATGCCGAAAATCCTAGTCCAAATCCCTCTGCTGGCAAGGCTATTATTTAGTCTGTTAGTGGCCGGGGATGGATCATGTGGGATCTACGACCCTCCTGGGGCTCACCCAGACCCTATAAAGTGGGTACCCAACTAAGGGGAAAAATCTGGAGGTTGAGCGGGATCTAGGACAGATCACCTTCAAGCACAACCATTGTCCATGAAACTGTACAATCTCTACCGTGTACTGAACCCCAGACCCGTTCACAGATTTTATATGCGACTATAGCAAATCGGACAAATAGGAGTCCTGAATTTTGCCTTTTCAAGTATGATTAGGCCGCTCTTTTACGCCTCCTTCGAATGACGACGTAGCTTAGTATTTTTCTCTCCCTTAGAAACATCGAAAGGGCACCTTCTGGGCTGAGAACCTTAGATGTTGGGAAAATAAGGTTATGTTTAATTATTAAAGATATTTATTTTAGAAAAAAATTACACTTTGTTCCATTTTAAAACATATTTATTTCTGTCTTTTATTTTTTCGTTAATTCTTATAATTTTTAAATATTTTTATTTGAAAAGAAAAGATATGAGCAGGATATGTCTGAAGAAAGTATATGTCTGACCGAGAAACGAACCAGGATGTCTGAGTTGGTTAAGTACCTCGACGGTTACGTGGGTGACCCGGGTTCGAGTCCTGGTCTTATATTTTCTTTTCAAATAAAGATATTTAAACATATTTATTTCTGATTTATTTATTTTATAAAGACGTAAAGCTTTTGTTGTCATACAATTGTAAGGTTCTGAAACAGAAAAAAGTCCTTAAGGAATTCTAACACCAAGAAAGTCAGGGAGTCAAGTCACGTCTAATCGGCCTAGTTGTCAGAGTTTTGGTGTTTGATTAGACGTGACTGGACGGTTTGACTCACTCCGAGTCAGCGCATTCTCAGCCTCTCAAATACAAGTATAAATCATGTGTTACCTAGTCATATTGCCATTAATTACCTCTTTTAATTACTAACACTGTTGATGTGAGATGCGATATTTTTGTATACCATTTTTATGTTGCGGAAAACATTGATTAACTAGGATATTAAAGGTTATTAATATTTTTAAAAAATTCAAGAAAATATGAACTATTGCCTGGAATTTTCTTTTACCTAGTAGATAAAAAGGTTAACATTTTTTTTTAAACAAATGAAGGTGAAAAATGTTTAAAATCAAACAATAAAACCTTCATTTAATGCTTATTTTAACGTTACGATAATTAATTATAATGTTTGTGGAAGAAAATGGTACGGGTAGAGGTCAATAAATTTCTCCTCATCTAAGAGAAATTTATTGACCTCTACCCGGACCATTTTCTTCCACATATATTATCAAGGTTAACTATTATCATTCAAGGTTAATTTAATGTTATTTGATTTTTTTATTCACAAAAAAAAATTTCGCTGAATATTCGGTCCAAAAAGGGATGAGACCGCTGGAGAATTTAGGAGATTACACAAAGCGAAATTGCATATCATGTACCCAACTTATATTATCGAAGTAATAGCTTTACTAAAATCAAGACGGGCTTGTAATGAACCAATTCCTAAAAAGTTAAAAAGCGATGTGTCGATTAGGAAGCGTCTAAGGATCAGACCGAGGCGTAAGTGGGAGAATTGAGTTAAAAATGATCTGGCGGATCTGGGTACAATTAGTGTTCCATGGATGGAAGTTTGTAAGCAGATATTGGTGCCATCGGCATCGAGCGTTCGGGTTCAATAATAATTATTATTATAATTGATTTTTTTTTTAAATCATTTATTTATTCGTCAGAGCCGGATTTATCCTGGGACTTTCATTATAGCAACTCAGAGCTCAACACACTGAGCTTACCCTGTTATTTTTTAATTAATTAATTAATTAATATAATATAAGTATAGAATTATAATAATTATCGGTCGAAAATATACCGATTACTGAACTAAGTTCAAGCGCAACTTCTATGTCCGAATAACTTAGCATAAGCTTCAGTGAACCCAAAAGGGTTATTTTTTCCTTTGCTTGTTTGCTTTAATTTGAGAATCCCTCATATTTACTTAATACGAATTCTTGTTATAAAGCACACAAGTAAATTAAAAAGTTGAAAGTTGAAGTGTACCACCCTCGTTAATGGATGAGGAAGTTATGAAAGAAAATAACTTAATTAAAGAATCAAAAGAGAGCGCCACAAGAAGAGGAAGAAGGAAATTTCCTAGAAGTCATGTGGGAGTTGAACATAATCCACCTACTATGAAATGAAGCCAGGAAACGATGTATGGAAACCACGTTTAACTGCAGTAATGGTATCTTATGGAAATAATAATAAAAAAATTAAAATTAAAATTAATATAATTCTGAATAGCCAGGCCGAAGGTTCCAGGTTCAAATCCGTCTGTGGAAGATTTTATTTTATCTGCTAACAGCCGGGGATGGATCCTATGCCATCTCGGACCCTCCTCGGGCTTCTAAATAGGGGAAAATCTGGCTGTTGAGCCTTGTCTAGGATAAATCTTACAGATTGATGGTTTTAGAATGATTACAGTCTCTACCATGAAGTGGCTCCAAGACTTTTCGTCAGTTGTAATAGTACAGGTTTTTAATTGTAATGGAGCACTTAAATACAATCATCCGATGTAATTCTAGGACAAACATAACTTCGCAGATCCTCCTGGGCCTCACCATTCCTCTATAAAGTGGATAATCTCAACAGGAGGAAAAACTGGGGCGGTTTTGCGTGATCTAGGACAAACCTTTCTCCTGCAAAACCGTTGTTCGAGACTCTCGTGATTTGTAGTAGTACGGTTTTTTTTTAGTTAAAAATTTGTGTAGTTTTTTTTTTTTTTAATTCTGAATATATAAGTATAGTATTTTGATATTCTGGTTAAAGTAGAAAATGAGATGGTGTGCGGCCAACTTATCAGTCTTGGGTTCGGTATATGATAGAGAGTATGCTATTTCTTGGATGACGGATGTGTAGGGATGTGACGGCCGAGATCATCACAATTTTACTTCATAATAATATATAATAAATATAAAATAAATTAAAAAAGTAAGTGTAGCACTTTATAGAGCCACAGAATGGTTAATATATATATATATATATATATTACAATCTTTTACAACTGTTCTCGGGGTAGCTCAGTAGTAGAACGCTGAGTTGATGTATTGAATGTACCAGCTGTGATAGAGAATTTATTTAATCTCTTAACAATTAGGAATGAACCAGTGTGATCTGGTGACCCTCGTAGGAATCACCCAGCTTCTATAAATTAGGTACCAAAAATAGGGATTGAGCTAGATCCTGTACAAATCACCTCTCTGCACAACTGTAGTCGTAGAAGTTGTACCGTCTCTGCTATGCACTCAAGGCCCTTCATGGGTTATAGTGGTACAGTTTTTTTTTATATATCAAACACCCTTGTAATTGAAATTTTAATTTATTTATAATTATTTATATTTTTTTGTTTTTATGTAAAAAAAAAACTTTAGAAGTTTCTCAATAGTTATGGTACTTTAGATGTTACATAGGCAATACAGTTTGTAAATATAATATTTTCTTTTTGTTAAGACCCTCCTAGGGCTCACCCTATTAAGTGGATAGCCTTAGTTGGTGGAAAGCGGTTGACATGATTAAGGACAATTAACCTCTCTGCACAACCGTTGTCCTTAAAACAGGAAAGTCTCTACCACTTAATGAACCCAAGATCCTTCATGGGTTGTAGTGGTAAAGGTAAAAAACTGTTCTCTATTTATTATTTATGAATAGTAATAATTTATTTTAACCTCATAAATCCAATTCTAAATTTCTAGGCCACCGATAACGTACCGCACAATTGCCCAGACATTCCACACATGATCTCGACCACGAAGTATAATTGTAATTTACTCGACGAACGCAACCCCCTCCCCCCTTGCAGACCTGAGTTGCCACAACCACAACCTCCAACCACTCCTAACCTTGTGTAGTATTCCTGAAACTACTCAAGACGGCTCCGTCTCTCTCCCCGCTAAATTAACGGTTCAATTTTCGGATCGGATTTGTCAGATTGTGGAGCGAACAACGGCGGAACCACCCACCACCTGATGACACGTAGCGTACTATTAGCCTTTCTATATTCCTGTCATAAACATGAATTCCCGTTTACTAAGTAGAAGTTCCAATTTAAAGTTAATCGAAACGTTTTCAATAGTAAACGAGCTGTCTGCCATGTTGCTTTGAAGCCTTTAAATCGATTCTATTAACCTTTCAGGCATGTTGGTGCTAAATAAATTCAAGTCATATGAATATTCTAAGCTGCGTAAAAAAGGTTTATTTTTATTTATGTATTGAATTTTCCAACTGTATACATACGACCATTTAATCAATAACAGTGTACTAACAGATTTATAAAGAATTCTTATTGCTAGTATTGACTGTTTTGTCCCTGGCCTTTTAGATAAATATAATTCTAACCTTTAAACTATATAATGATTAAAACAAATTACGAGGGCGGTCTGAAAAGTTTCCGACCTAGCAAAAATACAAGACATTATTTCTGTTTCAACCTAGTCTCCTTGTAACTCTACACACTTCTCCCAGCGATGCTCCCATGTCTGTAACCCGTCCAAAAAGTACTCGGCGTTTTTCTCTGCAAAATAATTGTTCACGAAGGTGATTGATATTTTTAGATGAGGGAACAAAAATAAGTCGCTTGGGGATAGATCTGGTTAGTAAGGCGGATGGTCAAGCAGTTCAAACCGTAATTCGTGAATTTTCGCCGTGGCAACCGCTGAGGTATGAGTCGGTGCTTGTCTTGGTGAAACAGGATTTTCTTTTTATGCAAATGTGGCCGTTTTTCTGACTTCAGCTTGTTAAGTAATGATGCGTAGTATGCTCCTGTAATGTTTTTTCCTTTATTAAGATAATCGATTAAAATAACTCCATGACTATCCCAAAATACAGTCGTCATCACTTTCCCAGCCGAGAAAACAATTTTTGCTTTTTTGGGAGCCGGTCCGCCCTTTGCAGTCCACTGTTCGGACTGCATTTCATCTACAGTAATTAATCGGTGCCAAAACTCGGATTTATTGCGCCTAAACTGCGCTAACAGAGCGTTGGAGATGTTCATTCGAACACATTTTTGGTCTAACTTGAGCAGAAGCGGCACCCAACGTGCGGACAGCTTTCTCATATCTAAATGTTCATTTAATATGTAACAAACACGTTCTTTTGACATGTCCATAACCTCTGCTATCTCTCCCACTTTAATTTAGCGGTCGTCTAGCACCATTTGGTGAACTTTGGAGATGTTCGGCAGAAACTTTTCAGACCACTCTCATATATAACAGACCGCTACGCGTAGTGCATACGTCATGAGCATGTAGGTGACGCTAAACCGTAATTTGTCCCTACCGAAAATCGCCGAGGACAACTGGATGTGGCAACTACAGGCCTATTTTCCTATCCCAAGTGACATACAAACTATACACTAGAAAGCTGGTTAAGGCGACTGATAGAACCAGATTTAGAAGAGGATTAGGCTGGTTTCCGACCGGGGGGGCAAACCCAAGGTCACATATTTGTTCTCAGATATGTTATAGAAATGGCATGGAATAGAAATCGAAGCCTATATATTGCTTTCCTAGATCTGAAAGCTGCCTTCGAACTCAGTACCCTGTAATGAAATATGGAGAGCATTGTGTGGAAAGGGGATTCCCGTGAACCTTTTGGCAGCAATCAAACCGACGTAACAAAGCCCTAAAGGAATAGTACGTATAAGTGGCCGAGAATCCAAGCCGTTTCTCTTGGAAAGTGGTGTAAAACAAGGGGATAGCTTGAGCCCATTATTGTTCGTTGTCTTTATGGACGAAATCCACAAGATATCCAGAAGAAGAACTGCTTGGACTGCAGTCGGTATGTGGAACATGAGGGCAGTTCAAGAACAGGAATTCCAAAACCCTGACGACATCGTGCTGGTGACCGATTCTCAGGGAAAATTGCAATCTTTATAGAATGGCCATTATAGAATGACAAGAAGAAATCGCTCGTAAAAGAATGAGTATAACTATCCGCAAGAGCAAGGTTATGACAGTAGCCAGAGATGTAGGAGATTGGAGAGATGTAGGAGTGATATGCAATGGAGAAGTCCTAGAGAATATGGACTGCCACACCTACCTTGGAACAATATTTGGCAAATCTGGTAAAATAGATCAAGAAGTTTCCAACAGAATAAAGAAAGCAAACAACATATACTACCAGATTTGCAGCACCATTGTGGGAAAGAGAGAAGTAGGGGAAAATGCTGAACTCCACATATACAAAGCAGTATATCTCCCTACCTTGCTCTATGGTGGCGAAAGTTGGTTCAACCAAGGCTAGCACTTAAGTAGGATTACGGCGGGGGAATGAAATTTCTACGAAGAATATTGGGTAAAACCAATATCGGTAAGAGACCGATTAAGAAACGAGAGAATAAGAGAGGAACGCAAGGTATCTTCACTGAAAACCACCCTGGAATGCCGACAACTTCGATGGTAAGGACACATATGTAGAATGGGGGAAGACAGAGTACCAAAAAAGTGTATGGAAGCGAGGCCAATTGGAGAACATACTTGGAGTACATCCAAGGACTAGGTCAGAAAAGAGCGAAGACCCTGGCACAGCTGAAGGAATTGGCGAGAGACCGAGATGTGTGGACAAGGTGGTTGGAGGCTCCTCCACGCTGAAAGGAACAATAGGAGGAAGAGAAAGAAGAAGAAAATCGCTTAAAATCCAACACGACTAAAAAAGATTTCACTTAAAATAAATAACTGTACCCATACAACACATAAATTATCTTGAGCTCGGTACGTGATTATACTATTTCTTAGACAACAGTTGTGCAACAAAGTAACTTCTCCGAGATCATCAAATTTTTACTTACTCATTTACTAAGCTGAATTGACATTTGCAACTTTATAAATACGACTGTTGAATATTTAAAGGTGAATTAAAAGTTTAATTGTTATTGCTAGTAATTACTATTCAGCCTCTGGTGTGGCCTTTTAGATAGCTGAGTATGTAGAGATATTTTCTTCTAATCGGATGAGCGTGAGGTCGATTCTGGCTGAGCCAGATTAAATATATTCTGCTATCCATGGAACTTCCCATCTAGGGTTCACCTAGCCTCGACAAAATGATACACTTACATTATCTTATAACATAGTATTATGAGGTACTTTCTACTAATGCAACTTAATTTAAAGAGAGTTTTCAAGCATTTTACTTTTTTTAGTTGAATTTTTTTCGTTGAACCATAATTTCCTTTTTTTCTGAAAAGCGGAATATTTCAGTTTTATTTAAATGATAAATGGAAAGCCAATTTATCATTTTCTAGAATTCAATGTTTCATTAAAATTTTATTCGAAAAAGAGCTAAGTAGGTCTGTGTGTAGAGAGATTAGTTACCGTTCTGTAGATTCCGGGTTCAAAACCGGCTATGCAAGTTATTCATTATTTATTCTGTTATCAGTTATGGGTCAACAAAGTGGAATCTGCCTTCCTGAGGCTCACCAAGCCTATAGAAAGTTGGTACCCTCAATGCCAACGTATCTCCTTAAACAACCAATGTCTTAAAATGAGTACATTTTTTATCATGCACTGAACAAAATACTTCATAGGTTGTTGTGGTACAGGCTTTTTTTCAGTCAACTTCTACATTATTTTATTTTATTTTTTTGAAAACCATAAGTTGATTCGTATTTAAATATAATTTTTAAACGAAAGTTCTCTATTTGTAATTCAAGAATTTAATTTATTATCTGTTTTTTTTTTCTCTTTTTCCAAATAAGGGTGGCATTGGTACAATCCATAAATTGCAGTGTCCGCTACTGGATATATATATATACACAAGCAATATTCAAATCGACCATTCTGGGGCTTACATACACTCTATAAAGTGATACACATACTATTTTATTTTATTTAATATTTTTTATATATTGGTATAAATATCTCAAGTAAGTAAAATATGATGATATCTGACAATTCACCTCCCTGCACAAGTGTTCCATTAAAAATAAGACAGTCTCCACTGTACTGAACCCAAGACCTATTATGAAATGTAGTGGTACAGTTTTTTTTTTGTATTTTTTAGTCTATTTCTTCATTATTGTGTTGCATTTTTTTTTTTTTAATTAAGAAATACAATTTCTAAACGAATGATTTCTATTTGTAATTATAGAATTTAATTTATTAGTCGTTGTTATTTATTCAACTATTGAGATATTTTTGTTATGAAATTAATATCCCTGAAAAAACTATTAAACTGAAATACGCAATTGAATAAATAACATTTAATTAATTACTATTGATTTTTTTACTGTTATCTATATAAATTAAATAATTTAATTTATTCAAAATTGATGTTTTTATTGTATACAACTGTTTTGAATCCATTATTTTAATCTCTTCAAGAAGAGAGATCGATGAATCTAATCCTGGAACGGTATTATGTTCAAAATCGGATTTTCTCTCCGCTCTCATAAGTTAATTGCTTTTCTTTTATCAAGCTTCGTTATCTGAAGATTTAGTTTAAAAAAAATAATTAATTCTTTGTCAAAAAAATGTTTGTTTTTTGTAAGAGAAAAACAAAGAATTTAATTGAACGGGTGAGAGTATAAAAATAAGGTAAAGCTCGTAAGAGGGCGAATTTCCAAGATTTGGCTGAGTAGCTTATTGAAATTAAAAATAAATAAAAAAAATAAATGTTTTTATCATCACTTATAAATCATAAAAGATTGATAATCTTGGATACATCTTGTAATTACAAGGGACCATAATTAAAATTATATCGTCACAATGATCTCCTATTTCATACAATATATTAAGTTAATCCATTAATCAAAAGAGATTGTAAAGACTTTTTTAAAATTAATTTATTCATCGAAATTTACAGTTTATTATAACAATACAAGTACATGGCAGAAATGTTGTATAATGGCATGGATAAAGACAAGTAGAGAAACTATCTAGTGGTAGTACTCAAATATAAAATTCAACTCAGAAGGCCACGAGGCCAACTTCTTTTCAGACACCTTGGAGGATTGTCAGGAATTGAAGAGGTTGCCAGGTTTGAAACCAGTGGGTGTGAGTAGGAATGAAGTATTTCATGAAAAGATTGATATCGGGTTCGGGCCAAATCGCAACGAATGGGGCATTAAGGTCATTATGGATGAATTTTACAAAGGTCATTATTACTATATTGTTATGTTGAACTTATTGTATATTAGTCTCTACTTTTTAGTTGTGTTTTCTATAAGGCTTGGTTTTTAATATTTTAAACTATTAGTTATTTATAAATATTTTTATTTGAAAAGAAAAGAAATGCCCAGGACCGGGACTCGAACCCGGGTCGCCCAGATCACTAGTCCGGAACTCTACCAATTGAGCTATCCTGGCTCGCCCCCAGTTATACACATATCCTTTCTTTTCACTCATCATGCCCCATCATGCGTTCTCGCAATTTGCGATGTATACGAGGGAAAGAATGTTCTTTGAACATTATTTTAATTTGGATCTCGTTGACTTATGTCATTATATATTATTATAATTTGTTATTTATTTTATTATTTATTGATTTTATTAATTTTTAAATATTTTTATTTGAAAAGAAAAGGGATCAGTGAAAAGAAAGGATATGTCTATGGCCAGGATAGCTCAATTGGTAGAGCTCTGGACTTGTGATCTGGGCGACCCGGGTTCTAATCTCGGTCCTGGACATATCTTTTGTTTTCAGATAAAAATATATAAAAATTATTAAAATAAATAATAATATGTAATGACATAAGTCAACGAGATCCAAATTAAAATAATGTTCAAAGAACATTCTTCCCCTCGTAAACATTGCAAATTGCGAGAACGCGGGGAAATGGGGTCAGTGCAAAGAATGGATATGTCTAAGGCAGGGGGCGAGCCAGGATAGCTCAATTGTTAAAGCTCCGGAGTAGTGATCTGGGTGACCCGGGTTCGAGTCCCCATTTATTTATTTATTAAAAGTACAGTTAGTGAAAGTAAAATTATTAAAATTTAACTTAACATTAGATTCGTTGTTGTTCTCTACTATAGCAGATCTATTACCACGCATAATATTTATGATCTTGTTGTGGTGCTATTGATCGATATTGTAGTATGGTTTTATAGAATTGTAATTGCTATGACAAAAAATTTTCAGCAATTGTTCTTCTAAACCACGTTTTGCCAATTCGCTAACTGCAGTTTATCTATTCGAGTGATTTGTTATATATTTGTCCTTACATTCAAGCCTATTGCCTAGAAGTGTCAAAAAATTGTCAGAGAACTAGGAGCATATTGGCTGCCTAAACGGGGACCAACCCTCATATAACAATTATACCCTTTCTTCATCATTGAAAGTTAAGTTCATCAGTTAAAGATATACCTATAAAGATAAATTATTACATACTTGCTCATGAATTTAACTGTTGTTATTAACGTATTTATTCTTTTTAATTGCTTAATATCTTGTCATAATTCGCGCTTTTAATACATTTTCTTGGCACCTTGCTTTCTGTCACTTTTTTTATATGCTTCATGATTTGTATTACACATCCTTCTGGCCAAATATTATGTTTTTTTTCTCTTGATGTTTGTTATTCTAAAGTCAACTAAATATAATTTTTAGTTTTTTACTGCTTATTTTGTAACACTATTCATTTTATACCTAACGGATTTCATCTCATTCTGTTTTGTTTTTTAAAAATAAAATACGAATGTTTTTTGTTTTTTTCTGGAGAGGGGAATAAATATTATTTTTGGTGACTACACACATTAAAATAAAATAAAATCCTGTACTAATACAACCCATGAAGGGTACTTGTTTCAGTACATGGTAGGGACAGTATTGTTTCCATTCAATGGTTGTGCAAGGTGGTTTTATTTGAGGTGTAATAAAAATCTTATGAAATATTTGAGGACTTCTATAAAAAAAATACTAAATCAGCTCAGAATAACACCCGATGTTAGAGACAGCAAATCTGAAATCGACAAAGTGATGAAATGTATTACAAACTGTAAATTAATATCCAATATTTGATCATCCATTGTCCCTGCTATAGATGCAATTGTTGTTTTTTTCCGATTGTTTTATTTCCTTATTATTGATATATTTGTTGTTAGTATGTGTGTGTGTATGTATTTTTATTTATTCATTTTAATTATTTAAAAGATAATTAATTATAAAAATCAAAAATCTACAGGCGTATATGACCCTAGGGTTTGTACGCCTCTAAGCAACACCAAACAAACAGGAAACCGGGTGAGGTATAGCGTCGATTAATTGCTGTTAACAGAATAAATAATTCATTTGCTGGTTTTGGTTGGTATTGGCAACCCAGAACATAGTAACACAGTATTATATGCACTAAGCTACGTCTGTTCATATTTTTAAAAAACCCATAAATTTAAATTTGAATTATTTTTAATAAATAGCCCTTTTTTTAAAATAAATTAAAAATTCTTATCGAATGGTACCTTATGTTGTTCTGAAAATTATGTTACAATTTTACACTTTATGCACTAAGTTACTTTTGGAAATATACGTCAAAAATAAGTTTTCATACACTAAGAGTTTAAATTGAAACAAAAAAAAAGAGGACAAATCTAAAGTGTTGATTTTTTTACGATATTTCTTCTTAGGGTACAAACACCAATTCTCAAATATTTTGGAGTAGACAATTATTTTTTTATTCATTTTGTGACTTTAATATCGAATCTTAGAACTATGTACTTTAGTAGGATATAATAATATATATATATATTAAAATAACTTCTGAAACTGATAGACTCAATCGATGCCTCTGAAGAAAAGTACTGTTGACTCCTTAACTATCTAATTCTTTGGACAATGGAGCTTTCTCGGCTAAATGCTTTAGAAAATATATTTAAAAATTGGACCATTGCGACCCTTGAAAGGGTCTGTGGTTCAGTACTCGTTAGAGACGGTAATGTTTCTTGGACTACGGTTGTACAAGGTGATTTTTCCTAGATAACACGTCAGATTTTTCCACCTTATTTCGGGTACCCACTTTATAGTCCGGCTGCCCACGGATTAAATAAAAGTAAGTAGATTAAATATAAGTAATTAGAAAATATAAACTGTGTAAAAACAAAACAAAAATAACTTTTAGTTGTTGACTATATTTATTCATAGAAAATATACACGTTTCGAAATTTCGAACATTTTGGAAAAATCCCAAATCCCAAATTATTTTTCTATTTGTTTGTATTGATTGTCAGGGATCAGCCAGCCCTTTGCCCACCTTACGGTTTGTTGGTTAGAATTGGACTAAGACCCGAAATATTGGTTACAGAAGGTTGTTATGCTGACCACAACAGGTTTAGCAGTAGTGAATTATAATGCATTTTTGTAATATCTCTGAAAGACTAAAAACTGAACTGATTCGTATAAGGGCAAGTATTTTAGATCCCTGTATACGACCGTAGGGATCCCCGACTGAATGCCAAAGCAAGGGACGTGTTGGGTTTTGAATTACCATGGACGCTAATCATTGCTTGTCGCTGCATTGTAGTATTGTCCACGGTTCTGTAGCGCGGTCAGCCGTTTATTGCCCCTTCTGCTTGCATTAAAAACCTACAGTCCGAGGGTTGAAACTGCTTCTATCTACATGATATATCACAAAAACCAAGGAAATGTGGGTGTTCAATATTGTTTTTCCACTATATCAATAAGAACGAACATTAAAAACGAAATTCGAAAGGAAATATCTACAGCCACGGTGAATAAATCGAATTTCGTCTAGAGCAGTGGTCCTAGAAACAGTATAGTCTCTACCATGTAATAAACCTAAGACCCTTCAGGGTTTTTTTCGTTCAGATTATACAAAATCCATTTAGACACTTACCCCCCCCCACCCCCGCATTTTCAAAACATTGCTATTAGTTTTGAGCTTTGATCAAAATTTTATTAACTTTGATTAATTTTTTTAACGTGTAGTAATGCGTAAATTATTTGTGTGATTCATTTAAAGATATCGGAAAATTTAAAATTTTAGTTATCGGTGTGAAACATTGATATCAAATTGAAAACTCTGATGATTTCTAGAACAGCTCTGTATAAGGCAGGAATTGGAATCGTATTATTGTTCTGAAAAATATTTTATCTTTACATATGTTCAATCAAAATTCTACATGAAACAGAATCAAATTTCAAAGACAGAAACAACAAGCAACTTGGAAAATAACTTGTGATGAAAACCTTGAGTTTGTTATGATTTTGGTGCACAGATGAAGTTTTGTTAAACTTCGATGTTTAACATTTATTTTTTGATAGCTGGTCAGTAACTCTTTAAATTTTATATTTATCGCACATTTTATTAATATTCACATTACTTATAAACTAAAACGTGTCTATAAATTGATTATCAAGATGTGTTACCGTATTTAAAACTCATTAATTCTCAGAACAAAGAAGAAGTCTGTGAACTGGATGGACAAATTGTTGAAACATATAAATTCTAAATGGCTGTTTCCATAATTTTTGCCTTGTATTTTGTTAATTAGGCTCAAGAAATAGGATTATTTCTTATATAATTATTATTTCTTTCTATATAGGATTACCTTATAGTATAAGGTAAACTAAGTCTTATACCAATCGGGATAGGTTATGTAACCTTCCTCTCTTATTATTGTAATAATAACATATGATTTCCTTACAGAATATGTTTAGGTCCGTTCAGGCCTATACCAAGTTAAATGTAACTGATATAGTTACAGCCTCATATTTCAGTATATATTTCATATTTCAGTGTATTATTTATAGTTGTTATTTTATGGTTTTTATTAAATCAAATAAAAATTATTATAGCTCGTATTACGACTATTAGAACTTTTGTCGGATGTTTGAAAAGTTCTCGGAACGTACCAGAAAGAAGTGTCTTACCTTGGTGGAACTGCTTTTATTTTTCAACATAGTCTCCCTGTTTAATGACTAATTTAAAAAAAAAAATTAAAAAATAAATAGAAAACGTACCAGATTTTGTTCGGACATTTACAATCTAATGCGTTTATGGTCCAACGTCAAGAGCCGCGGCACCCATCCTGCGGATAATTATTTCATTCCCAATTCTTCGGTTAAAATGTGATATACCCGTTCAGATGACATCCCTACAGCTTCAGCAATCTCTCGCACTTTCAGTCAACGATCCTCCATGACCTTTTTATGCAGTTTTGCGATTAATTCTGGGGGCGTAGCACTTTTTGGCCGTCCACTGCGCGGGTCAACATCTAAGCTCTCCCGACCAAATTAAAACTCGCTGGTCCGCTTGGCAGCAGTTGAATATGAAGCAGCAGAGTTCCCCAGTGTGTTCTAAAAGTCGGCATGAATTTCCTTTGCTTTTATACCTTTCTTTACAAAAGACTTAATCACTGCTCGAATCTCAGTTTTTTCTATTACCACAAATCACTACGCAAATAGCAACAACAAAGAGTCACCACTACCACTCACGACACGTGTTTACTGACAAAGGATGTGTGATTATTGCGCGGGAACCTCGTTCCTCTAGCACTGACATCTAGCGGTGATTCCGAGAACTTTTCAAACTACCCTCGTAGTTGAGAGTAGATATGTTAGTTTACAACTTTAGTATACTATAATACTCGATCTCGTTACCTACGTGTTTGTTTATTTTTCCAACATCAAAGAAGATACAAACTTTGTAAATGCTTTATAGCATGCTATGCAATTTATTTGCTTTATTTAGCAATTCCGTTATTAACTATTATATTAATGTTATTTATTATTATTTTGTTAATATCAAACCTTTATATATATGTTTTATTTTTATTTTTCTAGAAAATTAGTTAAAATCCTGTAAAGTCTCTTACTTTTTAATCAGTTATTTTTTTTTTTTTTTTCTTTCTCTATTTCTATTATGTTTTGTCACTCATGATTACTTCATGATTTGTATCATTATGTGCCTCCTGGCCAGATGAATATTATGTTTATTTTTCTTGTTCTTTATTGTTATTCTAAAGGGACTTGGTCCCAGAATTAAGTTTGTTTTCTATTCTATTCTATTCTATACAAGCCAATGCTGTAAGCTTGCCTTTTGCGTTCGAGGGAACTAACTGATTGGGTTGCAACGCCTCGATCACTGACGATTTTTTTTCAGTAATACAATCTTTGTTAATCTAAATATCACGATCTTAATTTATAAAACATATTACTTTGACATCCTTAAAATTAAATTATAGCAAATTGAAGTGATTATCTATACATCAATAATTTTTCTCTTTAGACAGTTTGAATGAACGATAATACTCATAAGGTAAAACCACCTGTAAAATTATGGATGCACGACAGAATTATATTAGGAATAATTCATTCCTATAGGCATTGTCAGTAAATATGTTTTTCATTTTTTCAGGTTGCACTTTGAAAAAGATTAAAATAGAAAGATAATAAGGTTATGAAAACGAATTATGCGATTCATTCAACATATGGGTAAAATAATGATATGCTAGACTAAATGCGTATAGGAATCCTAAAAGTTTAATCATAACTAAGTTCACTTGAATTCCTGAGGGGATGAATATATTTCCTCAGTAACGAAATATCAAAAGTAATATTTATCTGAAATGAATCCAAAATTAAAGAAAGTTGTTAAAAAAAAAATCCTTACAACAAAGAGGAACACTGAGATGGGACTAACAAATCGTATCCGTGATGCCGTTAGCGAGTTGAAGAGATACGAATCTCCGGAAACATTGAGAGAAATCAACAAGATAGTTACACCCATTTCAAGTCCTACTTACCCCATCATACAAAGATATAATGAAAAGAAGAAAATCTTGAGTGAGAAAAATGCAAGCGAGATCAAATCCAGGACGAAATCTTCGCCTCAGAGGCACAGCCAACAGTTTTCAGGTCCGAGCTTATACCAGATAATGAGTCCGGCTGGTAGTCATGGGGCATCGCCACAACAAAGGCTGAAAAGAGTTTCTTCTTTATTTAATTCTAATCAACTACCCGTAAATCTAAAACCAAACGCAAAGAGTGTGACGATATCGAAAGACCTAGGGCCTGGGAAATACAAGGTGTCTAAACAATCGATACCTAAGAAAGTAGGGAAGAGAAGAAGTCATAGTTCTCAACGCAAGGCCTTAACTCATCTCAAAAACAAAACCAGAAAGCTTTCGGGGATTGTGGATGATAAAAGTAATCCTATCCAGCATCAGAAAGACACCATGCTCAGGTATGCAACCGTCATCCCAGTTCACGAAATGTTGAATAAGCAGGAACTCTCGAAGCGTCCAGGGCGCAAAACGACGAAAACTTGCAATGCAAGGAACTCGAATAAGCCTCAGACTCTCAGAAAAAAACGTCCGTTAAAAGCAAATACATTTTCGAAGCGAAAACAAGATCCATTAACTCACTACATTAGTCCTCCTGATCTGACCCGCTTTCCTAGCAGTGAATCAGCTGTGAATAAACCGTTGAGAAATAAAAAGACGATAATTATGAGACCTAGGAGACAAGTTAAGACAATGGATGTGAACGTCACACCAATTCGCAGGAGGAAAACATCGAGAGATGTCACTTGGAAAAAGGAAAACATCAAAGCATTCCGGATGACCGAGGAGAGGAAGAATGATACCAAAAACGCAGTTCTTCCTGTAAAAACTGATTCTTCGAGGTCTTTTAAATCCGGAAAGAAAACACCTGCAGTGTTTGCGGAAGGATTTTCGCCCAACGTGGAAGGGAACTACCCGATGTGCAAGGAATGTCCTCTGAGGCAGCTGTTCTCTAGGGTAGGCCCCGGCGTCGGCCGAGAGAAGATGAACTACCGAGTAGTGGCTTTCACTTGCCACAAGAAGGGTCCTAAAGTCAAGAATGCTTCTACCTCCAGGTGAAGATTGTTGACCTCCATTGGATAGGTTGGACAATAAGTAAGTTGGTAAAATAAATAATACATTAAAAGGACATCGAAAGGTAATTGTTTTGTTTTATTTAAAAGTTTTAAAAAACCAGAGGGATACTTGCAATGCTCTCATTGAGTATGTCATTTTGTGGTATTGAGTCATTTTACGAATTTAAGCAAAAGCATAGAAAGCTAGACCAATAGCGTAGAGACTCTGTGTAGAAGGCTTGTACTACTAACTAATAGGTTTCAATTAGTAATCATATTGCTAATTTCTAATTGTATTTAAATTTCTTAACCACCATTTCATGGGGTCTAGTTACCCCATCACAGCAGATAAAATATTTACATTTTAGATCTATTAGGATATATTCGTTATTATTTCTATAAATAACAAGAGAGTTAAAGAAGCATATAGGGTATGTTAATAATGATCATGGAGAATTCTACTTAAAACTTAGAGGTCGAATTTTGCATCTCGCGTTTTTATGTTTTCTTATACCGCTTTTATCCAATTTCTCTCAATTGTGAGTAGACTCATAATTTTTTGGTACTCTCCCGTTAGCCGGGAGCTTCTGGCCATGTGTTCTATTCTCTGAATTAATTCAAAACAAAGTACGCTTGCCTTTTTTTCTTCGGTTTAATTATTGTAAAAAAAGGATCCTCTTAAAGCCTCTTATTTTCAAGAGAAAGGTATATTGACAAAGAATGCAACATGCGACCAGAATCATGAAATGTAAGCTCTCGTCTATCTCAACTATTTTTTCAGGGCCATCGATTTTCTTTTTGCCTACGTTCCGCTAATACTTCTACACAAACTTCTCTTAAGTTGTTGTTCCAAAGTACAACTGTTTTATGAATTATATCCAGTTATTTTTTACACCATTTGACTGATGTTTTCTCTTTGCTCCGGCCGTAAAAAATTCTCAAAGATGTTAGAAAACTCAATATGAACGATTAGAACACGGAACATTGCGAATGCTCTTCGTGTTTCATGATGAAAGATTGTACTCCGTCACAAAAAGACAGTTTCATTTCATGATTCTGATCGCATGTTGCATTCTATGCCAACATCTTTCTCTTAAAAAAAAAAAAGGAACAGCATCTTTTTCAGTTCTAGCTAAACCCCAAATTTTCATTTTTTTTTTTTTTTTTTACAAAAATTAAACGCGCTTTGGTTGAATGAATTCACATAATACAAACAATGGCCACACACGAACATTCCCCTTATGATAGTAAGACCTTTGGCTGAATTCTAGATTATTTGGTGATTTTTCGCTTGCGTCCTGCTGATGAAAAAGTAATATTTTTTTTTGTTTGGCTGTATTAGGACAAGTCTCTATTAATGTTTTGTCCAATCCGAAAGTACCCATGCCGGTATAAAGATATAAATATGTTAAAACTAAGCATGCTCTGACTTTATTCATATTCGCTCTTGCTTCTCTCTCTAACCGTCGGAAATTCACCTATTGATCAAAACTGAGTATATATATATATATTTTTTCTTTTTCAGAACCTCCTTTATTATGTGAATTTACAATTACAAATAGATCGTAAAACTATGGCTTCTATATAAATAAAAACCTTCTGTTACCTTTCGGTATTTTAACGCGTTACGGGCTGAGTCCGCTGAAGGCGGTTTTACTCGAACCGGCACGAGGCCGCTGACATTATACAATACAAAACGGTGAGGGACCGTTCAGCGGGATGAAGTGACAGTTGTAGAAAGAAGAAAGGGGAGGAAGGAAAAGGAAGGAAGGATAAGGACAAGGGAGTACTTACCCCATCCCTAGATCAAATGGAAGTACATCAACCAAGGGAACTCTGCCCTGCCATCTCCCAGATCTGGGGGGGGGGGGGGATGGTTTTAAGTTCGCACAGGTCTTCAGCCCATCAAAAAATTTGATGTTCCACCGACCTATGTACTCGGGCACCGAGGGAAGCCGAAGCTCCTCCCGGATGGTGGTGTTAAGTACCCCCTCGAGCGATGTGCCACTTACGATCTTCAAAAGGCTACACCTATATTGGATCCGATTCGGTGCGACGTGATTCTATCACATGCAATGCTGGGGTATATACGTTATACATATTTTACAATAAATTATAGTAAAATATAAATGTATTAAAAATAATTAATAAATAATCTTAATTTTATAAATTTAAAGAACCAAATGTTATAACTCTCGATATATTTCTGTCATTTGGTTTGCTAGCGACGTCTCATCGTATCACACCGGATCCAATGTAGGTGTAGCCTAAGGATGGAATTGATGCCAATCAGTTTCAGCTCGTTCACTATGGTTTCAGTCGCCTTTTGTGCCTTGTTAAGGGAATGGGGGGTGCTGATGCTGGAATCGTAAATCCCAAAATCATCCGCATATGCTGCTACCAATTGCTCCTGGATGCTTCATTGCTACAACGGTTGCTGTGAAAATCACAAACATAAGTGGCCCCAAACAGAGCCTTGAGGTACTCCACAGGTGGTGGTGCTAGAAGTCGAGTAACTGTTACCGACTTGTACGACGAATGATCTTCCGCTGAGATAGCCTTGGATAAGACGACATAGAGTGGCGGGAAAGCTAAACTCTTCCAAGCGTCGGAGTAACAACTCATTAGACACACAGTCAAAGGCCTGGGTGAAGTCCAATGAAATGAACACCGTAGCTCTGTTCATTTGCATGTGCTCTATGGCGTGCGCCTGTAGCTTACCATATATGTATTTAGCAAATCTACTCAAAACTGAGTAGATTTACTAAATACATATATCCATTGACAAATTTTAGAAGAATCCCTATCCAATTTAAAAATATAACCTATAAAATCACATGGAACATAATTTACGCATATATTAGACATGCTCCACAACTTCATATTTTTGATCATCGTTTCAAATTGCGAAGCGTTTAGCACGTTGGATCTGCAGACATTCCTGGGATTAACCCAGACTATATTAATTGGGTAGCCAAAATTGGAGGATAAATCCTGGAGATATTGCCCTGGCCGGGATTAAAACAATTAATGAATAATTATAAATAATATAATGACGCAAGTCAACAAGATCCTAATTAAAGTAATGTTCAATGAACATTCTTCTCCGTGTATACATCGCAAAAATTGCGAGAACACGGGGATATGGGATCGGTGAAGAGAACGGATTCGTCCTGACTGTGAAGCGACCCCTTGTAGCTCAAATGGTAAGAGCACTGCCGCGGAGAGGGGGGCACCCCGGGTTCGAATCCCGGCCATGGCAATATCTTTTCTCTCCAAAATAAAAATATTTAAAAAAATACAAAGTTTGTTATGTCCTTAATTATTCAATATAATTAAATATTGACGCAAAGGTATTGAGGTAACACTTCGTATATTCTTATACACCTGCAAGAACAATTAAGGGGCAGGTTACAATCATATGTTAATAAATTAAATGGATTCTCATTTGTTATGTGCATAATCGACACGTAACACAGTTAGTGATAAAAACGGTAACTTTTTATACCTGATATTTTGGTTTAGTTGTAGTGAAACCGCTACTTTTATAGTTAGTTTTATAACTAGTTACATTGATAGTAACATTGTAGTTACTTTTATAGTAACGTTACAGTTACTAAAAAAAAATCCTCTATTTATTAAATCAAAACCTTCTTACTTACTTTAGACCTTCGCCTCTTGTTTTTGTTAACGTTTAATTCCCTTATTTAAATTGTTTTAATTGCACCGCTTTGTTAATTGACACCTAACTTAAAAATATATTATTGATTGGTATAGTTAAATTCTTTATTAATCTTATCAACTAAAAACTATTACTGATGCTAATATTAATGATATTATATTATACCTTAGTACATGTTTTAAATTTTTAATTAATTGATGATACTGTATAGATGGTATAGACAATTCAAAGCAAACACACGTGTACGGACCAATGACTACATGTTCAAACACACGTGTTTGCTGTAACTACTGTATATTAATTTATCCCCCAATTCACAATATTTGTTTTGTTTGTTGGAGACCTAATGGACAATAATATAGGTATATCGACTAGTCTCGGGAAATATACCTGTACATCGAACGTAGGATTTTATGTTTTTCTCTTTTTATTGGATTTATTAAATTGAATATACTATGAATATATATACTACTTTGTATATATATATATATATATATACAGTAAAAAATCATTACAATTTAAATAGAACACTAGACAATGGCTGGCCCGTCTATCGAGGTCTGTGTTAGACTGTCTTATTTATCATTCTTACCTCTAAAGTATAAATAAATGTATATACATAAATAACAACAGCTAAAAATTTAATATATGAAATCTATTAAAGCATCTTACAATAAAAATAATCATAAAAGTGATGCTTTAATTCAATTAAAACCAATAAATCAATGAAAGCATATATAATATTTAATTTTTAATTTTATTATTTTTTAAAATTTATTTTAATACATATGTTTCCCTATTTTTGTATTTTTTACCTCATCAATCAATGATTATATCACCGTCTATTCATCTATCTATTGGCTAATTAACCGCGATCTTCGCGACATCTCCTCCTGCAGCTAATGACTTGATGCTTTCCAATTGGCGCCATTTAATAAACTCAGTAATTCTTCAGTGGCACAGGTCTCACTCCCAAAGTATTTATTTCTGATCTCTCCATATACATGACAGAATAAAATATAAAGTATAAAATATGTTAACACAATCATAAGAATATATTTGAGGGCTAATGGCCTAGCATTGGGGTCGTTTGTCGGAAACAACAACGAGCTAAGTCAAGCACATAAATCTGGCCCTCGATACTTGAAGTGTCGTCTAACTTGTCCGTTTTAAACGGCCTCCGTCGGTATTCAATTACTCTGATTAATTGAAAATTAATTATTCATAGTTCCTACAATATTAAACTCTTCTATAATAATATTTATCTTCAGTAATTGGCTTTTAAAAGTGAGTCAATCATAGTGAATAAATATTCTTTAATTGTAAAAAAGGGAAAATGTTTACAATGCTGGTAAAGGTAATTCAAGAGGTTTATTTTTAAATTATAACGTATTTGTCATAATTTACAATATAACATATGTTATACAAACGACAAAATATATGACTAACGTTTCATTGCCATGGCAACCTGTAATAATAGAAGCGTGATGACTTAATATAAAATCTTTTTACATATAAAACGGCTTTTGCTGGTGAATTTCGGAAAGGTTGTTGTTAGTTCATTTAACGTCATTTTATGTTAATGTGGCTAATCGGACGATGCTAAATTGGGAGCTCTAAATTTTGCCTATCCAGGTTAAATTAAGATATGGATTTTTAACGAGTATCTGACATGGCGCTTTTACTCAAATTGATCATATCCTTGAGGATAATTCGTATTTCAATAATACCCAAGATGTGAGATCTTTTAGAGGCCCGGATGTCAACTCCGACCACTTCCTCGTTATCATGAAAATATTGCTCAAAACGTCTCCCTTCAAAAAGGGGAAGATTAAACCTAAGGTCAACAAATGGTCCAAGGAAAAGATAAAAGATGAGCAAATACAAAGATGTTTTTCCCTTAGAGTAGAGGAAGGAATCAAAAATACGCCGGTTGTAGAACATGGATGGGAAGTGAATGCACATTGAAATCATATTAAAGAAATTATAATAGGGACCGCGAGCGAATACTGCAAGATGGACAAGAAACCATCGCGAAATATATGGTTTGATGAAGAATGTAAAGAGGCGATTCGAAAACGAAATGAGAAAAGATTAAAATACCTGAGTATAAGCACAAGAAATAACATGAAAGAGTACCAGGATGCAAGAAGAGAAGCAAAGAAGATCTTGAAAGGGAAGAAAAGAAAAGCTTTTTACAATAAGGTAAAAGATATCGAAAACTCAAGAAGGAGCAACGATACCAAAAAAAATTTTTTAAAGGAATGGAGTCGTGTAAAACCAGTTACTGCTCTAGAAGGAGCATGGTGAAAAATGATGAGGGGAAACTTCTGGTGCTGGAGACGGACGTCCAAGTGAGATGGAGGAATTATTTCCAAGGACTAGTAAGCCAGACAGAGGAACAAATAAGTGTTTTGGAATGTGACTCGTATGACAGCCAAGACGAAGCAGTACCACCGGATGGAGAGGATATAGAGGATTCTGAAGGCAGCTGGCAATGCTCTAACTAAAGAGCTGCAGGAACTAATTGCCCAAATATGGGAAGAGGAACAGATCCCGAAAGACTGGAAAGAGTCTATTATAGTGCCTGTCTACAAGAAGAAAGGAGACTCTACAGAATGTAAAAATTACAGAGGGGTAAGCCTACTGAATACTGCCTATAAGATATTCTCGATAGCTCTGTATAATCGCCTATTGCCCTATGTTGAGAGAAATATTGGAGAATACCAAGGAGGCTTTAGACCTAACAGATCTACTATAGATCAGATTTTTTCCCTCAACCAGATGTGTGAAAAAATGAAGGAGTACAACAATACATTGTGGATGCTGTTCATAGATTTCAGGACGGCTTATGATACAATATCCAGGAATGAGCTTTTCAGAGCTATGAGCGAAATGCGGATTCCATCCAAGTTGGTGCGTTTGGTAATGAGCCCGATGGAAAACACAGTTTGCAGCGTAAGGGTAAATTGCTCAATCACAGAAAAATTTAGGATTAGTACAGGACTTAGGCAGGGAGACTCGCTGGCACCTCTACTATTCAATATTGTAATGCTAAGTGTCATTAAAAGGGCAGGATTACTGATGGAGGGAACCATCTTTAACCGTAGTCTGGGTATTCTTGCATATGCTGATGACCTTGTACTAGTAGGAAGATCGCTGATAATCTTAAAAGAAGCTTTCGAGAGGCTGGAAAGTGGAAGCTGGAAAAATGGTGTTACAGGTGAATGAGGAGAAAACCAAGATAATGGTAATAAAGAATAGTAAACAAAACCGACCACCTCATAGCTACACGTTTGGAAGACACACTTTCCAACGAGTGTCAAGTTTCCAGTATTTAGGAAGCCGTATAAATGAGAATTTGGATGAGGAGGAGGAAATCAGAGCCAGGATAGTATTAGGTAATAAAGCATGTTTTGGAATGTCAAAGCTCCTGAGAAGTAAGCTCCTTAGCCTAAAGTCCAAGCTGATGATACATAAAACCGTGATTAGGCCAGTAGTGACATACGCTGGTGAAACCCTCACACTGAATAAATCCAGCGTGGAAAAGCTGAATAGATTCGAAAGAAGAGTTCTTCGGCAAATATTCGGCCCAGTTCGAGAAAACGACCAACTCAGGATCAGAAGGAACAAGGAGCTAAGTGAGTTATATGGATACCTAATGATATCGAGCTTCATCAGGAGGCAACGCATCAAGTGGCTGGGCCACTTATATAGGATGGGCGAAGAAAGAACAGCTAAAAAGCTGTATAAAGGAAATCCGGATGGAGTAAGACCTCGAGGAAGGCCCAAAGCTAGATGGAAGGATGTCGTCTGTGAAGATCTGAGGCTTTGTAAGGTCTCCATCACTCGAGCAGGCGATCGGGACGATTGGGGTAGAGCGGTTGAGCAGGCCAAGGACTTTTTTATGAGTCTGTCGCGCCAATAATGTAATCTGACGTCGTGCAGGCATGGGACCCCCGTTTAACGTCCCATCCGAAGGATGGCGTAACAGATTTTTTACTCTCTTTAAAAAATCCTATGCCACCTTTGAAAGATTGGACAAGCTAGTTACTTCTGATATAAACTGATACTTCTACATAACCATTATAAACTAT
The DNA here is from genome assembly GCA_964056705.1 of Troilus luridus. Lineage (NCBI taxonomy): Eukaryota > Metazoa > Arthropoda > Insecta > Hemiptera > Pentatomidae > Troilus > Troilus luridus. The sequence continues at coordinate 26,575,567 of OZ057417.1, read as the reverse complement.
ATGGCTTTACCAATCGTATTTCAGTCCTTTGCAATCAGTAGGGAGCCAGTTTAATAGCAGTCCAGCACCATTTTTTATTTAACGTCACTTTATTCTGCTATCGCTAATCTATGATGCTACAGTGTGAGCTCTAAATTTTGTCTTTCCGGGTATAATAAGGATAGTGATTGTGTATCGACCTCCATTACACTTTCCTTCCGCAGGCCGGCATAACCAAGGATTGTTTACTATTCCTATTCCTATGGCAATGCTGATGCTAAGAGGTGATTTATCATACTCAACTGCCAGGTTTTCTTGCCCCCTGATCGTTATGAATCATAGTATAAATCTTAGTGAACTTTCGTAATTTCTGACATAAATAATGAAACTTCCAGTCACGCCTATTTATTTAACCCACTTTTTAAAGGCTGCGTAAGCCTCAAGCGCGTCTACAGATCCCAAAGGTTCGACCTATGGATGTCATTTTTTGTACATAGTTAAGTTAGTTATTGTTTTTCTGCTTTTTTTGGGGCCAGATTTTGAAGTATGGTTAGTATGACGCCCTAGCCACCAGATTCCCTCGATAATTCAGGTACCCCCTTTATAGAGGCTGTGTATGCTTATCCCAAAGGGTCAACTCACGACTGTTAATAAAAATAGGTAATTTATCTTTAAGAGGGATTTGAACACGGAGCTACCCTTTTCCCTACCTATGATTGTAGTATGTCTATTTCTGATTTCCTGTTCACATTCCATGTACATAGTCAAAGTAGTATAATTCCATTTTTTTTTTATCAAAACCTAGCTCAACTGTAAGATCCATCCCTGATTTAAGGGTACCCACATCATAAAGGCTGGGTGATCCTCAAGAGGATTCGCAGATCCCACAAGGTGGGTGTTTTGAACCCTTATGACCTACATCTCAGTAACTATGCGCTCTACTCACGAGGCTACTTCATTCCTCTGAATTTATAAGAAAAAATTAACATTTGTAGTTTCAAAACTTGTGAAATGAGAGTTTGTATTATGTTTATCATCAAGCTACAGATAATGTTTAATTTTAGAACTCACCATCTGAAATGGATTGCTTAATAAGTTGCTCAGCTTGGATGGTTAGAAGCCTCATGCCATTTATTTTTATCTGGCCGTGTAATAATTTGAAATGGGACATTTGATCCGTAGCAAAGAGAAGATGCGCCGAGTTTCCGGGCCGTTTCTTCCGGAAGGAGGGGAACATTGCCAAGGCAGATGACTTCCCTACTTATCTTTTATGAATCAGAAAATTATTTTCATCCATTATTTCGGTCGTTTAGTGGTGCCTGCCTATGTGTGAATAGCATTATAAATTTGTTTCGTTCGGAAAGAATAGACTTAAAAATCGATATAACAAGAATATTATGTAACAATATGTTTATGTAAGACAAATAATGTGTACCAATACAACTCATAGGTTTTTCTTTTTAGCAAATCAGTAAGAGTTCCAAGTCCAAGTCAGCGGTCATGCATGGAGATGATTAGGCCAATATCACATTCATCCGCTAGGGTTTTCCATGATTAAGGGTACCCACATTATAGAAGTTGGGTGAGCATCCCATATTGTCCATCCGTGGCGGTTAAAAGATACAATAATATATTTACAATAGCCAGATTTGAACGATAATTCAGACTTTGACCTAGCGCTTCATTATTATTCAGCGTTTTAAACATCTAGTATTTTTATTTTCACATGATATTATGACAACTAACTGTACTGTTTCTAACCCAACGGTTATACAATGAGGTGAACAGACTTCACATTCAACCACTGAGATGTTCCCCTGATTAGGGGTACTCTCATTATAGAGGCTGGGTGAGCCGCGGGTCTACAGGTCCTACAACCGATCCTGAATTAGGGACCTAATAATTATTAACCTAAATGCATACATTAATTTATTAAACAGTAAAGATGAATATATAAAAAAAATAAACACTGACCGCTTGCGAATTTTCTTTCGCAACGATTCTATTTATTTTAATACATCCATGGATTTTCTAATAGTGTAAAATATAAAGAAAACAAATCTGTACTACTAAGACTCAAGAATAGTTTTTTTTTCATTGCCTGGTAGAGACTGAGGCAACGGTTGTGCAGGGACGTGAGTTGTCCCGGTTTTCCGAGTTCCTATTCTACAGAAGCTGGGAAAATCCCACAGGTCCCGGAATAAATAATTTATCAGCTTCGCCCAGTCTCGAACCATCGATTAGTTGGCTGCGATGTATAATAAAATTTTTAAAAATATTTTCTCAGCTCATGGGAAACTTATTTTTTCAAACCCTAAATACTTGATAATAATTTTTGTGATGTAAATTTTGTATTTTTTTAAATTGAAAAAATCATATTAGTTTGTCAAAAGTAGAAAGTTTTTTTTGCAGTTAAGAAGCTAAGATTGGGTTTAATTTTATTTAGGTGTCATCAGTGTTTAAAAAAAAAAAATCAGATATTTTATTGGCGTGGTTTCCCAAAACCTATTTGTTATTATTATTGTTCATTTTCTCGGTTAGGCTAGAAAAATTAATTAGTAATATTCATAATTTTCCGAACAATACTCGCAGTTCCGAGTAAGACCGCCTTCTGCATTTGATCCAGAATACTGTAATTAAGGTCCAATTCTTTTATACTGTTTAATGTCATTTCTCGAATAAGTCCATTCGTGGATATAACTAAAGCAAAACTTTTGCTTTTTCAAGCTTGTATAATTGCTTCAATTCCTCTCACAGGTCCTGATAATTCCTAATTTTTTTGGCGACCACCTTGTGGAGGATCTGCCGCTACTCCTATTTCAATTATATTCTCACATTTTTCCTCTCTTAGAATCAGCAAAATGTCAGGCTTGTTGTGAGGAATTGTGTGATCAGTTCTGATGGCCTGGTCCCAATAAAGCTTGACGTGCCCTTTATCAATTATTGGTTGATGGCTGTACCTGTAATAAGGGTAGGTCTTGCCCACAGTTTCACGGCCAATTCTTGGTGTACAATTTTTGCCACATTGTTGTGTCTCAGCAAATACTCCTTGGCAGCAAGAACCTGACACACTGATGTAATATGCTGGATTGATTCAGTGGTTGTTTTGCACAGTCGCCACATATCTGAAATTGCCTCTCCACATATACGGCGCCTATAGGTCTCCGTAGCGATCACCTGGTAGGACAAAACCTTCGCTTTCAGGGAACAATGTCCCTCTATTTAGCCACATTAATGATGGTTCCATGCCAACCCCTTCTGCCCCCAGACTATGATAAAACCTTCCGTGGAGATCTTTAGATATCCACTCATTAAGAAGGCTTTCTTGATTAGCTGGTGTGGAAAAGTTCTCACTTCGTAAGTTTAGAGCAGTGTATTTGTAGTCCAATGTCACAGTTGTTGAAATGACTCTTGAAGAGTCATTGCTCCTAAGACTAGTTACATAGTTGTTCTTCCTATCGCCGGCATGATTTTAGCAAGTTTGATATGCCTCGCCCTCCTATTTTTCGTGGGAGATACATCCTTACGACCGATGATTTAGGGTGCCGTTTTCTCGATTGTACTAATTGTACTCTTAGATACGAGTCCGTAGCGTCTAGGTCTATATCTGTCCATTTTATAACTCCAAAGGAACAAGACAATGGTGGAATTGCCCAGGTACCCAGTGCTTTTATAATATTCTTCTCCGAAAGGTATGTTCCAAGCACTGTTTTTACTCGCTGTTTTAATTTATCCTGGAATACTTTTTTTATGTCCATCTTAAATTCCTGAATTATTATTATTATTATTATTGGGTATAACAAAGGGAAAAAATAAACTGGAAATGATACTTGTTACCTCCGATTTAATGTGTTTCGTCTAAATTATATTATACAATATAAAAATTGTTGAAAACAAAGATTTCACGGTTGGATAAGCAATTTTTCTAAATTCTTCTGGATCGTTTGACACACAGTGAGGTATCTGTAGCAAGCGATGCGTGTAACCGTAATCTCTACCTTCGTATATTAATTTTTTTTTACTGTTTATATTTAATTTATATTTTCACCGATAAATAACAGTATGAGGGACAAAAAATTATTATATCCGTGAATAACTTTATATTATTTTTTTCGATTTGGCACAACGTCTAATTATGATCCATTAAAGTCCATCATAATAGAGGAGAGAAAACTGTTTTAATAGATCAAACCAATTCTAATTATATCAGAGCCTAAGAAAAAAAAACTTTAGCACTGCTGACACATGAAGGATGTTGGGTTAAGTATATGTAGGATACTGTACAATTTCTAGGAAAACGGTTGTGAAGGGAGGTGATTTGTCCAAGATTACGCCGATCCAACATGTTTTCCCCTTATTAATGATAGACAATTTGTGTTGAGCCCCATGACCCCAGGGTCCACCCCAATCTCTTGACAAATAAGATAAATTATCTGTCACTGGTGGATTAGAACCTGGGACTTATAGAACGCCAGTTCAGCGCTCTACAAATCGAGCTACCTCGCTCTCCAGAAAAAAAAAATCTAATTGCACAATTATACGCACTGAACTAGTCATAATTTTTATGTTAGATTTTTTTTTATATTACATGTGAATTTTCCACTCGTTGATTGAAAGTGTTACCCTCTATGGATCCGAAACGTGGACGATTACGAAAAAGGAAGAAATGAAGTTGTTGGCCGTGGATATGGACTTTTGTGCTATTTCCCGTACTCAGCACGTCCCTAATAGAGCAATTAAGCAATTGGTTGAACAGGAAACAACGGTCCTCTTCGCAATAGTAAAAAAGAAGATTTAAATGGTATGGCCATTAAAAAGAATGGCAGAAGACCGATGGGCTAAAATAATCTTCGAATATTGCCCTGTGAAAAAGAGGGAAAGAGGAGGACCCAAAAAATGATAGTTGCAGGATGTGGATGAGAGCATGGCAGCGAGGGATATGAGGGAAGGAGACTGGATGGAACGAAATCTATGGTGCGACCTTTTAGATACAAAAAACAACTAAGTTGTACAAAACTGTAAAAAAACAACAACACCTGAATTAAAAAAAAAAAATTAAAAATCGATTTGTAGCTGCCCAAAAACCATTTTTCTGTTAAAACAATTATTATAATAATAATGATAATGGATAATTATAATGATAATTAGGACAAGGGATTGGGGTAGATAAGTGCATTGGGTGCTGAGTCAATGGCATGTAGATCACATGCTATTTTTTCTGCAACAGCGGTCGGGTTCTTTTCGTTTAATCCCCGCATTTCTAATTAATGGTTAGAAATAAAATGCATGTTATTAAAAAAATAACTACATTTAATAACAGATATTTTAAAGGCCAAACTGATACTTAATTCTTCTTTACAAAATAAGGTGGTTGTATATTTTTTAGTCTAAGCTTAAATAAATATCTAAATCGTATTTAATGGAACTTTAGAACCAATGGGTCTTTTTCATTTAATCCCAATATTAAAAAAATGTAGTCATAGAAGAGTATATCCACAACAGTGGGTTTTCGGTGGGATATGCCTGAAAAAATAAGGACTCTCAATTTATGGTAGTGCCGAACCGGAATGAAAACACACTATTAGCATGCATTCATGCCTAAACAATTATCATGTCTGACTTATGGAAGGCCTACTCAAAAATAGAAAAAATAGTGGGATATGAGTACAAACATTATATATATTTTGTGGATCTGTCAAATAGAGCGCTTACGTAGTCAATTGACTCACTGTGGACTGCAGCCAAAATAAGAAATAAGGTAGAGCCATAAAAGATCTTGGACTCGTATTTGTGTAAATGTATGTAGTGACAGAGGTATAAAGACAAAATCATTTTGTAGGTTATTATAAATCACATATCTACAGTTTGGTAACAAACTACTAAGCCCAATATCGCGGGTTCGTAGCCCGGCAGGTGGCCCTAAGATTTTTTTAAGGGAGTAAAAAATCCTTAGTTACGCCGTCCTTCGGAAGGGATGTTAAACGGGGTTCCCGAGCCTGTACAATGTCAGGTACTCTTTAAAAATCCCTATCCTAATTAAACCTGGATAGGCAAAATTTAGAGCTCCCAATGTTGGATCGTCCGATTTGCCACATCAGCATTAAGTAAATCTAAATAAAAAACTAAACTCTACAGTTTGGTCTTTAGAATAACTGTTATTAAATGTAGCTATTTTTTTCATAACATGTGTTTTATTTTTAATATAACAGTAGATGAGGGGATTAAACAAAAAAGACCCGGCCTCTGTAGCAGAAAAAATAGTTATACTCCTTTAATTAGCCATTGATTGACACATCAGAATTTCCAGAACAATCTGGGGCTCACCAAGCGTAAATAAAGTAGGTACCCTTAACAGGGGGAAACCTTGCGGTTGAGCGTGATCTCGAATAAGTTACGTCCCTGCACAAAAAAAAGTAAAGACGGTAGAGTCTTTATTCAAAACTTAGTTATACTAATGGACATGAAACTGGTTTTATTTGAACAATACACTAAAATATTATATTATTGTCATATTATATTAAAGTATAATAATGATTAACTAATGTTTGACCAAATAACTCGATCATATAATTATAAGTAAATCTTTAAAATATGTTATAATTTTCAAAATATTATACTATACAAAAATATCTGGATTTTTAAAGAACAATTAAAAAAGATCAACACTTTTTAGTTTTTATAACAATTGGCGATTGTAAGAAATACTTGAAGTCTAAAGTTGCTCGGGAGTTAGTTGTTGTAAGTTAGATCGGATATTGTATCTTAGAGAAATCTGATATTGTAAAACAATAGAGTTGTGTCATCGGCACTAATCGCCAACGACACAGAAGAAATCTCTCCTCTAACTGATTCAATTTAACTTGGTCTCAGCAGAGAAATCCAGTTTCCTCCAGTAAATGTAATATTATCTTTCTGTAATCCGGTGACCTATTTGTTATAAATAATTTCTGTTTTTTTCTATTACTCTGACATTATACTTATAAAATATAGTAAAAATAACCGACACCCATGGATAATAATTTTATATTTTTCTAAATCATAATTTTTATAAAAATAACCTTTTAAAAAAAGTGTACTTCCACAAAACCCATGAAGGACCTTGGATTCAGTACTGTATGAGACTGTACTGTTTCTAGGACAACGGTTGTGTATGGAGGTGACTTGTCTTAATCTTATTTACTTGGAACTACCAGTTTTGCGCTTGTTAAACATCGCACATGCCTTTTCGGGTTTTATTATTAGAAAAATGAATATGAATTAAAAAATACGGGAAACGTCAGTTACAAAAACCAGGTCTCAATAGAACCCAATAGGCCTCAATAGGAGGGGTTGTAGGATACCCAGCTACTAGGCTTAATAAGCCAGATCAGAAGGAGAAGGCCTTCAAACAGATATGTTTTAATTTAGTTACGTATGCGTTGGCAGATGTCGAATCTGAATCACTAATAGTAATTTCTTAATGGATGTATAGACAATATCCAAAATAATATCCATAAATTATATTTGTTTTAATTTTTCATAGTGTCAGTTTACGTAGTACGTAGCGTGAATTAATGGAGTAGCGTGATTTAATAATTACGTGATAATTTAAATTACCCGCGGTCACAGCAGTCACAATCGGCACCTCCAGCTAGGGCACTCAGCTGTGAGGCTCCGATCTAGACGCAACGAGGATCCGTTATAATTCTGATATACGCCACGAGGAGCTGTTACTTCCGCCAAGACGATGAGACGAGGGAAGGGTATTGGTTGTTCGACTGCATGCTGTCGACTAGCAACCAGATGCTGTCAGGCGAATGATAGAGTGGAGGTAAGGAGCCTCAGGAATAGAAAGCGACCAAACTGTAAGTTCCCTCTCATTAAATTATCATGAATCTACTGACCAGTGATCGCCATAGTTGAGTTCGCCGAGTGACACTTTTTTTTTTTTTTAAATTTATTTATTGATATTTACAACTGTATAAAAAAAAATACAACAAGTAAATGGGCTAAGCGATACATAATGACATGTGAAAATGACAAGTAGAGAAACTACCCACTGGTAGTACTCAAATCACAAGTTCAACTAAGCAGTCACGGGGCCATCTTCTTTTCAGACGCCTCGGAGGATTATCGGGAATTGAAGAGGAAGCTAGGTTTGAAACTAGAGGGTTTGAGTGGAAATGAAGTTTGTTATGAAAGGATAGATACTGGGTTCGGGCCAAATCAGCAACAGATGGGACATTAAGGTCGTTATGGATGATTTTATTCTTAACAAAATAAGGAGCATTAAGAATTTTACGAGATTAAGATGGCTTAGTGGAGCCCCAAAGCTCTACTCCGTAGGTCCAAATAGGTAGTATGATGATAGGTCATGTAGATGAGTCTTTTGTAATAAATTGGGAGCTTAGAGCGTTTGTCTAGTAAGTGTTGAAGTAGCCTGAAACGTCGAGCGGTTTCTTGTCTTTTCAGTCTTGTATGAGGATTCCAAGTTAATCGTTTGTCAAGATGCAACCCTAAGTATCGGATCTGTTCTACAGGCACCAGTGGGATATTATTAAAGGATACTGAAGGCCAGGAAGTCATTGGTTTACGAGCCACAACTTTAGAAATCAAAGACGATAGAATCATTTCGCCGTGTCGCCCAATCGCCCAGTGTTTTGTTTTCTTTTAGGTTCATATAGTTTTAAAATAACAAAAAAAAATGTCCTTTTCTCTTAAATTATTATTCGTTTTTTTCTCTTTAATTTTAAGATTCATTGTTCTTTTCCTTTTTTATCAAAGTTATTCTTTTTCTTTTAACTTTAAGTTAGTTTTTTTATATGTTATTGTGCATTAGTTTTAAAAAGCCCATGTTTCAGCACCTGGACTTGTTTCATAAAAATTTCCCTACACTACTCATAAAACATATTTTTTTTCTGTTATTCTAATCAAGGTAACAACACATACTTACTGACAAAAAGAATAATGTATTTAGTTTTACTAGTCAGTAAATTGGATACTAAAGAAGATAATTTTGAACAATTATTATTACTAATTAATAATGGCATCCCAAAATAAATAGATGACTTTTTTTTTTAATAGCATTCCCAAAAAAGTATATCCACTCAATAGAGGATAGATGGGCAACAAAAGGGTCTGTAGATCCGACAGGGCCCATATCAGTCATTTAACAGATTAAATAGCTTATCTGTCATAGCCGTAGTTGAACCCTCAGCATAGCAACTCATTGCTCTACCATTAGCTGCACCGCTCCCTATATAATAAACTTTGCATATTTATGTTATACGGATATTACTCACATGGAATGCAATATTGATGTTCCAGCTGATTTACTAAAAAAAAATTATTAATTTAACGAGTTTGTAATATCTAGTATGAATGTACAGATTGCGTAAACAATAGCTACACGCTTATTTAAACTAATGAAGTCATGCTATAGCGTAGAGTTGATCCAGTGTAGTTAGCATTATAAGTAATTTACCTTCTGCTAGAATTAATAATCAACCCAGGGCCTAGGGATCAGCTGCACACTAATTATTTTAATTAGCTACCCCGCTAACCTATAGCTAAAATCATTTTCAAAAACCAATAATTTTTTTTTTAAATTAAAAAATAAAACAATCTAACAATAATTGTTCAAATAATTGATCCATAAACATTCATTAAACGCTACAAAAAAAGAGCCACATTAGCTTTTCCCAGAGGAAGGCTTCATTTACAGCCACAAAAATTTTGTACCTTGCTAGAAATAATGCTCCATATGTCGGACTATACTTTCACAAAAGACTTACATAGTACATACATATAAAATTAAAAATACAAGACTGACAAGATGCTACAAACATCTATAGATATGGACTACAAATCTTCATTCGACTAACGAAAAAAACGAATAACCTCTAACACAATTCTATACTTATTTGGACAGTCTTGACCCCCATCCGAGATCCCCATCCGAGCGCGACCTCTAAGACAGAACGTACACCAAGAGTGGCAGGTCTTATGGGACAATAGCCCTCCAAATAAATTGAGACATATAAACAATGAGGCCAAACCACAGAGCAGCTCCGGTCGGGTGCAACCGAACAGAGGAAGTGGTCCTTACACGACTTAAAATAGGACATTCAAGGCTTACCCACGATCAACTAATTACTAAAGAACACTCCCCAACATCTGAGAAGTGCAGCGAGAGCTTGTAAATAGCCCATATTCTCGAAGGCTGTACGTTTTACAAAGGAGCGATGGGTCAAATAGGACTACCTGCCAATGTATCCATGATATTGGGAGAAGAAGAAAATTACATTAATAAGGTCATTGCCTTTCTATCAAAAGAAGGATTAATTAAGAATATCTAATCCAGCTTTCTCATACTTTTTATTTCCTCTAATTTTTCTTTATTTATACATTTTTTCATATGATTCATTTTTATTTTTTTAAATAAAAATTGTACTAAAAACGGTTATTCTAAACTAAGGCGTTGATGACCAATCGGTTTTACGCCTCAAATTTGGAACAACCAACCTGTTTGGAGATATTTATAAGATACAAACAACACAATCCTAAATTCTAAGACAAATTGCTGGTTTATAACGTATCCCACTATACGCAACGACATGAACGTAAGATCATGTATTCCCAGCAAATATACAACATTCCACTCATCAACACAAATTCGCCAAGATCCACTTGTTCTTTTTCTTTTTTATTCCCTGTTACTTACTACAAAGAATATTTGAAATTCAATGACCTAGAGATCTGCTCAAGAACTATTGATCAAAAACTGCAAATCAATGAGACAAAGCAAATATTGAGATAAAATTTGCTGGATGCGAAACTACATAAGTACAAATTTAAAATAAAATAATAATTATACATACCCGTTTAGCAATAATAAGGCTAAGTGAACCCGAAAGATCGATGCCGACACCACATTCTGCTTAACAAACTCCGTCCACGGTCCACTACCCAAACCCAAATCCGCCACATCACTTTTAATTTACTCCGCCACTCCTACCTACGCCTCGGTATATCCCTCAAACGCTTTCCAGTCGGTACAGGGCTGATTAACTTTTTAGGAATTCGAAATTTTGCAGGTCTATCTTAATCTTCGTGATGCTGTCACTTGAATAATATAAACCGGGTGCATGCTTCGCAATTTCGGGTTGTGTAGGAGCGAGTATTTTCGAATACCTTTAGACGTAGTTCATCCTTCAGCGTTAGGGGATACGTTTCAAATCCGTAAAGAATATTTGGAAGGATGATGATTTTATAAATTCTGATTTTTAGATTTCTGGGCAAAAGATGCGAGGTTAGTAATGCCGAGACCGAATAATAAATAAAAATCCTGTCTTTAACCGTGCCTTTATTTTTCTTGAATTTAGTTTATTATAGCCTCCATAGATACAAAGTACTTGGGTCTGTATAAATAAGTTCGACATGTTCGAGCTTATCCCCTTCTGAAACAATATCCCCAAAATCTCCCCCTTTTAGTGAATAATAGAGAAATAAAAATGACAAATATGTATTTATATGATTTTTCCTTACAACGTAACTGTTCTGTTAGCTCACAGATACTATTAGGAAACGAAGATATTCCCAATGGTGAGCTAGGATTCCGCTCGATTTGCTCAAGTCAATGCCCTCAAAGCCCTTGACGACATTCCGACAAGGATTGCTGTTTTCATCAGAGTCCTCATAAATCACTTGTCCTCAGTGCCTCTTGTCAGAATTGGACGTCTTCCTTCCTTCATATTTAATTCATTATATCAGCCTGTCATTGTCTAATCTAATAACCCTGAAGGAGATAGTATTTCATTATTTTTTTAAAATTAGGTAATTCTAATTAGTTGGCATAGTATATTGTGTTAATTTCAGCCTTGGTTTTGGATGGAATCCTAAGCCCCTTCAGGGGCTCACCCAGTCCCTATAAAGTTTCCTCCTTATTTCTCTCAAAACAAGGGGGTAATCTGGTGGTTTAGCGTGATCTAGAACAAATTACCTCCCTGTACAACGGTTGTCCAAGAGACAGTATTGTCTCCTGCATATACTGTACCCAAGGTTACCCACTCTGTTGAGGCTGGGAGAGCCCCAGGAGATTTTTTAAACTCCATAGGGCTCATTTGTGGCTCTTAATAGATTAAATATTTATTACCCAAAGCCGATGATCCCTCCGCGTAGCAACTCAGCAATTTACACTAGAGCCCAGAAAATAAAAATATATTTTTTTATTTCTTTTATTTTATTGTTAGATGTTATAATTTGTTTAATATTTTATTTGAAAAGAAAAGATATGACCAGGACCGGGACACGAACCCGGGTTTTCCACGTAACCGCCGTGGGGCCTAGCCACCTCAGCCATCCTGGTTCGTTTCTTGGTCAGACATATCCTTTCTTTCACTGATCCTACATCTCCGTGTTCTCGCAATTTGCGATGTATACACGGGAAGAATGTTCATTAAACATTACTTTTAATGTCCTGGTCATATATTTTCTTTTCAAATAAAATATTAAAAAAAATATAACATCTAACAATAAAAAAAAATACATAAATTTTAATAATATATAATGACGTAAGTCACCAAGATCCAAAATTAAAAGTAATGTTTAATGAACATTCTCCCCGTGTATGCATCGCAAATTGCGAGAACACGGAGATATAGGATCAGTGAAAAGAAAGGATATGTCTGACCAAGAAACGAACCAGGATGGCTGAGGTGGCTAGGCCTCACGGCGTTTACGTGGAAAACCCGGGTTCGTGTCCCGATCCTGGTAATATCTTTTCTTTTCAACTAAAATATTTAAATATATTTTTTTATAATTTTCGTCGTATTCGTGAGCGGGTTCGAGTTCGAGAAAGACTAGATAATGTATTTATTCTGTTAACAGCAGTAAATCGATCCTATGGAATCTGGAAGACCCTCTTGGGGCGTATTCAACCTCTGTAAAGTTGGTACCCTTACTCGTTGGAAAACCCTATCGGTTGAGCGCATTTTCGTTCAAATCATATCACATCAGTTGAATTAAAAATAGTACAGTCATTACCATTTATTGAACCCAAGACTCCTCATGGGTTGTAGTGGTACAGGTTTCGCAACATTCCAAGCATTCCGACGTCATTTTGTTTTTCTTATTCCCTTCATCTTTACTCCATGTATTATTTTTCTATCCTCTATCCATTTTATTCTTGCTTCCTTATCTGACATAACTATCCACTTATTCATCTTGTTTCACACCACTTTTTTTCCATAACATCACTCCTATTTTCGCTTTATCTAAATCTATTTTTACTCGTCAAATCCGTTGTATATCATTAAGGTTTCTATTGGAGAGCCTTGTTGGGGAAAATCGACTTATACATCCATAAACTTTCAATCGAAATTTCCTTATGTCTCCTGCCAGGCTTGGGATATTTTCTGTGTTTTTTCTTGATTGTAGTCTGTATCCTTAGATAACTTTAGGCTATAAATAAATACATTTCTTTTTTTTCTGGATAAAATAATATCTTATTTTTCTTATTATCATATCTTATTTGAGGTATATATATATATATATATATATATATATATATATATATATATATATATACCTGTTATATACCTGCAAGGTGAGATTTAGGATTGAGGTAGAGAGTAGAGACAAGAAGGAGGTAGCTACTGTGGCTTTACTGCGGTGAGGAGGAAGAGGTTTACACCGACTCCAATTGTTCCTCAGATCGACGCTCGCAATAAACTACGCTGGTCTACTCTTATATATCCTGCCTTTGCTAATAGCAATTATATAAAAAATATAATTTTTCTGTGCACAATAGTTGTATAAGACTTGAAAGTTAATATAAAAAAAATTACCGTTTCACCTTACCCATGGAGAGAAGATGACGACTAACAGTATCTTTCGATACACCACACTCTCTGGCAAGATCGCGAGTACTTGTGGACGGATTTGACTCAACAGCTTCCTTCATAACCTCATCAGTATCCATTAATGGTCGCCCGGAGACTTCTTCCTTTCCAACGTCTTATCTCCACAGCTTAATTTTTCAACGACGCGCAGTGCGCTGGACAAGGACACCTTCCCCTTCATATTTAATAATTTCACGAGTTGCTTCAGTGGCTGTGAAATTTTTTTTCCAGTAATGTCTTAAAATTACGAGAATTTCGTAGGACACTTTCATGTTTCTTTGAAATAAATAACTAAACTGATGGGTTTTTTTAAAGAGGTCCGGTGTTAGTAAACAAGCTTAGAGAATGCTCTAAAGGGATTATTAAGTGTTGGTAAATAATAAATAGCATTAAAGTATTTACAGACTTTTGAAATCTGGAATTTGATATAATGGTCATTTCTTTTGATACAACCCATTAATAATAAATTTTACAAACATAAGGTATTTAAAAATATTCCAAAAAAGTAAATACAAAGAAGAAAATGCATTTCCTGATAAAATAATAAATAATCAGCAATATAAGCCATTATTACCTGCTGATCGATTACGAGCCAAAATTAGACACTTTAGAGAACGTATATTTTGAAAGTGGGGAGATATTGGAAAAGCAAAGGCTTGAATAAGGAAAGGGAAAATGAATGGCGGATATTAGGAAGTATTGAGTTCCAGATTGTGGTGGAAAAGAACGCTCACATGTTGGTTCTGTTGGAAAGGGTATAAAGATCGGAAAGGGGACTTGTTGTTTCCGAGTGCTGAACTGAAGATTTGAATTGGAGAAGGCTGTAGATAGACGGGTTTGAGAGTTGATGAATGGCAAAGAAGAGCCAATGTAAGCCTCAACTCAGCGCACGGGTGGAACCGCCTCAAGGACAAATCTTAGAGAGCAGTGCATTATTCGCTTTAATCTGTCCTCAAGCACAATTGAGAGGCCCCGTATACCACCACACTACAGCAGTCAAAGTGGGGTAAGATGAGAGATGATACGAGGAGCTTACGGGAAGGTTGTCTAAGAAGATGCAGTGTTTCTTAGCAAACGGTCGCGTAGGAAGATAATTTGGACGAGACCACGCTGGAACAGATAGTTTTTCTTCCCCATTTATAGAGAATAGGTGAGCCCCGAAAAGATCACAGGGTCGATTCATTTCTGTTAACAAAATAAATAATGCTGCTGCCAGAAACGGTATCTAACTCATATCTAATAGGTCAGTTTAACTTTAGAAAAAGAGAAAAAATAATAGAAAATTAAGAGAGAGTGAGAAAGAAAAAGGAAAGGAAATGATGTTTACTTCAAAACTCGGACCTAATTATTTAATTTGATCTACAAAATTGTTTTAGTTGATCGAGTTAGCTGGAGTTTTAGAATTTCGCGATGCCTTTTAAAAGCTTTAACTAACTTAGAGTTATAATGGAAGCCTTATTTTCAACTAGAACAGGCAGTTTGTATCATTAATAAATCAGACACCGTAATCTCAGGAAGTGATAAAAAATAAGAAATAATATAATGGTTAAGAAGTCAGACTTATTTACGTGGAAGAGGAATTTTAAATTTATTAAATAGTTTAGATTAAAAAAATATTTTAAAACATTTTAAATTGTATTCTTTGAACTATTGTGTTGGCTGAGTAACTTAATGTTGCACTTTTAGGAAATGTGGGTAAAATATTCTTCAGTTATAAATTCTTGAGGCGTTTCGACTACAGACTAATTTTCAATCACAAATAATTTCTGGTTTTATGCATCAAAAACGATACTGTAGATAAATGCACAAGTTAAAAGTCAGAATTTTCTGTAAAAAAAAAACGCAATATCAATTAAATAAAAAAAAATGTAAAAATACAAATTTAAAAATATTTATTGTCCAAACAATAGTGAAAAGAGGATAGATACCTTCATACATTTTTTTCAATTTTAAATGCCATTTTAAAAAAATTGTTTCCTTTTTTTAAAATGTAGGGTATACTTATTCCCAATAGTCCACATGCATGTTCAAAATTGATTTGACACATTGAACCTATGAGATTAACCAAGTTAATATAATATTTATGAAGACTTGAAGTAATTTAGTCCAGTGATATACATACTATTTTAAAATGAAATGGGGATTTGATGTTGTTTACATTATAACTTAAAAGTATTCATCTAGACACCAATATACAGTAGAGCGTCGATTATACGAACTACTGTCATCCGGTGTGATTTGCATAATGAAAATTCGGCTAATCGAAATTCACATTAAATTAAAATGCCAAGGAATCACCATGTTTGTATATTAAAAAATCTTGATTTTATTGACTCCTAATTAATAAACGTCAATAAAAATATAATCTTAGCCTGATTTATGGAAGTTATATTTCAAAGGAAGCGATATTATTTTGCTTGATGGTAAAAAAAGATGGTAGTTTAAAAAGTTAAAAAATCTTATAAGTTTTAAATTCAAAGTATAGCAGTAAGTATTAAATTATTGTGACCGGAAATAAAATATTCTTCAAACTTATTTTCTAGGAATGGCAAAGTTGACCCTTATATGTTTCCTCTAAGCACGATCGGATAATTGAACGTTTGAATTCTTGGCGTTCGGATAATCCACGTTCTACTGAATCTAGATGCAATGCAGCTTTAGTCAGTTGGAATCCTGCGGTCTATAATACTAAAAGTGCTCTATCCTAGCTAATAGCTTATATAAATACAGTGGAGCGTCGATTATCCGAACGTCAGTTATCCGAACTGTTTTTTTTTTTCAAATGTAATTTTAATTAATTTGATCAGATCATCCAGTTGCTTATTTGTATTGTTAAAATGATTGTTATTTTAAATAGAATTCGACGAAAAATAAAATGATTTGGTACTTGTGTATATAAACCACCACCTGTAAAGGCCAATCTTGTACGCATGCGCAAGTTACATTTTATAACAGTTATATTTCTTTCAGCAGCTGGTTTTTATTTTAAATTGTTGATGATATTCCATTATTTACTTCTATTATTATTATATTTATTTATATTATATATTTCATTATGTTGTTATATATGTTATTCAATTATATTATTATTACTTCTATTTATTTATTTCCATTATTATTATATTCCAGGTTATGTTATGCAAATTCTAACCCCAATAAAAATATTTAAAAAGGTTATCCAAAATATCTCTTATATAACTGTAACTGTATGTATCTTATATAAAATGTAACTGCTTGCGCATGCGTACAAGATTGCCCTTTACAGGTGGTAAAGTGGTAAATTATTGAAGACTCTGTTAGAGCTCACCCAGCCTCTATAAATAAGGTTACTTCTATTAAGGGAGGGAATTCTAGCAATGGAGCACGGTCTCGACCACACCACCATGCACAATCGTTGGCTTGGAAAAGGTCCGTATTATGCCAAGTACCAATGATTTTTTCAATGAACGTCAATAAGGGGCCCCTAATAATTTCTCGGAAACAGCAAAAAAATGAACTTAGACTTCAATACGTATTTGTTTACTAAGAACTGTGAACCTAATTAGGTTGTTTCGTTTATTTCTCTGAATCCCTTCCTATTCATTTGGTTGGTATTTATTTTTTAGTGAATTTCGGTTATCCGAATTTTTGATTATCCGAACCACCACTGACAGCATTAGTTCGGATAATCGACGTTCCACTGTATATAGAATACCTTTTAATTTGAAATAATCTAATTTTGAAGGGAATCTATTCACAGCCCTATAAACGTCCTCTTTATAAGAAAAAAATTAGTGTTATTGAATAAAAGAGGGAGGGGGATTGCTCAGAAAGTAGAGATGCTGAGTTGATATGCTGAGTTTTACGGGTACAAATCTGGCATTGTACAGCCAAGGACATTGTGGGATCAGCAAACACTCCTAGTCGTTTACTCAGACTCTATATAGTGGGTACCCAAAACTGGGAGAAAATCTGGAGCCTGGCCGTGAGCTTTGTTAAATTACCTCTCTGCACAACTGTTATCTTAAATGTAGTACAATCTATACCATGTACCATGTACTACTGTTGTATATGTACCGAGGAAGTCTCATGTCTCCCATCTCTATGATGAGTTAACTTGGATCTTCCCCTCCATATGTAGACTCTATTTCCTAACTTCTTTCTTACGAAACCATCAAATCACAACATCCAACTTATACCTTTAGTATCCTATAATTTAAATCCTCCATCCAATCCGAGAGCACAAGATCTCACCTTTTCGACCTTCATACCCGTTCCCACATGACCAAACAAAACATTTGAACGTTCCATTCTCGCCCGTTCTACCACTCTTTGAAACTCACTCCCACCAGATATCCGTCATGCTTCTTCCTGGTCCACATTCGAATTTAAGTTTTTCCGACATCCCCTAAATTCCCAAACAGATGCTCTATCATTAATAATCACTACTATCTCATATTCATAAGAATCGGTTGATAAATTACTGTAAATATTCTTAACTCATAGTGATATACTATTTTATTTATCTGTTATATTCTCTCAGCTTATTCATTTTTATTGTATATTTGTATGCTATTTTTTAAAATTTTCTACCAGAAGATACATTTTAGTTTATTTATTTTCATGTCAATTCGTAAATACTGAATCATTCCAATAGTGTAGCCCTTTAGTCAGATATATCTATATTAAATTTTGTACACATCTGTTATTCTTAAGAGGCCTGATCCCAGGATCAAATTACATTTCTATTGTATACTGTACCTTCATTGGTTCTAGTGGTAGAGGTGTTTTTATAGGAACCATTTTTGTTTTCAGGAATCTGAAGTTAAAATACTGTTGTGATTGGTTGCCATTGTTTCTATGATTTATGTCTCAGTCATTGTATCAAAACCATCAGTTAACCCCAAATTAAAGATTTGCATACACATTTACAATATCGGCGTATACTTGCTCCATAATGCTAATTCATGCCGATCCTCCTCCCCCCCCCCCCCCACATTAATGTTCGGAAATTTCCCGTTATGTGTCAGTTATGCAAACAATTGATTAATTTAAATTTCAAATGATCTTGACGAGACGATAGGGATGATAAACAGATCTAACCTTCTTGTTACATAATTCAACAGCTGATGATCAATCTTTATTTTTTATATTTAAAGCGATTTATTTCCAAATCGGCTCGTTCAGATTTTGTATTTATTTTATTTTTCGTGCGAGATAACGCTTATAAAGACGTGAGGATAGATTAATCCCTCAATTCAATATAAAAAGGTGTTAAAAATCATGGATTAGAGGGCATAATGATAGTTTTTCGGTATATGATGTTTTTATTAAATGGAGTTTGTTCACAGAGTTGGAAGTAATACTTCATTTAAGTGTTAAACTTTACCATATCCATTTTTTTCACATAACATGACATTCAATTTAACACTGGTTATAGTACTATTATTAATTTGCTGCTTCTAAAAACAAAAGTACATTAATAGCTATTGTAATTTCTTCAGTGTATTCATTAGTATAACTACCTTATATAAATGATCGGGGTTCACTTCAGGGCAGGTAGTCTTAGGATTTTTTAAAGGGAGGGAAAAATCGTCGTACTTGAGGGCCTTCGGAAAGGGCGTGAAATGGTGGTCCCAAGCCTGTGTGTTATCAGGTACTCGTTGTTTGTTTGTTTGTTTTATTTTTTTTAAGGGCAAACAACTACAAATGGTTATTATTGCCCTCACTACTGGAGAGTATAAATGTTTACAGTATCTACTTAATTATCACTAGAGAATATACATATTTACATTACCTACATAATTACATTTATATATTCTTGTTACCTTATTAGACTTAGTAAAAGTATTGTTACATATTTACATAATAACATACCATAACATAACATTAGGCACATAGTAAAACCATATTAACATATTAAACATATAATAGAAATGTAACTTATATGAAGTTGTTTAAATCAAAATAAAACGTTATACATAATTATATAAGATTTATGATATAATATAGAATTTATATTATCCATATAACATTATACACACCGACAATATATATATATACACACATATACACACACACACATAAACCCACATACACACATACACATAAACTTGTAAATGTATATGTCAAATTGCACATCAGGTACTCGTTAAAGATCCATATCCTAATCATACCTGAGTTAACAAATGGCATTTGCAATTACCGATTGAAAGAAATATACAGATTTATTGTGATATTGAATGATGTTACATAAATATACGAGGCATTCTTATATGAACTAACTAGGTGACACATTCAGTGTTGATTGACATTATAGCTTTTTAACTTCTCTAGATCTAACTTAGTGACTACAAACCTTACACACTATAAGCCAATCACACCATATCCTTTCTACTCTCTACTCTCACCTCTTCCTATTCTTTGAGCTACTATTTATTCATGTAAAAGAAGAGGGGGACTCAAGGAAGTTACATTGCCGACAATACGGAAGACGAACTTAGAAGTTAGGAGAGCACGACTCCACCATAAGGTTATATACCATGGTTGGACAATAACCTTAGACCATCAACCCAATCTAACAATCCGTTGACTCATGGATAGGCAAACTTTAGGACAACCACTGTAGAATCGCCCGATCAGCTGTAGCACCATAAAGTGAGTTTAAATTAACAGAAAAGCAATAACCATTGTTTAAGTATCAATTAATATAGGAGGGTGAGTTAATTATAATCCGCAATATAGTTATAAAATATTATTGTAATCAAATAGAAAACTTACGAGTACATAGGGGTGGGTAAGGTGCATCAATCTGATACTTTTTATCTGATACTAAAAATTAGTTCATACAAGTATTAGATACAGTCGAAATGTACCTGATACTTTTGTATCAATTGATACAATCAGATTGATACAACCTTACCCATCCCTAACTATTAATCACGGTCCTTTTAATAATATATAAATAAATAATAAGCAATATTCAAGCACTGATTTAAGCTCCCCTGATTTGATTACCGGCAAAGACCTATCGCCGCATCTCCCCTAATAAATAAATAAGTAAAACTAATAGTGAACAAGTTTTCACTTATTATTAATACAATCTGTAATTAGTCACTTATCACATATGTAGAAACCAAAACAAACAATGAAATTAGTTAACAGTAAAGGGTGGTTCATTTTCCGAGATCGCCTCCTAATATATGAAATTTCACAAGCAATCTTCGCAAAAATAACCTCAACCTATGTCTGGGCAAATATGGGTTCATTAATGGATATATCTATACCATAAAGTAAAGGCAATTGACATAAGTGATAGAAATCGGGTGATAAAAAAAAACACAACAGCGTTTAAAAAACACTATAGCGTTTTAAAGAGTAAAGCGTACATGTTTACCATAAGTAGTACGTTACTTAAAAGTGATAATTGTTTTTTAAATTAAATTAAAACATATTTGACGACTTAAAAGTTAAAATAAATTAATCAGTAGATTTAGTTGAAATGGAAGGGTATAGTTAAGCGGAGCAAACAGGAAACATTTCAAAGAAAAACCTTTTAAGTTTAGTGCTAAGTATGAAAAAAAAGAAAACAAAAAAAGCGAGTAATTAAGAAAGTATACGTTAAGCAGTAGGAAGTATGAAAATGAACCTTTTAAAAATAATAAATTAATTAAAAAGGTTTAAGGAAAAAGCTAAATAATTAGAATAATTGCCTGTATTCGAACCATGAATAGGGTTTTGTAAATAACAGTATACGTGTATATATTTTTTAAATTATTATTTTATCGGCGCTCTGGTCCATGCAGGACCTTGGCCTCCTCAACCATTTTCCTCCAGTTTGAAATATCTTCCCCGGCTCTTCTCCATGTTCTCACCTCCAGGAGTCTAAGGACTGCTTCCACATCGTCCATGGACTCTTCCTGTTTCTCCAACTGTAAGTCCTTCCAAAATATACTAGACTCTAAGTCAGGTTCTCCAAAGAGGTCCTTATGGCCTTTATTCGTCTTGATACGAAAACGATTTACTTCTTTGGATGGAACATATACTCTTCAAAGAATTTTTCTCTCCCAAGTCCTAAGAAATCTCTTTTCCTGCTTGGTTAGGCTCCACGCCTTCCCTATTTTTCCCCATAAAATTTACTTGATCTAAAGGATGCGGCTAATGTAACTTTATGATTTGTTTTTTAAATAAATATTGAATGGAATGAAAAAAACAAAAAATTGAACGATAGAAATAAAGTTTATTTTATGTTATTTTTTACATTAATTATGAAAAAAAAATTTGTCCACCAACGAAGGAATGGTTGGACCCGTTGGAGCAGTTCTTACACTATACAATCTTCTGTAGGCCACCACGATCTCCTGATTTGACTGCACCAGATTTTTTCTTGTGGGGCTATCCCAAAGACAAAGTTTATGTGAATACGCACCAAACCTTGCAGCAACTAAAGGACAACATTCAAAAAGAAATTGATCGTATACCACAAGAAACACTCAACAAAGTTATGGAAAATGCTATAAAAAGAGCACATTTTTGCGTTAGAGAAAAGGGTTCTCATTTAACTGACATAATTTTTCATAATTATTCTTTTTTTGTTTTGTTTTTTATGCCGGGGTCGTTGGTCGTTCGATCATCCGATATATTGCTGCCCAATGTAAACTTTTCAAAAGCTCATTGGCAAATATCTTACTTGTTATGTACGTCAGAGCAGGACATGAGTCTAGGTGGTCTCCTTCTATTCTCCCTTGGGTGCATAGTAGACACGTAGGATCCTGAGTCAAACCTATCTTGTGGAGATGACTCAGAAGATAATCTGGCCAGTTGTCAGGCGGAAGGAGGCTACTGCATCTCTTCTTGGGGTGGTTTTAATTTATTGCCTGGACATTGGTCAGTTTCGAAGGAAGGATGGAACAGAAAAAAAAATGACCAATTACAATATCGATGACCTCCTGAATATGGACGAACTGAACACCAAACCAAATTCCATCACATGTCGACTTGCTAATTCTAAATAAACCGATGCTCTTTTATTCCCTGTTCTGCCTTGGGTGGATTTTTTTCTGAGCCGGTTATCCATAAATCATTCGGAATTTTTTCGTTGACATATGAAAATTTTATTGAAGAGGGTTTTTTTTTTTTATATGACCACTCTGTAGGAACATGGATGGTATATCTACTAGTTTTTAGAATCAAATTAAAATAATAGTTACTCTGTCCGGATCGGTAACATGGACATTCCAACAACAATAATAGATGGTAGTGGAGAGGAAATACTAATTATGGGTGATTAGCTTATTTTTAGGATCAATATAGCTGCCTCGATCCACTTCTTGATTAAGCTAGGCAATCAGTAGTTACTAGCAACTGAGTGACTCAAATTGTTTTCACCCGATTTGTTTTTATCTACTCTGCGCGGCCAAGTCCTACGAAGGTCAATTAGTTGGGAACCGCTGCTCTACAAAATATTGACAAAGCGGCTGAACTGATATTGCCTCTTAAAGATTATGGTAAGATATTATGGAAACTTCAGGAGAAGTACACTACTTGGAGTCTGGAAATAAGCAGACTGAAAAAAGAGTATTATATGGGAATGTAATTTTCCATTACATTACCCCTCCAATATGTGTGTATTAAAAACCTATAAATTTTAATTTCTTAGCAGATGGCTCACTGGTCATGGAAGCTCATACTAAGGTATATCAGAAAAAATCGTAAGAGGCAGGAAAAAGGATTGGGTGACTAAACCCTCTTCTGTGTAGCAAAAATGCTAAGGAAAACAGAGAGAAAGTTGTCGGAGATGTCCCATTTCCAGAATCCAACACATCAAAAAGAATACGATCAGGAAACTGGAATAACAGAAAAAAAAATATCCTGTACATAACAGATACAAAAAGTCTGGTATGGGCACTTAAGGAGAATGTCTTGGGTGATCTAAAACTGTTTTTGATAATCACCTGACAGAAAGTAGGAAAAGAGAGCGACCCAAGAAGAGATGGTTGCAGGATGTGGAGGACAGCATACCAGCGACGAGGCATAGAGGTGGAAAACAATTGAAGAAATAAATAATCTTTAAGCAAACAAATTTAAGTCTACTTCAGTACCCATAGTTATAAGTGTGCATATGATAATTTTAACATTTCGTGATAACCAATAAGCGATATTTTAGATAATTTCAATTAATTAATTTGCTTGAGGATCATTTATTTGTATTTTTTGGTCTCTAATTCATAATGAGATAGATGCATAAAGCAACAATATTTGCTTAATCGTCATCATCCCATCCGATACTATCCAATCCTCTCTATCTCCAACTGATCCTAATGCCCTGAGTTCTGACATCACACAATCCAACCACCTTAATTTCTATCTTTCGACCTTCCTTAATCCGACTGCTTAAACTGATTCCAAATACTTTCTTGGGGATTGGATTCTCATCCATCCGTACGATATGGTTTGTCCATCTTAGCTTTGCCTGTCTAATGTAGGCACTACATCCCGTTGTTTATAGAGGCCAAGAATCTCATTATTGTATGATATTTTCTTTTCACTATTTATATTAGATATATATCTTTTCTGGGTTCGAATTCGGCGATGGCAGAAAAATTATTAACTCTGTTAACATTGAATCAATCCTTTAAGGACTGGCTCATCCATCATGTAAACACTGATTTCGAAAAATTGGCGATTGAAAATGATTTCGGCCAATACTGCACGATTGTAGGTACAGTTTCTATCACATACTGAACCGAAGACCCTTCATGCACTGTAATTGTAAAGGTTTATTTTAAATATTCTTCCTTAGCATTCATTGTGTTAGGTAAATAGCTTTTGAACAGTAGGATGCCTACCGCTATAATGCCATCAAGGGTTTTATATATATTTCAGTGTATTTGGTTTTGTAAAATAACTGTATTTTTAACGGTATTTATATGTTATATATGTGTGTGAGTGTAAAAAATTCATTGAAGCGTGATGTGTGATTTTTAAGAAAAAAGGGCAAATTGAATATTCAATATTTCCCTCTATGTTTTAAATTCATTTGCATTCTGGGGATTTGTCGAAACATCGGGCAACTACAGCATGTATCTGCTCATTCATATACCGCACCGATATTCACTGAATCATATTACCTCGGTACACAAAAAAAAAAAAAATAAAAAAAAAATGAATTTACATACCGGGAATTTCCGATTAATTCTGCAGTTACGACCAAACAAAACAGATTCAAATGAACATGGATTCGGACGAATTCGGGCATAGGATCGAATCTATCGATACAAACTTTACGGCATGCTATCTACTGCTATGTTTCTTAAAGATCGTATTTGGTTTTGGAAGAGACAAATTGAAATATATACTATCGAAGCTTCCGGTTGTTTATGGGTGACATAGGCAGGTAGCAGTGGAGCTTAACAAGTATTGCTATACCTGATCGGAAAGGAGAATAGAGGCTCTAACTCGCTGGGGGTTGAAAAGGTCGGCTTCGGGAGACCCAGGAAGGAAGTCTGAAGAATTTAAATTAATAAATTATATTTGTTTTAATGATTGAGCTGTGTGTATGATTCCTCACTATCCAATCATTGAGCTGTGTGTATGATTCCTCACTATCCAATCATTGAGCTGTGTGTATGATTCCTCACTATCCAATCATTGAGCTGTGTGTATGATTCCTCACTATGCAATCATTAGTACATTATTGATAGTTGTATTGAGGTCTTATGTTTGGATGATTAGTAAATTGGTAACCGCACAACCAACCACTGGAAAAGGATCCGATTCAAAATAAAGTTAAGACATTAAAATATTAAAAAGTTAAGCAATTTTCTTCATTAATTACTCATAGAATCCCAAAATCGACTATATTAAAAAATATTGTCATTCCCTTCTAAAGATATTTAGATTAATATGAATTTGCCTAATAGAACAAAGATCTAATTTAACATTGTACTTAAATATTCCATAATAATAGTAAATATTTATTTGAGAAATTATACAAATGCCATCTGGCAAGTATTGTATTTGTGATCTTCTTCTGAACACCTCCTTTAAGTGATTCACGTGGAAACATGGATGGAGAAACCTCCCTCTAAAGGCACCCAGAGTGTGGTTCATCTCGCTGTAGTAGATCCCTGCTCCTGAGACGTTTCAGTCTCCTTGTCGGGAGAACCGTGAACGGGAGAACCCGTGAAAGGGCCTGTGGCAATATCTTCATTAGTAATCTCTGTACCAGTTATTTCGGGTATTAAGTGCATGTGAGTGTATGTCAACTCGTTTCTTATATATTTTAGTTCCGATTGAGGATTTTTAGAGATGGATTTAAAAGGGAGTTATGGACTGATTTTAGGAATAAATTTAGAAACCAGTGTGATGAGCGGGTTTATCTTCGATTTAAAACCATTTATGAAGGAAGTAAGACATGATGAGATGTCTGGATTACAAGTTGCCTGTCTCTGATCTCCTACTCTTTTCCTAATCTGAAATTTTGACCGTCCGCTTCATTCTCTCCTTCAACTTCATCCTCTTGTCTCGGGTTAAGCTCTTGGCAGTTCCATCTCTCAATATATTCTTCGCAACTTATCCCTTTCTGCTTTCCTAAACCAATTGGGAGTGGATTATCTCAGTGGTAGAGCGCTGGGTTGTGGTCCCGAATGTCCAGCATTCAAATCTGGCTGTAGGCAGATATTTAATCTATTTTTAGCCGGGGATGTAGCCTGCGGGATGTGAAGACTCTCCAAGTCTCGACCACTGTAAAGTGGGTACTCTTAATTATGGGGAAAACCTGGCGGATAAGCGTAATATTGATCAAATTACCTGAGCAACCATTATTCCAAGAAACAGTAAAGTCTCTACCACGTGGTTTACCCAAGTGAGTTGTAATGCTACAAGTTAAAAAAAATGTTTTCGTTTAGTCCTTTAATTCTAGGGAATTCAAATATTCTTTTTTTCATTTCCTTATCCTTCTTGCATTCTTTTCTTCACTATGTCGGAGATTCTTTCTGTTTTCACCGACTTCTTATTAGTTTTATTCTTATAATTATTTCTATACAATCTGGTTCAACTTTTTACCAACATTTGTATAGATAATTTTCCCAGATCCTTTCCTGGCCCTGGGTTTGTGGAATTTCGTCCTGTTTGATCATAGATACGCCCTGGAACAAATGATATTCTCTTAAAAAATAAGCCGAAATGTGTAATTCCAATGTTTTTTTTATGTCCTATTGAGCGAGTAGAAGGGAAGAGAGGAAAAGAATGTGGACGCGGGACATGAATGGATAAAAACTATGCTCATGGAAGCCAAGCCGACTCACAAAGAAAGAAATAAAAAAAGCCTTTTCACCGGCGGCCTTACTAATCCCATTAAGTCCCGAGTATTCATAAGTACTCAACATCTAACCTTTTTCCTTGTTTGTCCTTCTTTTTTCCTACTTTTCCTCTAATGCATCTCAATACAGCGTTGTCTACAACACATTTTCGTGTAACTTTCTTTGGTAATTACATGCAAATTGTCTGGAAGTTTTTCTTTTTAAGCAATGGTAAATAAAACAGAAAATTAATACACGATTTTCCTTGCATTAAACCCATCAAAAGTAAAAATAAAATATTGAATGCGTGTTTGCTCTGTGCTTTTGGTTTCTTAATACCTGAAAAAAACCCTGTACCACTACAACCCGTAACCAGTACATGGTAGAGACTGTACTGTTTCATGGACAACGGTTCTGCAACGAGGTTACTTATCCTAGGTCACCCTAAACCGCCAGATTTCCCCCGTTTATTTTGGGTTCCCTATTTTTATAATATTTTATAGAGGCTGGGTGAGCCCCAGGAGGGTTCTAGATCCCATATGATCCATCTCCCGCTGCAAACAGACTAAATAAAAGTCTTGCCCGCAGCGGGATATGAACCAGGATTTCCGGCATGGCAACTCAGTGCTCCACCACTGAGCCACTCCGCTCCTGTTTATTAATAAATAAAATAAAATAAACAAACAGTAGACTTGACTTTTAAGAATTATATTTATTGTGTAAAGGAACTATATAACATATTTATAAAACGACACTTTCTGATATAATTTATAATATAATAAAAGAACGACATAACTCAAAAATATGCTTGGCAGAATTAAGCATTCACTACCATATGTATTTGTTGAACCTTTTTAATTCAGGAACCACATGTCAGATATTCCATTTCTAAATTTTTTTTTTTAATAAAGTCATATTGGAGTGCTATCGATGGGTAGTTTCTCCACAAGTGTTTTCATGTCATATTCTACATTTTTGCACATTTACTTGATATAATACCATTATTGTTGTAAATATCATTGAATTAAATAAATTTAAAAAAAATAATAAAGTCATATTTTGAATTGTATTATGTTTTAACTTGAAGTTTTATGGAAATAATAACATAAGTTCAAATCAAAAATGTTTCAAGCTTTTAAAAATGTATCAATACCCGATTTGTTTCAATTCACATGGAAATTTCAAATACCTCTATTGAAAAATTATGCTTTTTGAGTTAACTAAGAGCTAGCATTGTAACTTACCAACTGACATAACGACTACTCTCATATCAAAACTCTTGAGTCTTACCAACTTCTATCTCTTATCTTCTCTGTCTTCTATCCATACTTCAGAGGTGGAATATTTGCTTATAAAGTTAGAGGGGAGATCAAGGAAGTTTACATTTCTGAGAACACGGAAGCAATGTAACAACTCCGGGGTTATGTTCTTAAAATTATACACAAATCCATGAGCAATGAGACCATTCGATTCTATGCAGTTGTATTTAAAGTAAAATAAGACAAAAATAAAAGATGGACCGGCAATTTGGTGGAAGTGTTTTCGATAAAAGGTTTGGAAAACTTTGGGATTCGCAAAGTATTTTAGTATAATTAAATATATTATTATCTATTATTAAGTATTAAACCTCTAATGAACCACTTTTTTCCAGGTGCCATATTTACTCAGGACCAAAAGGAAAGCAGTAGCGAGTTGGCATTTAAGTACGCGGTGTACAAAATAAACAAAGACAGGACATTATTACCAAACACGAGCCTCATGTACGACATCCAATACGTGCCCAGGGATGACAGCTTTAGGACCACAAAAAAAGGTAAATACACCATTATACAGTAAATTAACAATAATTATATTCTTCCAAGTATAATTATAATAAGTCATTCTAAGTATACAACTGGGTGGAGCCTACTGGACGCAACCCTCACTGACCTGGAGTAAGAGTGAAGACTATAACTTATTGGGAACAGCATTGTGGTTTTCCAGAATGTTAATAAGCACCCGGAGGTTCAGTCCTTGGATTGTCTGCTTAGAGGAATGATCTATAGTTCATCGTGCACCTGCTGACCCTGAACAGCCATAATCCTTGGATCTGGATTGATTTGTCACTGTCCTTGAGCTCGAGAGTACTTCGGCGGGAAGAACCGGAAGAATCGGCCCCGAAAGGACGGATTATGGAGACATGGGCAGGCTGCCGCTGTACCATGGTTCGCAACAACGTGAGGCTGGGTGATCTCCTCCAGATTGTCTAAGCTCCCGTAATCAATTTAATCTGCAAGATTACCATTTAATATATCGTCCATTTATTACATTTTTATTTCTCGTTTTATGTTCAGAAACATAAAAAAAAAAAAAAACTGTAGGTGGGCAGCCTATATTATATCATCTTCCAAGTAAAATTCCTTCAATGTAATTCCAGCTGGTACAACTAGAAAAATCGCATGGTGCATGTCAAAGATGAAGCAACATGACATATAATTGTGATAAAGAATAATAGTCACTAACTTAAAATTATCTTAAAGAAAATTTGAATTTAAAGAACGAAAGGTTTAGTTTGAAGAACAGTGAGATTGGATAACAAATGGAGAAAAAATTACATAAAGTATATACGACGCTGGAAAAGGTTAAGGAAGCCATTTCTTTATAATATCGTGTGACAGTAGCGTCTCCCGGGACTAAGAAGATGAAACTTATAAAACAATTCTTCAGCAGTTTTAGTTTTTCCTCGAGACCTCAAAGGTAAAGGGGAAACATGTATGAATGTATCTACAAGTTTAGAAAACACACACAAATATATATATGATAACTTTAATCATCAGTGAAGCTATGTCCCACACCTAGAACAACTAGAACACCTAGAAGATTCACAACAAGGTGGTTTCTCTTAGGACTATTCGAGAACTTTGAAGAAGTCAAAGGAGACTATCCCAAAAATGCTCCAAAAATGCCCAGAAAAGTCTACGTTCTACATTTAATCACATGAATTGCTAGTCGAGGACAAGCACATTGCTTAAATTATCCTATATGTGGGGAACAGATTAACAATAATTATTATTAATTACAATAACATGTTCGATCCTGACTTATCTGCGTTATATGTTTATTGTTTGAAAATTGATAGATTCTCCATACTAAAACTTGTAAATATTGTTAATTTGTTATCTTTTTCAAAACTAACAAGAATGTTTTATTATAATCAAGGATTGAGTAACATAGGAACTAATGACGCGAGCAAGGGAATTCTGGTACAAAACGATTGAATTATTTTTTCCCATAAAAAATAATACTACATGTAACCCCAGGCTCAATGATTTTCTCTCTAAAGGATTACTCCCTTTTTGCGGCTGTTTAGTTCTGTATTTTCATTCTCTTTACTGTAAATATATAAATATATTGTTGTTATAAAATAATATAAATTAATAATTAAATTAAAAATATTAACTTCAGCAGAGAAATCATCGGAACAACGGCGTTTTACAACTACAAAATCCGCAGACTGGAGACAGACTTTTTTATTTCATTTTTACGAGCTCATTAAAGTTAAAAAATGAACAAAGTCAAGAGATATTCTAAAAAAAGGTAGTGTGCAGAATATTGTATCCGAAAAGAGACCAAATGAGAATTTAGGAGATTACACAACGCTGAATTGCGGAGAATGCAATTGAATATAATTTAAGAGATAGCGTCGTAAAGAATAAGATGTGTTGTTGCAACGTCATTCGTAAACATCAAAAGGTATTCCAAATGGTAAATGTCCAAGAGGTAAACCGAGGCGTAGGTGGGAGGATTGCTTTAAGGGTGACCTAAGGGATTTGGGGTTGGGTGGTAATCTGTGGTCTGAAGTTCTTAAGCTTAGCCTCCACCGCTACCTCGTGGTTCTGGAGAAAAATTATTTATTGCTCGGAATAAATGACCAACACTGAAGGGTGAACTATTCTAATTGTAATTAATAAAAAATCTAATTAATATAGCAATATTTTAAGCCCTATAAGGAGATGTGTGTTTACTTATTAAACGTTACTTTTCACTGATATCGGACAACGCTATAGGGGAAATTGTTGTTTGAAATAGTATATTTGAAATAGTGTTGTCTCTCCAGGTATGATTAGAAAAGGGATTTTTAACGAGTGTCTGACACTGTGCAGACTCGAAATCATATGTTACGTTCCTTCCGAAGGACGCCATAACTAATGATTTTTTTACTGTGAACCGGCGTTCTTGAGTGTGAACGGTTGTTATACTAATTACTATTTCACTATATAACTCCTACGGAATATATACAATTTTGATTAATATTTAGAACCTCATCCAATTATCGATTAACCTGTAACACTACAACCCGTGAAAGGGTCTGGGGTTCAGTTCATGGTAAATAATGTACTGTTTCATGGACAACGGTTCTGCTGGGAGGTGATTTGTCCTAGATCACGCTTAACCGCCAGATTTTTCTTTCTTGTTTGGGTGCCCGATTTTTATAACATTTTATAGAGGCTGGGTGAGCCCCAGGAGGGTCCTAGATCCAACATGATCCATCCGCTGTTGCAAAAAGGCTAAATATCAGTCCCTGCAGTGGGATATGAACCATTATTTCCGGCTTGGCAACTCAGTGCTCTACCACTGAGCCACTCCTCTACCTTTATCATTATCGATTAACTGTTGATATGATATAACAATTAAACTGCCTCGACCTGAATCGAAACTAACTACGGCAATGAGTACTCAATAACCTTAACATGACTTTGGAGACATTTATTCCACATAATGAGCTTTCAGTGATGTTCTAATTCGGTATCCTTGTATTCTTAGGCTTCATGGATCTTTAACAAATAAATGAATAAATAACAGGCGGTCTGCCGACAGAATTGAAAACTCCTAATTGTGGAGTAACTCTGTTCTTTTTGAATTTATAAATCCATTATTGTCTGAATTATTTAACACTCCGATAATATTTATATACATTTCAAGTAGTTTATTTATTTATCAAATCATATGATGGGCTGCACAAGGTAAAAAAATATCAATAATTTAATTGAAAAAATAATTACTGCACTGTTATATTATCAATAGCTTGTATTTCTATTTATGTGGATTTTAGCATTATTATCATCGTTAAATTGGGGAGAGGAGTGGCTCAGTGGTAGAGTACTGAGCTGCCATGCCGGAAATCCTGGTTCAAATCGCGCTGCAGGCCTTGATTTTTATTTAGTCTGTTTGCAGCGGGAGATGGATCATATAGGATCTAGGACCCTCCTGGGGCACACCCAGCCTCTATAAAATATTATAAAAATAGGGTACCCAAAATAAGGGGGAAAATCTGGCGGTTGAGCGTGACGTAGGACAAGTCACCTCCTTGCAGTTGTCCATGAAACAGTACAATCTCTACCATGTACTGAACCCCAGACCCTTCATGGATCGTAGTGGTACAGGTTTTTTTTATTTTTATAATCGTTAAATCCAACAATACTTACATCATTTGTACTTTAAAAGATTTCATAAAACAAGACATTTAACTATTACAAATAAAATATTTTAGGGGAAACGAAAAGTCCAACCAGTTATTAATGTTTTAAGCTATTATTAGTATCAATTGTACAACAACTAAACGGCTTTTTGATAATTATAATCTTATATCAATGGAATCCTAACCTTTAAACTAAAGTTGATTAAAATAAATTGTATATCTCAAGCACAGGCCGCTAGGTATCGCCAGTCTCATGCAAGTTGCTGACGCGGACCTACAAGTTTATCCTCTACCGAAATTAGCTAAACGCGGCTAAGAAGTTTTTACTTTAAAAAAAATAATCTGTTGATACTGAATTGAATATTATTAGAGTAAGATTAGAATGCTAAATCGTTTTCCTTGGAGAGAGATATTTCATATTCGAGGGCCGTTTGAGTTTAGTAGAGACGGAAAAGGGAAATGTCTTCTGCTTTAAGGCCCCGATATCTCATTTTCCGAACAATTGAGCAGCCGGGCAATTAAAGTAGAATCGTATCGTTTGGCCCATAAAGTACAAATGACTCAGACAAGATTAGTATCCCAGTAGAAAAATTAATATCCTGTATAGTTAGCCCTTTGCTTCCCAATGTCATAACATCCTTTAATTATTTTTATTTTATTATACAAGTATGTTATAAAATGTATTGGTGTTTGAATATATTCTAAACCAGTTTATTTTATAGGATACTTGCCTAAATCGAATAAGGGTGGGATTAATTCATACGTAGGATAATTATGCTACTAATGCCCTTCTAAAAACTCTGGCGTTGAAACAGAACCTAATATTTACTAAATTACAAATACCCTTTGGTTGTAGGAGTAGTTATTATACAATTAAACAACAAATTATACAGCTGTTCATTTAATTGTGCTTGTAAGGTTTGCACCTTAATGTTTTGCCTCCTTGTGAACATATTAAAATATATTAGTAGTAGTTTTGGAATATTAATTATTTTTAGGATAAAGAATTATTTTTTCAAATTCTATTTTTGTTTTATAAATCTGCTCTCAGTCCAGTTTAATCTGCCTTCAGTCAACATTTTACATGTTTTCAGTCCACTTTTTACCTGCGCTAAGGCCACCTTAGAATGCTCTAAATCAACTTTTTACCTGTTCTCAGTCCAATTACATTGCTTTCAGTCCCCATTTTACCTGATCTTAGTAGACTTCCCGTTGCTTTCAGTCCACTTCCCTTTGCTATCAGACCACTTTTTACCTGCTCTCAGTCCGATTTCCTTTTCTTTCAGTCTACTTTTTACTTGCCCTCAGTCAACTTTTTATATGTTCTCAGTAAGCTACTCATTGCTCTCAGTCCACTATTTTACTTGCTTTCAGCCCGCTTTTAGAAATACTCAGTCCACTTTCCTCTTTTTTCAGTTCACTCTATACTTGATCTCAGTGTACTTCCCTTTGCTTTCAGTCCACTTTATGCCTGCTCTTAGTCCACTTTTCATTGCTTTAAGTCCTTTTTCCATTCCTTTCTGTCCATTTTTCATCTGCACTCAGTCCACATTTTTTTGCTTTCAGACTACATTTTTCTAGCTTTCAGTTCACTTTTTACCTGCTTTCAGTCCAAATTTTACATCCTTTCAGTCCACATTTTACTAGCTATCTGTCCGCTTTTTAACTACTCTTACTCCACTTTCGTTTTCCTTCAGTCTACTTTATTACTTGCTTTCAGTCCCCGTTTTATTCAGTTCACGGTATATGTGCTTTCAGTCCACATTCTGTGTTCTCATTCTACTTCCTTTTGCTTTCAGTATACATTTTACTTGCTTTAAGTCAACTTTTTACCTGTTCTCAGCCCACATTTTACCTGCTCTCAGTCCACTTCCAATTGGTTTCAGTCTCCTTTTAACTTTCAGTCTTAAACATGTCTTAAGTTTATTTAACAACATTGAAATAACAGTCCTAAAATCGAAATATCTGAATTATATGTAGCTATTTATTTATTTTAAATCAATGCACAGACCTAAACCGTTGCCTGGCGACGCAGAATAAATTAAATTCGATAAAAACTTTTTTATAACTTACTAGTGACCCGCCCCGACTTCACACTGGTAATAGAGCATATTGAGCCTATATGTTTTGTCTGTTGTAGGATTGCACTTGTGGATAAGATTTGAATGTAATATAATGTCTATACTTCACGAACTATTTTAAATGTAGTAATTTATTAAATAAATATTATAAACATAAAAACAAATTAAAATATTGATTTATACATAAATTTATTTTATAATTGCTTTAATTTTTGCGATAGGTCCTAAGATAGTCATTTAAATTTACCGTGTAAAATATTACAATAATGTGCATGAAATCCTTAGGGTAACTAAAGTATTTATGTTGACAAGCATTAATACTGTATCCGTCTAAATACCTTTGTAATTACGGCATTGTACTTAATTTTTTTTTAGATATACTTGGTATAGTAAGCTATCCTTAAAAGATAGTAACCTAATATTATTTAAATAATGTACCCAAACCTTTCTCATGAATCACTCTATATATTGGTGGAAACCGCATGAAAATCCGTGCAGTAGTTTCTGAGTTTATCCCCAACAGACGAACAGACACGGCGGATTTTGTTTTCTAATATGATTAGAATGAGAGATAATGATACTTTTTCATATATCTTTACTTCCCGGTCAGGCTTAGTATGTGTTATTATACCTAATGTTTATCTTGGATGAATGTTACATATTGTTTTAGTTAAAACATATATGGGTGCCGGGTTAATACACAAGGTTGCCCCATGGGCCAAAACATTAGTTATCATAAAGCTACAAGTTGGAAGGAGTTCGGAGGTGCGTGTATACACGACGCTATCTTATCCTCGTAGCCAACACGAGTTAATCTTAGCTCGGGACAAGTTGCTTGTAGTTCTCTCTTGTTTCAGACATTTATCTTATGCTTGCTATATCTGAACCTGTATCAGTTAGCAGTGTACGGAATTTACCCATAACTATGCACGTATCAGCAATTAGTAAAATCACTTTCGATAACAATTCAAAATTATTAATATTTCTAACAAAAAAAGTCAACAACTAAGGAAGATGATCGGTCTGTTTCTTTATTCACTTAACGTCAATTTGTGATACGGAGGCTAAACTCACGTTGCTACAGAAGGAGTCATAAATATTGCATATACAGGTTTAATTAGGATAGGGTCATTTTACGTACCTTCCGAAGGATTTTTGCTTTCTTTAAGAAATCCTAGGGCCATCCGCCGGGCTACGATGATTTATGAATTTATGAAGCATAGCAGGTTGTTCTAACCACTACACTTAAGGTTATATTATTATTTTAAATATTCAAACTTAAAGTTCAACCACGAGTTTTTTTTTCCACCTATTTAAAGGTACCAACATTATTAGGATTCGATGCGACCCAAGAAAGACTCCAATTTACTCTACAAGGACAATTATTTTTCTAGTCTTTATGTTTTGCATTCATCCAGAGTTTGTATTTTTATAATAAGATTTTAATATTCGAAAATAATCATAAACAATAAAACCAATCTGATTGTACCTCACTCAAGATTTATGATTAAATATATTGCATTAAAACATTACTTAGAAATCGACAAATATTTATTACATATTTGGCCCAACACTTGAGGGAAACGTGGAACAGTCTAGATCCTGGGATTTTGGATGTTCGGGATCAGCAAGATCCCGAGGATCTATGGTGCATTCCCCGATACTTATTTCACATCCTGGAAAACCACAACGCTCTGAACATGTTCCTCAGGGCTCACCCAGCCTCTATATAATAAAGGCTTAAATTAAAAATTAACATTATGTAAAGAAATAATTGCATCCTAGCTCATTTAACTGTTATTATTAGTTTATTTTTTCTCTTTGATTGTTTAATATCTTGTCATAGACACTATTATTATTGTTTTATTTTGGATTTACCGGCCTAATGCAAGATAATTACACCAACCCGGACCAAGGTCAAGGGTTTTATAGTTAATTGAAGATATTTACAAAATGTGTAACAAATCTGGCAGTTCCCAGCATAACCGCTTTCTGTACTTCTTCAACTCCCCGACTTATTTCCAGCGTCTTTATAGATCTAATCGTTACCTCAGGAATTAAACCATTGCTGGACACAATAATTGGCAGTACTTTTACATCCACCAGTCGGTAGTGACTCCTTAATTTTTTCGTTCAATATTTTAGAAACTTTATCATCAGCAGGAACCCCAACTTCGATGATGATGACCTTTTTTATTTTTATGTCTAAGAATAGTATGTCTGGTCTGTTGTGGGGTATATTATGGTCAGTGATCATAGTTTGATCGTAATATAGTTTGATGTCATTTGTTTCTACTATTTACTGTGGCTGGTATCTGTAAAATGGGTGATGACTGTTTATTAAATTATATTTTTAAGCAAATGCCTGATGTACGATCTTTGCAGCATTATTGTGCCCAGTTAGATATTCTTTATCTGCTAATGCTTGGCAGCCAGAGGTGACATGTTGAACCGATGCGTACGTTGCTTTACATATACGACATCTGTCTTCCATTGCTTGCTGCATAATTATTACTATTATGTAGCCTTCTGCCCAGATATATATTATGTTTCTTTTTCTATTCATGTATGCTATTCTACTCCGTTATACCTATATTTGATTGTTTTATTAACTTTAGAAAAGCCTTCTGTTATTATTGTACTGGAGAAAATAAGGAAAATTATTTTATTCTTTAAATATTATGAAAATATGCTAAGCAGCTGACAAAAATCTTACCATTTTATAACAAAGTGACATTAGAATATTTTCTTGAATTTCAGGGGAAGAGAAAGCTGCTCATTTATCTTGAGGCTACACTTAGCCGGTTCAAGTCTTCTTCTAAAATATTTTATGTTTTAAGTTCGCATTTCGTATGATTAATTAATGTTGTTTTCTGGTCAAGATTAATGTTGCTTTTGAATGAAGAAAGGCTAAAAGCGGTGTCTTGGCAAGTAGCTAGCTCCGCCATTTTCATTTCAGTTTCTGATGGAGGGGGGTACACAACTCGATCTGAATATCAATCTATTTAGCTCTCAGATATCGATATTAGACTATGCCTGAGGTTTAGATGTTTTGAAATAGCCTTATAAAGAAATAAAGAGAAATAAATAAAAGTTTTGAAATATGTAGAAGCCAATGGAGGTCTCAACCTCTGTAAAGTGAGTACCTAAAATAAGGGGTAAAATCTGCCAGTTGAGCGTGATCTAGGACAAATCACCTCCCTGCACAACCGTGTTCCATGAAACAGTACAGTATCTACAATTTACTGAAACCCAGACCCGTTCACGGGTTGTAGAGGCACAGGGTTTCAATGGAGGTCAGAGATATTACCTCTTAAGCAGAGTTAAACTATTTATTTGAAATCAATGTTTCAATATTATTCAAGTTATATTTGAAATATGACATATAAAATATAATTTACGAGAAGCCAAGACAGAAACAATACAAGGAAATGTAAAAATATGGTACTATAATATTACTAAAACAACCAAAGTTAGGCAACTTGAAAAATGATACAATTTTCAGCAATACTCACATGATTATACTACAAATAAATTCTATGGCCAAGGTAGTGGTTTCGGAGCCTGCTAGGTAGCCTAAGAATTTTTCAGAAGTCCTTGGTTGTGCTGCCATTCGGAGGGGACGTAAAATGGTTGTACCGTGTTGTTGTTTTTTTATACTCATATATATGTGGCTTTATATTTAAGGGTTTTAGAGGTACGGTTTTTTTTTTTGAATTGTTATAAATTGATATTTAACACTTAATAATACCCTAGAATTATAATATCTCAATTGAATTATTATAATTAATCTAATTATAATTGACTTTTAATTAATATATCGGATACAGTTATATGTTGAAAGGTTTTTTACGCCGCGTTAGCCATAAGAAATTTTCGTAAGGAGGAAATGAATATGAATAAAGACATTTAATATTCTAGGCAAACATTAAGCAGTTCCTTAATTGAATCAGCATAAATATGGAGATTCGGCCTACCGCTTCAGTTCTCCAGAAGAATCCGAAATATTTTCCACAGGGTTCCAGGAGGAATGCGGCTGTTATTTATTTATTTGTTTCGAAGAGAATCAAATCCTCGGATGAAGTTAATTAAGTTCATGAGTAATATTGATGAGGAGGTTAATTATTTAAATCAAAAATGGGCCGGAAATTAACGAATAAATTTGTAATTAAAATCCCAGAATAACTTCAAATCGAATAAAATTCCGATGGTGGTTTGCTACTGATTAGGATTAATTTTAATTCCTGATAAGATTCCAAATAGTGTAAATCGTGGAAATCGATTTAATATGAGCAATTGAATTGTTGATTACGAAAATCTGAAAAATGGGTACCTTAAATTCGGAAAAAAAATTGTACATATGCTTATTATTATTTCATTTTTTAATTATTCCCTTGCATTGGATTACTGGTAACGTATGACGATCGGATAAGGGTAGAAATTAAAAACAGACTAATGGCCGCCAACAAATGCAATTTTCCAATGAGGAATATCATGTACAGTAAATTGATTTCGAGTGGGACTAAGATAACTTTATATAAGACCCTTTTCTGTGCTTACCTACGGCTCCGAAACATGGACTACAACAAAGTCGGAAGACAAAAAGTTACAAATTGTCGAAAGTAAAGTACTCCGATCTGCTCAACGATTTAGATATTGCTACAGTGATAAAATTAAATCCGCTTCGGTGGGCAGGTCATGTCGCTAGGATGGAAATATGTGCCACTCCAAGGACGGTGTTGACGAGACAGTTGCAGGGACTTCAAGCGGTCATTATGTCAAGACTAAGATACACGGATTATATAGCGAATAATGCCAAGAAATCAGGAATGAAAAGGTGGAAATCTCTTGATGATCGAAAGGCGAATATAGAGAAGAATTAACAGTCCAAGAATATCACGGGGGAGTTACATATCGAGATCAAATAAAGTAATAGAAGAAAGGAAAGAGGACTTGGAAACAACTATGAGGAAAATGTTACTAAGTTTCTACAGGCACTTGGTCAGGATGGTTCCTACAAGGTTGAAAGCAAATAATTAATAAGATATACAAACGGAAAAGCCAGATTCGTTATGCTAAGCAGATGAAGAATGAACTGAAGAGATTTAAAATTACTGATGAGAAGTGCTTGGACAGAGAGAGATTTAGGAGCCCAATCAAAGACACCAGTGGAAAAGAGTACGAGGCATGAGCATGGGCGGAGGAGAGAAGAAGGCAACATTCAGAGAGAATGGAGGTTTAGTGGACTAAATGAAATAATGAGGGAAAACACGATATCTGCGCGGTCCTTTGTTGGTAAAAAAACATTCTTGAAAATTCTTCACCAAGACCACTAATATCCGAAAAAAATAACTAAAGTAATTCAGAATAATAATAAAAAAACAAGGATAAAAAAATATGATTTAGAAATAGTTATATCAAGGACTATATCTGAATTGAAATATCTGTATTCTGCAGGAACTGTACGGAAAAAAATTAAAGAGAAAAATATCATGGTAAAACGCTGTTATTTTTGTACTGCCAATTTTCATATTTCGTGTCTACTTCCTGAAATATGCTAAAGCTACAATCAACGCCACTATTATACTTGATGGCACATGGTAGAAACTGTATTGTTTCTTGAGAGGGGTACTGTTGTGCAGAGAGGATATTTTTCCGATGATACAGTTAGATGGTTAAATTTTATTAAAAAATAATTGAGGTACATACGAGTTCGGTACATCGTGGAGGCTGTAGTGCTACTTGTTTCAGGTATTTCATGCTCATAACCTGCCATTTAGTTACGTATATACTTCCCATTTAATATTCATAAAAATATTAATTACTATAAAATAATATAAAAATTGTCATAAACACCGTTTCACATATTTGTTTACTCTTCATTATCCTCAACGGATTGACTTGTTAAATTTTTTTTTTTTTTTTGTGAATTGTAGAGATGTTTTTGCTGCATAAAACTGCTTAATTCATCTTAATGCTTTATGAAAATTTGTTTATTATTTAATTTCCATTTGCACCCGCCCAAATGCGCATCCAGCAAATTTGATCCAAGTGTTTTTCTCTTTGCTTCTGTACAGAAATGTCGTGTTTTGGAATGGGAATATCAATATTTGAGTAGGTCTCTTGGCCAATGTCTTTTTAATCTTTTCCTATCCAGTCCAGGTAACAAGGAGTAGGAAAGCGGAAGAACGAGTGGGTTTGGGTGATATTGTGTCGATGAGTGGAATATTATGTATTTGTTATCAATATATGATTTTATAGTGGGAATGTTCATGTCGTTGTGTATGGTGTGATTCGATATATGCCATTGTGCGTTAACAATTTTTCCGAGAATTTTGGAATGTTTTCTTTGTATCTTGTGTATGTGGACTTGTTTCGCTCAACCCCAAAGTTCTGCTACATATGTCCAAATAGGTTTTAGTATACTGTTATAGATACGTAGTAAGGTCCATAAGTTTCCGGCCGGTCCTGCTTCCCCTCCTTTAAACGTGTCGGGACATGCACGGCTATGCAGGTCCATGCCTGCTCACTCCATACCCATCGCCCGCACTTCCTCAGTCCTGTCAGTCAGTGTCCAGCCTTGAAGGAAACTCCCCATTTTTACAATGTTCAAACTCGAGTACCGTGCGGTTATTAAATTCTTTTGTTAAGGGGGTCTTTTTTTTTTTTTTTTTTTTTCCCATGGCTTTACAGCCCTTGGAGGGCCCTGGCCTCCGTAACAACGCCTCTCCAGTCCTCCCTGTCAGCAGCTCGACCTCTCCACTGTCTGATCCCCATCCTCTGCAGATCGTTCTCTACATCATCCAGCCATCGCAGCCTGGGCCTTCCTCTTCTTCTTTTGCCTCCTGGTTTGCCATATAATAGCTTTTTTGGGTACCTATCTTCTCCCATTCTTTCTACGTGCCCAAGCCATCTTATACGTGTAGATTTAATAAAGGTGACTAGGTCTGGTGCATTGTATAGGTCCTGAAGCTCTCTATTATTTCTAGACCTCCATTGGCCTTCATTACATACTGGCCCAAATATCTGCCGAAGCACCTTCCTCTCCCAGATCTGCAGCATCTTTTCGCATTCCTGTGTCAGGACCCACGTTTCACAAGCGTATGTAACAATCGGTCTTAAGATTGTTTTAAAAATCAATAATTTTGCCCTCCGTGACAAGTTTCGAAATTTTAATGCTTTTCGCAGTGCAAAGAGACATCTGTTCCCTGCTGAAATTCTTGCTTTAATTTCTGCAGTGATGTCATTCTTTCGTGTCACTAAAGCCCCCAGATATTTGAAGCTGTCCACTTTCTTAAATGTGTGGTGGAGCAGTTGCACATGACTCAGCTCCTCCTGCCCATCATTAAGGGGTCTTACTCCTGCGAAAATTAAAAAACGCTTGGATTGTGTATACGGGCAGTCCTCCCCCTCATATTATTTGTTATTTATTAACTACGTATATCCTACAATACAGTGTTATTAAAATTTGCTTTTACTATTTGCTTTATTATATCTTAACTTTAGTAAAAAAAAATGTAGATATCAACAAAATTTTACTTTTACCAAAACACGTTAGATTACTTTTTCCACTAATCAAGCGGAAATGGTGTGAAT
The DNA here is from genome assembly GCA_964056705.1 of Troilus luridus. Lineage (NCBI taxonomy): Eukaryota > Metazoa > Arthropoda > Insecta > Hemiptera > Pentatomidae > Troilus > Troilus luridus. The sequence continues at coordinate 26,533,293 of OZ057417.1, read as the reverse complement.
CTTATCGCTGTGGACCTATCGTTTTTGTATGGCGGAATTAGTCCTGATTTAGGAGGGCAAAAACAAAGAGATCGCAATCTCAAAGCGCATTATACAGGTGCCTATTTAGCGTTTAAAATAAAATAATCTATAAAAACGTTTTAAAAAAATATTTTAAAATAATTTCTAATTAGAAAAAGGAAAACTGTTAACAGCCACGGAAGGACCTGGTGGGATCATCAGACCCCACTGGGGCTTTCTATGTCTCTAAAAATTGGGGACCATTATTTGTGGAAAAACCTGGTGGTTAAGGATCTCAAAACATTTCACGGGTTCTAGTAATACATTTTTTTTTTAATTATAATTAACCCACTTATTGTAAGGTGAATTTTCCTGACAGAAAGGGTAAAATGGGGTTGGATTAGACCCCACCCTCCAAATATCGATTTTTTTGGATAAAATAAAAAATGAGCGATGGGGAAAAGTTTTATTATCAAACATAACATAATTTAGATTAGTTATAACAAAAAGTTTTTTATTTTTATAGACAATAAATAGGAACAAAAATAGGAACTTATTTTATAAAATAATTATAGTGTCCTATAATATACCCTATAGTGTCCTATAATATACCCTATAGTGTCCTATAATATACCCTATAGTGTCCTATAATATACCCTATAGTGTCCTATAATATATTATACATATATAATTATAGTGTCCTATAATATATTGGCACCTATTTTATAAAATAATTATAGTGTCAAGAGTTTTGAAATAAAATATTAAGCTCTATATAATCAATGTAATTATTGCCTAATAAAGAATGTCTTTATATAGGTAATCTAATAGGAACAAGTAATAAATGTAAAATTTATCCTGGAAACGAGTACAAACAGTCGTGAAATAGATAATTGGGATCAATTATTGTTATTGTTATCATAAATAATTGTTTTAATGTAATATAATTTGAATTATTTATTTATACAAAGACATCTATAAATATCCTGGTGTATGATTTTGACTGGGAGCCACTGTATGTAATATAAAAAGTAATATGGGGTTGAATCCTCCCAACAAAAAAACTAAAAAGTGGTTAGTTTCTCTACTTGTCATTATGTATCACTCAGCCAATTTACTTGTTATATTACTGTAATATAGTTGTAAATATCAATAAATAAATAATTTAAAAAAAAAGTTCAAATTAATAAACGATATTACATAAGGTGATTGTACTTCGACCCATTGTTACGTCGAAAGTGGCTGATACAAAAACAAGGTCACTGAGGCAGGCTGCAATACCTGCTACCTGTGGAGAGTGGGTTCAAGGGGTCCAAAAGAGGGGGTCCAAGACTTCTCCTTCGCAGCAAAATTCCATAAATATTCCCCAGATATATTTGTGACTGTAGGTTGTATTTCCGGGAATTTTTTCTTTGATTAGCGCATTTATATTTTGAAAATTTGCATTGCCAAAACGTGACATTTTGAAATTTATTTGGAATGAAGTTGTCGAACTTTACACGTGTTGTCATAGTGATTGATAACTGCACTGAATGCAATTATCAGTTTAATGTTGACATGGTTGGGTGAACTTGTTTCATATGATACAAAATGACAAAATTTGATTGGTTGTTGGAACAGTCAAAACATTTTCATTATTATTATCAATTACTACAGCCATCTCGATTTAGCATATGTTTTTGTATATATTTATTTTTTAAATATCATCGAAAAAATTATGTTTTTCAGAATTCTGCTGAATGTTTTGAAAAACATCATGAAATTTAATTAATAACTGGCCTTTACCGCAAAATTGATTTTGCCGCCATCAACTAAGCTGGATTTTACTGACCAACAACTCACCTAAATTAAATGTTTGATTAAAACTGGTCTGTTTTTGTCAGTATCGAATAGCAAGGAAAATGCTAAACAAATAATTAAATAAATTATACTAAATAAAAGTGTTAAATAAATAAATTCCTGATATAAATAACTTCACAAACGGTACAGCGCTTATTAACTTTTTAGGATTTCTAAATATTTTTATTATGAAGAGAAAAGATTTGCCCCCAGCCGAGATTCGAACCCGGATATCCGCCTCACCGTAACAACGCCCTAACTATTCGAGCCACCGGGGTCGCTCCCTACCTAGGACAAATCTGTTCTCTTCCTATTACTATTTAAAAATGAAAGCAATGATTAAAAAGAAATTATAATAAATTATAACTAATATAATGACGTATGCCAAAAAGATCCTAAAATTAAAAGTAGTGTTCAATGAACATTCTTCTTCGTGTATACATCGCAAAATTGCGAGAACACGGGATCGGTGAAGAGAACAGATTTGTCCTAGGTAGGGAGCGAACCCGGTGGATCAAATGGTTAGAGCGTTGCCTCGGTGGGGCGGAGATCCTGGTTCGAATACCGGCGGGGGACAAATCTTTTCTCTTAAAAATAAAAATTAAAGCAATGATTAAAAAATTATAATAATTTTTATGATTTCGTTCGTTCCTAACCCCAGTAACTTCACAAGCCCGACTTAATCTTCGTGACTCTATGACTTCAATAATTAACCGGGTGCATGGTTCGCAATTCCGCGTAGTGTGCTCTCCTATACCCTCTATTGGTCTCATCCTTTTTTGGACCAATGATTCTAACACCTTATTTTCGAATACCTTAAGACGTTCCTTCTTTAACCCTAGGGGCCACGTTTCACATCCTTAAAGAAGAGTTGGAAGGATGGTGTAGAAAGGAATAAATGTAACATTATTATAAAGAAACGAGATAGAATATATATAATTATCAAGGGATTATATTATAAAAGTCCTGGGTTCAGTACATCGTATAGACTTTATTATTTCTAGGAAAACAGCTATACAGAAAAGTGATTGGACCGAGACCACGCTCTGAATCTGGTGTAATCGAGGAAAAATCTAACTTTGAAGTCCAATATTTAAGTTTATCAAATAAAGCAAAAGTACCGATTGTTCGATATTTAGGTCAAATTACGAATCCTATATCAAAAAATAATTACAATATAATGAAGTTCGTACAGAAGGATCTTGACTACTTATGTCTAACCAAACAAAAGGTGAAACGATTAATTAAATAAAATTTCTGCACAACATATTGGATAACATTGCCTGGTAGTTTTCTTATCATCACTTTATGCCGATAGGGGCAATCTATCGTACTCCAGTGAGTGTACTAAATATTGCCTATCCAGGTTTACATAGGATGGGGATTTTTAAGGAGTATCTGAGATCGAACAGGCTCAGGACACCCGTTTTACGTCACTTCCGAAGAACAACATTACCACGGGTTTTTACTCCCTTTCTAAAAATCCGCCTCCTACCGAGCAACCCCGCGGAAGTCGCGATCATGGGTATCGTAGATTGTTATACTAACCACAATTGGTCGCCCCCTAACATTGCTTGTTAGGTCCTGCAAAAAAAAAAAAAACCAACATATAAATACTCTTTTACATTCCTGTTTATATCCATAATTGAAAAATATGTGCTGCGAAACATATAATATCGTTACGTAATAACATGATCCCTATAAAATGTTTAATGTAAATGTGTGTTTTAATAATGGCTGCGGTTTGCTTTTGAGGATTTTCAAAGGTTCATTATTGTTTCATTCAGTGTAATGCCGGTAGCCTAAGCTCTTTGCCCGACAACTGGATATAACATGAATATCTAATATTTCAAAAGCGAAATCTCATCTTTGATTAAGCTGAATAAACCAGTTTCAACATACAAATCCACAAAAGGTCATTACACAACTCAATGTTAGACAAAATATTCTGAGGGTCAAACCTGTAACAAATGAAATGTATTGTTGGATTTTAATATGTTTTTTGTTGCTACTTTCCTATTTATAAAGGTCTGGAAATCTTGCCGAAATTCCAAAACAGTTGACTGATGCAGAAAAAACCTGTACCACTAAATTCCATTAGGAGAATGGAACCGAAAGTATTGGGATAATTACATGGTAAGGGTACCAAAACCAACGGTTGTGCAAGGAGTAAACTTGGTTTCAACTGAGCTACGCATGTCATATTCCTTCCTATGTAGATCCTGAAGGAAACGGCGTTTCTTGTCATTTCAGTTTAATATATGAATTTTAAGTTTGTTAAGATGTATTCTAAAGTATCGGATCTGTTCGTAAGGATATTATCAAAGGATACTGGAGGACTTATTTATTAACCATTTCTCATCTTTATTGTTTCATTTTTTTTTCGAATAGGTACCATATTATAAAAATAAAAATATTTTTACGAAAATTCTCCTAGCTAGAGTTTGGTGTTGACTCTTGGTTAGATTAGTGATTCTCAACTCAATTAACAGATGAACCTTTTCCTTTGTCGTCCGCTTTGAGTTGGTTAATTAACTAACTCTCTTCTGCTGTTGCCTTAGCCACTCTGCTAGTTGATTCCAGCTTAGTAACTACTAAGTAACTTCTTATGGGCTTCCTTTAATCATTTTACTTTTTTTTACTACCGAATCCAGGAATCTTTAATAAGTACATCGCACAAAAAAAATCTGATTCTGGTTGTCACACATGAAATGACCGTTATTAGAACCAGGAAGAAAATAAAAATTCGAGATCAAATCTAATGTATTTTTTTTCAAAGTATTTACTATAATTTTCGATACACTTCTGACAACGGCTTACCAAGTTTTCTATCCCAGATTTGAAAAACGTTGAATCACGTGATGTAAGGAATTCAGAAAATGCATTTTTAATGTCTAAATCCTCATTAAACAATTTTCCTCGCAAAAAGTTGTCCAAACTCCGAAAAATTGTGGTAGTCTGTAGGGGAGAGATCAGGGGAATATGGGGTGGGGGGTAAGACTTCATAGCACAACTCCTGTAATTTATTCACTGTCTGTATTGAAACATGAGGTCGGGCGTTACCATGAAGGAGCTCGTGCGGGACCCAGGAATCGAGCTTTTTTGCCTTTCCGATCAATTTTAAATGCCTGGAAACTGTCGTACGACTTGTGCCTAGCTCTGGCGAATATTCTCTGACTGTTTTATGAGGGTCTTCTTCCACAGCATTCGTAAGATCTTCGTCCTCTATTGATGTTTGAGGACGTCCACGGGGCAAATTTTCTAATGGCGTATCTCCTGAGGAAAATTTTGTAAACCAACGACGGATGGTTCTTTCACTAGCACTACCTTCGCCAAACTCATAATTAATATTTCTTGCTGCCTGGGCAGCGGAATGACCGAGTTTTTACTCATAAAAAAAAAATCGTAAATCGCGTGTCTCCGTGGTTAAAATTATACTAAAATCTGTATGCCTACTTGGGAAAAAAACAAACACAGTTTGCAAATAGAGGATTAACAAGTACTTATTATAGATAGTAAATATTTTGCTAGGAATCAACAGGCAACGCTTTAATCCTCTATGCGTTCACAAACCGGCAGGTTTTTTTTACATGAATAAATAATCTCTGCTGTAATGGGTAACATGAAAAAGGGTATCATTCAATTTATTACTTTTTTGTTTATAAAATTATTATTTAATATTATGCATTTGCATTCTTTTGATACGGGATTTATTAAGAGAGGTAGAGAAAAAGGACTTAGTAACCATTTTTTTTTTTTTTTACGGAAAACAAATGTTTCAGAATGTTAATATGTTCAATTCTCATGTAACAAATGAGATCTCAGTAGACAATAAAAAAATAATTTTAACTGTATTTATTAATTTTACCTTAAGGATCTCATAGAATCTAGAAACATTTTTTTTTTTAGGAAATGCTTTAAAATAATAATAAATATTAGAGCCAAGAAAATGAAGAATGGACAGTGTGTTTATTCATTTAACTTCCCTTCGTGTTGTTATGGCTGATCGGAGGAGGGTACATTTTATCTATCTAGTTATAATTAGAATAGGGATCCTTAATGAATATCTGATACCACACTGACTTGGACCTTCATTTTACGTCTCATTCGAAAGACGACATAAACAAGGATTTTTCACTGTTCGGAATGAATCGGTAGTTTTTTATCGAATGTTTATAATTTTGTTTGTGGTACCCGAGTTAGAAACCGTAAATTTTGGCTGTTTCGAGAGAGAGGGGGGCCAATCTCCTACCATTACCTGTACCTCTTATACCTCTCTATAACCTGCATACGAGAACTCAATTATAGATGACGGCATTATTTCATCGGGATTGTATAGTGAGTTATAATTGTGGAGTGAGTTATTATTGTTGGGTGAGTACAATAATATTGCGCCCTCGACCTGAGGTCCAGGGGCTGATGACCTAGGGCCGAAGAGAGATAACGGAGGAGAGATAAGTGCGCCATTTGTAGAGAGAGGACAATGGAGGGGGTTGGAGCGAGGTAATGACCTCCTCCCGAGAGAGATTTGCATGCGGCTCCTGATACAGCTCCTGATACCGCTCCTGATAGCCGAGGCTCTGATTACCTGCAATTAAATTATTCCCATTCCAGAGGAGCTTAGCTTATCTCCCTTATGTTTATGCGCATATGTTAGCGATCGGAAGGACAACCTTGCTACAGATTTCGAAATAAACAGTGGCCCAGAGCCTGCCTTGATTAGGAAATTATATTACTTGTTATAATTGTTATGTGATTTGCAAAACGAGAATTAATATATCTGTTTATATTATTTTTATAAAAATATAAATAAAGCCTGTACAGTCCATGAAGTACCTTGGGTTCAGTACGCGGTAGTAACTGTACTAATTCTATGACGACTGTTGTGCAGCGAGATGATTTGTTCTGGATCACGCCCACCAGCCAGACCCCCCTATTTTTGGTACCCACTGTAGGTGTAAGAGGTATAAGAGGATGGGTGAGCCCCAAGACGGTCCTAGATCCCATAGCATCTATCCCGGGCCGCTAACAGTTTAAATAATAACCGGCCAGCGAGCGGGATTTGAACCCAGGACCTTCGGAACGACAACTAACTCTACCACTGAGCCACTCCGCTACCTATTCAAAGAAAAGTTTTTTTTAATAAAACAACTTTATGAAATCAAAACATTTTTACTCAAAATATTTGCCCTGATTTTCTTTTTCACCAATATTTTATCAAATTTTCAAACCCAAAACTGAAACATTTATTACAGTGTAATGGAATAAAGTCTGGAAATGCTTTTTTAACTTGACATCTGAATTTCTTAACAGATGGAAATCTGTTGGAGATAATCCTATGCAATGAAGTGGGTGTGGGAAGACTTCGTAACCCACCTGTACGTCATGAAACAATGCATTATCGTGTCCCTATTAAACAATGCAGGTTGTCTTTTTATTTTGTTGCATTATGCCAATATCCAAGCGGTACGATGTGTGTGTGATGTTTTCACTTCTGAGCAGAAAAGAGAAATGAATTATTCCTGCCATTAAACCACCCTAAACCCTAAACAACTTCAAAAAGTTTAGATTGAATTGTGAATCTAAACTGTTTTCGAATCGACTGGAACATGAATATGTGTTCAGTCACAAACACAAACAGATGAATTATATATGTGAAGACTTTTACAACTGAGTAAAGCCTTATACCTTAATTATAAATATAAAAAAATAAACCAGTCACCAATTACCATTTCAGGTCACATCAAACAGAAAAACATGATACCATCGAGGTTGACTTGTGTTCAAGAACAGTGACCAATTGTTCTAGATCCAAGAATGATGGCTGGTGTGGGCAGTTGACGTCCTCCTCTATTTCTTTTCTTGATTCAGATCATATCTGTACCAAACCTCCGGAAAGCTGTTTGGTATTCTGGTAAACAACGAAGCGTGTGTAGCCTTAGAAATACACCGGGTAGGGCTACCACTACATTCGTATTATAAGATAATTTTATCATGTGTATAGAAGTCGAGTTGATGTTGATATTCGTAAAGGACTTATGACCTAAGGGTTTTACACTTAATAGTACTAACAAAGAACTAAATGTACTAAATGAGTTAATCAATAGTGAAAACTGAATTAATTTAACTAGTATTTCGCCGAATGTTTCTAGGATTGGGAAAGAAGTAATTAAGTCTCCATTTAGTATGAAATAAACTTAATTTTATTTTTTAAATTTTACTCAAATATCTTTTAACTTAATTATTCCACGCTCACAGAATTTCTGGTCCTTTTTTGCAAAATCTCAACAAAGTGCGATATCATCATTCTTACTGATATTTTTACTAATTAAGAGGTTTTTTAATCTTCGAAATAAATTATAATCTTTTGGTGCAAGGTTGGGGCTATATATCGGATTCTATCTTTCTAAAGATATGTGATGAATTTCCGTAGTGGAACACGATTCTTCGCTATTAACCAACTTCATTTGTTTCTTCCAACTTTACCGTTGATCGTTCAATTGTTTAAAGTTAAACTTAAACAAGTTAAAACTGGCCGTAAACAGACAGTTGCCGAAAGTAATGAGTAAAAGTTTTATCGAATTTCACAAGAAAAAAAAATCTTACATTTAGAAAAGAATATCGACGCAAACATGATGCTATTTTTCCGTTCAAAACCGTAATAACTTTCTTGCTAACTTTATATTTAATAGTGAGGAAAATGCACAGGCTTGATTTAGATGCTTATTATATACAGTGTAACCACTCAACCAATGAAGTCTCCGTACTTCATTACGAAATTTAAAGAAATACCTTTGTGCGTCAAAAGCGGGCTAGCAGTTTGGCTATATCGCTGGATTGCTAGATTCAAATTCAGATTAATTATTTTTTGCCATCCTATGCGGCCGTTGTCTTAGGAACATTACAGTCTCTACCTTGTGCTGAACCAAAGACCCTTCATAGGTTGCAGCGGGGCCATTTTATGTCAATATCAGTTACTCTTTCGGATACCTGAGTGATATACACTCCTCATTTATCATTATTTGGAGAGGTAACTTCTTGGGAAAGCAAACAGTTTTTCAGTTGTAAATATTAACCAACTGAGAGAGGAGATGCTCTTGCTAGGTCTCGCCTTACCCAACAGAACATGCTTCATGCATTCCCAGCGCTGTTCCTTTTTACGAGCGCAGGGTGAGTGCTCAGTAAATCTAAAATTCTACAAAGTCGTATACCCTCTTCATCTCAATTTAACTTTACTACTTCTTACTAAGGTCAATTTAAGTTCCACCTCTCGAGTCTCGAATCAGTGATGATTTAATATAAGTTCCATAGTTTCCGAATTTGACCAAACCTGTAGAGGAAACTGATTTTATATGAAGGTTACAGGTCGAAATACGGCTGTGGTAGATAAATAGTTTAATCTGTACAGGGTGCCTGTTGGTTATTCAGACTCTCAAGGGGCTCCCCAACCTCAATTAATGTGGAAAACTTGTCAGTTGAGGGTCATCTCGGATAAATCACTTCCCTGCACAACCATTACATTGAAATCATTATAGTCTCTAACATGTACTTTTTTTTCGAAGTAAAGGAAGGGTTGAGGGAATTTTTTTAGTTTCTGATTTCAAACAGTTAACAAACTGAAGGCTTGAATTGTAAGAAGAAAATATGTTTATTGTTTAATGGAACGATATAAGGTGATTATACAAAGAGAATTAATGATACGAACTAGATTTAATATTAACTATAGACTAATATTATTAACTCGAGACTACCCCGCTCTCTAATATATTCCTTAACTATTCATATTTTAACCCTGTCCTATTCTTCTCTGACTTTACTCTTCACTTTTATGCCTTACAATATTTCAGAGATGGAATATATACGCATAAAGAGAAGGGGGAGATCAACGAAATAATAAAGAAGAAATATCAACATTTCCTGAGTTATAAACTCCTTATTACAGATATAATTTCTTAAGTTACGAACCTATCTAATAACGAAAGGATAGGCCCATATTGATCATCGCTCAGTTAATTTAATTCGTTTAATTAGTAATCGTAACTATAATTTGTTAAGGGGCCTATACATGGTCAATATTACTGACAGTACTGGAATGTCGAAAATACTGAAGAGTCATCCTTCAGTAATTTTACACAATACATGGTCAACATTACTGTTAGTATTTAATATATATTATATATTATATACTTTATATATTTTGCATTTATACTATTATTGTTTATACTATCATTGTTATATTGTAAACTAATTTTGAACAATGATTACATTTCCAGCAACTGGTTTATAGTTTAATAGGCGCAGCAGATTTATACAACACACGATTTCTATATCAGATAGTTTGGTGTTATAGCTCAATTAATTCATTGTAAAATGCGTCGGAAAATTTGTCGTTTATGTTTTGTCATTAACAGCAAAACTTTTAATGAAATCCACACCCTTTCAAAGCAACTAACTTCAAAAAACTAATGTTGCAACTCTGGGTCATTTATTATAGGAATAATGTGTTTGTGAGTGGGTAAATATTGAACTTTGCATTGTTTCCACGTTTATTACACGAATTATACTAGAACAAAAAGATAATTATCTGCCAGAATTAAATATGCTTCTATAACTTATTACATAGTCAGAATATTAAAAAAAAATGAATAACTATGCCACTACTATGAATGCAGTTTTGGGTTCAGTACTTGGTTGAGGCTGTTTCTAAGCGATCAGTTATGTATGCAGGTATTTTGGCCGATCAGTTGCCTGATCCCCCCAATTTTAAGTATCCACTTTATATAGGCTGGGTAATCCCATGTGGGTTTGCATGCCGCAAGTGGTACATTAGTTGGTGTAAACAGGGTAAATAATTTATCTCTCATATCCCGATTCGAAACAACACAACTCTACACAGAGCTACTGCGTACACACTATTACACATAGATATATATGTGTGTACATAGTGTACCTCGAATCAACCGTTGGTATTTTAACAAAATATGATACTGTTAAATCATACAAACCGTGCCTAGTGAATTCTACAGATAAATGTTGATGATGAATTTAACGACCATTCGAAGCAATTAGCAATATAATTTTTAAAAATTATATAAATTAAGTAGCTGAGCTGCGTCTTTGGATTATTTACTCGTATTGTGGGAAAATATCCTGCAAGTGTTACAATATCGACACAATAAAATGGCGTGGTAATAGCATGACCTGCGCACTGTACCAGTTTTTTTTTGTTCCTGTGCGGGATTTGATTCCAGCTTCAAGGGAGACGATACCAATAGTAATAGATGGCCCATCGAACCCGAAGGTTCGTGTAAACGTGTACCCACGGATTACCAACTAAACCCAAACCCATAAGATCACTTGAAGCGATCCTCCCATCGAATTCTTCCGTCTAAAGCTCGGACATTTGCCAGTTAAATAGAGTTAACTCGAGATTAAATGTTTACATGTAAATTGGGCTGTTTCATTGAAATTTATGTTATTTTCATAAGCTTCTGTAGTTTACTATGATTTTGTTTACAGAGTGAAATGAGCTCATTATTTATTGTCACTACAATTGAACGAACATTTTTATTGCACAAAAAAAATAATCATAGAAACACGCGTTTTACTTTTGTTATGAATTTTAACTTTGACATTCGGAGGCACAAGCTGAAAGAAACGTTACCACCGGGTTTGGGGAGGGCTGTTACAACGAACGGACCAGTCGCTGTTGGGATAGGAAAAATTCAGCTTGTGACATAGATAAATAATTAATTTTCTACCCAGAAGCGAAACCATCACATCCACATCGTACTGCAGGGATTTTGACATAATGGAATTATAGGTTTTCAAGAATAATCTGTTTTGGTTACTGGGTTGGGACCTATAATCTTACTCGGGTACTGACCTCATGTTTCACGGCAGACAGTGAACAAACTAAAAGAGCTGGTTTACGAAGTTATCCCACACCCACCTTAACCCATCTCTCACCAGACTTATCTTCAATAGATTTACATCTGTTCAGAACTTTGGGTAACTTGATTAAGTGTAAAATTTTTAAAACTAATTCTCAAGCCATAAGGTATTTTCAGACTTTATATCATCACAAAACCCTAAATTTTACAGTCCTGAGATTGATAATCTGATGACATGTTGGAAAAAATGAAGGTAATTATTTTGAATACAAATGTTTTGATTTCATAATATTGTCTTGATTAAGATGGACCTTTAAAGTGACTGTGCTTTATAACGAACGAATTCGTAAGATGTTAGTAAGAGCTGTGCCGACTAAGAAGCGCCTGAGGGGTAGACCGAGGTGTAGGTGGGAAGATTGAGTTGAGAATGATCTGACGGATTTGGGTCGGGTATTGGTCTGTGGACAGAAGTTTGTAAGCAGAGATCGGCATCGAGCCTTAGGGTTCGGTAAGAATTATTATAATTATATATAGTCTTACTAAATAACCTTTTTTTTAAAAACAGAAATTTTATATGAAACGATCCAATAGTATTTTTTTAATTAAAAAATAAAAATATAAAATACGAAATATTCATTAAGTGTATTATCCGAGAGTTGAGTTAAGGACGTGTATGTTGCTGGGAAGGAGCGGGAAGGACTGAGGCATCTGATCCACGAAGGGCAATTAAGTTAGTGAATGAGGTTAAGGGCTAACTAGGCTACTGAGGCGAGCCCTGAATGAAGAGCAGCACATCGATCCTCTGCTCTCTCCGGAGAACTTTTTCCCATCTCCTCCCCTTCCTACAAGATAGGGAGGGATAATGGAAGCGTTTACAGGAAATTCGGCTGGGGAAACTGTGTCTCGAGGTCACTAAAGACACTATGGCCGGGTTTAAAAGCCATAAAAAAATAAATAATAGTTAAACAAATAAAATAGGCAGTCATAATGACTACTGACACTTCAACTCAAAACTTAGGAATAACTGCGTTTTTTTTTCTAAATCAATTATAATCAGAATATTTAAATTTCATAATTTTTATATTTAAATTAACGTTAGTTTGATTTTCACATACACTGACCGTCCGAACAATAATTATATACTATGTAAGGAAGAAAATAGTTGGGGCAGTCAAATAAAAACACTAAATAAGTGGTCACTTATTTAATTATGTGCCGGCGTTTATATAATAATTATATTCATTTTAAAGTAGTTTATTTACTACTCAAAACATTTGATGGGCTCAGCAAGCTCAATACAAAATATCAATAATTTAATTTAAATAATAATTAGTATACAGTTATTAAGTTTACATTGTATTTGTATTTAGATTTCAATAATCTTTGTTTTTTATGTCCTTCATTTTGGCCAGTTTCAGTTCCTTCTCATTTGTTGTTTTTTTTTCCTCCAGTACTCTCTCATCCTTTCACCATGTCTCTTGTTTCTTTCTTCTGACCACTTTGTGCCTGTTCTTTTATTGCTTGTACCCTGGAAGCCTAAGTTTAACACTATCCTTCTGAAGGCATCTCTCTGTGCTCCAGCTTCTGCTTTTATGTTGTGTATTTCCAATTATTTTTTAACTTCTCGGATCCTGCCTGTAGTTAATTTTCCCAGAGATACTTCAAGATCTCTTTTGATAGCCTGTTGTCATCCATTCTGTATAAATGCCAAAAAACATCAGTCTTCTTTACACTATCGTTTCTGTTTTTTTCCATGTTTATTTTAACTTTTAGTAATATAATCATCGTTAATTTCAACAATACTTACATCATTTGTACTTTCAATCATTTCATAAAATAAGACATTTATTAATGACAAATAAAATATTTTAGAAGAGACGAAAAGTTCAAATAGTTATTGATGTTTTAAGTTCTAAACTACTCTTCAATGACGGAGGGGAAACCAGACCGCAAGGTGTTTAGGTCTTGCGGTATAGTAGAACCTTGGCCCCGTACGCATACTATTTACTGTTTAAAAATAAACAAAAAAAATGGAGTAATAAACAAAAATTCATTGTATCGTAAAAATACGTCGGGTGCTTAATATGTTAATTGTTAAAAACACTTTATTGATTGATATGATATCTTTTAAAAGGTAAAATAAATTTTGTCCATCGCTCTTTTTTGATTTCTAACGTATTAAAAATTATTTTCTACCTTTTTAAAAAAAAATAATTTATTCTTTGAAATTTACTATACACTAATACATATACTAATACAACAAGTAAATCGAATGATTGGTACATATTAGTATGAAAAACAAATAGAGAAACTACCTAGTATTAGTATTCAAATATCAAGTTCAACTTAGAAGGTCACCAGGCCATCTTCTTTTCAGACGCCTCGAAGGATTAACAGGAATTGAAGAGGTTGCTAGTCTTGAAACTAGTGGGTTTTGAGTGGGAACGAAGTTCGTCATGAAAATATTGATATCGGATTCGGGCCAAATCAGTAAGAAATGGAACATTAAGGTCATTGTGGATTACAGAGAATGAATTTGTCTGGCCTGGCAATTCTTTTTAGCTTTGTTTCCTATTAAACCTTGTTTTTTAAAGTAATATCCCTTTTTTTTTGGTTTTTAGTTTGACCTGGCTACAGAAGCATGTTTTTCGTTTTTTAAGCTATTATTACTTTTTGCGAAGATTACGCAAATCCTAAGTTGATCCTACCAATATTCGTATGCCAGCCTAGGCCAAATCCATGTATATACTCGCCTAAGGCATATATAGGTATTATTTGGCAAAAGTCATGTATCTTATGATATAAAAAATCACTAATCCTGAAGTACCTCTTTATGATAATTAGAGAAACTTATTAAATTATTTTACAAATATTATTTGAGATGTATACACGGGGAGAATGTTTGTTAAACATTACTTTTATTTTCGGATCTTGATTATATATTATTATAATTTATTTATTTTTATTTTATTGTTAGATGTTATAATTTGTTTTAAATTTTATTTTTAAAAAAAATATATGACCAGGCCCGGGACCCGAACTTAAATGATTGTATTGTTATCGGAGCTTGAGAAGTGTACAATGTGTAAATTTAATTAGTTCTTTTGACATACCTTAGAAGCGAAGCTAATATTCATCTTACCATACAGATTTAGATTTATTGATAAATTTGCCATTTTTACGATCCGTGAGTGCGACAGTGAACTCCAGTGTTATGCCACATATCCAATAATGCTAAATAAGCCAACGGTTGTGAAGGGAAGTGAATTGGCATAAATAACTCAACAACAGTTAGGTTTTAATTAAGGATAAACTACTTTATGGAAGCTGGGTGAACTAAAGGAGGGTCTTCAGATGCCACAGGATCGATCCTCGGTTGTTAACAGAATAATTTATCTTCCACAGCTGGTCCTGAGCCCGAGGACACGCTAAGCTACCCCGCTTCCTCGGTGTAAGAAAGGATCAACAAACACCTCATTAATTAGTTTGATAAATAATTAAAGCGGATTAACAATTAAATCATTACATGCCTTAGATGTTGTTTCTTTCGCATTACACGCATTTTGGCAATGTTCCTTCATTATGACATTTTGTTTTTATCTTATCATCCATTGAACATTAATTTTTCTCTTTTAATTACTTACATTAATAATGTCTATAACAATGTAAGTGAATAAGGATATATATATATATATATATATATATATATATATATATATATATATATATATGAAGAAGAAAATGGGCCGGGTGGAGGTAAACAAATTTTCTAATATAGGGAGAACTGTTTATTTGGAATCCGACGTTTCGACCCGCATTGCAGAACATCTTCAGGGATATTGTTTCTATTTTCAAGTATGAGCCTACTACAATAGCCCTAAAGAATACTTGCAATGTGGGTCGAAACGTCGGCTTCCAAATAAACAGTTCTCCCTACATACGAAAATTTGTTTACCTCCACCCGGACCATTTTCTTCCTCAAATAAGGATTAGGATGACCAGAGACAAGATCATGTTCAGTGGATGGTGAATTATAACAGAAAAATGTCGTAGGAATATCACGGAAATTTTGATAAATGATAAGTAAGATGAAAGAAATGAAAATGTTTGATAGTAGACGGCCTTGATTGCAATACTCATTATCCAGGAATAAAGAGTATCAGTTCCGTCCGTTGTCGCCTCATTCATTTCCTTTCAATCATTCTCAAACATAAAAATAATAGTGAGTTGTAGATTCGAACATTTCGAAGGATATTATAATTTTTTAATCATGGCTTTAATTTTTAAATATTTTTATTTTGAAGAGAAAAGATTTGCCCCCAGCCGGGATTCGAACCCGGATCTCCGCCTCACCGTGGCAACGCTCTAACCATTTGAGCCACCGGGGTCGCTCCCTACCTAGGACAAATCTGTTCTCTTCACCGATCCCATATCCTCCGTGTTCTCTTAATATTGCGATGAAGAAGAATGTTCATTGAACATAAATGACATACGTCATTATATTATTTATAATTTATTATAATTTTTTAACCATTGCTTTAATTTTTAAATATTTTGATTTTGATTTGAACCAATTGAGCGACCCCGGGGGCTCAAATGGTTAGAGCGTTGCCACGGTGAGGCGGAGATCCGGGTTCGAATCCCGGCTAGGGGCAAATCTTTTCTCTTCAAAATACAAAATTTCGAAGGATAGTTATAGTACGAAGTAAATGTGTTTGTGTATTATCATCTATAAGTTTACATTATCGGCTTCTTGTTGTCTAGGAAAACGGTTGTGTTGTGAGGTGATTTTTCTAAGATTTTGCTCAATCCCCAAAGATCTTGGGTTTCCCCCTCAATTTGAGGTACCTACTTTATAAAGCCTGAGTGTGCCCCAGTCCGTAGATCCTACAGGGTTCAATCGGTGTCTGTTAATAGATTACATATTTTATCTGTCACAGCCAGATTTGAACTTTCAGCACAAACTGAGCACTCTACACTCTGAACTATCCCGCTCCTAATAATGGATCATAATGTTCCGATTAAAATTTGATAGCACAGAACTTGGAGATTACACTTCATCAAAGTGGCTATACGACCACTGTTTTGTTATATGAACAAGCATTATGCTGCTGTGGCTAATCAGCCGAAGCTGCAGGGGGAGTCGAAAATTTTGCCTATCCATTTATAACCAGCATAAGGATTTTTGACCCGAGTACCTGACACCTCACAGGCTCGAAGCCACCCTTCCAAAGGACGGAATAATTTGTATTCCCTTTAAAAAACCCTTGGATCACCTTCCGAGCTGCCAGCCCACGATCATGGGCATAGTAAGTTGTCATGCCAACCACTGGAGCAGAGGTGTCCGCTATCACTGCTTTGTATTTTAGCTCTAGACGCGATAAAATTGTTTCAAACATTTTTGGCTATTCTCTCAGTTATTTTAAGAACTGTCTTTAAAAAAAAAACCATTACTAGCCGAGTATAAAATGACGAGATAAAGAAAAAAATGAGAGTAAAAAGGAGATATTAACGGTTGAATGACCATTTCCTCTTTCTTTATAGCGTCATCGCCTATCTTCTTTTATTGTTTAATTTTTTTTTATCGTTTTTATTTTATTGTTATTATGCTGGCCCTCATCGGACAAGATCTTATTTACCTATATCTTCATTAAATTCTTTATAGGAAACCCACCTTTTTTTTCCAGAATATTTGTTCGTATAAAAAATAGACTTATAACTGAATTAAATATAATGAGATCCATAATTTATTACATAGTAATAAACATGATTTTAATTATTATGTTTTTTTTATTTAGCCTTAAGATGTTAAGTTACCCAACACTGAAAAAAAAAATTCTAAAAATACAGAGGAGGTAAATCAATTTTCGATTATTTTCTTGATTACCCAATCAATACTACTCTAGAGCCAATAAATTAATACATTCGGTGCATTAACAATGAGAAAGACTAGCTAATACAAAGACCACTGTTCGCAGTAGGCCTTGTTTTTGTCGTTTAAAGGAATAATTATGGCGTCTTTCGGAGGGATCGTAAAATGGTGATGCCTAGCTTGTGGGGTGTGGTTACTTGTTAAAAATCCTTATCCTAATTATACCTGGATAGGTTAATATCCAATAATATTTAGGTGAATTAGTCCAAACGGATCCGTTAAAGTCTGATAATCGAAAAGTTTCAGGAATAACATTGTTTCATTTCTTCATTTGAGGATGTAAACATATAAAAATGAATCTTAAAGTCCTACAATATATGAAAAAGAAAATTTTATAACCGTAATATATATCTAAAAGTGCGTTCAATAAGCCATAGTACATATTATATACCTAACTATTCTAAAAAAGATAGCTCATGATGAGTCACAGTAAGGTCTCCAGATCCTAAAAGTACCTCCAGGTCCAGAATATCAGTCTCGAAATCGAAGCTTACATTTCAGTAACTCTGAAGTAGTAGCGCTGTACACACGAAGCTACCCCATTCAAATATATGCCCAGTAATATGTCCTTTCTTTGCTGTCTTGTCAATAAGAACGATGTCAGGTTTGTTGTGAGGTAAATGACTCTCTAGGAGCCGAGTGGCTCCAGTGGTAGAGCACTGGTTTGCCATGCCGGAAATCCTGGTTCAAATCCCGGTGCAGCCATAACTTTTACTTAGTCTGTTTGCAGCGGGAGATGGATCATATGGCATCTAGGACCCTCCTGGGGCTCACCCAGCCTCTACAAAATGTTATAAAAATAGGTTACCCAAAATAAGGGGGAAAGCGTGACTTATGACAAGTCATAAGTTTAGAACCGTTTTCCATGAAACAGTACAGTCTCCACCATATACTGAACTAGTGGTACAGGTTTACGTATGTTAAATGATGGTCTTATATCAATTTTAACCAACAGAACGTAATCCTACAACGAAAACAAGTATGACAAAAATCTAAGTTACAATATTGTAGATTGGAAATCGTAGGGAACACCAATAAAAAACAAAACCTACACACACATAAAGCAAAAAATGAAGGATGACTCTTGTAATAAAAAAAGGAAAAAGTACCTTCCTGGACGGGTGCCAAATAACCTTTGTTCTGGGAATTTTTAATTTACGAACATTTATAGGGAGGAAGGGATACGACATTCAGTCTATATATCACCTTAGATTATACATTACGTAAAAAAATAGGATGTAGGCACTATGTTACTTACTTCCTGCTAGGACCATTAAATATTTAATTTCAGACTAAAAAATAGATTCTGAATCAAATAAAAACTAAATCTAAATTATATTCTCAAATATAATTAAATTATCACTTCTTAAAAAACAAAAAATAAAACCTGTATTACTACATCCTATGATGGGTGTCGGATTTAGTGCTTGGTTGAGACTGTACTATTTTTAAGGAAACGGTTTCGAAAGTGATTTTTTCGAGATTACGCTGAACCATAAGGCTTTCTCCCTAATTAAGGCTGCCCGTTTTAAAGAAACAAGGTGAGCCCCAGGAGATTTGCAGATCCTACAGAATCCACCCGTGTCTGTTAGTGGATTACAGAATTAATCTGCTAAATCCGGATTTGAACCCCGGACACTGAGTACAGCACTATACATACTGGACCTAGCCCACTCGTTGCTTTATAATTGTTTTTTTTTTTTATTTTATTCTAAAATAGTCTACCTATTAACGAAATCATTTGAGTAAACTATCTTAAAATATGCTGTATGCTGTAAATATGCTTGAGTAAACAATCTTAAAAATAATGTTATTAGAGAAGTTTTGACGTCAGATTCCCGTGGATAGTATGAGAAGAGAGGTAAAAATGTAGAATATTTAAGTTTCGGAGAAAAATAATGCTGAATAATCCTGGGAGAAATAGTTATGTGAATAAGAAGTGTGCTGTCTCCGTTACGGTCCGATTATATATATATATATATATATTTATTTTTTATAATTTATACTATACTAATACAACAAGTAAATATAATGAATGGTACATATTGGCATGAATAAAGAAAAGTAAAGAAATACTCAGTGGCAGAGGCCATTGTTTTCAGATGGCTCTGAGGATTATCAGGAATTGAAGAGGTTACTAGGTTTGAAACTAGTTGGTTTGAGTGGGAATGACGTTTTTCACGAAAAGATTGATATCGGATTTGGGCCAAATCAGCAACAAACGGGTCATTAAGGTCATTATGGATTTCTTTGTTCGTAACAAGGAAGAAGCATTGAGGATTTTACGAAGGATTTTGGATCGTAAGGATTGAATACGAGAGGAATTCGATGGCTTAGTGGAGCCTCAAAGCTCTACTTCGTAAGTCCAGATGGTCTAATGATTGTCATGTACGTAAGTCTTTTGTAATTGATTGGGAGGTTCTTAGTTGAACTTGCGATTTGAGTACTACCAGTGGGTAGTTTCTATACTTGTCATTATCTCACGTCATTATGTATCACTTAGCCTATTTACTAGTTGTATTATTGTATTACAGTTGTAAATATCAATAAATAAATAATAAAAAAAGAAAAGAACTTATTTTGAACACACTAGTAAGCTTATCTAAATATGAGAACCCACTAAGTATTAAGTACTATTAGTATTATTATTACATTGCATTCTCTGTATTGCAATTAGCCTGTACCACTACAATCCGTGAAGGGTCTGGGGTTCAGTACATGGTTTGTTCCTTGAGGCTGAACTGTTTCTTGGGAAAAGGTTGAGAAGAGAGATGAATTGCCACTGAGCTACCCCTGTATAGCAACAACAACTTTTAAATAGAAATATCGGAATAATACGTAGCTACATTTATTTATTAAATCGATCCATTATAATCATTTTTACACACTTGAATTCAAAAACAGCTATACTATAGTGTTACGGCCTAAAGAAGTCAGAAACAATGGCGTTGTGATTTGCCAATTACTAAAAAGGTTAATAATTCAACTGATTGAGCAAGACTAAAGACTAAACAAAAATTAGTTCCTCAATCCGTTGCTAGGTAACGCCCTAAAAATATTACATTATCACTAAAAAGGTTTTTATATAATGGAGAGATATTTATTAATACTACAATTTACAAATCACTAATACTAGAAAAATGTTATTATAGAAGTAGGGAGAACTTCAGAGTCCATATTACTCGTCAGAATAACTTAGTAGCTTAAGAAGTACTTAGGTACTTATGAAGTACAATCTAATCTTAATACATTAATTATGTTAATACGTAATTATATAAGACTGTTCAACAACTTATTTAGAATTTACTGATGGATTATACTTAACATACTTCTGTATACACATTTTTTATTCAAGCTGTGATTATTTTTTACATTATTAATAATAATAATATTAATTAAATATAAATAGCACTATGATATATGAAATGGTTTATTACTACATCCTAACCTTAACAGGCAGGAATAGGACCATTGCTAATTTACAGACAGTACAAAGGGATCATTGCTCCTCTGTCAAAAAGAATGGTGAAAATTCCTTCTATTTTTTGAGTTCGACAAAGGCTTCGATAGGTTTAAAACAAAAGTCAGAATTTGTTTATGTAATTTGTATTGTTTATATATATAATGAATTTTAAATTTTATTAGTTTCGCCCAACTTTGAAGTATTCGGGATCAATCATTAGTGACTGTTCCCGCACACTATATTTTCATCCTCTCTGGTCTATTTCTATCTTTATTGGAGAGAATTAGTTTTATTCCCTTTTTTTTTTAGGTGAAATCATTTTTATTGATCTGAAATAAAATGTTTTTCGTTGTTTTCAACGAATTTATATACTTTTATATATTTATTTTAATTTTCTCAGAGAAGGGTTAAAATGTAGCTTTCCTCCAGCTAAAAAGAAAAACTAATTATTTCACATTAATTAAAAAATTCATGGTCCCAGCTTCTAATGAAAACTAGAAATATTTAGAACTACTGCAAAAACCTCTATAATTAAGTAGCTTCGATAAATGAAAATTAATTTATTTTTACTTTTGACTCTGGATTTTTTATGCTTATAATGGATTATTTAGTTTGTATTTTGAACCCAACTGACATTGTAAGTTGATGTTTGTAGAAAATATTGGAAATTAATTAATTGCATTTTAAGAATTTAATTTGGGGAAAATCCTGATCTTTGTTTCCTTATTAGTGATTAACTAAAGCAAAAAAAATAGAAAAATAAAATAACAAATTCATAATTGTTCGGAAATTTAATAGTAATATAAAGCTAGTGATTATAAATTAGATTATAACTAGACAATTTAGATAACGACCTGTGCAGAAGTCGCTCTAGGCCGGCCGGGGTAGCAAAACCCTTTTCTCCAACACCTAGCTCCTTTTTCTCGCTCTTTGTCTTCATCGTGGCTATAATTTACTATAATATTCTATCCTAATATTTGGATAAAATAATTATGCCTGAATTAATCGGTACCGCACTTATTGATACAAGATTATGACCTGGTAACGAATAATACATTATGACATTGTAAAATGATTCACTGTCGATAGAAAGAAATTATCCAAATGGGTCCGCTGGGGCGTAGCAGCATACGGAAGAGAACTAAAAATATTTATGCTAGCGGTAATTTACCTTTATGAGCGGATTTTTCCCAATATGGCAGAGTTTCAAGACTGGCACGCCAGTGAGAAGGATCGTGATCTGATCGGAATATGACCTCCTATTAAATTTTTAATTGAGGATGTTTTAGATGGATTTCTTTCTCAAATTTTCCATATGTGCCCTTGAACGTACCTTGTTTTTCAAACAGCCCTTCATAGGTTTCAAGGTCTAAAATAGATGTCGTAGCTATCATTCATAAATTTTTAATATATGCTTTATCATTTCATGCCTCTCGTCGACAGACCATAAACTATGCTGGTTACAAACGGGAAATTAACTCAGATGAAACAGTCCAATTATATACAATAATTCTTTATGTCGCTTAAACTTCTACAATTCCCCCAAAAAGAACAAAATACCTCCAAAAAACAAATAAAAAAAACACCCCGGACATGAGGTGTTGGTCAGTGAAACAAGATACGAGAGCATGTCGGGGGGACAGCAATAACTCACCCTCCGGCCTTTGGGATTAATTAGGTCGAATGGGGCCAGAGCCAGGTTGATAAATGCGCCAGGTCTTCCCTGTCCATCGCTAACTTTATACTGTTTGGTATGTATAAACTACCATACTATGTTATCTCATGGTGTATGTATAACATATAACATGTACCCATTTATCGGGTAATTGCAACAAATTGAGCAAAGCCCTAATATTCTTAGAATCTCCTAGCTCATACTAGTCTAGGACATATCGCACTAGTATTCCTAAACTGACTTAAGTCAAAAACCTACATTTTTTTGAAAAATGGAACAAAATTATTAGGACTAGAAAAACGTCTACTCAGATTCTAAAAAAAAGGAACAATGCCCATTTAAACTTAATTATGGGGATATTTTCTTAGGAGAGGATAAGTTTGAACATGTCGAGAAGTTTAAGTACTTAGGTAACTACGGTAACTATAAAAAACGAAATTACAAAAAGGAAATGAAGGCGGCAAATGCTTGCTCTCCCCCAGCATTACTTAGCTCGCGTCTTTTATAAAATCTAAAAATAGAATTTATAAAATCATCGTTCTTCTAACTCTCCTACGAATGTGAAACGAGGCCGCTGACGCTGAAGGATGGTCAATGTCATAAGAAATTCGAAAATAAGATTTTAGAGAATTTAGGAGATTACACGACGCGGAATTGGGAAGCATGAACCTGGTTAATACCCAAGTGATTGCGTCGCGAAGATTAAGATGGACTTGCGTCTGGGCTTAGTGACGAACGAATTCCTAATAAATTAATAGTCGCTGTGCCAACTGGGCAGTGTCTGAGAGGTAAACCTAGGCATAGGTGGGAAGACTGCGGTAAGAGTGATCTGGCGGATTTTGGGGTCTGTGGACAGAGTTTTGTAATCAGAGATTCAAAGAGTCAAGGCTCGATTGAGAATGCGTCTCCTTCCTAAGAAGAGGGAACATCACCAGGACACAAAGAGTGGCACAAATGCCTTCTGACAGACTAGCTCTCAAGATAGGCGGGTACAGTATTCATGAGTGATAAAGAAGTATTTACCTGTATCGTTCATAGTCATAACTCTCTACTGAAAAAACACCAATTGTCGTAACTTGTGTTTTATATATACAGGGTGTCCCATTTCAAGTGGATCAAACGTTTTTAACTTTTAAACGAAACAAAATTCAGAAAAATGATTCAGGTAAAAGTTGTAGTTATTCAGGCCTAGTTTGAAGAAATAAAAAAACATTTTTTGGTTTTTCACTTTAAATGGTCAATATCGACCTTCAAACAATGTAGTTTCCTCTTGACCCGCATTTATTTATATTTTTCTGAAATGTACAATCCAAAACATGGAAAAAATGTAATATTTATTTTCTATCTTTCATAGTTTAAGTAGGAAAAGCATTCAAAGTTCACTACTTTAGTTAACCTCCTTTACGAGGAAACGTAATGTAGCATTAAGTTATTTTATGTAAGAGTTTTTAGTCGTAATAACTTACTAATCAAGGTATTTTGAATCTTTCAGAAAATGTCTGGACATTTAATAACCTTCTGATTCGACGTTTTTATAGAAAAAGTTGTTAATTTTCTACATTTTCCAGCCACTGTTTATATTTTATAAATGTTAATGATTTGTATTGTAAATTTCAGAAAAATAAAAATAAATGGGGTTCAAGAGGAAACTACATTGTTTGAAGGTCGATATTGACCACTTAAAGTGAAAACCAAAAAACGTTTTTTATTTCTTCAAACTAGGCCTGGATAACTACAACTTTTACATGAAACGTTTTAAACAGCTCGCTTCAGAAATCGGAAATTGAAGAGGAAGCAAGGGTTGAAACTAGAGGGTTTGAGTGGAAATGAAGTTTGTTATGAAAGGATAGATACCGGGATCGGGCCAAATCAGCAACAAATGGGATATTAAGGTCGTTATGGATTAGTTTATTTTTTAACAAAATAAGGAGCATTGGGGATTTTACGAAGGATTTTAGATTGTAGGGATTGGATACGAGAGGAATTCGATGGCTTAGTAGAGCCCCAAAGCTCTACTCCGTAAGTCCAAATAGGTCGTATGATGGTCATGTAGATGAATCTTTTTTAATTGATTGGGAGGTTCGAGCGTTTATCTAGTAAGTGTTGAAGTAGCCTGAAACGTCGAGCGGTTTCTTGTCTTTTCAGTCTAGTATGAGGATCCCAGGTTACTCGTTTGTCGGGATGCAGCCCTAAGAATCGGATCTGTTCTACAGGCACTAGTGGGATACTGAAGAACATGAATCCATTGGTTTACGACGTAAGGTAAAAGTGATTTGATGCGATATTTGAGAATTTATATTAATTCTCCAGTTTTGACACCATTCTTCAATATCAGTGATATGGGATTGGGGGATTTGGGATACAATAATTGGATTGGTGTTGACTGATAATACACATGTATCATCAGCATACGTGGTTAGAATAGTATTGGGATGAATCGGGATGTCAGCTGTATAAACTGTATAAAGGATTGGGCCAAGGATACTACCTTGAGGAAAACTAAGTTCTAAACTGAACTTCAATTTCTAGAATAATATCGGGTAGTTTTACTAAAACGTTAAGAACTTGATTTAGTGCAATTAAATGAACAGTTATAAAATTTGTAAAAAGCGTTTTGGTCCGCCGTTGGGCGTGGGGGGGGGGGGGGAGTATTTCTCTAAGTTAATATTACTTTTTATTTCTTATTTTAAATTCCTACTGAAAGTATTTACATGAAGAATTTGTACCTTTTATAATCATGTTGCTAATGATGTGTTTTTTTTTCTGTTGCAGGTAAAATAAACTTTTCAACCTAAAACGACTTATAAAAGTAAGTGTGATTAAATTAATTTAATTAGTTAATTGGATGTGCTCCAACTAGGACAGGGCGGATTGTCTTTAAATTAAATGTTAGGTTGAGAGGCTTTACATTAAATTTACTTAGCCCCAAAGACTTAATAACTTAATTAATAACAAATAACTTGTTATTTTTGGGTTTATTTGGTAGCAGTTATTACGAAAAATAACAATATTGTTATTTTTATTATTAAAGTCTATTATTATAATATAAAAATTCTTTAACAATACGATTAGTTAAACCATATTAATATTATAGTTCGGTATTAATATGGTTCTTGTCCTTTAATAGACATTAGCATATTATTTAAATTATGATGTCATTGATTCATTATTAAATATAATTTTCTATTTCAAATAAAAAATTGCGTTTACCAGTCCTTTTTTTCGCATTAACTTCTATAAAACAAAAACGAAATTAAATAATGTAAACTATTTTTGTATGCAGGCATCAACAGTCACAGCAGAATCATATGCTGTAATAAAGACATTTGACTGAACTTCTTCAAGTAAGATTGCAGTATCTGATAGATGAGTCAGCTAGTTGGTGTGAGGTGTGCTGCATTTGATCTTCATTGTTGTTAATTTGTTGCTGTATATTACGCAGTGTCCTGAATGGGATCAAGTTTGACCAGACAGTTCTTTCCAGTATCTTAATGACTGTTCAGTAAGTGATTAATCCGAGATCATACTTAACCTCCAGGTTTTCACGCTGTTGAGGGTAACCTCTTTATAGAGGCTGGATGAGCTCCAGGATCTTCTCTATATCCCAAATGATCCATCCCTGATTTGTAAAAGATTCAATAAATGTTTTAAAGGATATATATATATATATTCATACACACACACACATACACACATACAGGATATTCTACATGTTTGACTTTAGTTCGAAAACCGTGTGGATAGTAATATCTACCTAAAACTGTGAGCTGAACTGTGCACTAAGCGTGCAATGCTAATGAGTGTGCTAATGGAGCGACAACAGTGGACCTGATACCTCTGTATCCTGAGGCTACAACTCCCGCCGTGATATCCTTCTCTTCCTTCAATCTCTAGAGAGCGTTCTCACGCTAATTTAAAAATTAATTTGTGTAGAAAATTTTGTGATTTCTACTGAAAAATATCGATGAATTCTCCTGTATACTAACGCGAATTGAATTTTCGTTACCCCTTATTGCGATAAGTCTTACATAACTCAGAACTAGAGATGTTAAAAATGCTATAACACGACGGAATGATATCAGAAGCTAACGGAATAGTGAAGCATCATGAAAATTTCCAAAGAGAGAAGATAAACCAATCAGATCACTCAGCCCAATAGGCTCCACCCCGGGCCCGAACAGGTACCGAAGGATAGAAGGGCATTTTCAGTCTCTGATTAAGCCATGAGGAAGCTACCAGCTTGTCAAGTGAAAATTTGGTAAAGAACTTGATGACACTATCGGAAACAGGAGAAACATTTTATTATAGTATTGAATATTAGAGATGAGTTGCTCAGTCCGTAGAGGTGCTGAGATGTAGCTTCTGAGGTTCCGAGCTGGCTTTGGAAGATTTTGGTCCATAAACGACTGTAGATGGGCCCAAACTTTATAATGTGTCCACCGTTAATTGGGGCAATCCTTCTCCTGCACACAGAAATCAGAGAAAATCAAACCATAAAATATCCAAAGGAAAAATATGAGATATTAAGACAGTACGTAATTGAATCAAATCTTGTATGGAGAAAAAGTGGTAGGTAACCTGGAGGTTGGGCGTAATATTGGTCAAATTATCTCCAAGCAGAAGGATTGGCCAGACCAGTTTTTAATAATAATAATAAAGTATTTATTTATTATGGGAGAAGTCTCTTTAGGATAAAAATAAAGGTATTAATATATAAGCTATTATGTCTTAAAGTATAATATAATTACATTTAATTAATTTACTTTATTTATAAATTTATACATTTAATATTTTATTTATCATTACCACGTACTGTACCCAAGACCTTTCTTGGAATGTATTAGTGCATATTTTAAAAAAAAGTATATAAGACTAAATCAGAAATATTGTAGGAATATATATGCTTATATGCTGTTGTAAATATAAATTTCAATGCACTCCCGATACTGCCTAAATGAAGATTAACTATAAATGTTTCAAAAATATTGTAAGAAATGATAGCTTGGAAGATTCAAAAGTATCGAAATTAGATTTTAACTTACTATAAAGGCTTCTAGGTAAGATATTGCAAAATTCATAAAAGTAAATTGGCTTTCCTCTTCCTCTAGCAACCATTATCTAATCCTGAAAATCATCATTCGTCTCAGCTTTCCTTCAGTTCAGATCCTCTGTCGATTATATTAGCACTCTTCATCATCCTTCAAGATGATCTACATTCAACGCCCCATTGAATTTTAGGTTTCGTCTATCTATTGGTTCGTTTCACATGAAATGTAAAGTTATTTAGTAAAACCATTTTATGAAACGAATGAAGAGTCTGGGGTTCAGTACATGGTAGAGAGTGTGCTGTTTCCTGGACAACGGTTACGGAGGCAACTCAGCTCTCTACTATTGAGCCACTCCGCTCTTTCCTCACTACAATAATAGTATATTATCGAAAAAGAGGAATTAACCCTATAGTACTGACATAGTGTTTCCTTACACTAGTACTGATACCTGGTCCCCCGGACCACCTGATTTAAAAGTTCATTATTAAATAAAAAATAAAATATTTAAACATTTTATTGCTTGGTATTACTTATATGAACCTTATTACATTTCCCACAATCAACGAATATATTCAAATTTCAGTAAACAAATAACAAGTAAGATCAATGAAGGAAATAGTGAAAATCAGAAACTACACATTTTAAAACTTGCGTATTTGTAACAATTTAATTACATATATATTAAATATATTTAATTTTGATTTTAAACAATTAAAAACCTATTTATAAAAATAAAATAACTTTTCAAAATTAAAATTATCAATATTCCAAGAATATTGGCACACAGTTTCTTGGAGCACTCCAAGCATTTTGGTTTTCTTCATATATCACAAAGAATTATTTTTCTCATTTCTCTGGTTGGCCATATCATTTCACAAAACATCGGGTCCTATTAACTATCTATGATTTGCATGATTGGGGTTCCATGATTCTAACAGAACTGAAAAAATAAAATAAAGTAATGTATAAGTTCAAAAATAATGTGAAAAAAGTTAATATTTTGATAACATTTGTAACTTTAAAAATATCACTGGTCAATATTAACTAATAAATAGAAAACATTAAACGAAAGCTAAACTTGAAAAAATCAAAGAAGTTGCACAAGTACTGAGGTAAGGTGGATAAGGTGATAGAAGGGCGGGAAATTCCAGAAAATAGGTACTAAATGGTCCCAGGGACCATGTACAGTACTTGAGGATTAAATATAAGTCTACCAGCAGAAGGAGTTGAACCCAGGACCTTCTTCAGAGCTCCACTGCTGAGGCACTCTACTCTCTGTGCACTATAGTTATTGTATATATTATAAAAAAAAAGAGAGATTAATTGCATTGCAATCAGTAAACATAAACATAGTTAAACACAGTCTACTAATTCCACCTGGAATTATAGAAATAAAAAAATTCATATGAAACGACACAATAATATAACCACAAAGATAAACTTAAGCCGGCCGGATTATCTCGAACAGAGAAACTTATCAAGCACGTCGAGGGAGATAATGAAGTAAGCAAGAGTCCCCTTTCGGACTTGGATAAGTCCCTCAGGAGCCACAATGGAAGCTGCAGCGCTTGACGGCCCTTCGACTTTCTATTAGGCCAACTCGGTAACTTAGTCTTCCCTTTTTTGTGCGATCTTTTTCCTCCTGACCGACATGTCGGGACCAATAACACTCATCAAGGAGTCTTTCTTGGACGTGGTCAATTCTGGAAATTCTTGGAAGGTTTTTCACAGGAGTATTGTTTCGTTACAGGAGGAGTTCACCTAAAAAAATCATATTTTGCAGTCAATATAGCATATAATTATTATTCTTTTAAGGAAATAAATGTTCCGGGTAGAGTTTAAGAATATACTCTGAAAAAGGGAGAACTTTTTATTTTTAAGCCAATGTTTCGACTCACATTCTCGGTCTTCTTCGGGGCTAGTTTGATGGGCGGGGAT
The DNA here is from genome assembly GCA_964056705.1 of Troilus luridus. Taxonomy (NCBI): domain Eukaryota; kingdom Metazoa; phylum Arthropoda; class Insecta; order Hemiptera; family Pentatomidae; genus Troilus; species Troilus luridus. The sequence continues at coordinate 26,503,505 of OZ057417.1, read as the reverse complement.
TGACACTAGACTGAACTGGGGTTGACATTTCACCTCCTTCCTGATATATACAAGTTCATCTAAAATTATTCAACATATTATTCCTCTTTGCTACATTTGTGCCCGCGCAGAATCGCATCCAGCAAAAGCAATCCCAATACTTCTTTTTTCCCCTCGATTTGCAGGAGTATGAACTTTTTGATCTGAGATTAATACTGAAGGTCTCTAGGCAGTTGCCATATTAATCTTCCTGTAGGAAGTCCAGGCAATAGAGAGTAGAAAAGAGAAATAACAAGTGGATTTCGGTTTTGTTTGGATGTGTGGAATTTATTTAATATGTTAGCAGGAGAGGGTAGATCCTTTGGGATCCGGGACCCTCCTGCGGCTGTATCCAGACTCTATAAATTTGGTGCCCAAACTAGTCGGAAAAACCTCTCTGTCGAACTTGATCTAGGAAGAATCATCTCCATGCACATCCCCCTCCAAGAACAATATTTCATGATTTGTCTTGTAACAGATTTCTTTCTTTATATTGCTCAAAGTAAAACTTTAAACACCTTCATTCATTAGCACGAATGAGGAATATCTAATTTACAGGAAAGGAAAAATTTGAAACAAAATTCTCCTGCTTCAATATTCATTTCAAGGGAGATTAAGATTGATGATAGGTATTTGCCTATAGAGGTCGATTATAAAGTGTAACTTTGAAACAGAAAATATTCCGTCAACTATTCAGCACTGACTTAAAACTTCATCGTCAAGTTTCGTCAAAGTATTTGTCGAGGCTTTCTAAAACCATTACGTATTCTGGTGAATAAGTTTTTGAGATTTAAAACTTGAGTTTTCTAAGACTTCGCGGTAATGCCCCGATGACTTTATACACAGGTGTACTCTGGATAGTATAAAATCATTTTCATAAACTTTTCTTTATCATTATCTGCAAAAATGAAAATTTTGATGTATTAAGCAGATATTCTCAATTATATTCTTTCACATCTAGAGTTTTACTCAATTTATTCTTTCATTTCTGATCGGCAACAATTTCTTGTGATTTTTATGATTTATGCGATAGATCTTTAAAATTCTCTCCTAATCAGTAAGCTACTGCGGAGGTTTTATATATAAGAACCTGTAAAGGCTCTGGGGTTCAGTATAAGCTAGACACTCTACTGTTTCTTTGACAACAGTTGTGCAGGGAGGTGATTTGAGCTAGATCACGCTTAACCGCCTGATATCCCCCCTTATTTTGGATACCCACTTCATTAAGGATGGGTGTGCCCCAGAAGCGTCCTAGATCCCATAGGATTCATCTCCGGCAGCTAACAGTTGAAGTAAAACATAGACCAGCGAGCGGAATTTGACTTATAACATCAGGAACTCAGCACTCAACCACTGAGGCACCACGCTCCCTAAAAACTTTTTTCAGGAAGTGGGAATCGAACCCGAGCCTCATTGATGAGAGCCAAGTACTCTATCCACTGACTATGACAGAAATGAATTTTGGTTTTTCAAAAAACAAGCTTAGGAAAAAACTACCCAGTAAAGGTTTAAAGAAATATTAATTTCTCAGTAAAAATGATCCAAAACTGTAAATCCACACTAAGAGCGCTAAGACTCACCAATTATAAGTATCGAGGTTGTTGACTCTAGTTGGACTGCTGAAGTGAGATGTGCTTCTTTACATCATTGGTGTGATTGTTTTTAGGGAGTGTCCTAATGAGTTGACCATTACTTCTGATTTTTAGGTCAGGGGTCATGCCTCGAACCCATACATGACTACCGGTCTTATTATGGTTTTGTATATTTGTATTTGCATTCTTTTGGAGAGGGATTTAAACAGCAGCACTCGTAATGAAGAATAACACCTATTTCCTGCTGTTATTCTGGCTTGTATTTCGCTCTCTATTTTTTTATCAACTGTAACCACACTTCCCAGGCACTTGAACTGGGTTACAGCTCTAAAACTGTTTTCTCTGAAACTCACTTTTCCATTTCACCACCTTTTTCCAATTTTGAGTTTCTGATGTATACAATTTTATCTTCATGAATAGATACATAATTAATGTATAGATTTATAATAAATAATAAATCTTACTATATCAAATTCCTTTCATGTGTTTTGCGAAAAGGCACAATAAAATACTTAGAATCGATATAACTTATGTTAGAATCGAATAAAAACCACTAATCGATAATATAGTTCACTAACTGACTCAAGCGATGTAGGTAAGTTGGCAGGTATATCTAACGGCAGCCAAAGCCGCAACTCCACAAACGACCTGGCTCTTCTGTTCGCCTTCGGAGCTGTGATAGTGTCAGTCGTTAGCGATCAGGAGCTCATCTATTGAAAAACACTTAGGTCTTTGAGAGTTCCCTCTCGGGCGATGTTTTATTGAAGTGAGCAACTGCTAAGCGGACCTCATAGGATATTCATGTCCTGTAGTCTTCGCTATATCCTCGATATCCAAAGGGGTTGGAAGAAAGGAGCTAATGCTAAAAGAGGAAGACCAAGTAGCTCTTTATGGATATTAATCGACAATGGATCGAGTCATTCACATGTAAAAAAAAAACCTGTATCACTACAACCCGTGAACGAGTTTGGGGATCATTACAAGGTAGATACTGGACTGGTTCAAGAACAACGATTGTGGAGGGAGGTGATTTGTCCTAGATTTTTCCACCAGATTTCCCTTTATTTTTTGTACCCACTTTATAAAGGCTGGGTGAGCGCCACCAGGGTCCTAGATCCCGTATGATCCACCTCCGGTTAACAGACTAAATAAAAGTCATCCCAGCAGCGGAATTTGAAACATGATTTGCGGCAAGGCAACTGAGTGCTCTACCACTGAGCCACTCCGCTGCCTGTTAATTTTTATTTAATTAAATATTGAAAATGCGTATTATTTCTCTTTAGTTTGTTTGTTTATTTAACGTGGCTTTATGCTGCTGTGGCTAATCGGACGATGCTACTGAGGGAGATCTATATTCTGTCTAACTAAGTATAATTAGGATAGGGATTTTTAACGTGTGCATGTTACATCCTCGGGAGCCTCGTTTAACGTTCCATCCGGTGGACGGCATAACCAAGTGGTTTTTACTCCGTACTTTTTCTTGGAACTTGGATCGCACTTGAAAAACAAAATTATATTCCTCTGTTAGAAATAGGAAAAATCCTCAAAAGCAAAGCTTTGAAGTTACTAAAATATTTGAAAAAATAAACTGCCAACCTTTTTACATCATCAGTACATTCATCAAAAGAAAAACCATACCAAAAGAGGGAAGTTCCGCTTATCAGCTTCCTTTAATAATATCCCACTGACTCCATTAGAAGAAATCCGATACTTAGAATTACATCATGACAAACATTTAACTTTCTCTTCAAAGAAGAGACCTGGAGCATATTTCTCGTTAACAGTCTAAAAAGACTCGTCAAATAGATACAGCAACCTCATGCAAATAAGTTCAAGAAGCAACTCTACTGGTCAAACATTGACTGGGTTTTTTCTCCAGTATTTTAGATAAGTTGACTATGTTGTTGGAAAAATCCCGAAGATCAAAGTCTTAAGTCTCTCATATAGTTAAAAAACTCTCTCTTTGATGTGACTTTTCTTCTAATCAAAATCATTTTTTTTTTTTTGTCAAATATGAGGCATGGCATATTCCTGTTCGGTTAAGTTTCCTTCCGATTAACCAATGTAGGCGTTTTCAGTATTTTTTCTTGTATTTTCAGTCTAGTAAGAGGATTCCAACTTAAACGTTTGTAAATATGTAGCTCTAAGTATCGAATTTGTTTTATAGGAGTCAGTGGGATATTATTTAAGGATGAAATTATGTATATGAGTCTTTTGTAATTAATTGGGAGTTTAGAGCGTACTTGTTAAAGTAGCCTGTACGGCAAGCAGTTTCTTTTTATAAGAAATTAAAATGTGATTTTTGGATAAGTAGTTGAGTTTTTTAGTTAATTGACGTATACATATATAGTAATATTCGGAAAAGCTTACTATTATGGTTTGTGAAATCGTAGAATCTCGCAGAAGGGTCGGTTTGAAAGCTTATATTACTCGAACAGCCGAGAAGGAAATGCCAAGGGACGAAATAACCTGAAGGGTCGAGAAGAGCAAAGGAAGTAACGATTGTGTAAATAGAAGGGACCACACAATCTAACCGCCGCCCAGCAAATACGGGACGGGCCAATTCACACACACCTTCCGAAAGCTTTATAGAGCTCTCTCAGCTTCGACTGCTTCCTTAATCTTCACTACCACGATACAATCATAATGCATTTATATCTTGTGTATTAACCGGTACCCAGGGACTGCTATCCGTCATTGTTTATAACCTGAACACTGATAATACGGGTCGGACCAATTCAAACACACCTTCTAAAAACTTTGTAGAGCTCTTTCAGCTTCTAATACTTCTTAAATATTCACTACCTCGATACAATAAGAATTTATTAATATCTTATGTATTAGCCGATACCCAGAGTCTGTTATCCGCCATTTTTTGGACATTAATCACTGATAATTCTGACAATAAGGGACGAATCAATTCGCCCACACCTTCCGAAAGCTTTATAGAACTCTCTCAGCACTGACTACTTTCCTAATCTTCATTGTCATGCTGCAATCATAATGTATATTTATACCATATTGTCATTAAATTTATTTATTGAAATTTACAACTGGATAATTATAATCCATCCAGTAAATGGAATGAAAGATATATGTTAAAATGAGATAAAGCCACGTAGAAAACTACCTCCTGGAAGTATTTGAATAACGAATATAACATAAAAGGTAACCAGACCATCTTCTTCTCAGATGCCTCGGAGGATAATTGGGAATGGACAAGCATCAAAGTTTGAAACAAGTGGGTTTGAGTCGGAATAAAGTTTGTCATGAAAGGATTGATATCGGATTCGGGCCAAACCAACAACAAATGGGACATTAAAGTCTTTATGGATGAGTTCGTTCTTAAGGAGCGTTGAGGATTTTGGATAGTAGAGATTGCATAAAAAGAGGAATTGGATGGCTTATTGGACCCCAAACTCTACTCCATAAGTCCAGATGTGCCTTATGATTGTCATGTATAGTATGTGTGTCTTTCGTAATTAATTAGGAGCTTAGATTGTTTGTCTAATAAGTGTTATAGTAGCCTGAAACGTAGAGTGTCTTCTCGTTTCAGTCTAGTATGATGATTCCAAGTTAATCGTTTGTCAAGGTATAATCCAAAGTATCGAATCTGTTCTACAGGAGTCGGTGGGTAATTATTGAATGATACGAGAGGACTGTAAATCATTGCACGGGATTTGTGGGAATATATTCGAATCCTCTAGTTTTGACACCATTTTCCAAGGTCAGTGTTATGGGAATGTAGTCATAATGTGATATTATTTTATATGTAAAAATAATTTTAGAAGTGAAATGAAATCAATTTTAAACTTTCAACTAGAACATCAATTCCCATAAATAATAGATGAACCAAAGCATAAACAATATCAGGTTATGATGGTAGCAGTAGAAGACATATGGTACCACCAAAATTTCAGTAAGTACATATATGCATTATATTGCATAAATAACCATATATTAGGTTGCATTACTCATAATGCAGCTAACTTATACTATCCAATTCATCCATGTTTTACAAGTCATATCATGTCGAAGATTAAATTATGTTAAGCAAAATGGTAATATACTACCTTGTACGTATTAAAGTCTTCTATGAGGGATTGGAAAATAATATTACCTTGCCAAGGTAATATTATCGGGTAAGCCCCTGATATAGGATGCAGGTTACTATGGTATTTCAAGCACAAAGCATCTGGGTCATTAGCGAACGATTCATAAAACAGTATTGCTACAACCGATATATATTTAGATATACCACGGTTTGTATTTATTAAGCACTATTTCCAAGGTTAATAATATACATTTAATAACTGTAATATGCTTACTTGATTATTAATTTACAATGGTTAATTATTAATTAATAATCGTTTTTTTTTAGGAACGCATAATCAAAATTAATAGTATTTTTTTTAATTATTTTTTTATCTCAACCTGGGTCATTCTCTTCTTCATATTAATACAGTTAACTATTAATAATTCAACAAAATTAATAATTAATTAACTGTTTCATTTATTCCATATCACTTCCGGCTTACATAATATATTATATACTGTAATATGGTATTATATTGTTTAAAAAAAAAACTGTACCACTACAACCTATGAAGGGTATGGGGTTCAGTACATGGTAGAGACTGCACTGTTTCATGGACAACGGTTCTGCAAGGAGGTGACTTGTCCTAGGTCACCGTCAACCGCCATATTTTCCCTCTATTTTGGGTACCCTATTTTTATAATATTTTATAGAGGCTGGGTGGGCCCCAGTAGGGTCCAAGATCCTATATGATCCATCTCCCGCTGCAAACAGACTAAATAAAAGTCTTGCCCGCAGCGGAATTTGAACCAGGATGTCCGGCATGACAACTCAGTGCTCTACCACTGAGCCACTCCGCTCCCTTTTTATTATATTGTTATAAAACCTTTAAATATTACTACTACTGTGTTAATACAACTTGGTGACGAAATCTGGCCTCTCCAAGCTTCTCTATTTTTTTCAGCCGTCATCGAGTTCCTGACTCCCAGGATATCTCTCTCGTCTCTCTCCACACCGTCCGACCACCTCATCCATTCTAGCCATATGGCCAGATTTCTAATCTTTAAGGAGTAACCGACATCTTCTTCGTTGTATATTAAGTAGACCTTGTTGTTGAATATTAAATTTAAAAATCAACTAAGTATTTAGAGATGAAATACTTTATGATAATCATGTGGTGACCGAATAATGTATGTGCTTAATACCACAACTATGATGCATCTTAGATTCAGTACACGGTAGAGACTGTAGTGTCACTAAGGCAACTGTTGAGTAGGGAGGTGATGTCATAGATCACGCTTATATATGGGTAACCACTTTATAGAGCTAGGGTGAGCCCGAGAAGGATCGTCAAATTCCACAGGTTTCAAACTCGTTTCTTAACACATTAAATAATTTATCTGCCACAGCCGGATTTGTTATGCTATATGGTATGCAAACCCCAATTTCGAAATTTCAAATATAATTTCATTTGATATTTTTTTAAAAATCCAAATAATGTTTAGTAGTTGACTAATAGCTGGTTTACGAAAACTCTGGAGGGATGCTTAAGGAAATGCAAATGCTGTCGATTTGAGGTCATGAAACTTTGCCAACTAAGTTCAGTCTTTATGATTACCGAGCCGAAATCCAGCCTCTATTCAAAGCATTCATTCGATACAAGACAAAGGAGTTGTCACTTGTCCGGTAAGGACAAGTGATCTAGCTCCGTGATCTAACCATCTAAGCTACCAAGGCTCGTATCCTAGCCAGACAAATCTATTCTCTTCACCGATCCTATATCCCCGTGTTCTCGCAATATTTGCTATGCATTTTAATGTATTTCTTTTCAAAATAAAAATATTCAAAAATTATCACCATCAAAAGAACAGTAAATAAAAATATAAATTATAAGAATGTAAAATTGACGTAAGTCAACGAGAACCCAATTAAAGTAATGTTCAACGAACATTCTTCCCTGTGCAAATATCGCAAAAATTGCCAGAACACGGGGGATATAGATTCGGTGAAGAGAATGGATTTGTCTGGCTTGGATACGAGCCTTGGTAGCCCAGATGCTTAGAGCACCGCGCTACAGATGCGGAGGGCCTGGGTTCGAATCCCGGCCAAGACAAATCTTTTCTCTTCGAAATAAACATATTTAAACATGTATTTTATAATATTTATAATATTCAATGTTTACATCACTATAACTCGTGATAATTATATATATGTAAATAGTGTCACTACAATAATAAAGGCATTAAATAAATTTTACATAACCCCTAAAATAAAATACATTAAAGTTGGGACAAAAGTTTCAATCTTAAATAAAAAATAAACTGTTCTTACAACTACCCTAGACCAGTAGATGGCAGAGATTCTACTGTATATAAGAAAACGGTTATTAACAGCCGTCATTTGTACGAGATCACTATCAATCGCCTGCATTTCTCCCAGTTTATAGAGTCTGAGTGAGCCCCACGATTGTCTGTAGGACACTTCCGTTGCTGTTAACAGATTTAATAATCCATCTGTCACAACCGGTTTTGAAATCAGAACACTTTTCATTTGACTTTAACAACTCAGCACCTTATACACTGACAGCACCTGATATATATTAAAATGAGATAAAGGCGCGTAGAAAACTACCCCCCTGGAAGTATTTGAATAACGAATATAACTTAAAAGGTAACCAGACCATCTTCTTCTCAGGTGCCTCGGAGGATAATTAGGAATGGGCAAGCATCAAAGTTTGAAACAAGTGGGTTTGAGTCGGAATAAATTTTGTCATGAAAGGATTGATATCGGATTCGGGCCAAACCAACAACAAATGGGACATTAAAGTCTTTATGGATGAATTTGTTCTTAAGGAGCGTTGAGGATTTTGGATAGTAGAGATTGCATAAAAAGAGGAATTGGATGGCTTATTGGACCCCAAACTCTACTCCATAAGTCCAGATGTGCCTTATGATTGTCATGTATAGTATGTGTGTCTTTTGTAATTAATTAGGAGCTTAGATTGTTTGTCTAATAAGTGTTATAGTAGCCTGAAACGTAGAGTTTCTTTTCGTTTCAGTCTAGTATGATGATTCCAAGTTAAACGTTTATCAAGGTATAATCCAAAGTATCGAATCTGTTCTACAGGAATTGGTGGGATATTATTGAATGATACGGGAGGACTGGAAGCCTGCTCACTAGAAAACAAAGATTAACTAAAAATTATTATTCCATTTTAATTAATAATTATGTGTTTAACTTCTTTACTATTACATAACATATTTTTATATAGACGAATTTATATCACAGACAATATATTTCAAGTTCTTAAAAAATAAGTAAAACAGTATAATATAGATCTGTATTACTGATAATATTCCAAAAGTTAGTTTTTAAGTACTTATAAGTTTTCAAATTTATTTATTTATCTTTTTTGTACAGATTCGTTTTCTCTTTTTTTTTTAGAAAGTCTACCCCTTCTTTCTCGGGTCACTTGTAGAGTAGTTGTTATCATAACGACCTCCTATACTAAAGGTCAAGAGTCCATATCCCGGGCCAATATCGTTTTGCTTCGAAGTGCACGTAGAATGGTGATCCCGTGCCTTTGCGGTGACAGTTATTCATTAAAGATCCCCATCCTAATTATATCAGGAGAGGCATCGCAATGTAGCATCATCCAATTAAAGATATAAGCATAATTTTTATTTTCTCTTTATATTTTTATCTACACCTGTAAAATACAAAACAGTGACAATCAGCAGATAGTCTGACACTAAAAAAACTTGAAAGGCATGAAGAAGAACAGTAGCCAGCGGTAGCTCTCCCTTGGCTTGATTCAATTTCCTATGATAACAAGTCCTTCATCCACGTTCTTTTTAATCTCCTCCTAGTGTTCTCAGGCATGAGAGTAGAGGCCATTCGTTCTATTAACGGGTTTGGATGCCCGTGTAGTTTTTCTTGAAAGCGTTTGTAGTATGTTCGTATGTGTTCGTCAACCGTTGGTATTTTTAAGTCAGTATGCAGAGTTTTGTTATTGACGTACAAGGGTGCTTTGGTGATAAGTCTTAGTACTTTTGATTGAAAAGTCTGCAGTTGTTTTCTATGATTCTGTTTAGCGATCCCGTAAATTTGTAATGCATATGTCCAAACTGGTGTTAGTAGGTAAGTGTACGTGTTTAGTTTCTGTCTTATATCTAATTTGGAGGTTTCCCTGAATAGTGAGTACATTAAATTGAGCTTATGGTTCAGTGATTGGCGTTTCATCTTAACGTGAGGACCCCATGTCATTCTCCTATCAAACAAGCATAAATTAAAGTTGAAAAAATAAACAAAGAGAGTTGATAATAGACAAATACATTATATTTACTTACATATAAAAGTTCTAGACAAGGACGTTTTTATAAACGCGAGGTTTGGCTTTTGTTGTCATTTTTCCACACTATAAATTCAAATGAAATTTTCTAATATAAAAATGTCAACTATATTTACAAAATTGTGTAGAAAAAAACTCTAGAAGCTTTGTCTTTCTCTCATTGATTTATAAAAGAATAAAAATACTGAAAATGATGGTTTGTTATACCTGGAAAAGTATTTTCTAAAAAACAAACTAAAAAGAACTTATCTTCTAAAAAAAACATATCTTTTTCTCTTCAAAATAAAAATATTGAAAAAGTAGATAATAAATTGCATTGTTTCGAATTATCTTACTACGAATGTAATACAGAAAAAGGAGTTCTCCCAAGTAGCCTTCTTCGGTGAGTGGTCTCAATGATAAAAGCCTTGCGAAATCTTCAAAGGTATTCGCCTTTATAACACTGAGTGTAAACAGAAATATAACCTCTAGTAGTATATCTTGCCGGGTTTGCCCTACTTCTCTCTCTCTCTCTCTCTCTCTCACTCTCTGAGACATACACCTCCCTGTACAACCGTTGTCGAAGAAACAATACAGTCTCTACCTTTTACTGAACCCCAGACCCTTCACGCGTTGTAGAGTTACAAGTTTTATTTATCACCTAAACATTTTTTTAAAAGTTTTCATGGCTATAAACTACCATTTTATTTATTTTAAAGCTTATCTGATATCGCTTTAATAAATTGTATTTATAAGTGTTTGTCCTCCATCGTAAACCATGGACTTCTTGTCGTCCTTATCGTTTAGTAACATTCCACTGATTCCTGTAGAACAGGTCCGGTACTTAGGACTACACCTTGACAAATGCTTAACTTGGAATCCTCATACTAGACTGAAACGACAAGAAACACCTCGCCGTTTCAGGCTACATCAACATTTACTAGTCGAACACTGTAAGATTCCAATCAATTACAAAAGACTCATACATGACAATCATTAGACCCATCTGGACCTACGGAGTAGAGCTTTGGGGTTCCACTAAGCCATCGAATTCCTCTCGTATGCAATCCTAACAATCCAAAATCCTTCGCAAAATACTAAAGGCTCCTTACTTTGTAAAGAACAAAGTAATCCATAATGACCTTAATGTCCCGTTTGTTACTGAATTGGCCCGAATTCGATAATAATATTTTCACGACAATTTTCATGTCCACTCGAACCTCCGAGGCATCTGAAAAGAAGATGATCTAGGTTGAACTTTTTATTTGAGTACTACCACTGGGTAGTTTCTCTACTTGGTTATATCTCGGGACATGATTTATCTTTCATTATATTAGCTTGAGTATTCAATATTCAGTTGTACATTTCTATAAATAACAATTATTTTTATTAGTACCTGTAAATATGTTAAGATTCTATCTACTCTAAGAGAATGAACGTTAGTTTGGAAAAGCTCAACATAAAAAAAAAAATAGTTTGTTATTTTTTTTTTTAATGAAATGTTGGAAAGTCGAGAGCATCGAACAGAGAAACTAAATCTTGATTAATTTTAAAGATAGTCTCAACAAAGTTCATTAAGTTTCATAATTTCTTATATCGAGGTCAAATCTACGGCAATTACATTTCCTAAAACAACCGGAATCTTGGCCAGTCTCAATCTGTTAGTTTCTATTGATTCTGTTGTACAAGTTCCTTCGGGTTGTTTAAGACCGGAAAATATCTTCGAACTTCTTCTTTCTCATAAAATTACCTATTTTATTATCGCACCGATATTTCACCCCTAAAATATTTCTAGTATCTGAGTCTTTAATAAATAATTAACTTTCTTCATGCTCCACGAGGGTAAATCAATTATTATCCGCAACATAGTTATACAATTTTATTGTAATCAATAGGGCCCGGATTAATATGCAATAAAAATCCTTAAATATATACATATAATATGCATTTGTTTTTGGGAAATATGCAGGCAAAACAAAATAAAAATGCAAAATGGGATGCATCTAGCCAAGTTCCCCATCTTGTGATTTTTAGTTCCGGTTGTAAATTTAATTCTGGGTAATTTTCTTTCAATACATTTATCTTTTACTTTTATTTGGCGTTTCAGAAAATTATTTTGGACATTCGAAATCAGCAAGATTACATCTTCAAATTCATTTCTGACAGTTTCCGCGATCCTATGAAAATCATGGGTAAGGCAAGTCACGTGAATCATTTTAGGGTAGAATATTTTCAATGACTTTGCAGCTTTAACCATGTACGGAGCAGCGTCAGTTGTAAATAAAAAAACTTTTTCGTGTAGAGTTCCATTTGACCAGAGAAAAGTCATGGAATCATTAAAAAATCTAGATATGGTTTCGTGGTTACATTTGACCAACAACTGCATGTTTAGAAGAAAGGGTTTTGATAAGTCTTCCGACAGCTTTCCGAGAATAAAGATCAACTCATAAAACCTAAAATAGAAAAAAAATGCATTAAAAATATGCAAAAACGATTAAATATGCAATAATATGCATTTTACTTCAAATATGCAAAATAAATTACCCTAATCAAATAATTTTGGCCCAAAACATGTTTTAAAAACTTCAAACGTGATGTACAAAGCATAGAAACAAATATGCAAATGCATAAAAATCCGGGCCTTAGTAATCAAATAGGAAATAGACAAGTACATCATTTTTCGACATGGTCCCATTGCTTTTCAACGCACTTGGTTCATCGTTGTACAAGCTTCATGTTGCCCTTCTAAAAGAAGTTTTTCAGTTGAGCTGCGAGCCAGGAATGCACCGCTTCATTCACTGCTAATTTGCAGACAATGTGCCTCTTAGTCAATAGTTACTCGCCTGTCTCAGAAGACCATTTCACGTGAACACTCAATGTTTTCTTCATTTGTGGCGGTAAAGGTTCGCCCGGCTCCTTCATCGTGCGTAACATTTTTGATTTTTTCAATTTATTCGTAGACACTCCGTTGTGGCAAAACGCTGTTCCCGTACATTACCGAAAGTCTTCGTTGAATTTCGGCCCTTGATACGCCTTCCGACCACAAAAAACGGATCACTGAACTCTTCTTTGGTGCAAATAAAAAGCGGAGCAGCCATGATTAACAGCACGGCAGCGATAACGAAACTAGCCTAGCAGCTTGAAACTTGCATAGACATAACAAAAAATAAACAAAGAATATGCGTCATCAATACTAAACGACAGCACTACCAACATAAACATAAATATTACTTGATTGCGGATAAACATTGACTTACCCTCGTATTTCATCAGCTGGGTCTGGAAGCCTAAGTATTAAAAAAAATGATCTACTTTAATAATAATTAATCCTTTAATAATTATTTAAAGGATCAATAATCTAAGTGATATAAATATTTTATCGGCGTCGCCTAGCAACTGATCCGAGAACTACTATTTGCTAATTTTTTGTCGTGCTCGATTAGTTAAATTATATATGTATTTAAAAATTAGCTAATCACAAATCCACCGTCTCTGACTTCTTTAAGCTGTTACAAAATACAAAATATATAACTGTTTTTGAATTCGAGTGGAAACCTATGCCTTTGAAAGTCTATAAGTTTGTATATAACATTAAGGTGTCGTTGAGTAATTAATTATTGAACAAATTAAGCAGATCTCGCATATAATAATTAACAAACAAATATTTCTACTGTCCTTAAAAAGTTTCACATTTATCATATTTTCAAAAATGGTCACTTTTTAAGAATTTATTATTTAGTAATATTGTACAATGGTATATTAATTCTGTTGTTCAATACATTTTCTTTATAAATATTGCAGTATTAAGTCCTTAAAGTGGCTACTTACCTTATTATTTTATTTTAATATGCCATAACTGTTGTATTATACTAATTATTTACTTTAATGTCCATAACTGTTTTAAATTGGATATTATCCTGAGGGGGGAGCGGAGTGGCTCAGTGGTAGAGCACTGAGTTGCCATGCCGGAAATCCGGGTTCAAATCCCGCTGCGGACAAGACTTTTATTTAGTCTGTTTGCTGCCGGAGATGGATCATATAGGATCTAGGACCATCCTGGGGCTCACCCAGCTTCTATAAAATACTATAAAAATAGGGTACCCACCCCTAACCATGTACTGAACCCCAGACCCTTTCACGGGCTGGAGTGTTACAGGGTTTTATTTCTACTTATCCTGAGGTTGCTTGTGTGTTTACTAATTTATTAATCAGTCAACATAATACCTTAAAAATAATTGCAATAATAACGAATCACCATACATTCATTATTACGGCGACATATGAGTATGTCGCTGTGCTAAAATTCTCGGGTTCAAACCAGCAGTTCAAATTATCCAATGACGTGGATGGATCCAATGGGATTTGTAGAGCCTCTCGAGGTTGCAAGAGATCTTCTTTAAAGTGGGTACCGCTAATTGTGTGTGATTGGATTAGAAACAGAACTGCCACTACCATCCACTGATTCCAAGAGACCCTTCATAGAGGTAAAGGATTATATTTCTATCTCTTTTTTTTAAATGAAGTTCAGTATGAATAGATTGGGTATTAATTTTAAAACTTTGCAAACAGGTGGAAACAATCTCAATTTCGAAAATTTGGTGTGATGGTGAGTACACCAAGTTCGAATTCAATTTCAAATTAGAACTGATCACCAGCGACCCCCTTAATTCCAATTAAATCGAGAAATTGTAGGGGGGGGTGTATGAGGCAATGGCTTCGGTATAATAGAGACGACCCCCCCCTTTCTATCTCTATCTCTCTCTCACCCTCAATCTATCTATCTAGCCCTACATAGTTAATCGACTCTGTCCTCCTCGGCTTATGACAATAAACAGCTGATAGACTTGGTCGTTCCTGATGGTTCAGATCCGATCCGATATCGTCAGGTCAGAAGCTAAACTTAATTGTGTTGATAGTCGAGCTATGAGCTCTAGTCAGGTCAATATTGCTTTAACCAAAGCGATCGATAAGTGATTGTTGAATAATATTTGTCAAAGCCATACGTCACTTGATTGAGTGTTATCACTTTAGCGGAGAGACCGAGGAATGAGCCAAAAAGGCCCTCTTAATAATCTTATTATTGTACTAACCTTATATAACCTTCAAAAGAACAACGTCATAACTCGAAAATTGGAATTTTTGAGTTAATTCTCTAGTATTGGTTATAACTTTTTAATTCAAGAACGAAATACCTGATATTCCATTTCCATCATTATTTTTTATTTGATATAAAGTCATATTTTGAGTTTTGTCATGTTTGAACTTGAAGTTTTGCGGGAATAATGACATAAGTTAAAATCAAAAAAGTTTCAAGCATTCAAAAAACTTCTGTTTAATAAAAGAATTTTAATACCATCATTACAGTAGGAATGCTTTGCTTGACCAATACCCAAATTTATATTTTTACTAACTCATCTGGTTTCATTTTGATAAGACGTTGAAATATTAAATAGCCTAACTTATTTAATTATTGATTACAGGTTTATTATAAATAATTATTAATTACCAATCAACAAGGTAAGTCCTGTAAATAGGCACATCAGAAATATTTTCTTCTTCTTCTTTCGCTACTTCTTTTGTGCCATTTAGCTTAGAAGGGCCTCAATTTTTCCGAGGCCAATTTTGATTCCTTTGAATCAGTTTTACTCTCGCGTGGGTGATTGGCTTCGTAACCTCGGGACAACAGTCGCCTTTAGTCACCTTTTACGACAGGCGGAGACTCCGTGGTGGTGGGTAAATTCTATCCCCTACCCACAGGGGACGAAATATTTTCTAAGCTCCCAATTAATTACAAAAGACTCTACTGAAGACTAGACTAAGTAATGTTATTTTTCATTATTTATAATACATTTAATGGAATTAACATTACAATCTGCCATTTGTAGGCAACAAGAAATAGCGCTAAGAAGCTATACAACCATACAAGAGAAAATACCACAATCATACAACAACAAAAAAATATATACTTGCGGATAATAAAAACAAAATAAATAAAAAGAAAGAAGTAAATTACAACATTTACAATTTGCCTGGGGTCCCCGAACTAAGCTTCTCCAGGAATGGGGGCAAAGCAGGAGTCCGGGAGGCCCCTGCGTTCTTTCCCAGCCGCGTCACTGGCATTAAACGCCATTGGAAGCTGGTTAAGGGCGAATGACATCAGACACACAGGTAGTGAGTGAAGAATCTGGCCAGTGCCAATACTTCAAATAACATTATTACTACAGGTCTCGGGGACATTGACGGTTTAGACGGCGGGTGGGATATATGGATGAGTGGAACTAGATAGTGACTTTGCCAAGTGATTGGGATGATAGACAACGTTTTGAAGAAACTTTGAAAGTTTGGTAGGGATGAAAGGAATATTGAGATCATTATGGAGTGTTTTATTGGAGACGTAGTAAGGAGCATTGACAATTGTTCTCAGGACATTGGACTGAAAGGATTGAATACGTCTGATATTCGATTTTTTTGCGGTCCCCCACAGTTCAAGTCCATAGGTCCAAATAGGTTTGACGATCGTCTTGTATATTAGAAGTCTATCGAAAGATTGGAGTTTCTACATAGTAAACTCTATAGTTGGCTGAATCGTTTGTTAAGTTCTTGTCTTTTGAGTCTGGTATGAGGGTTCCATGTAAGTCTTTTTTTGTCTAGGAGAAAGCCAAGGTATTGTACTGTATCTGAAATAGGTTGGACGATATCATTTAATTATACAGAAGGACATGTTTCCCGACGAAGTGCAAATGTCACGTGTTTATATTTATCCTTGTTGACTTTAATCCGCAATTGGTCTCATCAAATTTCAATGAGTGATAGTTGCCTTTGTAGGTTTGAGGAAGCCATTTCAGGGTCTTGATGAGAGGGTAGAATGGCTGACAATTATAAGACCTATTTGGACTTACGGAGCAGAGTTTGGGGCTCCACTAACCCATCGAATTCCTCTCGTATCTAATCATTACTTACAAAATTCTTCGTAAAATCTTTAATGCTCCTTACTTTGTTACGTATAGAGTCATTAATAAAGAGCTTAATGACCCATTTGTTGCTGATTTGGCCCGAACCCTATACCAGTGTTTTCATGACAAACTTTATTCCTCAAACTCAAACCCACTAGTTTCAAACCTAGCAACTTATTCAATTCCTGATAATCCTCTGGCTTGAGTACTATCACTGGTTAGTTTCTCTACTTGGCTATATCCATGCCTCTGTGTGTTATTCCTGCTGTTTACTTGTACTGTTATAACACAGTTGTAAATTTTAATGAATAAATTGAAAAAAAAATCCGAAATATTTTAATTATAATTTTTAGATAACTGTAAACGATTGTGAAGTAATCGTCGTTTTCGGCTTCATTTTAGATTAAATACACCAATTGTTACAAAAAATATATATTTAAATATGACTTTGTTTCCTGTTAGTTCTGATAATATGTTTAAACATAAAATTTATTACAAAAATATATTTTAAAATAACAACGATATCTTCAGATAATATTTTTCCATCAGCTAATAGCTGAGAACTAAGATGATGCTTTTTGGTTGAAGTCCATCGATCAAGTAATAATGTCAGACTTGAAGAATTATAGAATTATCCACCATCGATCTTATTTCTCTTATAACGGATCTTCTTTTAAAAAATAACAGGAAAATATACGATTGTTAACAATTTAATAATAAAAATACAATATTGTATATAAATATATCGTTTAATATTCATCAGGTCTCTTTAAAAAAGCAAATAACCATTAATCTTGATCACTTACTGACGTTTCTATGGAAGAAATTTAGTAATATTGCTCTTCCATGAAAATATTTTTCATTTAATACGCCACAAACAAGCGGAATTGATTTAGAGAAATATAGCACAAAGCTTGAATGAATACACGGTATTTTTTTATTTATTTATTATTAATAAGTCTGTCATATCTAATTTTAATATTTTTTAACAGGACACGGGTTTATGTCCGACTGTGACAGACAGGTGTAATGTACTGATTATGCATAAAAAAAAAATAAACATATGGATGCTTTAGTTCACACATGTGTTAAGTGCCAAAAACAAGATTTTACACGAGTCAACTTTGATAATAATTTAATACAAGAAATACAGTTCAAGTTTAAGCACACAATATATTTTTGTAAGCTTTACAGCTTCTCTATTAATTTTATATCAACATATGATCTATGAGTTCCTGATCATAACTTTACAATATTATTTATATAACAAAACCCATTTTTCAAAATTTTTCACTTAACATATTTGTGAACTAGGCATCTATATATAAAAATAAGCTTTTATCAGCTAGTAACTGTTTGTCATTTGTTATTCATTTTATGTGGCAAGATAAAAGATATTCCAGTGTACTAAACGGATGTTAAACAAATTCTTTTGTTTCTAGCGATCGAATAATAATAACAAATGACAACCAATCATCTGGTAATAAACACAACTTATTACAATATTTTAGTAAATATTTATACATTTGTATGAGCTTTGATGTCGATAGCCTTGAATGTATGTATGATGTATGGATTTTGAAACCTAAACGAAATATTCTGACCCTCCGGAAGAGATTTTGATTTTTTTTTTGTTGATGATTATTTTAACATGAAGGTTTTTTTATGTGCCGTAGTAAATATGTTATTGCAGTTTGTGTGAACCTCCTTCTCACTCACTCTCTCATTTTCTCTCTCTCTCTCTCTCTCTCTCTATATATATATATATATATATATATATATATATATATATATATATATATATATATATATATATAGACAGAGAGAGAGAGAGAGTGAGAGAGAGAGAGTGAGTGAGAGAGAGATCTATTACTTTTGATACCGTAAAATAAGATATCTTATTAATTTTATCCATGTATACAAAAGTAGTTAATAATGTAATATGCTAGTCTAAGGCAGAAAAAACCTGTGTCAATACAACTCATGAGGGGTGTTGGGTTCAGTACATGGTAGAGAGTGGACTGTTCTGGGGATGGCAGATGTGCAGGGAAGTCATACGTCTGAGATTGCACTCAACCTCTCTGTTTTTCCACCAAACAAAGGCACCAACTTCATAGTGGCTGGGTGAGCCCCGTGAGGGTATGTAGATACCACAGTGTCCATCTGTGGCTATTAGTAAATTAAATAATCATTCTTCCATTGTTGGATTTGAACCGGGAACCTTCAGCAGA
Organism: Troilus luridus; assembly: GCA_964056705.1. Lineage (NCBI taxonomy): Eukaryota > Metazoa > Arthropoda > Insecta > Hemiptera > Pentatomidae > Troilus > Troilus luridus. The sequence goes on along the minus strand of OZ057417.1, from coordinate 26,484,345 downwards.
GCAGCTCAGCACATATTTATCTACGATGCTACGTAAATCACAGAAGTAAAACATTAATTTTCTTTTGACTGTTAGATACAAATAAAGTACTTACTAATCCTGACTTTGTTTTCCTTTAATTGAAGTGATTAATATTCTCTGCATAATGATGTAGTAAAATAAATCATGAAGAAAATCCCCTGAGGCAGAATGGCATATAAATTTCGAAAATTGCCCATAAGATTTTAAATAATATTAGTTTCCGAGGTTCTGAGATTGGGTCACTAAAATTAAACATTTTTGTTTAGACTAATTGATGAGTTTTTAACGAGTAACGTTAGAAGTAACGACCTGAAAGCTTTTAATAAAGCTTTTGGTGTTTAACTCCGTTTTAAATAGGGAATTAAATTCCTGTTTAACCTTTAGGGATCTATGTTTGATTATATGTCATAATTTTATTTGTATTTTATTAACTTATGCCCATTAAATCAAACAGGTTTTCAATTATTGGGTCATTACATATGACCTCGTTTTTATCATTTCTAAAATTTGAAATTAGTGGACTTCTTTGTTTTTTACATTAAAATTGGTTACAGATTGTAATGAGCTGTTCTAAATGCTCTCATTTTTAATATTATTTATAATCACAAAAAAAAGGCACCTACAATTTTTATTATGCCATCAAACATGACCAGGGAAACACATAATTTTCGTTTAATTTCTTTATGGGTTTAAACTTGGACACTCGGCAGCCCAAGTTGCGGGAGACATTACCACCGCGTACGGGGAAGAGTGTTGTAACAAAGCGGTCATTAGCCTTGGTTTGAAAATTTTTCAGCTGGTGATAAAGATTAATTAATGAATAATTAGTTTCTCCTTTATACCCAAAGGCGAAACAATCCCGTCCAAATCTTACTGCAGGGATATTAGCGCTGCAATAAAAAGTTTGCAACTGCATCGGAAGAGACGTCTCCAATACTCGTAACGACGGCCAGAAATCACGAACTGTTACTTTATCACTGATTCTCAAACAACACAGCTCGACCTGTGATTAAAAATTCATCAGTAACAGTTCCTAACAGTTTTTCACATATTGGAACTGATCGTTGGCGAACGGTGATTAGCAGTAGAGCGCGAACGGAATTGAAGCTGATTATGATTGTGATTACTATGACTTAGGTGAAAACAGTGATTTTCAAACATGATGTTTCTCCTATGTGATCTAAATTAATTTACTTATTAAGCAATATTGCTAGAAGGTTTATTAAATATATCTTGAGATTCTTTTCAATAACTATATTTTGTATTTAAAAATAAGTCTTGCTCCTTTTTTATTTTATCACCGTGTTACAGATATCTTATTTATGTTCTACATAAAGGTGCTAATTAGTCAGTATTGTTAGGATTTTATATTATTTATTTTGTGTTTCTTTTCAATAATTATATTTTGTACAAAATACTTCAGTGGTATCTTCTGATTTAGACCGTGTCGCTAACTTTTTCACCAACGTTTCGGCAGAAATGCTGCTGACTTCTTCAGGGCAGAAAAGAGAATGAAAATTAAAGTTTCATTCTCTTATCTGCTCTGAAGAAGTCAGCAGCATGTCTGGCGAAACGTTGGCGAAAACGTTAGCGACACGGTCTAAACCAGAAGATACCACTGAAGTATTTTGTATAAATAGTGGCCGTGGGAACCTAAAAGAGTATTTAATTATATTTTGCTTTGAAAAACATGTTTGTTTATTAAAATAATAAAAATCTTTATTGGAGGATTTAGTTTTCCTTCTATCTTTTACCCATAAAAGTCTACGATACTTCTCTGCATCATCTTGTAACAACTTAAACCATAACAGCAAAATTTACGTTAAAAAGAATATTAAAAATAATTCCATCTGTACGTATATTGAGAAAATTTTAGTGAAATATACAGGTGTCAAAGTAATTATTATCCTTATAATGAGTATTCTGTGATCGTTATATTCAAGGTGTCGAATTAAGTACGCCGACGCAATCACTCTTGGTACTATTTCGACAGAATCACGAATCACAGTTAGTAGCAGTTATGAAATCACAGGTAACAAAAATCACAGTAACCGTTTGAGCTGTTACTGAAAAGTAGCAGTCGAGCCCATCACTAAATGACAACGCTAGGCCTCATGTTTCACGATAGACAGTGAAGAAACTAAACGAGCTGGGTTGCGAAGTCCACCCACACCTACCTTATTTGTCAGGCTTATCACCGACAGATTTCCATCTGTTCAAAATTGTGGACTACTTCCTTCAGATTAAATTTGTTTAAATGATTCTGAAGTCAGAAACACATTTTCAGACTTTGTTTCACCACAAAACTCTAAACAATTTTAGTTCTTGGATTGAAAAATTGATAACAAGTCAAAGTTATAAAATTTGTTTTGTTACAAATAACTTGTATTTAAATACAGAGAATACTGTGAAATAAGATTAGGACTATTTTCTTAAAAACTATTATTTTTCTTAACCATAAAACAAAGCTAAAATTAAAAAAAAATTAATTTATCTGTTTTATTTAATACAAAAAAGTACTAATTGGGTACTCAAATATTTTTAGACTCGCTAGGAGGGTGAAAAATAAGTATATAACTGAAATTCAATTTCTAGAGTAATATCTGAGTTTCTTTACTAAGTTAACATCCTAGACAAATAAATAAATCATAAAATTTTATAATTACTACATGTCTACGTTATTCACGTTGTTATTATCGAATAAGCACCTATAAATCTCCAATCTTTAGGACTACTATAAATCATCTAACGTCATTTTTTTGTTCAAAAGGAGTTTCCATTAATAGTGGGTTTCCTTAACCCAGTGATTGGTTGGCTTCCTTCCATAATGTCCTATCTAAGGTCCATTCTTCCAGGAGACCACATCACGGATTCCTCTACTTCGTAATCCCATGTCTTCCACGTCTTCTTGTTCCCCTAATTTTTCATTGGTGGACTACATTGGGTAGTCTTCCTTCAGGCATTCTTTCCAAATGTCCATACCATTTCAGCCGTTTTTCTCAATATCTTCCAGAATGGTTCTTTCATCCTCCACCTTTTCTCTGATGGTCACATTTTTTATCAGATTTATGACATATGGATCAGAAACTTGGACGTTGAAAAGCAACCTCAGTAAAAAAATCCTAATCACAGAAATGGACTACTGGAGACGAGCGGCGGGAATATCCAGAATGGATCTAAAATAATAAAAATAATAATCCAGATATACGAGGTGTGGCTATTAAATAACGAGACTGACGTTGCAATAAATTTTTTATTTATTTTATACATAATTACTTATTATCACCTTAAATATACACCGCTTCTCTATCCCTACAACGCTCTATGTGAATTTTCCATTGTTGGAAACAGTGCTGGAAGTCATCTTTTGTCAGTTCCTTCAGGACGCGTGCCGCTTTCTCTTTTACAGCTTTAACGGACTCAAATCTCGCCCCTTTTAATGAAGATTTCACCTTAGGGAACAGATAGAAGTCACATGGTGCAGGATCTGGTGAATAAGGTGGATGTTCTAACACTGGGATGCTGTACTGGGCTGGGAACCTCTTGACAGATAACGTGGAATGAGCTGGCGCATTGTCTTGGTGGAGAACCCATGATTTCTCTTTCCACATTTCGGGTCGTTTTTTCCTTACTCTTTCACGTAGTTTTGCAGTATTGATTAATAATTTGACCTTGAACCCAGTGAAGGTACACAATGCTATGAATATAGAAAAAAACAATCATCATTGCTTTAAATTTTGACTTGCTCATTGTAGCTTTTTTGGCTCTCGTTGAAGTTGGGGTCTTTCAGTGCATGGACTGGCGCTTCGTTTCCGGATCATAAGTAAAAAAACACGTTTCATCACATGTTATTACGCTTTCCAATAAATTTGAGTCATTTTCAATGGCATCAAAAGTGCAAGTACAAACATAAGCGAGCTGCTTGTTGTTTAAACGTTAGAATTTTAGGCACCATTTTGGCAAACACTTTTCGCATGTTAAAATTGTCATGTAAAATTTGCCGTACATATTCTTTATCAATGCCTACAGTTTCAGCAATTGCACGAATACTTAATCGACGGGCAGACCGAATCAAATTACCGACTTTTTCAACATTGTCATCCGTTTTTGACGTTGAAGGGCGACCTGGACGCGAATCATCTTCAATGTCTTCTCGGCCATCTTTGAAACGCATAAAACATTCAAAACACGTGCCCGTGATAAACATTCACTGTCACGCACTTTTTTCAGTAAATTATAAGTTTCAGTAGCGGTTTTTCATAATTTGAAGTGAAATTTCACAATAATTCGTTTCTCTATTATTGTACTAACCATTTTATCCGGCAAAACAGAAAAACAACACTAACGAGAACGTAGGCTCTGACAAAACGGTATTGTTTACAGAAGCGAGACTAACTGCATACTAAAGAGAAAGCTTCACACTAAAGAGCTGTCAGTCAATGGCTGTTGGCGCATGCGTACTTATTCCGCAGCAACGTCAGTCTCGTTTTTTAATAGCCACACCTAGTATATTCCAAATATTTATTATTTAATTGTTACATTTTAAATAACTCTTCAAGACTAGAAAATAAATAAAATAACATTGAAACTAAGTAAAAATACCAAAATAATAAGCTCGAACACCACACTCATCATTGAACGAATCAACAATGTGAGACTTATTGAAATATCATGTATGAATGCACCATGTGTTTTATTATTTTTTTAATATAGTGCTTCCTAAAATAACGTACTTTATTATTATATAATTACCACGTTTTAAATATTTTAAAAAATCATATGATTGAAATTCTGGAACTTTCATTGATATAAAAACAATTCACTATGTTTTTATCATATTTCCTAATATATATTTCATTTTTATTCTCCGTATCTACTACATAATTGTCTCATAGCCAGTTTTATTTTTCCCATCCCGTATTTCATCCCGTTGAGGGTGAGATAAAAAACCGTTTTGCGGGTTTTTAAAAACCCGTGGGGAGGTATAATAACTAGTAAATTCGAGTTGATAAAGAGAACCACGGGAGAGGAAGATTGAAGAGGAGAAAAACTGTAAGCGTCGCTAAAGAAGGAAATATGGCCAGTTTTATCACTGGATGATTTGCTAGCGCTCGGCCGGGTTTCAGTCGGAGATTGATGGTGAGTTCCTGAGAGTAGGGCGGGTTACATCCAATACTCTCAACAACTCGAGGAATATTTCATTGATAATTTCAGAATAATTACATCAATCCCCCCCCCAAAAAAAATATATACACTAATATTAAAGTCTTACTCGATTTTCTCCAGGACAATTAATAGTGTATTTGACTTTTTTTGAAAAAAAAAAATTTATTGTGAAACATAACGATATAACATGATTATACAAAAAGACATTCTAATACGATGTAACAAGATTAACTATTAACTATTGTTATGTTTTAGGGCGTTAAATATATTTTGAATAATTCTCTTTATTTTGGGATGCCAGAATAATCATTAAAGATAATTACTCAAGTTATTATCTCTTTGAGCGTCCTTAATTTATTCTAATTTGGATTCTTTTCCAGAGGTTGGTTGTGTGTTAACCAATTTACTAATCAGTCAACTTAAAACCTTGATTAGCCCATCAATATGGTATTCATAAATGTATAGTGCATCTGGGTTAAATAAGCACCAAAGGAATTCAAATGAATAAATTGTATTAATACAATCATTTTTAATATGTACAATGAGAAATTACGATTGATAATTCAGATATGGATGATTGTTATAAAATACTTACATAAATTATCTGGTAAAAGAGGGGTGCATTTATAGTTCTCGGCGAGGTATAGCTTCTCCAGATAACAGGTCTGGCTGTTTCTCTCATCCACGCCAGTTTCCCCACGTTCGACTGCCACCGCCGATCTTCCTTCCAGAAGTCAAACTTCAACTCCTGCTTCCTCGGAGACCTTTCAGAGAGTTTCTTGCCCACCTCCCTCTTCAATCCCTTCTTCTTTCCTTGCCCCCTTCAGGTTTTTTTTTAATAATAATGCGCGTAACGATACACATCACTGTAGATTAACATTATAACTTATTAGCTAATATCGTATATACTATTTTAAATTAATTAAATATCACATTCCGAAAAAAATGATGTATCATATACATTAATATGAAAGCAGAAATCAACTTTAAACCAGTTAAGAAACAGGAGACTTGAATTTTAAGTAGAATTATATGTAACGTGAAATGTTACGATACAAGATGTATATACAAAGAGACATTTTGATATCAACTAACTTGACCATTAACTATGGCCTAACATTAAAACTTGTCAACTAACATAATGACTATTAGTCCCGTTACATAAGAACTCATGAAGAGTCTTGGGTTCAGTTTGTGGTCGAGTCTGTCCTCAACCGTCAAGTTTCCACCCAAATCGGCTACCCACTATATAGTTGGGTATCCAATATATAGTCCATTCAACTACCCACTATATGATCGGGTGAGCCTCAGAAGAGTCATAGATACCAACGGGTCCATACCTTTTAACATATTAAATGACATCTGCCAATGCCTGATTTTAATTTTGCTAATTGCAGCGTTCTTTCACTGATCCACTCCGCCCAATATAGTGCCTACTCTGTTATCTGTACTCTGAAGTATACATACACTGCCATACTATCTTCTCTACGTTCTAATATATATTCTCTCTGTAACTATGACAAATCTTAATTTCCCTTACAATCTGTTACAGCTGGTTTATGTACAGATGAAAGAAAGGGGGAGTGAAGTAATTTACATTGCTACCTTAGGGATTATGAACCCACAAATCTTTTGCTCATCGTCCGTCTGCTAACTTACTAATAAATTAAGAATAAAGATACAGCAATATGTAGACCACTAATTTACTTAGCTGAAGTTCCCAAATTAATCTGTATCATGGCCGAGTCTGGGGCCCAGGATTGCTTTACGAACTCCGCAAATTCCTACCTCCTACATATTTTCTCATTCATCAATCCTATCTCACTAACAGCTCATTCAAAGTAAATCACAATTATGTGTATTCACCCTTCTTTTCTCAATCCGCTGGTGTTCCTCAAGGAATCCTCGGCCCAATCCTCTACACAGTTTATACAGCTAACATCCCAACCCGTCCTAATACTATCCTTACCACCTATGCAGATGACACATGTCGTTATCAGTCAACACCGATCTAGTTATAGCATCTCATACTCTTCAATCCCATATGACTGACCTTGGGTTTTGGTGTCAAAACTGGAGGATTAAAATAAATTCTCACAAATCCCGTCAATTCACCTTCACCATCCGTCGTTAATCAATGACTTCTTGTCTTATTGTATCGTTTAATAATACCCCACTGATTCCTGTACAAGTCCGGTACTTAGGACTTCCCCTTGACAAAAGATTAACATGGAGTCCTCATACTAGACTGAAACGATAAGAAACAGCTCACCGTTTCAGTCTGCTACAACATTTACTAGTCAAACGCTCTATGCTCTAAATTAATTACAAAAAACTCATATACATGACAAACATTAGACCCATCTGGACTTACGGAATAAAGCTTTGGGGCTCCACTAAACCATCGAATTCCTCTCGTATTCAATCCTTACAACCCAAAATCCTCCGTAAAATCCTCAATGCTCCTTACTTTGTTACGAACAAAGAAATCCATAATGACCTAAATGTCCCCATGTTGCTGATTTGCCCTGAATCCGATATCAATCTTTTCATGGCAAACTTTATTTCCACTGAAAGCCACTAGTTTCAAATCTAGCAACCTCTTCAATTCCTGATAATCCTCCGAGGCGTCTGAAGAGAATATGATCTCGTAACATTCTAAGTTGACCTTATGATTTGAGCATTGCCACTGGGTAGTATCTCTACTTGTCTTTCATGCTAATATGTACCAATCATTATATTTACTTGCTGTGTTATTTTAATACAGTTGTAAATTTCATTAAATATATTATTTTTAAAAAAATCAGCCGTGGATCGACCCTTTTGGTTCTGTAGAACCTCCTGGAGCCAACCCAGCCTTAATAAGTTGGGTAATCTTATTACGGGGCGGAGGTGTACGCTCTTGATTTCGTCCAAAAAAGGTTCCAGAAGATCCCTTTGCTTAACACAGTATCTGTAAATTCTGTAAAGAGTTTTTTTTCTTCAATTTTTTAGTTTAGGTTCTCCAGAACCCACACGGTCCATCTCTGCCTGATAACAGATAAAAAAAATCATATGTAATTGTTGGATTTGGACCCGTTACCTTCGGAACGACAACTCAGCGTTCTACCACAGAGCTACCTTGCTCCCTTTATATTTATATACATTAAATAAATAACAAGTATTATGTATGAAAAAAAGGAATAGTTCCTTTCTTTTAGGTTTATTTACAATAGAATTATGGTTACAAATCACTGATTTAAATAACTAATATAAATTAATAACAGATGATTACCCCCAAAGCCGCCTCGAATCGGTGCATTTCGAATTTTATTCTCTCCTCATTTGAAGCCTAAAACCACGACACGCATCTAATTACTACGTCACAATGGAACGGCAAATGAAGGAGTAACGGGACCAAGTTGAGAGGAAATCGCTCTCAGATGCGGTCCGCTTCCTACCGCATTCTAACATTAACCAGTTGCTTCTAATATTAACTTACTTAACTTAACTGTCATTTAACGGTTACTTCTTTCAATACTAAGTCACTGTCATTAACTGGTTACTTATTTCGCTTCTAACTCATTGTCAACCGGTTACAGGTTCCTGATTTGATACTCAAAATCTTTAAGGGAATCGTTCAGTCGTTTTTCATATTTAACAATCTCTGATATATCTATTTATATAAATAAATTTAAGTAGTTTTTATTACAAAAACGTGGTTTGTATTCCAAGAGTTTGGTTATATCCAGTGGAGTGATTCTTGTTTTATTCGTTTCTATCACTTAAAAACTAACATATTATATTTATTCATTTTTAGATAGGGTTTTAGGGGTCGCTACATCGTCTAAAATTTTGAAAAAAATGACGATATGATAACTTGCTGCTCAATGTACATAAAGTAGTTATATTCATTCATAAATATTCGGATACAAACCATTTTACATAATTTTAGTGCCAGGACAGGATGTGGATCAACTTCTAGCAGTGGGACTGGGGTAGCCTCGGCTTCAGTCGTTTGTGACCAATCCTTTTTGAAACTTAATGTGCAAAAGCACTTCGTTAGCATTAGTTATGATTTTTTTTAATGATTATAGCTACATAATATGTGCAGGCTTGTTCTTTTTGTTGCTAAATCCAATATCTTCAAAAACTTTTTTTTTTAATTTTTCATTTGGTATTAGCGACTCTTAACTATTACTTGAACAATGTCAAAAAACATATATATTATGTAAGTTTGAATATTAACGCCAAATTATAAAATTTAAATTAGAAAATGGGAATTGACGTGAAGGTAACCTTCAGGGACAGATGTGAGTAAGGTTATAATAGATATTGCTTACTGAGAGACTTGCTCGAGTGAACATTTGTTAAATTTATATTATGTGTGTTATTAAGGAATATTGATTATTGTTAGGTTTGTAATTAAAGATACCTGGAGTTATTTAGTTATTTATAAGTTTGTAAATATTTTTTTTTAATTACAGTTCTTCACTGCATGCACGTGTTTTATTCCATTCACCTTCTTGGTTAAGTCGTTGAATTCACGACTTAGGCTACACCTACATTGGATCCGATTCGGTGCGACGTGATTCTATCACATACGATGCTGGGGTGTATACATTATACATATTTTACTATACAAAATAGTAAAATATAAATGTATTAAAAATAATTAATAAATAATCTTAATTTTATAAATTTATAGAACCAAATGTTATAAAACTCGATATATTTCAGTCATTTGGTTTGCTAGCGACGTCTCATCGTATCACACCGGATCCAATGTAGGTGTAGCCTTACAAATCAACATACATTAGTTTTTTGTGTCTTATAATAAAAGCGTGACGCGCTACAAATTAATAAAATGGGCCAAATATCCAAGGAAAGAAGGGGTCTAATATCCAGCATAAAATATTTAGAATATAATAGAATAGAAAAGTAACATTATTCTGGGACAAAGTCCCTTAAGAATAACAGATGTGAAGAGGAATAAAAAAAGGAATATTTAGTAATATAAATTAAAACGGAAGGCGTACAGGTGTACAGTAGATCATGAATAACAATATGTACAATCAGGAAGATGGAGTTGAAGATGGAACCATGAGCGAATAAGCGAAATCAGGAAATTGAAGGAGACGGAAATTTCAATGCCTCAGCTTTGAAGTCAGGAGATATTTTATATCATATCTTCACGAATTGGCTTCCTCTTTCAATAAACGAAGTTTGTTAATGAACAGGGGTCGTAAAGATCCGCCTTGAGGTACTGTGAAGTATGAGGGTGGTCTGAAAAGTTTCCGACCTAACAATAACGACTCGAAGGACTGTTACATAAAAACTGCGCGCCCAAAATGGCTGAAACTTTAATGAGTAACTGAAAACAGATGAACAACGAACTTGCTTTTATTTACGAATGCTAGCATCTTCACGTTGCGGTCGGAAACTTTTCAGATCACCCTCGTATACATTTATCGAAATATGCTCCTGTGTTAAATAATACCATAAATGATATATAACAGAAAGAAAGTATAGGCAAGCAGAGAAACTACCCGCTGTTAACCACTGGAATGACAAAATAAATTTAGAAAGTCACGAAGCCATATTATTTTCAGGCACCACGGAGGTTTACGGGAACAGGCTTGGAACTGTTGGTTTGGGCCCTAATAAAGATTGTCATGAAATGATTGATATCGAGGTCATGAAAAGTCAGTGAAAAAACATAAAGGTCATTATAGATGATTTTATTTCTAACAAAGTAAGCAGCATCGAGGATTTAAAGAAGGATTTTGGATTGTAAGGATTGGATACGAGAGGAATTTGATTCTGCCTAAGCTCTACGTTGTATGTACAAATAGATCTTGTAATAGTTATATATATACGAATCTTTTGTAATTAATTGGGATCTTAGAGAGTTTGTATAAGTGTTCAAGTAGCCTGAAATGGTGAGCTGTTTCTTGTCATTTTAGTGAAGTATGAAAATTCCATGTTAAACTTTTGTAAAAATGTAGGGGAACAGGCTTGCAACTGTTGGTTTGAGCCATAATAAAGATTGTCATGAAAGGATTGATATCGGGGTCGTGCCAAGTCAGTGAAAAAAACATAAAGGTCATTATAGATGATTTTGTTTCTAACAAAGTAAGCAGCATCGAGGATTTTACAAAGGAATTTGGATTGTAATGGTTGGATACGGAAGGAAACGATGGCTTTGAGGAGCCCCGAAGATCTTCTCTTAACAGGTCTTATAATAGTCACCTATAATAGTGTTTTGTAATTTATTGAGTGCTTAAAGCGTTTCTCTAGTAAGTATTTAAGTAGTCTGTTTCCGAATATTTTATAGCATGTTTAATTTAAAATTTAATATTTAAATCTTTAAAAATACTTAAACGTCACACGGAAGACCACAATATTTCCTAGATGGAAAAGAACAACTACACCAGTATTAACACTAGAACTACGAACCGGACTAAATGACCGGTTGCTTCGTTTAGTTATAACATCTCTTCTTTAAGTCTTATTTAATATTTTACGATAATGTCATGATTTTTATTAAATTTGTGTATACAATAATATTATAAATTATTTCGTTCTTACTTTTCTGATTTCCAGATATATCTATGTGTTATACCTAAATATACGAACCGCTCATTTTGACCGGTCATGAAAATGCCATGAATACATGTGTATTCCCGGAATTTTTATACATGTATAATTCCGGGAAATTCCCGGAATTCAAAAATTCTACGTTTTCAATTTATTATGCGTTAATTTGTGTATATGTAATATATACAATTTCAATTTAGTATTCTTGGTTGCCGTGTATAGTTGCAAGTTGCAACACGCACTACTCTTTATGCTATGTTGATACTACTCTTTATGTTATGTAATTACAATATTTGAATGAAATATATTTTATTTTATTTAAAATTAATTTATCTTATGAATTTTTAGTTTTATTTCTTGAATCCTACTATTTTGTTTAATTAAACAAACAAACCGGTTGGTAGAAATAGGTATATGGTAAATCTTCGTAGTTTTAGTGTTAATGTTCAATTTTTTTTAAGCTTGTAATGACTAACTTATAATGAAGTATATTACCGAATTAACACAAAATTGTCTTCTTTTAATTTAAATATGTAAATAATAATCGTATAACAAAAAATCTGTAACTAATATCGCCCCCTTAAAAAAATCTTTGATTATTGTTGGTTCTGACAAATTCACTCAGTTGGATATAATTCATTATATTTAACGTATTTTTTGTTTCGGTCCGTACTTTCACAGGATTTCAAAAACTTTCGATCTATTTAAAATATCCTCCAAGTTCATTTGGATTTTAAAAATGCATTAGAGTGGTTTTTGTGACACCCTTTATGCCAAACAAGCCGAAAATCGGATATCAATTATATTCCATCTTCTCTGTCATTTTTTTTCAAATTATATTTATCAAACAGATCATTGATCATCAGCCGGACGTTTTATAGTTGTTTAAAAAAAAAATTCAATTCTCCCTAAAGAAACCCTATACCTAAATTTTTGTTAGTTCGGAATAGCCAATTTTCGGTTGCATTGAACTGTTAAAAATATTAAAATATGTTTCTTCGTTACTTGTAGAAACAACTTTAATAAAACTGTTCACATTGCTATTGGCATGATAAGTAATTACAAGTATTGATCATAGTATTTATTTATTAAAATTAACCTAAAATATTTCCATTGTACTTAGAGTCCATTACCTCTGTCAATTTCCTTATGTCCTTAAAGCCAATACCTATATGAACCTATTAAGGACATGGAATATCCATGTTGATATCCTGTTGACTTTGTAAATTAGTCGATCCTATTGTGAGATGACAGTCAGCAGATCTACCAAAGGATGGGTTCCATATTAATGTCAACATGGCTCGCTTTGTGCTTATTAATTAATCACTAACTACTAAAATGTACTGAACCCAATATCACTCATGAGTTGTCGTAGCACAAGTTTTCCTCTATTTATTTTCTGAAGATCTGCATGTATTTATTTTACTTTTTATAATTTTTATTAATTGTTTTAATTTTTTAATATTTTTATTTTGAAGGGACAAGATTTTGAACTGGCCGGGATTCGAACCCGGGTTATCTACCTCTCCGTGGCAGTGCTCTTACCATTTGAGCTACCAGGGGTCACCTCTCAGTCAGGACGAATCCGTTCTCTTCACCGATCCCATATCCCGGTGTTCTCGCAATTATGCGATGTATACACGAGGAAGAATGTTCATTGAACATTACTTTTATTAGGATCTTGTTGACTTACGACATTATATTATTTATAATTTTTTATTTATTGTTTTAGTTTTTTAATATTTATATTTTGAAGAGAAAAGATTGAAAGAAGAGAACGGATTATAGTATGTGTTTTCATTTATTTATATGTAATTATTTTTCTTTTTGTACCTATACATTGATCCAGATTGGTCATATATAAAATACTTATCTCAGAATGAACCGATACTTACGTTTACTTCCGAGTCACTTTGGAATTCCGGAAAGAGGAAGTCGTATTTAATAAATCTGTTTTTATTGTACCTTTATCCGGAAATATCTGCAGCCCCTGTGAATAGCTGGTTAAGTTTAATTCCATAATAGAATACTTGTATACAGGAAAGCGGAATCATGTTCTCGTAGTCCGACAATAACACGTTCCCGCTTTCTTCAGTACAATTAACTCATTCTGAGTTAAACTCGACTTAAACGCTCATTCACTGCTGCAGATGTATTCTGAAGAGAACTTGATACTATAATACGTTATATTTCTGAACAGTCGTTCGAGAGAATCGTTATAAACGACCAGAGAAATGACCATATCTGGTCCGAGTTCCTCTTTCCTCGTTTCTATCTCAGAACGTAGAGTATAGATAATATCAGGCCCTTTGTTATAAATTACAGGAAAACAGGACATTTATTGCAGGACATTACTGCCCCATAACCTTACATTTTCTGCTGGAATAGTTGGGATCATCTGTTGGATACTGGGATCCTTTTACTGTAGAATAAAGTACCCCAATAAAATAATCCTGAGTTAATCGAGAAAGTACTTAGAAAAGAGTTAAATCGATATTAGATACTGACATATCTATTGAGACAAAGAGAAACAGTATCTAGAAGATTACTGTTATGAATGACAGAAATAAATAATTTGAAGTTACACTTCATTTAAAAGACAAAACAACCTTCTAAAAAAATGATAAATATACTGAACAATCACTACATTCATATGACCACTTCAAGATGACCACAGCAATTACTCCTGATGCAATCCTCCCACCTACGTATCGGTCTATCCCTTGGGTAGATATCATTCAGCTTACCTTTTAACATAAATTTACTAAATGAATATTCTACGCAATCTATTATTTTCGAATATCTTAATCCGTTGTTCTCGGAAGTTGTTAGGACACTCATTTTTTGTTGGCAAGACAAAAAAAATATCAAACATTTCCACCTTTATTTTCTCTAGAATTTTCTTCTTTTTTTCTTATGACTTCTACTTACTTAAATCCATCAACGCTGAAGTGTATGCCAAAATCCCAATTACTCTAATGGTCTGTGCATTTGTGTTTAATACCCAGTACAAATACTTTTTTAAAGTACTTTTTGCCAAAATTAATCCGGCCATCATCATTCATCGAATCACTTAATATAAATTTAATTATTGGATATTCTACTGAATACAATATTTTAAAATACTTAATGCGTTGTTCTTGGAAGTTATTAGGATAATAATTTCATAAATTCAAATTGTTTTGTCTTAATTAATGCCAAGACAAAAAAAATATCAACCATTTCCCGCCATCATTTTGTCTTTAAGCCTTTTTTAATGGAACCTACTTACTTAAATTTCCAAAATTCTTTTTATTCGAATGGTTTGTGCATTTGAGTGTAACACACCGTACAAAAATTTTTTTAAAAGTACATTTCGCCCATAAACAACCTTATTTATATGTTATATAACCTTATAATGAAAATGAGTGAAAACTCATAAAGATGCATGAATTATTAATTAGACTGCAATAAGAAAAATCCCAAACAGCAAAGCCTTAAAAATCTAAAATACTGGAAAAAACTAATCAACTTTCCATCGATTCAAGCATCATTAGGTCATACAAAAAAAAACCACATCGATGAAGACGCACTGCAGCATATCTCACGTCAAAAGTCCAATCGAATAGGGACAAAATATCAACGACAAGCAGTATTTTAAAGACTTAAAGATTTAGTATTTGTTTGGTTAATGCTTTAGTTTATTTTTCAAAACAAAATCTACCAAGTACAAAAACCAATTAAATAAATATATAAAAATTATTTATATGACGAAGAAATTTTATGATTGGTGAAATTATTAAATCCTTGACGGTTTTTAATTACCATTCCTATAACTTTCTTTCAATTCAAGGTGATAACAGCCGGATTAGTGTTAGCAATATATATATTTTTATTGAAGTTGTACTGAATTATATGTCTAATTATAAAAATAAGATATGATCATAATAAAATAAAAACAAGAATAATTGTTAGAATGATAATTAGTGGGTGTATATAACGGACAGTGAGAGATAACTAGTTATTTGCTAACATAGTACTTTTATTAGCCGTTACTTTTGTACCTTATCAGATTAGTAGGATGGAGTTACGAAATATCGCAGTAACTTTTGTAACCTATAAGTGAGGTAGTTCACTTTCCCTGATACACCGATCCCAGATAGTTGATAAACTATCCAGATTCCTAAAGTTGGTAACGAACTTTTTTCAATCAGTAGACTCTATTCCCATTATAGTTGTGAGATAAGTCGAGACTTTATTCTTGACTTTCTCAACTTATAGATCACTATTAGGTGATACATCTAAGAAAGTTTAATCGAATAAACTTTCTCTCCTAGACAATTCACAGTTAAATTATATCCTTTCATTTTCCGTACGAGTAATTTTCCTTGAAGAGTTGATTGAAGAAGCTCGAGTGTATAAATAACGGCTACTAGAGTGAGGAATGAAGATAGGTTATCATCAATCAGCTGTTGTATCCAAGAGGCAGTTATTGAAAAAGAAACGGTTCCGTATTTTATAACGTTACTGTAACCACCCAGATATTTTTCAACTCAAAATATCGATTTCCAAATGTTATTTACTATTTTGTACGCAATATGTTCAAAGTGAGAAAATACCATCACTTTTTATGACATATTGTACATTACAGCTCTAGTATTTGAGGACTATATCTACAGCCCGGGTGAACAGGCGGTTAAGTCGAATTTAATTGAATCGTGTCATTCTCGTAGTTTTAGCTTCAAATGTAACTGCAATATAAGTAACATAATCTTTTCAAGCCAATAAATAACTTAGCTAATTATTCACTACGAATAATACACGATTCCGCTTCCTTAAGTACAAGAAACTCATTTTGAAGTAATTTAGACTTAACCACTTATTCACCGGGGCAGTAGATAAATAGATATTTGGTAATTATAGAAATATATAATCAATAAGAAATTGATGGATGCAAGGAATGAAAGTCATAATTTATTATGATTTTGACATTTAGAATAGAATAGAATAGAAATAGTTATTTATTTGACAGGTGAGGAAAGTGCCACTTTATTACACCCGAGAGAATTTTACGAGGGTAATTAAACGAGGGTGTTATAAGCGCTTTCTCACGTTTTAAATATTACATTTTCCCCGCAACCATTCAAAAATTAAGACAATTAAAGGTGAAACTTTAGATATGTTAAAACTACACTAGCGCTATCTCTTAAAATTTTCTATTACTAACTCTAGGACGGTAGGAAACGTTTAATAATTATTATTTAGAAAATAATATTCTGATAACACATTCAAAAATAAAATAAACATATATTATTATATCTTGATTTATATTTATATTTCTCTTCATATCTGACTTTAGATGTTTTTGGTAAAAGTTGATTTATTGCCTGTTCAGCCTGTTCTTTATGAATGGAGGAGTAAACTCTATGAATTGATCACTATCTATTTCCATTTTTTATTTGGTTTGTGGTCTGATCACTGTTTTAATGGTAGATCTCCAAATTTCTGATGTGTGGAGGTTCTAATACATTTAAGGTTATATTAAGTACTTCTTTAAAATCGCTTCAAAATAAATAAAATCTATCTTGAATTAAATATAAAATAGTTCTAAAATTATTTATTTTAACATTTAAGGAATATAAAATGAATAATATTATAATACCGCCATTTAACAATTAAAATAACAGAGTGCCGATTGTCCAATTCGATCTAAGTGGCTGTTACTTTCCCTCACTAGGGAAAGATGTTTTCTCTCACTAGTGGGGGAAAGTGGTTTTCCCTCACTAGTGAGGGAAAGTGGGACTTTCCACACCAGTTTTAGTTGAGTAATGGATACCATTACTCAATGGTTGCAGGAAAAGTAACTTTATCTTTGGACTTAATCCCTTTAGAATAACAAACCTGAGCAATAAAAGAAACACAATATATACCTGCCAAGAAAGCTACATGATACAAATCATAAAGCGTATCAAAAGTGGCAGAAAACAATTAAGAATAAATAAATAATAATAATAAGTAAATACAAATTAAGAATCCTGACTTGATATTAAGCAATTAAAGAGAATAGATAAATTTATAACAACTGTTAAATGCATGAGCTAGTGTGCAATAATTTGTCTACATGATGTATATCTTCTTAAAAAACAAAATTAAAACGACTAAACAACATAAAAAATTATTCCATTCATTTCATTTTAAGAAAACGACTAACCTGCTCAGAGAGCATCTTTTTGGGAAGCTAGGAAATGTTGGAAAAGCAAGGATTTAAATGAGGATAGTGAATGGCATGGCGGATGAAAGGAGGGAACGGGATGGAACGGGCGAGGAAGGAACGTTCGAATGCATTTATAATGAAGGTAAAAGAAGATATAATTATGTTAATTACTGATTATGGGCAATGTGACTCCTTTGTACGGTATGTTGGTTTTGCATTCTTCTTTGTGATTGTTGTCTTCCTCTATGAACAGCTGGCTGCCTGATTTAGGATTCTACTTCATAACAATCTTCTAGATCAAAGATTGTACAGGGAGATGATTTGGTTAAGACCAATAGTTACAGTAGGCTATTCTGTGCTCGTTGCAGGCCTAGAAGATTATAGATGGCTCCTCTGAAGCAAAGAGATAGAACTAGCCAGGAGTAAGTTCAATTGTTGTTTTACATTAAACACGGTCTAAAACCGGAGACATTTTCAGTTATTCATCGGAGGCATCCATTCTAGTCATTCCTAAATCGATTTTAACTGGTTTCATCAATGCGTTTAGTCGTAAATAGCTGATTGGTAACAAAACTTTATTTGTATTCACATTATTAACTTATTCATATAGTTATATCGCGATTGATCCCTGAAATAATAGGATTCGCCGGGAGATAATGGAAGCACTGGACAGTGATGAAATAAGGTCACACCCTGACACACACGAATCCGGAAGGTGGAAACACAAAGGTGAGCATCTCCTGATCTGGCTGCGCTCTGTTATCGTTCCTATAGTTAAAATTATCCTTATATTATGTACAATAGGAATAAACAATAAAGTGAGAACAAATTGTATCACTACAACCCATGTAGAGCATAAAATGCTAGTAGACGGTACAGTCACTACCTAACTTCCAGGTCAACTGTTGTACAGAAAGAAGACCGTCCTTAACCGTCAGAAAAAAAACCCTGTACCACTACAACACGTGAACGGATATGTTGTTCAGTTCATGGTAGAGACTGTACTGTTTCATGGACAACTGTTATGCAGAGAGGTGGTATGTCCTTGATCAGGCTCAACCGCCAGATTTTTCCTTGGGTACCTACTTTAAAGAGACAGGGTGAGCTCCGGGAGGGTCCTAGATCCTATATGATCCATCTCTGGCTGCTAAAAGTCTAAATAAAAGTCTTGCCAGGAGCGGGATTTGAACCAGGATTTTCGGTATGAAAACTCAGTGCTCTACCACTGAACCACTCCGCTATCTCAGTGACTAACCGTCAGAATTTCTCCAAATTAGGGGTACCTAATCTTGATGGATAAGTCCCAGGATCCAATAGGGTTGATCTAAGGCTGTATATAGATTAAATAATTTATCTGCCAAAGCCTGTTTCGAAACAGGGAACTACAACCTACACACATGACATATGTAATCTTCTTGTTGCCGTGATAAACAGAAAGCTGGTCGTTCTCAAAGCTCTTAGCAAATGATGAGGTTATTTTGAAGAACATTTTTCCGGGTATTGAAAAAAGATTATTGAGGATTTTTAATGATTGGGTGTGTATTCCAAAAAACAGCAATTATTCAGAAAGTTATCACTTCCGATTGAGTCACAACAAGTTTTAACATTTCATTCGTTCCCTTTTAATATCTTCTAAGCATACAAGTTATCATGAGCTTCTTTGTGGATAAAGAGAATATAAGCATGAGAAATGTGTATACTTCGGTAATAGATTCGCCTAGAAATGAACGTTTTAACAAACAAATATTATCAATACTTCAAAATATTAGTTTAAACTTTTATTATTTGATGAAGTAATTACCTATATCTACTCATTACCCATGATGCATTCTCTTTTCCATACTAAAGGTCATGATAACTTGTATTTTTGGAAAATATTAAAAGAAAAACGAATGAAAAGTTACATCTTAATGTGACTCAACTCGAAGCGACAACCTGCGGAATAATTACCAAAATAAATTCCTGATCATATGAACGAGGAAGCTAGAAATAAAAAGGCGTATAAAATAATCCTAGGGCAAGAAGCATAAAAGAAGATTATAGGAAACATTAATATTTCCACGATTTACTTGAAAGAAGAAAAATTCTAGGCCCAGTGAAAACCACAGAAGTTTGGAAATTAAGATCTAATGATGAAATATACAGGAACGATAAGAAAAATGAGACTATTATTTTTTGGACATGTTTTCAGAATGGATGATTCGAGATTAACAAAAAGGATATTCAAGTACCTTTGGGAGAAAAAGTCAACAATTAGCTGGATTCGAGAGGTAAAGAAGGATTTGCAAAGAAACAACATAAGGGAAGACGACACTATGGACACAGAGATTTTTAGAAAGAAGATCTTGAGTATGGAAGGATTCCAGGGAAGAGTGAAAAAGAAACCCGGGGTGAGATGGTCTGAAGACAGAAAGAAACACCATAGTGAAAGGATGAAGGAATATTGGAAGGGACGGAAGAGTAAACAACGAAGTGGGAAGAATTGAAATTGGCACGTGGTCCTCAGCTGGCCTCATCGAGAAAAAAAATGTATTTACACGTCCAGGGTAAACATTTAATGTTCCTAACTCTCTGTTTTTCGTAGTTCAAGGTTGCTTAAATTACTGCGGTACCTACTTGTTTATATCTATATACATTTTAAATATTAATTTAATTGCGTAATGAATGATTTAATTGCATCATTTGGCTTAAATAGCTGTGACAGATGAGATGTGATACCTTTGTTTATCGTTAAGCGCTGGTCTTTTTGCCTCATGTGTTCATGACAGCTGATTTCGATTTGTTGCTGCACACGATCTCTCTTCACACTCTAGTTGTTTCATTTGGCAGCATCAACAATTATATGGATAATTCTTTTTTGAGTTACATATTGAGTATCTAATTTGAATTACACATCGAATAACAATATTACATATAAACGGATATATGGAAAGTAAAAAAAAAATGTATTTACTGAAATTTACAACTGTATACAGAATACATCAAGTAAATACATAGAATGTATATATTCACATAAAAAGGCAAGTAGAGAAACTACCCAGTGCTAGTACTCAAATAAAGAGTTCAGCTTAGAAGGTCACGAGGCCGTCTTCTTTTCAGACTCCTCAGAGGATTATCAGGAATTGAAGAGGTTGGGAGGTTTGAACCACTAGTTTCAAACCTGATAATCCTCCGAGGCGTCTGAAAAGTTGAAGTGGAAATGAAGTTTGTCACGAAAAGATTGATATCGGATTCGGGCCAAATCTGCAATAACCGGGACACTAAGATCATTATGGATTACTTTGTTCGTAACAAAGTAAGAAGCATTGGGGATTTTACGGAGGATTTTGGATTGTAAGGATTGAATACGAGAGGAATTCGATGGCTTAGTGGAGCCCCAAAGCTCTATTCCGTAAGTCCAGATGGGCCTAATGACTGTCATGTATTTGAGTCTTTTGTAATTAATTGGGAGCTTAGAGCGCTTGTCTAGTAAATGTTGAAGTATCCTGAAACGAAGAGCTGTTTCTTGTCGTTTCAGTCTAGTATGAGGATTCCAAGTTAAGCGTTTGACAAGATGTAATTATAAGTATCGGATTTTCTCTGAAGTAGTCAATGGGTTATTGTTAAAGGATACTGGAGGGCAGGACAGATTTCCGACGAAGAGTCAAGGTGATTGAATTGGTTATCGAAATATCTATAAAATAAAACGATATTATTAATTTCATATACTAAAAAGGTTTTAAGACTGTAAAAAATATCCTGACTGATAATCAAGTGTTTGTTTTAAAAAACAAAACAATTTTTTATGTTTTTTTATCTATAATTTTGCTTAATTTAATAATGTTTATTTTATCAGTGAAGCACTCTTCCTAGGTACTAATTTTTAAGAAGCTTTTTATAAATTTCTAGCTCACAAGGCGCCATAAACTGGCAGATAAAGTGCGAGAGTTGAGGCGAGGCTTTTAAAAGGACGCTTCTAAATAATTATTCTTTCAACATGTCCTTATCTCTTCATCAGGAGCCTGTTCCGCTTTATCTCCTCGTGCCCACAAAATACAGAAAAACAACCTTATCTCTAAAGGGGCGGCGAATCCTGTGGTGTATTGAGATAACTGCTCCATGGAGCCACTATGTGCTGCCTCGTATCTTCTGCATTATGGTGTCGTATAGATAATTCTCTTTTCTATAATATTGAGGACTGTACAATTAACAATTTAGGAGATTTCAGGATCAAATGTGAATGTTAAAATAACTTTGATTAAGGAGCCACTAACCTTAAATTATTTTGAAGAGCGGAGTGGCTCACTGGTAGATCGCTGAGCCTCCATGCCGAAGGACCTGGGCTCAAATCCCGTTCACTGGTAGACTTTAATTTAATCTGTTAGTGGCCGGAGAAGAATCCCATGGGACCTAGAACCCTCCTGAGGCCAACCCAGCCTCTATAAAGTGGTGTACCCTTGGCGGGGGGGAAATATTGTGGCTGATAAATAATTAAATTTTGTCAAAAAACCTGCCATGTAGAACAGAAACTGCTTATCATCCTGGGGAACCTGACAGTTAAGCATTATCTCGTCCAAATCATCTCCCTTCACAAGTTGTAGTGGTTCAGGTTCGAACCTTAAATTTTCAAGTTAACCTTTAGAAATGTGTCAACCTCCAGGTATGCTTTCAGATATGATTGGAGTCACAATTAACATGTTTGGAAATAACAAAAATATATTAAAAGTAATGATAAATGGTAAAAAATATGGTAGGTCTTCTAAACGGTAAATTATGTGTCATATTCCTGAAATATATAGTCCAGACCGCATGTACCCATGACAACCACTAGAAAAACCTCGCCAGAAAATTAAAGTTTCTTGAGATCTTCACCAAAGTACCAGGTGCATTATTGACATTATGGACTTTATTATGAATTAACAGTACATACATTAACATTTAATTAAATTGATAATATTTTTAACAATTGAACATGAACATGAAGTTCATCTTCATGTCTCTCTCGAAATAAAAGGAAAATATACCAACTCTTCCTTGATACCACAACGTTATAATGGTCAGATTCATGGAGAATGACAAAAAAACAGGCAAATAAATTACTTCCTCTAGGAATGGATTTCTCCAATTCAGCAACATTCAGATTGCAGAATGTACCTTTTTTTATAAGAAATAAGGCGGAGCTAAACTCCATATTTCTCAATGACATCAGTGAAAGAAAATTGCTGGGGTATGAGAATGGATCAGACACAATGGACTTTTCGAGCACTTAAAAATTGCCCTGAGAAGAGAAGATATAGCAGCTAAAGGTCTGACTTTAGATGATTGCATGAACAGAAGAATTTGGAGGGAAGATGTGTCGGGGATCAGGATGTGAAAAAATTGCCAACCCGATAATAAAAAAAAATTAAGATTTTAATTTACTATTATATATTAATTGAGTAATATGCATGCTTAATTATAAGGGAGCCGGGTAAGTCATTATGTAGAGTGCAGAACTACTGTACTGAAGGCCCCTTATTCATATCTGGCTGTGGTAAATATATTATTTATTCCGTTAACATCGAAAGAAGAAACCAGTGAGGCCTACAGACCCATCTGGAGCTAACCCATCTATAATGCACCCTGGACCTGATATATGCAAATTTACGCACTATTAATAAATGAAATTATATATATGCATTAGATGGTACACTCTGCCTAAAGACGGAACAACGAGTATTTTTACAAACTTAACGTTTTATTAGAGGTACCCAGATATTATTAGAGATATTGACATGTGAGTATCCACTTAATATGGTTTTGAAACCTGTACCACTACAACCCGTGAACGGGTCTAGGGTTCAGTACATGGTAGAGACTGTACTGTTTCATGGTCAACAGTTCTGAAAGGAGGTGACTTGTCCTAGGTCACGTTCAACCCACAGATTTTTTCCCTTATTTTGGGTTCCCTATTTTTATAATATTTTATAGAGGCTGGGCGAGTCTCAGGAGGGTTCTAGATCCCGTATGATCCATCTCCCGCAGCAAACTGATTAAAAAAAAGTACTGCCTGCAGAGGGATTTGAACCAGGATTTCCGGCATGGCAACTCCTCTACCACTGAGCCACTCCGCTCCCTAATGTGGGTGATGTACAGATTATTTCGCATTCAATAAAATTTTGAATTTTTTTTAAATTAAATTTTTTTTAAACAGAGAAGAAACTATTGTTTATAAGAAAAAGTCCTAATCATATCACATTGCATTTTCTGCAATGAAAATAACATTACTAAAATCAAAATATTGGTATAGGATTTAGCTTGTTTTATTTTTTTAATCGACGCATTACTTTTAAATTCAAAAAGCAATGCTATACTTTGATTAAATCGCTTAAACAGGTCAGGAACAGTGGCTTTGTGATTTGCCATTTTTTAAAAATATTTATAATTTAACTGATCAAGTACGACAAAAGACCGAAAAAAATGTAGTTACTTCATCCGTTGCTAGGGAACACCGATAAAATATTACATTAATAAAAATATATTGCTGTATTGCTGCTAATGTATGACCTAGCCCTTGTCGGTTTTTAACAAAATGTGTCTTCATTTGTACTGTTGCATTTTGAACGTTCATGTTCTGATTATTTATGTTTATTTTCGCCCGCGTCTCTAACCACTGAGCTACCAAGGCTCGCATCCAAGCCAGAAAAATCTTTTCTCTTAAAAAAGAAGTACATATATTTAATTATTTAGATATATTTGAACTTATTATTATAAATTATTGTTCACTCTTGGACTCTTTACTAGAGATAATATTGAGGAAGCATTTTTTTTTTTTATTGAAAGTTTCCTCAGGTTTTCTCCAACCAAATATTAGAGTAACATTTTTTTCCAGGTTTTCCTGTCAAATACGTCCTCTTCATTAAGGGTGTATCCTGCCATGTCTTCCTGGAAACATCCAAGAAGTTCTCGATCGTCTCTCCTTCTTCTGCCTTCAGGGCACCAGTTCATTGTCAAGTTCAATTCACTTTGGTCCTCCAGGTTGGGGGTTATTGAGGGGGCCTGCTCCTCCCTCAGTGTATAAATGTACATGTCAAATATGTCAAAACCAATTTGAATTATTTAATTATTAAAATTGCTTGTTAGACCTAATAATGGAACCTAAATTATATTAAATTAAAATTATAACCCTTATTCTGACATTATTTAATAATCTTTATTACTTATTGCTGTATATTTAGATTTTTGTTAATATTCCATAGAACATTTTAATATTTTTCTTCACTTATAAAGCCGGCCTTTAATCTTGAAAATTCATCTGAAAAAACTTAAACTTTATTTAATTATAAGATAAAAGTCTTATAAAAAAATAAATCAAGTTATGAATATCATCAGTAATAAAACAGACCTTCTTACAAGGTAGAAGTAAGTAATGTTTCGGAGAATAATTTATTTAAAAGCACAAACTCCAAGAGAGATCAGAAGAATGTCCTCACTTCCATCTTGGTAATTTGACGAGACCTTTAATGCGTTGAAACGTTATTACTACCCTGTGTTGTGTACCTTTTTCTTTCGTTGATTTGCACTCACAAAGCGTCTCAACTTTGACTGTTGGAGTGTTGATTTACATTAGAAAAATGTACATCTTGTTAATTAATATACGGGAAATTAATTATACTTTTGATGTTGATGTTGAAGGACCTCTACTGTGTTGATCGTCGCCCCGAGCAGCAACGCTTCATCAGCTAAAACATTCAACTTTTCAACTTCGACGTTTCGAGCCCTTATTTCCATCCCAACTTCAGGATTTAATTTATTCACTCAATTACAAAGTACACCCTTATCGAATTATTATTCAATTTGAAGTTTATGGTGTCCTTGATTTTGCTATATAGGCAGAGTCCTACTCGATATTAGTCGAAATCATAAATTTGCGTAATTAAGTTTTTAGTAGCATTAAGTCACAACGAATATTACGAAAGTTGAATTCTGCATATTGTAAAGACAAGAAACTGCTATCCATTTCGGGCTACTGAAGCACTTACTTGACAAACACACTAAGGTTCCAATTAATTACAAAAGATTCATATACATAACCCTATAAGTCCTATTTGGACTTACGGAGTAGAGATTTGGGGCTCCACTTAGCCATCGTATTCCTCTCGTATCCAATCCTTACAATCCAAAATCCTTAATACTACTTATTTTGTTACGAACAAAGTAATCTATAATGACCTTAATCTCTCATTTGTTGCTGATTTGGCCCGAATACGATATCAATCTTTTCATGACAAACTTCATTCGCACTCAAACCCACTAGTTTCAAACCTAGCAACCCCTTCTATTACTGATAATCCTCCGAGACGTCTGTAGATAAGATGGCCTAATGACCTTCTAGGTTGAAATTGTTATTTGAGTACAACCACTGGGTAGTTCTACTTGTCTTTATCAATGCTTCTATGTATCATTCCTTTCATCTACTTGTATTGTTATAATA
This sequence comes from Troilus luridus, assembly GCA_964056705.1. NCBI lineage: Eukaryota > Metazoa > Arthropoda > Insecta > Hemiptera > Pentatomidae > Troilus > Troilus luridus. Next base: position 26,457,934 of record OZ057417.1, on the reverse strand, counting down.
CAGTTGTAAATTTCAATGAATATCTGTGTTGTTCTACTATACAATAGCAATTGGATTGAGAATGCATCTTGGATTGATCGAAACAATAAGCAGAGAATAACGCAATTATCTTTCACATTATAGCGGTCAACTCCAAGTTATTTATATGCTAACTAGATAAAGACAAGACGCTGATGAGCACTTTCTCCTCGGACCTTAGCTCTTCTGGTTCGATCCGTGTTGCAGTTGATGCTGGCGCTGTAATGAACTGGCTTGTTCCGACTACGTCCCATCCCTTCACACCAAATCTCTCTAACGGCCTAACTGATGTCTTAATTATCTCAAGGGTTAATGCCTTTAATTACATTCATTGAGTTTATAACTATAATTGAATTGAATATCAATTTCATCTAGAGTTGTAATATCTGTGTCAGATACGTATCTCAACGTGTGGCTTTATCTATATTGATGCTTAATATTATCTCATCAGTTTAAAACGACTCAGATGATCCTCTAAGGCCGAATTTCTGATGTTTTTATATACCTACTATACATCTTTCATTATATTTTTAAATATGAAAGTATGGTAATACAATAAATAATGTTTTTATCCCGTACCCCGGATGTAAAGGGCAACATATCACATTTTTATATTTTTTCAGAATACTCAATTTTCTATAACTTTGAACTTCTAAAATTTTTGTCTTTGTTATTTACAGAAACAGCTCAAAGAAATTGTTCATATTATTTCAATTACTTATCAATGCTAATGATAAGGAATTGCGAATTTATTTATAACAAATTGCCCAAACTATTACCTATTTTGTGGGCATGGTATCCTTCACCTCTGGAACACAGACATATTTTGATAAATTACTATATTGTTGAATATCCTTTATTACTTTATTATTATGAATTTAATCACGTGTTTTTAAGATTGCCGCGGTGCGATAACCATCTTCGCCCATGTTGGAAACGAACCCCTATATCTACTAATTGCAAGAATCCAGCCCCTTCTTGTTCGGGCAGCTTAGGTTACATAACATTAAAAAAGAAAACCTATCGTTGTAATAATTATATATATATTTTTTTAAACTGTAACATTACAACCCATGAAGATTCATTGGTAGAGTACGTGGTCGATAATGTACTGCTTCTAGGATATCGTACGTGCAGAGAAGTGATTTGTTCGGGATCACGGCCAGTTTTTCTCCCTATTTTGCCAATTTATAGAGGTTAGGTGACCACCAGGAAGGTGTCGAAAGGATCCATCACAAGCTTTTAACAGATCAAATAAATTAGCTTCCACAGCTGGATTCCTCCCGGATATGAGAGTCCCTTGAGTCTACTGGAGGAACACACAAAGACCGGGCGTAGCAGATATGACCCAACCCCATGTACTACTACTGGGAATCATGACACGGTTTTCCTTGATGTCAATAGCTGTCCGGAGGTTTGGTTCGGGGAAAGATGCCTCGAAAGGCCATAATCCACAGATCTAGACCTATTGTTCACTATCCTTGAACCCGATTATTGATCGGTAGGATGTACTCTGAGTACAGTAATGCTCAGATAAATTCAAACCACTTTAACAATTATTTTAACTTAATTCAATTTTTTAAATTAATTTAATAAGTAATCTGTTCATAGTAATTATATAATTTTATGTTTCTATTTGTTTTAATCATTATAAATAACGAACAATATTTATGATTTTGTTGTTCACCGTGAAACAAATAAATAATAGATGGAGACGATAAACCACCTATCATTTTGGATATGCATTAAATAATAAAAATAATAATGCATACGCTTAATAACTTCAAAGGAAATTTATCCTAACTCTGTTAATTCTCAACGTTTATTTTAAAATATATTTTATACACATACATAAATTAATATATACGCATATACATATACAAAAAAAATACAATAAAATTAAATAATTGAATACAAATTTACAATAAACAGAAATTGGCTAATGGAAGAATAAAAAAGTAGATAAGAACATCTAATAATATGACAATGAGTGTGGAATATTTACAGTATTTTCTCAATCTATTGCGTTTAATATTGCTATTTATTTTATTGATTTGAGAGCTTCTGTTTGGGAATTAAGGAGATTTAGGAATAGTTTGGATTTGAATGTGGATAAAGAAGATGCATGGCGGATATCGGGTGGGAGTGAGTTCCAAACAGAGGTAGACCGAGCGAGAAAGGAGCGCTCAAAAGTTTTGGTTCTGTGGGAACGGGAGTAAAGGTAGGAAAGGCGAGATCTAGTGCCCTGGAATTGGATAGAGGATTTGAACTGTAGGAGACTATAGATGTAAGATGGATGTTGTGAGTTGATGGTTTGGTATAAGAAAAAACCTTGGAAATAGAGCCTACGGATAGAAGGGAGTGGCCACTTTAACTCATCGTAGAGGTGGGGCACATGAGACTTCCTAGGGGCGTCGATGACAAACCTTACTGAGCTTTTCATAATTCGTCTGTCTTTCCTCCAGCTTGTTCGAGTGCCCACTACATGCCACACAGCCATAGTCAAAGTGTAATAACATGTATGTAACCAGTAACATGTATGTATACACGTTCACTCATTGATACGCCCCTTATTATTAAATAATAATATAAACATTATTAGATATTTATAGATGGAGGGATGATACTAGTTCAAGGACTGAATGCCCTTAACTGAGAGGAGATGATATAAAGGGGAAAAGCTCTTAGTCATAAATAAGGAAAAAAATGATCTTTCCTAAAAATGACCTTAATGGTAAATGATAAAAATTAATTGGTAGTAATTAAGGAAGCCTCGAGCTAGCAGTTCATTGAGGCTCCTATTAGCATTCATTAACATATTTATGGCATGATCTTCATTATTACTTTTTTAATTCCATTTTCAAAAAAAAAAAATTATATTTCGCTCCTTATTAGCTTCAATATACTTTTTAAAAACAAACTGCCATGGAAGTTTAAATCGTGAGCCATTTTCACTAGCCTGATGGAACAACATTGGTAAAGTATTCTCGGTGAAAAATAACAGACTTTCCTCAAAAACACTTTTTTTTTATTCTTCCATTTAATGAAATCAATATCCAACGGCTCAATCGAAATTGATACACCCCGTATAAAAAAAGGAGAAAAAACCTATACCACTACAACCCCTGAGAGTCTTGAGTTTAGTAAGTGGTAGAGACTGTACTGTTTCTTGGAAAGCGGTAGTGCAGGGAGGTGATTTGTTCTAGATCACTGTCAACCTAATCTTTAATCTAATATAAATCAAAATGTGGTTATGAAAGACGACTTATTGTTTCAGGGGTTTAATGTTTAATATGGATTTAATGATATGTCTAGAACATAAACTGATTTCATTAGTGTACTCTATCCTAAAATCTAAAAATTAGTAGAAATTTCAAGTATAATATGAATTTTAAATATTGTAAAAATGAATATTTACTACGATTAATATCTCTAGGCATTTTTAAGTGGATTAATATTCATAGTGATAATTTTTACACATAGTTTATGCAATCAAAATAATCAATTTAAAAAGCATGAGGTAGTAGATATTTTATACTAATTAATAAAGTATAAGTTAGTCTAAACAAATATATTTATTTTGGAACTCTTGAAGGGTGGTTACTGTCCCAGATAAATGAGATTGTTGGGACTATTGATATGAGGTGTTTTAGATTTTGTCTCAAACGAAGTTTTTTGCTAAATTTTCTAATAATTCCCGATATGGTGAAACGTTGACTTGCTATCATCCAGTATATTAGAGAATAGAAGTTTGTTTTTTTTGTAGAGTTTCCTGATTGGTTTCTCATATTTTTTATTATTTTCTAATAATAGTTTGTAAACAACAAGTTTTATGTTTATTGTACCCGTACGGTGTTTAATGTTTGTTCTGTAACAAGTTGGAAGAGCTAAGAGGTACAATGATGCTAGAATCAGTTTCCTGAAGGAAGTAGGAAACTCAATCAGTGCCGAGGCTGGCTGAACCCGTTCCCAACTGACCTCCGGGTACAGGGATTTCTCCTCAACCCTTCCCTGGGGAGAAAATATTGTTCCCTTTCTTGCTCCTTTCAAACGAACCCCTCTCTCTCTCTCTCTAAGATCTAGCTGCTTTCATATTAGTTCGGAGATCGGATTTGTGAAAAAAATTGAACAAAAATAATTATTTGACTTAAAATAACATCTACTGTTATTGTCAAAAATGATTGTTCCTTGGAATTACTATTCCTTGATTCAAGAATATTATTAATTATTCTTTTAGAGATAACTAAATTTTGCAAAACGATACCAATAGCTAGAATTGATGAAACAATTGAGTGCGAGGAAATTCACCGATATGTGCCGGTGAAAAATTTAGTGATGTTAAGAATTATGTTTTCAAAAACAGGAATAATATCGAATATTAAAAATTCTCACAACTAGCGGCAATAAGTAATAGTGATGATAAAATATATTATTTCAAAAGGTAGGCTTGGTACGGGGCTAAGGCTCTATTGTACCGCAAGGCCTAAACACCTTGCGGGTTTCTCCGCCGTCATTGAAGGGGTTCGATGATGGCTGTATTACATACATTTTATTTATATGTATTTACGCACACACACACACACACACACACACACATATATATACTGATTATAACTATTTTTTTTTAAATATTAGTTGACCTTACATATTTTGGGAAGAAATGGTCCGGGCATTGGTCAAAGAATGAATTCCTTTAATGGAGATGAACAATTTTTTTTAAACGACGTCTCGACCCACATTGGAGGTCTTCTTCAGGGCTGGATAGACCAGATACAGACAAATTGAAATGATACAGAAAAATATTTTTAAAGATTAAATAGATAAAATAAAACTATTGAAATAAACCAGATCAACCTACTATTAAATCATCCCTACTTTTTTAACTGGTAAAGTCCTTACATAGAAGAAGTCCTACTATTAAATAATACCAGAGGAGCAGAGAGGCGCAGTGGTAGAGCACTGAGTCGCCATGCCGGAAATCCTGGTTCCAATCCCGCTGCGGGCTAGACTTTAATATTATCGGTTTGCAGCCGGAGATGGATCATATAGGATCTAGAACCCTCCTGAAACTCACCCTACCTCAATAAAGTGGGTACCCAAAAAAAGGGTAAATATCTGGCGTTTTAGCGTGACTAAGGCCAAATCAGCTCTCTGAATAGTACAGTCTCTACCATATACTGAACCCCAGATCCTTCAATGTTTGTAGTGGTACAGGTTTTTCACTCCATCACTTTTATTTTTCTACTTTATTTCACCTATTTTATTCGTTATTAAAAAGTTTTATATTTTATTTTAATTAGTTTTTATCTTATCTATCCAGTCCCGAAGAAGACCTGCAATGTGGGTAGAAACTTCGGTTTCAACTGAATAATTTATCATCATTTAAGAAATTGTGTCTTTGACCTCCTCCCGGACTATTTTCTTCCTCATGTATATAAGATCAACTAATATTATTCAAGAATAACTTTAAAAAAACAACAAAAAAACACTGCCAAACTGTAAAAATCTGATATTCTTTTTTAATTTATTAGCCGTTTTAATGAATATATATATTAAATAATGTATGTAATAAAGTCATTATCGAACCTAAACTTCAATGGCGTCGGAGAAACCCATAGTAGAACCTTAGCACATTCTATTTACCGGTTGGTTTTAACATGAATACATAAATAATTATAAATATTTTATAACTCCATTCTTACATTTTCAATTGGGTTTTCATTAGTAATAATTATATATAATGTGACAAATCCTGTGTATATTTTAAATTTTTATATTTTGGTTTTGTTATTGTTTAAGTTAAGAAAATCTCATCCCTTTTTATGGGATTTGGTACATTCTTTAACTGATATTAGTAGACTGTATAATATAAATGATAAAGATTTTAAAAGTGAGAACAAAAGGCATTACGATAAGTATACTATAATTTTAGTTACTGGGAATGATTGTCCATCAAGGAGTGCCATGTTTCTTCTGGGTGGGTGCTGGTTCCTCCTTACCCTGTCGGCTGCCTGCTTAGATGTTCTACTCCATGGTGTTGAGATACCTCCTGCAGTGAATAGAGCACATGGTGTTAGCTATTCTCATGTTTTACTTCTCGCACTTCTAGATGTAGATGGCCATTTAGTCCTACGTTGAGGCCTAGGCGATATAGATGCCTCCACCTCTATAATACAGAGGTAGAATAACAACCCAGGGGTAAGTTTGACGGTTGATTTAGATTGATTGTAATGTTACTAATAAATAACCCAGAAGAAGATCCTGTGACGTTGGTTTCAAATAAATAGTTAATCTTCATTTAAAAAATTATTTCTTCGACCCCTACTCGGATTTTCTTATATATTATAAAATAGTGTTGTTGTAGAATAAAATCGTTCTCTTTTTTTTTATAAGTACATATTATAGAACCTCTTTTACAAAGCCTACTGTATCCTTTCGCGTCCTTCCAATACATGGGATGTTCACCATTCACAAGGTGACAAGAGAGAAGAAATGCTACGAAAACTAGAAGTGACGAAGAAGATGTGAGATAGAAGGGAAGGCTAAGAGCGACCATTAGGAGGAAGCGGCTGGGACAACAACAGATAAGGCTTCTACTTCGGGATTAAAGGAAACCTCAACTTTCTCCCGGTCCAATCTTATCTGTCTTCGTCGCGTCTTCTTGTCTTCTTTGTCCATCTGTCTCCTTCATCCTGTCGGGGTTTCAGCTGAAATTTCACGCCATAGGTTTCTGTTTTCACGACATGCATGATCTGGAGGATTAAGTATTCTTAATCTGGATTATGAATCGTTAATCTAGAGGATGAAGGATACAAATAGGACCCAAAAACAAGAAAACGATAATTTTTTAAGCCACGATCATTTAACTCCGAATGGACTTGGGGACAAAATTGACTGCGAAGAAGAAAATGGTCTGGTCGAAGGTCAGATAAATTCTCTTCAATAAGGAGACATGTATATCATGTAAGTTTAGCCTTGAACAAGGCCAGCAATGTGGCTCAGAACGTTGGCTTTAACCTTCCGCCGGGTGGTAAGGCATTTGTAGCACGACCAAGTATTGTGGACTGCGTACCAAGTTTGGTCTCTTTCACTTCCCTAATGATGCTTAGCGATGGTTTTGTTTGTTAAAACTATAATATGATATTTATAATTGAATGAAATATAAATAAAAAAATAAATAATAATAAACAAAAACTTGAGAGCAATAACTCAATTCCGCAAGCCGTACTACTGGCAGGTCACAACTTTTTCACTTTGTTGCTTTCTCTTCACAATAGTATTGGGGTCTGAGGATTATTTATAACCTCTTACTGTAAGGGACGAATGGTAGATAGATTATTTATACCCAAATTTGTCATTGATAATTACCATTTCTCAGTATTCAATCCGCTATCCAACAGACGGCTTTGTGCCTGGCGAAGGGTTAAAATAAACCGTTTTCATTATTTAAGATACTTTTTTTCTGACCTGCAACCGGAACATTTTCTTCCTCACAAATATAAGGTCAACTAATATAATTTTGGAAGAGAAAGTGATTGTTGTATGCAATGCAGAGTTAGATTAAAGATAAATGTTATTAGCAAGACTACATTATTGGAAAATCCAAACCTCACTGTTTTTTAATCTATCCTCCACACCTGTTGGTAAAAGATTGCTGGCTGGTGTTACTGAGTCTGAAAAGCCTACATGGCTGATTTGTATGTTTCATATATGCTGGTGTCCCGGTAAGTAAGTGGTCATAAGTTGAATTTTATCCATATAAGTTACCTGGACTGAGGAAAGCGGAGTCGTCACTTTCTCGTAGTCTTTTGTTTGAAATGAAATTAATATAAGCAATAACTCCATGGCAAGCCAATGCCTGATTTCTTCCCTAATTCACTAGAAAAATAACATGATTTCGCTTCCTTAAGTACAAGAAACTCATTTTAAAAACACTCGACCAAACCCCTTATCAACCAAGGGTGCATGTATATTCAGGTTATGGGGTAGCAAACTAATGCAGCAGTAGAAGAGTCCAATCCTGGTTCCAATCCCGCTGCGGGCAAGACTTTTATTTAGTCTGATTGCAGCTGGATATGGATCATATAGGATCTAGGAACCTTCTGGGGCTCACCCGGCCTCTATAAAATGTTATAAAAATAGGGTACCCAAAATAAGGGGGAACATTTGGGGGTTGGGCGTGACCTAGGACAAGTCGGCTCCTTGCAGAGCCGTCGTCCGTGAAACAGTACAGTCTCTACCATGTACTTAACCCCGGACCCGTTCACGGGTTGTAGTGGTACAGCTTTAGAAGATTCTATAATTGTTTTGCACATTTCTACTACATACTAAATACGATAATTTTTGGTCAGGAAATACACTGATTGAATTAATGTAATTAAAAAGTCGGCTTCGTAAACCCGATCATTCGATGCTGATACAGCTAGCTATTCACTAATTGAAAACTTCTATCCAATAATTACTGCACGAACCCAAATCTGTAATATCAACTTTAACACGATCCTCCGAACTTCACCTCTGTCACCCTCTGCATATTTACCAATTGACTACTGATTTGTCGGATATCTGTATCCGTATCCGTATCCGCGGATATCCGAGGGAGAAGAAAGATCCGTATTCGTATCCGTGACTTTTTTCGCGGAACTTTTACCTTATTAATTTTGAATAAATAGATGATATTTAATATAGGGTTATTTTATATTCACTGCAAAACTCTTAGGTACGTGTTAGTTTGCCTATAAACAGCAACTTTTGTTCTGGCCATCATCGAAATGAAACAGAAAAATCAGTACTCCGTTCTAATGACCGATTAGCTGATCTTACTTAGCTTTTCTTCTTTTGTTTTCAATGTTTCCCCAGAACAAAAATTGTTGTTTATGGTGTTACTAACACATACCTAAGAGGTTTTCAGTAAATTTAAAATAACCCTTAATAAAGGTTATTAGGTTTTTAACATTTGACTAACGCAATCCTTTCTAGGTTTAAACAAAAACTTCTTTGGTGACAACTTTCGGCGGATCTTGACCATGGAGTATTAGGTTAGTCTTAGGTTCAGTTCCTTGTAGAAGCTGTAATGTTTCTAATCCTACAGATGTGAAGGGCAGGGATTTGGCTAAGGCCACACTCCACCAAAAGGTTTTTCCTTAGGGTACCTTCAGCTCCCCGTAACTTTCAGAACAGCCTCTCAGAGAACTACACACGGAGAAACCCCTCTCCCCAAAATTAAAGAGGTCAATTGCTTAAACTATGTTTAAAAGAGTATTGCCATGAGTAAAATGCTTAAGAATATTATAATAAATAAGCATTTTTTCATGAGTTATAATTTATATTATTCTTAAAGTTCTTACTAATTTTTATATTTTAGGAGAGGGCACTCCAATCAAATCGTTTTGCATTCTCGCCCCGTCATTAAATCCTTATCGGATTAAACACTTGGGACATTGAATCGAATTTTACAACCCTATTTTGATTTATATTAGATCACAAATTATTAGTAAAAACGGAACAATTAAAAGGATATCGATAGGGTCTTTAATCGCCTTCACTTCAAGTACTAAGTAATCTATCAGAGGATGTACTATACAAAATGATTTTTTACAAAGATGTGTTTTGTAAATAGAAAAAAAATAGTTATTATAAAATAAAAATTAGAGAATACTGGATACAGAGAGAATATACCGGAACCTTATAGCAAATATAATATATATAAATTTATTTACAGTTTAGCAGTTTCTATAGCTTGTGTTTCTTTCAAAACTCTTTGGGTTTTTATGGAATACTGAATGTCATGGGTACATTTTGATAGGGAATCTCTATGAAAATATATGAAAAAGCATTTTAGGTGGTTAATTGTGGTAAAATAAAACATATATATAAAAAAAAACCTGTACCGCTATAACCCATGTTATGTTTTAGGTTCAGACAATGGTAGAGAGTATTGTTTTTTTGGACGATATCATACAGGGAGGGGATTTTTCCGAGATCACAATCAACCACCACGTTTTTCCCCAATTAAGAAGCCCCAGGAAGGAATGTATATCCCGCAGAGTCCATACTTGGCTCATGACAGATTAAATAATTTATCTGTAACAGCTAGATTCGACGTTCATCACTCTACCCACTGAGCTAAATAAAAACATCAAGTAAAGGATAAATATGATTCTAAATCAAATGTTTGGTTTTTATTTCTATATTAAGAAAAAAGCAGTTTTTTATGTTATTTTCCTTGGCATTGATAAATCCTTTGATGATTTCTGAAAAAAGAAAAATCAACAGAAGATACTTTTTAATACTTCAATCATTCCACTTGGACAGGTTTCTTTCTGTTTCTGATCAGTTTGATCTATCTCCTTTCTTTCCTCAGTAGCCTTACTTGGAAGTCTAAAGCCTTCTTCTGACATGAGAGTGAAATTTATTGAGCTGTTTAAAAATTAATTTTGATACTTTTCCCATCTTATGGTTCACGGTTCATTGAACTCGAGAAGACGTTCAAGGCAAAGAAATGAGAAAAAATATATTATTATTCTATTTTTAATTTTTATCATATTTTTTTTTCTGTTGAGAAATAATTGAAGCACAAGAAAAAAGACCACTGTAACATTTCATTTTTATGACTTTAGTCGTAACTCGTATACATGAGAATACCAGAGAGTTGATGATTATTAATATACTTTTAATTACTAATGATATATATACAATGCCGTACTCCGCACCACATACTTTCCTGATTCCTGGAAATTATCCATAGTTAAGATGATACCAAAACCTAAAAAACCAACAGAACTCCCATCTTCTTACCGTCCTATATCTCTCCTGCCCATAATGGGCAAAATCCTTCAAAAACTCATTCTGAAACGTCTTCATCCTATCATAGAATCCAATCAAATAATCCCAGACCACCAATTTGGTTTCCGACTCCACCATCCAGCAATGCCATCGTGTGGTGGACGTTGTCTCATCCGCATTAGAGCGCGGAATGTACTGCACGGGAGCTTTTCCCGATGTAGAGCAGGCTTTTGATCGAGTCTGGCATCCGGGTCTGCTGTACAAACTCCGTAAATTCTTACCTTCTACTTACTTCCTTATTATCAGTTCCTACCTCAGTAATAGAACCTTTAAAGTAAACCATAATTTTTCCTACTCTTCCCTCTTTAACCAGTCTGCCGGTGTTCCTCAAGGTAGTATCCTGGGTCCCATCCTATACACGATATATACAGCTGACATCCCAACCCATCCAAGCACTGTCCTCACTACGTACGCTGATGACACATGTGTGTTATCAATAAATAAAGATCCATTTGTTGCATCCCAATCTCTTCAATCCCATATCTCAAACCTTCAAGAATGGTGTCAAAATTGGAGAATTAAAATAAATCCTAACAAATCCCATCAAATTACCTTCACCATTTGTCGTAAACCTACGAATTCCTGCCCTACTGTATCCTTTAACAATATTCCACTGAACCCTGTCAAACAGATACGTTACCAAGGACTCCATTTGGACAAACGTCTCACTTGGAATCCTCATACAAGACTCAAATGACAAGAAACTGCTCGACGTTTTCGCCTACTTCAACACTTACTGAACAAACGCTCTAAGCACCCAATTAATTACAAAAGACTCATTTACATGACAGTTATCAGACCTACTTGGACATACGGAGTTGAGCTTTGGGGCTCTACTAAACCATACAATTCATCTCGTATCCAATCCTTACAATCCAAAATCCTTCGTAAAATCCTCAATGCTCCTTATTATGTCACAAACAAACTCATCCATCTTGATCTTAGTATCCCATATGTTACTGATTTGGCACAAACTAGAGACCTGTCCTTCCACGACAAGATCCATACACACTCGAATCCTCTAGTCTCTCAACTTGCTTCCCATACTATTCCTGATAACCCTCCGAGGTGTCTGAAAAGAAGAACTTTATTGGAATGCTGCCGATGGGTAGTTTCTCCACATGTGTTTTTCATGTCACAATGTACATATCAGCAGATTTACTAATTTTAATCATATTATAGTTGTAAATATCAATAAATTAAATTTTAAAAAAAGAAAAAAAAGATTACTAATGAATGAAAATCGGAAATTAAAAATGTAACATAGAATATTAGATAGAATTCATTTTATCTGGAATAATAATAGCTGAGCTTATATATTTGAGGAAGAAAATGGTGAGGGTGGAGGCCAGAAAAAATTCTCTCTTTAATAAGGAGAACTTTTTATTTAAAAGCCAACGTTTCGACCTACGTTCCAGGTCTTCTTAAGGGCTAAATATACAAGATACATATAAATTAAAATAATATATATTAAAGAATGAAAATTTTAGGCATCAATGAATATGGAAGAAAAAGAAAATATAATAAAAATGAGGAACCTTTTAGGTAAATATAAAACAGAATAGTCATAGTGTATTATAAATATTTTAGCAATACCATTCTTTAGATTACTATCATAGGGACTAATCAATTAATAATTAATTAATTACGATTAATATATTAATAATATGATTAATTTTTATAACGCGATTATTATTCCTGTAAAAAAGGTCCGGTACTTAGGACTACACTACGACAAACGTTTAATTTGAAATCCTTTAACTAAACTGAAACGGCAAGAAACAGCTACTTTAACATTTACTAGACAAACGTTCTGAGCTGTCAATTAATTACAAAAGACTCATATACATGACAACCATTAGACCCATCTGGACTTACGGAATAAAGCTCCACTAAACCATCGAATTCCTCTCGTATCCAATCCTTACAATCCAAAGTCCTTCGTAGAATCCTCAATGCTCCTTACTTTGTTACCAACAAAGTAATCCATAATGACCTTAATGTCACGTTTGTTGCTGATTTGGCCTGAATTCGATATGAATCTTTTCATGAATAACTTTATTCCTACTCAAACCCACTAGTTCCAACCTCTTCAATTCCTGATGATCCTCCGAAGCGTCTGAAAAAAAGATGGCCTCGTGACCGACTAAGTTGAATTTCTATACGGTTATACAGTTGTAAACTTCAATAAATAACTTTTTTTTAAAGAAGTTGACTGTATCACGTATGTTGAGCATGAAGAAGACCTACAATGTGGGTCGAAACGTTGGCTTTAAAATAAATATTTCTCCTCATTAATGAAAACTAAACCCGGACCATTTCCTTCCTCAGAATTCATTTTAATTTTATCCTTTTTAATTATCTTCAATCTAAAATTGTCCATCGTTTTCTAAGACATGTTCCTATTGGAAGGCTTTTGTGTCGACAATGACAGTAGTCATTTTGATACAGGTATCTCTATAAGACCTCGCTCGGTTCTCGGAGTAAGTGGCCGTCAGGAAGAGAAGAGAGAAGAGAATGGAGAAGAATGGAGAAAGGAAGCACAAAGGAAGACGAGGTGAGATAGGACCAATCGGCCATGGCCAGCTCCCAGTCCTCCGAGTCCTCATTATATTCAGGAAATTTCCTCCGACGTTCTACCCAAAGGACTCTCTCTCTCTCTCTCTCCCTCTCTCTCTCACTCTCTCTCTCTCTCTCTCTCTCTCTCTCTCTCTCTCTCTCTCTCTCTCTCTCTCTCTCTCTCTCTCTCTCCAACGTCTAATCTAATATTTAAATATCCTTATTTCTGTGTTCATTATTTTATATCTTCAAATATAATAATAATTTTATAAGATACAATTGGTATTTTAAATCATGCTGCTGCGAGAAATCGAGGCTTAGAAATCGAGCCGCAAAACATTATTTTAATAATATCAAGAGAAAGTGTAGCGAATAAGTGTCTTCTATATAGTAATTTAAATGCTCTTCCAATTTAGAGACCAGCTGTGATAGATAAATCATTTATTTTGTTATTGGCTCCGGGTTGACTATGTTGATGCCCTAGGGCACTTGACAAAGTGAGAAAATGCAAAGGTCAAAATGGAAACATACCATCCATTTTTAAGCGGTATGGTACTCTCCGTGGTATTTTTGAGATACTTGGCAATATAATAGAGCACACGTGCCTTGCACTTGGACCTATTTTAGTGAACCAGTTTGTCCCAGAAGCAAGCCTAAGAGGATTAGAGAATACTCCACCTCTGAGGCAAAGTGATAAGTGCAAAAGCACGGAGTGTGATGAATTTTTCGCCATCGAACAAATAGGCTTAATATTTGTTTTGTACCGCGAAAACCACAGAAAGTTATAATTAAAATTGTATCAATTCATATCACTAGCATTACATAATTATGTAACTATTATATGCTATTTTTAAATTTAATTATTATTAATTATACTAAATTTCACTTCTATTAATTCATACTATTGCTAGGTGATAATAAGATTTAATTTTACTTGATCCTTCTTCTTCTTCTTCTTCTTTTCCTTCCTTCTTGTACCTCCCTTAGCCTATTTCATCCATTCCTCTCTTTCCATTCCTTCTTTTCTCCCAACTTGCGGATGTATTCATTGTAGGTAATCCTGGGTCTTCCGCGAGGTCTTGAGCCAGTAGGTCTGGCCTCCATTATCTGCCGCGGATCTCGGTCCTGACTCATCCTGCATACGTGTCCGAACCATCTCAGTTGTCGCTTGTGCAAGGTATGCAGGGATCTCTAGTTCTTCTCTAATTCTTTTATTCCTTACACAGTCTCTTCTAGTTTTAGCTGCTACTCTGCGTAGGTATTTTATTTCTTCCGCAGTGATTCGGCTGATTTTACTTGATCCTAAGATTCCAAATTCCAGACTGTAGCAAATACAATATATATATTGTATCAACAGACTTACATATTTAATCTCATTCCCCCCAAAGGAGCAGTGTAACTCAGTGGTAGAGTGCTGGATTGCCTTGCCGAAAGTTCCGGGTTCAAATCCGGCTGTGGCAGATATTTGATTAATCTGTTAACAGTGATAGACCTGGCATAGACCCTGTGGGATCTGGAGACCTTTGTAGGCGTCACCTAGCCTACAAAAAGTGGGTAACCGAAATTCATGAGAAACTGGCGGGCGGCTGAGCGTGATCAAGGACATATCACTTCCCTGACCAACCGTTATCCGATAAACAGTAGTCTCTACCACGTGCGTACTGAACTCGTATTAGTACAGATTTTTTTTTTTATTCAGCTCATGATACAACCAGTATCCAAGAACGTATCCAAGAGGTACCCTTTGTACCCCCAGGTAACTGGTAAGTAAATCACCTTCATGCATAACCGTTTGGTATTTACATTACAGTTCTTACCAAGTACTAAGCGCAAGACCCTTTCTGGATTGCAAAAATATTTTTTTTATTAAATCAAGACAAATTATTTTAGAGAGACTTCAAAATATCGCTCATCAGTTTTTTTAGTATCAGTAGTATTTAAATCAAATTTATTTATTAATCTAATAAGATAATTCATAATTCTAACGATAGTTCTGTAAACTTCTAAAAAATCAAAGAGAATTTTAATAAGTTTACAGATTATATTTGCTAAAATAAGGTTTTTAATAATTAATACCATTATTATAATACAAGTTTATATAATCATTAAATAGCCTCTTACGAAATTAGGAAAAGCTTACACATTTTTAATTGTGTAAAATAATTTTAATTTTAATGAACTATTATCAAAATATTAATGGAACGGGGAAAATAACTTGAAAACTGATCAATAAGGACCTGAACTTGGGACGCTTTGACTTTGACAAACTGACCGGACATAAAGTAAGGGAAGGGAAGTTTTCCATTCCGGCGGAAATACAGGATACGGAAGGAGCGGGATGGAAGAAACCGAATGCGGATCATACATATATAAAAACTTGGAATACATAAATAACAAAATGTAGTGCGCAATGTAAATATGTAGAAAAATGAGAAAGTTAACGAATATAGAATGCGCGGGCTTGCTCAGTGGTAGAGCGCTGAATTGCTTTGCCGAAGATCTTGAGTTAAAAATCCATCTGTAGCAGATAAATTGTTTATTCTGATAACAGGCAGTTATTGACCCTGTGGGATCTGGAGAATCTCCTGGGGCGCACCTAGCCTCTATAATGTGGGTATAGTTAATTGGCATGCAGGGACAGTACAGACTATACTTCGTACTGAACTAGAAACCATTCGTGGGTTGCAGTGGTCAAGCTTTTTTTTTTCATATATAAACCGCGAACTGAAATGAATCTTGAAGCAAATATGCACCACAATAATAATAAAATAATTAAAAATTAGTAAGTATTTTTTACAACCACTTGTTTTCTAAATATTGCTCATTATTGTGATCTCATTAAAGGAAATTCGATTTTAAAGTTTGCAATGAATTAGGTGACTTCTGCTGTTCACTATGTTTATTTTTACAAATTGTAACGAGCTGTTATCAATCCTCTCTTTTTTGATAATATATTATTTGCGATCTTTACAATTAAATGAACATTCATTCTCTTTTCTGCCCTGAAGAAGTCAGCAGCATGTCTGGCGAAACGTTGGCGAAAAAGTTAGCGACACGGTCTAAACCAGAAGATACCACTGAAGTATCTTGTATAAATGAACATTGTTTAGTATGCCTTTAACACCAAATTTTCTACTATATTTTGAACTTTGAAAATTTGGAGCCCAAGCAGCAAGAAACAAGAAGCGAAAGACACCGCGTTCGGCGAAAGGTGTAACCTTCATTAACCCTTTCTTTCCGGATCAGAAACCATCACACCTATATCGTACAGCAGGGATATTGACAATGAAACAAAACCTACACATCTTCACGACAGATAGTGACGAAACTAACCGACCTGGGTTACTGAGTTCTCCCACACCCATCTTCTTCGCCAGACTTATGTCCAACAGATTTCCATCTCTACAGAAATTTCGGACAACTTTCTTAGAGCTAGAATTTTTAAGAATGATTCTCATATAAAAAAGGCTATTTCCAGACTTTATTTCATTACTCTGAATTATTGACTTCTCGGATTGAAATGTGACGCGGTAGAACCAAATAATAAAAAGTAGGAGATAATCATTGTTATACTGAAAAACCTTTCAATGGAAAACGAACATTTCAAAATTTCAGTCATTGTATTTAAGTATCTTGTAGATCACAATGAAACTATTTGTGAAATCCTATTCTGTTAGTACATTTATAAGGGGGTTATATACTGAGTTAAAATTAATCCGGGAATTACTCAGTCAAGTTTGAGGAAACAAACTGCGGCAAGAGATTCCTGTGTAATGATTCCCGGAACGGAAGAAGGTTCTACCGCAAAAGCAATCAGAGGTCTCGAGACTCCGAGTGAAAGGATCTCAAGACTAATTTGAGCAAAGTCCGCCAGGAATCTGAGCACCGGCTTCCGCTGCCAGTCACTCTCAAAGGGCGTCCATTCATTATTGTCTGCTCTTCCTGCCTGGACCTGTCTGTACCTGTTGGCCAGCCCAGTATCAGTCAAATAACCACAGGAAAATATTCTCATTTTCTCTCTTGGTTTTCTTTTTTTACCAGCAGCGTTGTAAAACTGTGGTAGAACTGGTCACACCCAGTTAAAGAAAAACATTTTTTTTTTTAATAATGTTAAAAATTAAGAAGGTGCAGTGTATGAATTTTACAAAATAAAGATATACTTCTTTTATTGTGCCTACGTTTCGACCTAAATTTTAGGTCATTTTCAGGGCTGAGAATAAAAGAAACAGAAAATAACAATATAAAACATTGCTACTAAAGAAGAATTACAGAATTGATAAGAATGTTATTCTTATCATTATCTTATCTTGTCATTCTTATCAATTCTGTTCATAAAATCTGTTATTCTTCCGTGGTACTGCAACGTTTTATATAGTTATTTCCTGTCTCTTTTCCCAGCCCTGAAGATGCCCAACATCTTAGGCCGAAACGTTGGCACAGTTAAATAAGTGTTGCTTATTTTGTATAAACCCTTCATAGGTCTTAGTTTCACAGGTTATTAAAATCGCACATCCAGATAGTATTTACTGCATTGCTTGTCCCGTAGTATTATAATTCTAACCATAGCTCTCCAAACATATATGCTTTCATTAAAATTTGAGCTTAGTAGAATAATGTATGAGTAACCCAATACAAATTAAAATTTTCATTCACTTGATAATAAATTATGTTATTTAAATATATGAATAACTACATATCGTCGCAGCCAAAACAGTACCGCCTATCTACAACTATTGGTGAAAATGAGTTAGTAACGGTAACGGACGTATTAAGGTCAGCAACATGGCAGAGTATGATTTATTGATACTTCTATTAAATCTTTTTAGTATTAGTACCAAAATTATATAGATAAAAAATAGATTACAGATTGCCAAGACTACAGTCGGTGCGGGTTTTTTTCTCTCCTGTAAAATCGTAACTGTACTTATTGTTTTGACAGCGACGATATATAAATAAATGAAATCATAGTACTCATAATAACTAATAGAAATGATTATTACAAAACTAATTATTCCATAACTTAAGTAATTTATTGTAATGCCTTGCAATATGATTTTATATTTGTATGTAGTCATAAGTAGCAGTTAGTCATAAGCAGCTGCTCGAGGATGCCAGGAAAGAAGGCCATAACCCAAACAACACAGATATGTTGTTAAAAAGACTGCTGGTGTTGCTCCTGTCACAGAAACTGGGGATACTACAGTCACTCTTCCCTTAAGAAAATCTAGGCCAGAAGAAAAAGATCCAGAAAAAGAAAATGAATCACGTAATGCCCAAGCCGCACAAGCTGCAATACAAAGACGAGGTAGGCCGAAAAGGTGGCCTACTGGTGTCGTTCATGTTGATATGGATGAGATAGATCCAGAACGACAGTCAAATGCCAGTTCAGCCTCTACCCCTGGAGAGAATAATACCAACATTACCAACTACGGTACTCTTAATTGGGGAAAAACCTAGCGGCTGACAAATTTTGCAATGGTGCATTGTTCTTTTTTTTTTTTAAGAGCTGTATGTATTTATTTTATATTATCTTGTTTATTTTGTGAAAGGATGCGTTGTGGTCCAGGATCCATAATCCATTTTTTCACTTGATTAGTATCAAGCTGAATCTTCGTGAATAGCTTCGTTTCGATGAGACGCCCAACAATTTCCGGTGCGAAAATTCTCGGTTGTGGTAGCTAACAGAGGTAGCAAGGATAAAATATGTCGATTTGATGATTCTAAAAAAATTATTACTAACTGGGTTTTTTTGTTAAATCTCAAGATAATTATCTAAATTATTTGAAAAAATATTTGTCCAGTCAAAAAAGAAGAAGTAAAAAAAAAAACAGCTGGTTAGTAATCATTTTTGATTACCTCGTTATCGATACTTGTTGGAAGGAGGACTCTTTGAACAAACCATACATTTTTTAGGACAAATATTTTTTCAAATAATTTAGATAATTATCTTGAGATTTAACAAAAAAAACAAAAACCAGTTAGTAATAAATTTTTGAGAATCTTCAAATCGACATATTTTATCCTTGCTACCTCTGTTAGCTACCACAATCGAGAATTTTCGCACAGGAAATTGTTGGGCGTCTCATCGAAACGAAGCTATTCACGAAGATTCAGCTTGATACTAATCAAGTGAAAAAATGGACCATGGATCCTGGACTATTGGGTAAGCATGATGATTAATGATTAGACACAATATTTAAGCACAACTTCCCTGATAACCTGACCTAGCAACCTACCTTCATTTTCTATCTCTTCATTTATTTCATATAATTTTATAAAATATCATATAATGGCAATACAAATTAAATAAAACTTAATTATTAAAAAATAATTATTCTTGTTAATTTATACATTAATAATATAAGGCATAAGGATTTTAAGCAACAGTAAAAATTATATTAACTCTCTTCTTATCTCATAGTTCAACGTCTCAAATCATGCCTTCAAACTTGTGGTTGACCGTGGATAAGTATTCCCTAGATGATGAAATTTTTAAATAAATATTATAGCAATTTTAGCAGTAGTTATGCCTTATTTCGCTAATTGTTGGGTCAACATTTTTTAAATTTATATTATTTTATTTATTTATTTAATCTACTCCTCTTCTACCGCCAACGGTGTGAGGATCTCTCCTGTAGAGATTAACCCATGACTGTCTCTCCTGTACCAATCTTCTTCTCCTTCCCCATTCCAAACCTCTTCTGTCAAAGGCCTCCTGGATTGCGCCTTCCCAAGTCTTCCTTGGTCTTCCCTTCGGTCTTGTACCTTCCACCTTCGTCTCATATACAGCCTTTGCCACACTGTTTTCTGCCATTCTGGAAACGTGGCCGAACCATCTCAGCTGATGCTCCTCGATGATATCCTCCGCTGGCCGAAGCCCCACATTGGACCGCATTGTTATGTTTCGCACTCGGTCTCTTCTGCTCTTCCCTTCCATTCTTCTTATATAACGCATCTCCATAGCTTGGATTTGGCTCTTGTACTTTTTAGCCAGAGTCCAAGATTCACTTGAATAGGTGAGAATCGGTAAGAAGGTGTTTTTATAAACTACTTTTTTGGGTTTTTGACACTTCTGTTTTTCCGATGAATCCTTTTTTGAGGAATATTATTTTAATTAATTTAATTGTCATTCTTGTCTTTGCAGATAAATTGACTTATAACTTTATCATAGTTATATACATTATAGGTTGATGCATGAAGCCTATATTTTAGCAAGTATGACTGGATATTGGTTTTTCTTACTTAATTATATTTAAAGGATTGTGAAATATGTTGAATTGAAATGCACAACTTACTTATTTGTCTATAATGTTATCTTATTTCCCGTTTTTGGAAAATAATAAACGGTAAACTTTTTACCAGAAAATTTTGGACTAATGCTTCTTTCAGCTTAGACATGGACTGCCAATTTCAAAAATGAAAAAACCTTAATTTTATGTTTACATGATTATCATTAATTTAACAACAATACATTTTTGATATAAATGCGATTTCCGAAGATTCAATTCATATTTTCAGTCCTCTAGTACCCTTTGTATTATTAACTTATAATAATAAAAAAAAAAAAGAAAAAAAAAGGCCCAAACAGATAAGCTTCATCTCTAGAATAGAAGAGTTTATGGAGGCATAAAGTGTAGCAAGGGATGGCCCTCAGGAAACAAAGGAAGGGTGGTACCACATCTGAAGAATAGAAGTTCTGATCAGATCTGGGACCCAACTAGGGAGTTCTTCTAAGTCTTCCTTTGTTGGTCTCGGAGGTATCTCGACTTCAAGGAAACCCGGAGATGTTATTCTTATTTCCCTTTAATGGATACTTTTCTGTTTTGTATTTTACGTTTATCTCCGTTTCTTTTTGTTTAGTTCTTCTTTTTTTTGGGGGGGGGGGCATAAAACAATAGGATATCAAATTTAAAATCCTAAAAAAAGAAACCTGTACCACTACAATCCGTGAACGGGTCTGGGGTTCAGTACTTGGTAGAGACTTTACTGTTTCAAGGACAACAGTTGTGCAGGAAAATGATTTGTCCTAAATGATGCTTAACCGACAGATTTTCCCCCTTATTTTGGGTACCTACTTTATCGAGGCAGGGTGAGCCCCAGGAAGACTACCACTGATTAAATTTAAAATATCATATTTAAATCTTTTATCATATATAAATGATGGTTTATATCGATCCCACTGCATAATTATAAAGCTCATCACGTTCCTATAACATATTTCTAAATAAATTAATATGTGTAGAGCCATGAGTTACTGAACTGGAGGTGTAGACAAATTATTTATTCTGTGATTGACCTAGTAGAATCTAGCCCAGAATGCTTCTTATTCTTTAACTATTTGGAAATAACTGCGTTAACCCGCCATTCGCTTTAATCACCTAAAAACTAACATTTGATTTTTATTTTTTAGTTAGCATTTAGCATGAGATCGCTTGAAAAGGTTACAGTATGATAACTTGCAGCTCACTGTAATTAAAAGAGGCACTTCATTAATGGAAGACATAACATGTCACGAAACAGTGGACCGCCTACCCATTTTAGTGCCAGGACAGGGTGTGGATCGTCTTCTGGCAGTTCCCAAAGTCTACCTTGGAACTGGAGGTGCATCTGGTCGTTTATGACTATTCTTTTTTGGAACTTAATGTTCTAAACCAGTAACATCGATAAGCTAAACTACATACTTAGTTTAAAATTTTTTTTTTATATGTTTATGGTTACATAATTTGTGCATGGTTGTCCTTTTGTAACTGAAAAAAAAAAATCAAAAATGTACTTTTTATATTTTCCATTAGCTGGTCGTAAATATTACTTGAAAAATGTGGGAAAAAACATATACATTAGTTTTTTGTATCTTTGAACAGAATGTATGCGAGACTCACAACAAATTAAAAACCAAAAAAAATTGGACCAAATTAGAAGCACCCTAATCTATCCTTTATAAAGTCGGTGCTTTAATTGGGGGAAAAGCAAAGGTTTGATCGTAATCTCGCTGCAGTCTCTACCATGTACTGAACCCAAGAAACTTCATGGGTTGTTGTAGTACAGGTTTGTTATTTGTTATTCCCCTCATTGGTAGTTGAGATTTGTAATGGATGCTACTTTTACTAATACGTATATCCTCATAAATTTAATAAATATATAGTCAGAATAAATTATAACTTATAAAAGAACATTTTTCTTATTAAAGAAAGAGATAAACAAAAAACAATATTTAACCTTATAAAAATTTGAATTTAAATTAATATATAACCTAAGTAGAATACATTATTACTAAACTGAATTAAAATTCAGCTGAACTAGGCACCGAGGGACCTCTTCGCTGAGACAATTTCTTTAGCGATTTAGTTTTATAGTTTTAATCTCATTTTCGTTTCCTTCGCTTCTCTTATGGGATTAAAAGGCTTCATTTCATTTCAAGCTATCTTATGCTCTCTTATAAGCGAACTTTAGACTTAGTAAGGCTAATATGCGAAACTAAACAAAAATCATAATTTAAATTATAAAAGAGTTAATACATTCTAAAAATGCATATGCAGCTATATACGAAGAGTAATGAGTAAATATTCTTTCAGATGGACATTGCATCCAATCTTCGTAACACTACGTCATATATATATATATATATATATATATATATATATATATATATATATATATAGTTCTTTGCGATATAAAAGTGTATAGAAGATGTATCAAATATATTGGGCCCTAGATATATTAAATTTAAAAAATCTAAGTGTTTTAAAAAAAAATGAGTACCATGACATAATTGACGACTTAGTTGAGACGAAAACCGATTTATTTTCGTTGTTTTGTTTATGTTGTGATCCATAAGGAATTTAAGAGCCCTATAACTTGTTTTCTTAAGAAGGTACAAGAAAAATATTAATTATTTTTAGAATCATTAAACCACTGTCTGGTGCTCTGAACTGCTATGCCGAAGGTTTTGGGTTCACATTATGTTGTAGCAGATAAATTATTTAATATATTAAAAACATTGGTTGAACCCTGTTGGATCTGACGACTCTTCTAGGGATCACCAAGCCTAAAATAGGTAAAGCGGGTACCCTACATTGGGGATAAAAACCTGACCTTTGAGCGTAATCCCGGATAAATCACTTCCTTGTAAATCCATTGTCCTAGATATTGCTTCTACCATGCACTGAACCCAAGACCGTCCATGGGTTGAAGGGGTTAGGGATAAGGCAAACCGAGTCCTGAAAAAATACTTTAATACTTTTTTATTTTATTTTATTTGTTATTAATTGTATAAATTTTTAAATATTTATATTTGAAAAGAAAATATATGCCCAGGACCGGGACTCGAATCCGGGTCACCCAGGTCACTAGCCTGGAGCTCTGCCAATTGAGCTATCCTGGTTCGCCTCTCGGCCATAGACATATCCTTTCTTTTCACTGACCCCATGTCCCAGCGGTCTCGCAATTTGCGATGTATATGTATTTCTTTTCAAATAAAAAATTAATACAATCAATAACAAATAAAATAAAATAAATTATAATTATAATAATAATATGACGTAATTCAACAAGATCCAAATTAAAATGATTTTCAAAGAGCATTCTTCCCCTCATATACATCGCAAATTGCGAAAACGCGGGGACATGGGATCAGTGAAAAGAAAGGACATGTCTATGGCCGAGAGGCGAACTCAATTGGCAGAGCTCCGGGCTAGTGACCTGGGTGACCCGGGTTCGAGTCCCGGTCCTGGACATATCTTTTCTATTCAAATAAAAATATTTAAATACTTTTTGTTTAATTTTTCAATAATCAAGTAATTATTACCTGAAAAAAACGAAAAAATAAAAGATAACCTCCCCTCTCAACTTTTTTTCAATCTTTTATCCAAACTTTTAAGAACAAATACAGGGTGGCCCAAAAAAGACTGAAGGATTAAAAATAACTGTATTTTTTTTGTTTTTATTTTTTATTCATTTTTTTTTTATGTTTTTAAATATTTAATTCATGGAAATTTTTTACATCTAAGTGTGAAATATAACATCTCTCAAATGGTGTCCATTTTCTTGCAAACAAAAATTGGGTCTTTTAACCGCATTTTCCATTACTGCCCGTAGAGTTTCTGGTTCCAAGTTCCTTATTTCTGCTTGAATGTTCTGCTTAAGCTCTTGAATTGTTTGGGGTTTATTGATATACACAACTCCTTTCAAATCATTTTCTCTGGCTATTTGACTAAAACGTAGCATATTGCAGGCGTGCCTGATGATCTTGGGGAAGCAGTTGCTGTACCATTTGAATTTTATACGGAAACATTTTAAGATCCCGCTTCAAAATTCTTTGCAGGGATGTTCTGGAGATTCCCAATTGAGCAGAACGACGACGTCCTTCAGTCTTTTTTGGGCCACCCTGTATTTTAAATTTTAGGAAAACTTTTAGGGACTTAAGCTATCGGATTTATTACTATATTGTAATTTATATGTGTTTTATTTTTTTTTTATAAAGCCTCTATACCTTTAGTTCATTATATTTCCAATTTTTTATTCCCGGTAAAGGTATATTTTTTTTCGTATTTTTAAGTGATACTGCTTTACCATAAAGAAACCACTTTCACTCTTGAAAAAACCTTGGTTAGGGCAGGGGGGGGGGGTTTCAATAAGCTCGTTAAGTGCTTTAAAGCCAACGTTAATTTTTTCTCTCTTTTTGAGAAATGATTCTATGGAATGGACCATAACTGATTCAATTCTGTCATAAACTATTTGAAGTAGTGATACTAAAACATTTTTATTAATTAATTTTTTGTTTCATATATATATTTTTATAGTTTCGTGCCTTGTATTTTATATATATTATCTCAGAATACTCTCGGACAAAAGACTTATATGGAACATAAATAAAAAATTGAAAATACAAGACGCTACAAACGACTATACATCTGGACAACAGATGTTCACTTGTCTTACGAAAAAAACGACTAATCTATAACACGATACTCAGACATGTTTGGACACATGGAGCATATCTTAGCGGTTCAGCAAAAACCTCCATATGCCAAAGAGACAAACAGTACTACAATAATTTCGAATCACGCTAAGCACGACATAAACATTCTTACTGCAAAATCAATTATTCGCCGCAAATACACAACATTTCACTCGTCAACACACCACCGAAATCCTCTCGTTCTTTCTCTTTCCTACTCTAGGTTACCTGGACTTCCTATGCTAAGATTAAAAAGACAATGCCCTAGAGACTTGCTCAGAAAAAATGTATCAGTTCAAAAATTTTAAATTATTTAACAATTGAATCACTGAGTGGAAGAAGGAAAGAACTCGATTATTGCTGTAATATAAACTGAGACAGCCATTTTTCTTATCATGTGTAACCACATTTACTCAGAAGAAAAAGGGAATATCTCAATAGCTCTAGGCCATTTAAAATGAATAGTCTGGTGGTGAGCCTGGAAAAGGGGAATAACTTTTAAATAAATAAATAGCTCCTACGTCCTAAAAGTATAAACTAATGTTGTAATATATATATATTAACATTGCCCAGGTATGAAAGTATATTTTTCATCTTTAATGTTATTTTGTAAGATAATCTATTTAAACAGTTTTTTTGCGTTTCTGAAAAAATATTTTTCAGTCACTTATTCCCTTTTTCCACTCAGTGGTTCAATTGAACTGACTTATTTTGTTGTTTTTGACACTTAATAAAAGATTGAATTTTTCATTTCATATTTTTTTTATTTGTTTATCAGTTATTTAAAGTCCCATTTCGAACAGTTGCTTCACAATATTAAGAGGATATTTAAGTTTCAAATGTTTTCTTTAAAATCGATTAACTACTTTCAAACGAACTTAAAGCAGTAGATTAGCTCGGTGGGTAGAGAGTTGCTGTAAGGAAAGTCCAGATGTGGTAGATAAATTATTTAATATGTTAACATTCATAGAGGATTCCTGTCGGGTCTGCAGACCATCCTGGGGATCACCCAACCTGTACTATTAAGAGAAAAACTTTTCGGTTGAATGTGATCTAAACCAAATAACCTATCTTCACAATTGTTGGGCTACAAACGTATATACTAAACACAAGGGTTCATTGGTTGGAGTGGTTCAGTTTTATAAAAAAAAATGTTGGTTATTTATTTCAAATTTATTATATTTAATTCGGAGCAATACTAATCAGCGAACAATAAACCTTTTAAAGCGTTTCCAGATACTTTGCAATAAAAGCCATTTTTTATTCTTTTGCTGTGTCTATATTAGTCGAGGAGCCCGACTTGCAAAAAATTGACAAAAAAAACTGCCTTTTGTTCTGCTTAATTTGTCAAGTAAATGGTTCGCCTTAAAAAAAATAATACAATTTCCTTGGTAATTGCTATAAAAATAACTTGCTATTAATTGCTAAATTGTTCATAATATTGTATTATCGAAGGACACGAATTCACAACTTCTGCTGACCGATTTCTCTACCTACCTAAAGATATCTGTGGTGTATTTGTATGATTGATTTTAATTTATTGATGAAATGTACCCTCACATAAATAATATTCCATGTGTACCATAAAATAATTATAATATCTTAAATTATAGTTTATGAATTAAATAAACGTTGGAAGAAAATGATCCTAGTGGAGATTAAAGAAACAATACTTTAAATTGAGATAAACTATTTATTATACACCGAAGCTTCGACATATATTACAGGTCTTCTTCTGGCCAGGATAGACAAGGCTGTAATATTTATAAAAGAAAAGATTGATTAGAATAATATAAGAAATAAAATTTATAATGTAGTTATTTATACTTTATTTATTCATGTCAAAACCAAATGGTTAATTCAATACGGGGCTAAGGCTCTACTATACCGCAAGACCTTAACACATTGCGGGTTTCTCCGCGGTCATTGAAGGGGTTCGATTATGGCTTAATTAAATACATTACACATATATATATATATATTGGTTTCTACTTATCTTGACTGTTGTGGAAACATTATTTTTGGTTCTTGAGTTTCAGTCAGTTATTTCAACTTCTTTAGGCGACGTTTCGAGACTAGGTTAGTCTCATATTCATGCCCCAACAGTAAAAAAACTAGCTTTTAGTAAAAACATTAGCACACTAAAATAAATATAAAATGTATTCATTTGAAAAGAAAAGATATGTCCAGGACCGGGACTCGAACCCGGGTCTTCCAGATCACTAGTCTGGGACTCTACCATTTGAGCTATCCTGGGCCCTAATGAAGTACGCTTCTCGGCCATGGTCATATCTTTTCTTTTTGATCCTAAGTCTCCTCGTTCTTGCATAGTTTGTATATTATCATAGTCATAAAATGACACGTGTAAGTTGTAATAGATAGCTTGTACTTACAAGTTCCGAAGAATTGATCAATTAATCATCAATCAGTTACTTCGCAATATATCATAGAATGTTTATATTGCAATGTCTATGATCAACGAATATGTAATCTATGTTTAGGAACAGCAGTTTTATTTAATTGTTGAATCATATTAGACTATTTATGATTATATAAATGAATTAATTATATTAGCATAACACGAGCTTAGACCTTGAACTTCCGATTTTTTGTTTACAGCCCGATTTTTATATTTCTCTATAGTTATCATTTCTTTTATATTCCGTTTGAAGCTATTTTTTTCTGTGTGTATCACCTTAGGTTCATCAAATTTAAATGTATGTTGAGTATTTCTAAAATGTGTAGTGAGCGCTGTTTGATCTGGTTTATTGGGGTTTTTATTATTGAATCACAACTATATTTCTGTTGGTACACTCTTCGTTTTAAGCATTGTTCCGATCTTCCGAAATAGGATTTGCCGCATTTATCTTCACGTTTTATTTCGTACACGACATTTATTCGTACACGATTTTAACTCTAATTTATCTGAATCCTTAGTTTCAGGATTCATTGATCATAGCCATTGGAATATAAACATTCTATGATATATAGCGAAGTAAGTGATTGATGATTAATTGATCAATTCTTTGGAACTTGTAAGTACAACCTATCTAATTACAACTTACACGTGTCATTTTATATTTATTTTAGTGTGCTATTTAACGTTTTTACTAAAAGCTCATTTTTTCACTTTCAGGGCATGAATATTAGACTAACCTAGTCTCGAAACGTCGCCTAAAGAAGTTGAAATTACTGACTGAAACTCAAGAACCAAAACATAATATATACATATTTGTACTCTGATATATTAAAGCAGTTAGTTAATTTTAATATATTGCGAAAAGACGCAGGTGAAATAAGCAATTATGTTAAAACTAAAAAAAATAATAGCACATAAGATTCAGCTTTATAAACAAAACTGGTAGAGTAATGTAACCTGACCCAATAACCTACAAATAGTTTGTCTGATATCTTAATTTTTCCATAAAATTCTTTTTACAAAAGATCATTTTTTATTAAATCGATTAAATAAAAAATTTAAAAAAAATTAAAGATTCTTTTTCTGTGTTTTTTGTATTTTTAAAATATTTTAAAACCAAAAAATTTAATACAGTAAAATAATATTTCATACAACTGATCTAGTACTTCAAAGATCAAAGTTTAATAGCGATAATTGACCATGGAGGATAGATAATCAGCAAGAAAAGATATTTAAAAAAATATTAATAAAAATAAATATGCATTGTTGAGGTATGTATACTTAATTTTACTAGTTATTGGGACAATTTTATTGAAATTATATATTTTTTCTTATTGCAATCGTTAGTATTTTGCTGATTCCTAGACTTACAACTATTTTAAAGTTGTGTATACTTTTTATATCGATGCTGAAATCAAAGTTTGAAAAGATTCATAACGACAGATAGTTGTCGAAACGTTATAAAGGAAATATATTAATTAAGAAGTTAAATTGACTGGAGAAAGGTTTTTTTCCAATATTTTAAAATCAAAAGATTTAAAGTCCAGTTAACACTAATTGTTCAGTCGTAAATCGTCTAATAAATTAAAATTAAAATCTCGCGGGCCTCGTTCACATTTGTTACCTTGGCGACAGATAAAAGGGGCTTTGTTTCCCCCACTCCGTCATCTCGCACTTCACTTCTCTTCGCATCCAGACTCCAAGCAAACCACATCTCTCCACTCTTCTCGACTGAAGCTAACCTCGCCTTCCACCACCCCATGGAGACGGTACAGTAATCATATTCGCCCATAGCCCTAGATCGCCTAGCACCAGATACAAGAAGTACACCCTCGATACCACCAGATCACGTGCTCACCAAAGACAATCAGAGGTCAGGAAACGAATCCTTCACTTCACGTTTAAGTCACTTTTTTCATTCAATTAAAAAGAGGGACCTATTCACCGGCCATCAACCTCAAAGATCATATCATTTCATTCACCGTACGAAATTAAAGACTATACATTCCTCGCCATATGGCCCTGTCGCCTATCGTTAATTTGTTCTAACTTATAATATTCTAATTTTTTCATGTTTTTTTCTCTTTCTCTGTAAAAAATTATAATTTCTTTATTTGTCGTTAATTGTAAAAAACGCATAACCTGTAATTATATTTAGATTTAATAAACTCCACATGTTTCAGTATCTGGCCAAATTATATAATTCCCCGACTCTAATCTACTAATATATTTTATTATTTATCCTTTTTTTTCTATTCAGTCTAATCACGCTCGTACACTAATTTTATAATGCATTTAGTCAATTTAAAATGAACATCAGACGTTTAAAGTATATATATATATATATATATATATATATATATATATATATATATATACATATAACTGCGTGTTAGAGGTCGAAGTTTCGAAAAAATGAAGATCTAATAACTTGCAGCTGAATGTACATAAAACAGTTATATCAATTACTAACTAATCGAAGACATAACAGGACACAAACCAGTTGATCGCCCACCCACTTAAGTGCCAGGACAGGATGTGGATCAACTTTTGGCAGTTCCCAAAGTCAGTCGTGGAACTGGCGAGGCTCCTGCTTCACCCGTTTATGACTTTCCTTTTTTTGTACTTAATGTTCTAAACAACTTATATCCATATATTAAACAACGTTTTAACCATTAGTTGTGATTTTATTTTTATGTTTATAGTTGTGTAATATTTTTTCTAAGTGAATACAAATATTTCAAAAACTTTTTTTAAATATTTTTCATCTGCTTTTTGCGACCTCTAAATATTACTTGAAAATTGTGAAAAACAAGGAACTCTTGGCCTTCCTTTGACAAGAAAGCGACTTGGCGTAGGTTAAACTTAACAAGATTTCCGACAAAACAAGAGCGTCCAATTATAATTATAAAACCTTCTAATTTATCATTTTATTTCATACTATATATGAAAGCTAGCTTATGATAAAAGTCGTTATTTACGTACTATAATTGTTTTTATTGTATAATGTAAACAATTAATTAACTAATATAATATATCGACTCTGTTAGATCTGAAGAACTTCCTAAGGCTCTGTAAATTTGGTACACTGCGATATAAATATTAAATCACTTCTTTGTACAACCTTAGGCTTGGAATTAGTATTGTCCATATCATGTACTGAACCCTATACGGCACGGGCTGTACATTTGTTTACTGAATGCTTAATATGATAATTTACTAGTAATAAGAAGAAGACAAAATTAAAAAACTATATCTCTAATATTTTATTTACTGGCTTAAAAAAAAAGAAAAAAAAAAGTTTTACTCTATACTTTTGATTTCAAAGTTTAATAAAATATTGTACAGGAAGACTTATTTCATATTATTCGTAAATAATCCAGAAACCTCCATTCGGTGAAATATTTCTTTCTTTGGCAAGTCGGAAAAAGAGAGAAAAAAAACATTGAGAAATTGACATTGTCTCAGGCCATTTCCTTTTCGGTTTAAGTAAAGTGCCCCCTCCCTAACTGCCCTTTAACCCCCCTCCTACCCCTCTTCTATCCCCTCTCTTAACCCCACTCACCCCTCTCCTACCCCCCCCCCCTTATCAACTCCCTTCCGGAACGGCACTGGAAGGGACCAGAGCAGACAGGATTAAAAATTTAAGGCCAGGATCAAATATTCATTCAAAGACCACAACTTCTTTTTTATTTTATCTAACATCTTACTTTTTTTTTCATGATCTCTCTGGTAGTATACTTGCCTACATTTTCTAGACTACTCATTTTTTTTCATGTAGGTTATGAACACTTAGGATGATAAGGAAATATGGGTCTACACTACAGTTACTTTATTTTTTTTTTGTCAAACCTTCGTAAATATTTTGTTGATAGGTTTCCAGATAGCCTGCTAATTTTTCTAATGTCTACATTCTATAATTAATGCAATGACTTGCACTTTGAGGTAAGAAATAGGTTTATTTATCAATTGAGATTCATTCACGCAGAAAATCTGCATATATTTTCGAAATTAACACCTTCGAATTAAGTAGTTAATTCGAATTTTTTCTAGATACAGTTAATCATGTTGAAGCAAGCGGAATCGTCTCAATCTCGTAGTTTTCGGCTTGTAATGGAGTTTTATTATAAGCAATAACTCATTTTCAATCCAATGCCTGACTAAACCCTATTTCACTAAGAAAATAAAACGATTCCACTTCTCCAAGTACATGAATTACATTTTGGGGAAAATTCTATAATAAATACTTAGTCACCGGGGCTGTAGAAATTATGGAGACTGGGAAACTTTTTATAAATTTTAAGAAATTAAAATCAAACGTTACATCTAATTTACATACATTGTGTCAATTTTTTTTTGTATTTTTCTTTAGGGGGTTATTTTTTTTTTGCTGCACTGAACATTTCGGGCAAAATCCGGCCTTGGCAGATGTATTATTTAATCTGTTAACAGTCGTTAACAGTCGAGGGATCCTGTTGGATCTTTTGACGGCAGATATAATAAATAATAATTATTAAGAAATTTATCGAGGGTGCGATCAATGAAAACGAAGTAATAAGTCAAATTCAAGATTAATTCCATCAATATAAGTCATAATTGGAGTGAATTAATCAGCCGATGATATCACATTGCATCTCCAGATTAAACGCAATGCGTTGAGATTAGAGGCATATTTGATTAAAGCGGAAGCCATCTATCACAGTTAAGAGGTAACGCAAACAAAAATTAAAAACTTAATTTTGGTTGATTACAAAGGTAAACATTTTTATTGTCAATGTTGACAGGCAATTATACCAGTTGGTTTTCAAATCTTAACATTGAGGGTGTAATTATGTTGTAACCACCCGTCTACTGACAGTAAACAGTCGATGAAGTCGGTTGGTAACTATAATCTTCATTGGATGTATAATTTCATAGGTGAAGAAAGAGATGCCCAGTTTGTCTACATTGATTTACAGTGGAATCAAAATTATTCATTGATATTCTGTTCCGATTTTTCTGCCTTACTTTAAAGTCAATATAAATTTGTATTTCTTAACCTTGATAACATAAATATTAGACCGATAAGTTAGTCCATTATAATATTTTTTCACTGACAGCATATCGATAAATTCCTTAATAAAATATTTTTTATGAGGCACTAAAGAGCGGAGAAGCTCAGTGTGTAGAGCATTGAATTGCTAACTGAAGGTCCCGGGATCAAATCCGGCCGGGGTAGATAAATTATTTAATCTAATTACAGATATTGAGGGATATCCTTGTGAGGCTCACCCAACCTCAGTAGTGTGGGTACCCTTAAATCTTGGAATACGTCCCGGTTGAGCATGATGACAGCCCATCGCCTCCCTGCACAGCCCTTGTCCAAAGAACAGTGCAATCTCTAGTGTATTGCAATCTGCAATGTACTGAAATCAAGACCCCTCATGAGTTTAAACGGTAGTTCTTTTATTTTTAGATTTTTCACTCTGGTTCCAAATTGAACTGTTTCTAGTAAGACTCTGTAATGTTACTGTGTAATGATTTTCCAAATCTTTTTTCATTTCCTTAGTTCATGTTATAGTGACGTGGTCTTCTTTTTCCAACAATATTCAGATATTTGCTTGATCGATCTGTGCTTTTTCTTTCTATACAGCTGTATGAAACGCGATTAAAAAAACCAAATGGAAAATTAAAAAAAAATTAAATATAATTTTCTAGTGAACAAAAATATTTAACTGGGAGACGGCACTACTCGGTAAGTCGTCCTCGGGCATTTTGGCAATAAAGAAATAAAATAAAATCAAACAAGGAAATAAAACTGGCTTACCGAAAACCTGTCGGGCCTTCCTCTCTTCACTGACGTCTCGTAGGTGAGCTCACCGTTGAGTACGTCAAATGCCGGTCCGGAATGATTCTTAACGAAAAGGGGTGTAGGACAAGCGGGTAAACTTAAAATCTAGAATTATGTAAACATATGACTGGTTTTAGGAGGCGGTAATCAATAGACTGATTTAGGAGGAGGTGAACAAATAGACTGGTAGGAGGTTATAATCCTGTTAAACTGTAATTAAGCGCCCACCCGAAATTCTAATAAAAATTAGAACTCATAATAACCAAATACAGAACTAAACAACAGGCGTCCGAGGATTGCTGTCTCTTCTCCTGCATAGTATTATCTTTCGTATTTTAGTTTTTTTATTATGAATCGCAATGTTTGTAAATAGTTTTTTGTAGCTCCAAACTTAGACTCAATAGAACAAACTTTATCATTTATATCTTCAAATAAGCCATATTTCTATTTAATTACTGCTTTTTGTTATTATTGACATATTGTTCAATTATATAACTAAAAAATAAATAAATAAACATAGGGAATGTTTTGATGCAACACAAAGCTGGGAGGCAGCCATTAGCATGATAGTAAACAAAGCACTAAAGCTATGGGAACTACCAGCAGAGGTTCCGAGCAATATTTATGGAAGTTCAATAGTTTCGAAACTCATTTACGCTGTTATACTCGCCTGGGTATAATAGCTTAGCAACACAAGTGAACTTAGTATATTGGAAATAGTACAATATTATTACAATAAATTAGCGTCGTTTATGAATTTATTTTCAGGTATTAACTTATCCAGTTACTAGTAAGAGACCAACAGACTTGTTTTCTCCACTTTCAACGTTCCTTATATCTTTCTTACAACCAGTTTTAAGTGTATTGTTAATTATCTTTCAAGCCTCCTTAAATGTTGTTGTTTATTCATTTGACGTCAATTTATGCTTCTATGTCTCTTTTATTTTGCACTTTACGTCCGTCTTCGGTTTGAACTGGGCCCATGATTTTTCTTAGAATTCTTATTTCCGGAACCAGTTGTTTACGAATGCACTTCTTGTTTGGATATTCTTTGTTCACCCATAAGCCCTTTAAAATAACAATTGCAATATAATCAAAGAATCACTGTTTAGTGGTAGTGTCATTTTTATTTATTTATTTATTACTTGGCTCTACAGTCCTTGGAGAACCTTGGCGTCTGCTAATTTCTTCCGCCATTCGCCTCTGTCCGGCGCAAGGCGCTTCCAGTGGCTTATACCTATTGCCTTCAGGTCACCCTCCACTTCGTCGAGCCACCTGAGGCGGGGCCTCCCTCTTTATCTTAAACCACCATTCAGTATCTCGTACATCATCCTTCTTGGAGTTTTCTTTGGGTCCATCCTCTCCACATGCCCCAACCATCTTAGTCTTTTGAGCTGGATGACATTCACTATATCGGGCTCTTCGCGTAAGCCCCTTAGCTCTTTATTGGATATGGAGTCATTACAACAACAACAAAAAGAAAAAAAAATATCTGGTTGTCATGATTAATTAGCTCTATCATCAACTGAAACTACATCTGGCTACACTCGTAGTCTAGTCAGACTACACTAAAAGAATGATTCCTACCTTCAGAGTTCATCTCACTTTCTTCCGGGAGTACTAGTCTTCGAACTCAGACTTATTGGGGAAAATCCGCTCTTTGGGGAAATTCCCGCTATCGTAAACGTTTTCAGTACTCTTCTGTAAGGTGCAGCGCTCTAGCGGACGCATTTACGAAATGATTTACAAAACCTGACCTCCCCCGGTATACGAGTACGCAACGTTTACAGAAACTGCGAGTGGGAACTGATTGAACTGCAACGCCTCGATCACTGATAAGATTTTTTTCTAAACAGTGCAATTTCTAAATCTAATTATTTCATTACAGAGGTGAGTTAATATTGATTTATCTTGGATAAATCACAACTCGGAAAGTAAATGAAAGATCCTTGATAAAATAAAAAACAGCAAAACTGAAATAAGCACAGCGAGTAACTTGGCCAACATATAAGATGAAATCTATCTCTATGAATGCCAAATTGAAATAATATGGTTTTGTAGTTAACCCTGAGGCAATTTTTGCTTGTGAAACACTATTTAAGTTGAACACCACAGTAACCACAGATAATCTACAAAAATAGACAGTAGAATTATGAGGACAATCATCAATAAAAAACATCAAATAGACAGACAATGGAGATTGCTGCCTAACGAATTGGTGTATCGGGAAAATGAATCAATAGTAGATACAATGCGGAAAAGAAGAATTGCCTTTTTCAGTCACATATCAAGGTTATCAGAGACCAGATTAGTAAAACAATTAATCAGCTACTTTGGGAAAAATAAAACCAAGAACAACAAGTTTGTAGAGGCCCAGGTGATTTAAAAGAGTTAAATTTAGCAATGCGACAAATTGTGGACAGAAAGGAGAAGAGGATTCTGAAGAGTAGGGATACGAAACTTAAATTATAAACAGTTGATGAAGTATGAAGAAATGAAGAAGTTTTGGGAACAGAGGAGGACACAAAAGCATAGCTGATAATTTGAAGACTTCGGTGGACGTGGATTGATTCAAATGTTCCAATGGGGGGGGGGTAAATTATGTGGAAAAAATGGTGTTTATTATATGTATAGTGTTGTTAAGTTAATAACAGTTGCATATCCCATTTTTTGTTTTTAAGGAGATGTTTTTATATTTTTCTATATTAATCCTTTATTTTATATTGCGTTTAAAACTATTTATTTTCTGTTGTATTATTTTTGATGTATATAATTTGAATACATGTTTATTTTTATTTATTTATTATGTATATATATTTATACATACTAGTGCCATCTCATTGTGGCAACACTGTTTACAATGTAGATCCCTCGGACTTGGGAAAGAAGTCGACCTATACAAATTAGGTTGTTCTTTGCCGGGGAGGGGGGGGGGGGAGCTGACCCAGTGTTGCCCCTTTTCCCTTCCATCCACATTACTTATTCATCTATGCCATCGACCAGTGTTGTCCGATAGCTCAGCGCTCAGGCAATATAAACATTCTAATGAGCCAATGTTGGTAATACTGCGGAATAATAAATATTAATTCAAAATATACAAAATGTGCTAATATATATGTATATAATAAAATAAAAAATCAATCGCAAGGATGTGAAAGAAGATTGGGTGCCTAAAATCTAAAATAAGGAGTAAAAGAAAAAAATGCTTTTTCATTCATTCATAGAAAGCATTATTTATTTATTTAAACAATCTTTCTTGATTCATGGGAACAATCGTTTTAACGCTTAAGATGACCTACAGAAAGGAGGCCCAAGAAGAGATGGTTGCTCACCAAGGAAGTGAGGGGACTTAGAGAGGGAGACTGGATTCCTACTAAACAGCTGAAGGTTCCTTCAACATTTACGGACGGTTATTAATTATTCAATGCAGGGTTTTGTACTACGTTCATGAAACTATTATTATTAGTATTGTTATAGGCGTTCCAACATGGGTTGCCTCAACCTGTGATAGCAGAGCTCGACACCTCTCGATCCACCCAATCATCTTCCTGGAGACCCCTACCGGCCATCTCTTCCCGGACACCCTCCATCCACCTGCTTCTGGGCCGTCCGCGTCCTCTCCTCCCTGGTGGAACCCAATCCAGCACTCGGTTCGGCCAACATTCAAATGCCATTTTCTTCACATGGCCGTACCATCTTAGGCGGCGTGTCCCGATTTTTTCATTTGTTGATATATTCACATCCATCCTCTGTCGAATTTCTTCGTTTTCTAGTCTATCCAGCCTGGTGACACTGAGACACCTCCTCCAGAAATCCATCTCAACCGCCTGCACCTTTGAGTACAGCCGGGAGCTCATAGTTCAGGTTTCCGAAGAATAAGTCAGGATAGATTCGACAATGGTTGTGAAAATACGGCGTTTATTTTCCGTAGACATCTCTGTGTTCCATAGGACCGGATGTAGCATTTAAGTAGCTTTTCAGGCTTGCTCCACCTTTTTCCTGACGTCATACTGCGACGACCCGGTAGTATCCAAATAAGATCCCATGTACTTAAATATATTTACTTTCTTACAGGCCTCCCTGTCCACCAGAAGCGCATTTGTATCAAGATCACCAACGGCCATATACTCGGTCTTCTCGAAGTTAATTTTTAAGCCCACCGTTTTGTAGCACAACTTAAGGGCATACGCCATCATTTCAAGGTAGGCCTTCCGCCTCGCCAAGCACGACCTGGTCGTCATCGAAGAATAAGTATAGTCGCTGTTCGCCATCAATGAACGCCCCAACATCTCCACATTGCTTGTACCAAGGTTTCACTGCCTCATGAAGGTATATCTTGAAGAGAGTGGGTGACATGCTACAGCCTTGCTTCAATCCCTTAGTTCCATGAAAAGGGTCCGAAAGGTGGTTACCGCATTTAATCTGATATATTTCGTTGCTGTATAGGTGTCTCACCGCTTTTATCAGACCCCTACTAATGCCTGCTTCTTCAAGTGCTATCCATAACCTCTCTGTAGGCACATTGTCATAAGCTTGCTCCAGGTCTATAAAGGCCATGTGGAGTTCCCGCTTCCTTTCCTGAGGCTTTTCAATAAGTTGACGTACAACAAAAATATTGTCCGTACATGACTATCTAGCTGTGAATCCCACTTTTTCCTGAGGGGTAGAGTACGCTTGTTCCAACTTGTCCCGGAGCAGCCTACCAATAATCCTGGCAATCGAACTTTGAACGCAGACCCCCCGATAATTTCTGTCACTCTTCTTATATATTGATGATATGTAGCCAGCCCTTAGGTCATCCGGGATATCACTCCCCCTGAGGACAAGGTTGATCACCTCCGTCAAAAGGGTCACCAGTTTCGTGGCTACCAGCCTTCAGGAGCTCCATAGCAATTCCGCCCGGTCCCGGAGAAGTGCCAGTCTTCGCCTTTGATAGGACCCGCTGAACATCACTCTCCTCCACTTCTACCGGTTCCTCCGCTTCTACATGCTCAGTGTCATTTTTTCTGGGACGCAAACTGATGTCTATTTTCAATTTTTCTAGTTCTAGTTTCATAACAATGAAACTATTAATTTTAATAAATTAAAAAAAAATTAGTTCATGCGAAACATTTCTAAAGATAAGGAAAATCCTCAATGCTCTTTACTTTGTTGCTAATAAAGTCCACAGTGGCCTCAATGCCCTATTTGTTTCTGATCTAGCCCGACCCGATATCATTATTTTCATTAATAGCTTTATTCCAACTCAAACTAGTAGCAAACCTAGCCACCTCAATACCCAATAACCCACCGAAGCTACTGGAAAGAAAATGACCTGATCTTCTAAGTTGAATTGGCTATTTGAGTTCTAACAGAGGGTAGATTCTCTACTTGAC
Organism: Troilus luridus; assembly: GCA_964056705.1. Classification (NCBI taxonomy): domain Eukaryota; kingdom Metazoa; phylum Arthropoda; class Insecta; order Hemiptera; family Pentatomidae; genus Troilus; species Troilus luridus. The sequence goes on along the minus strand of OZ057417.1, from coordinate 26,418,932 downwards.
TTTATCTTATGTCATTGGTTTTATAGCCCTACCTCTCATAGCTAGATAATAAAAAATAAATAGGTCAGTGGTAAGTTTATTTTGATTAAAAATATTGATATGAGATGAAGTAATGGAATTCCGAACGGCGCCCCTTCTTACCACAGATACGTTGTTTTGGTTCTGGAGTTCTGGAGAAATAAAAGTTTTATTTCTAAACATTGTATAATTAAATATTCTATAATGAAAAAAAATGTCTGTAGCAATAGCAATCTTTCTCAAATTAACCTGTTCATTAGGAAGCGGATCCATCCAGATTTATATTACTAAGATATACAACTTTTGACTATTTTGAGTTTCGCGGTATACACTCTTTTCTGTTTGCTTTGTATAAAAAAATAAGCTAAAAAACTCGGGGATTAATTAGAAAGTTTAAAACAAAGCAGGTACATCTGGTAATTAATATACGTTGCTAAGCGGGAGGCCTGTGCGCGGGTACAAAGATTGATGATGGAATGGAAATGGCGGTTCTTGGACTGAACAGGATTGGGTTTGGACTGGTTTTGGACCGGGTAGCTAATTGCTTTTACCGCTCTCTGTGGGCATTGCCGCTAGTTAGAATTGCCGCTATTAATTTTTCAATTCCAATACAGTCCCCGTTCTAATTGAAACGGCCTCACGAATTTTTTTTTCGTTTATCCTACCGCTGATGAAAATCATAGGATGGAGTGAACCACAGAAGAATTTCATGCAAAATGTTTGCGTGGTACGCATGCATTTTCAACATTGTATATTTAAATAAGTATACACCTGTTGCTATAATGAAAGTTCAAAATTCAAATCCGGCTGTGTCTAATAAATTGTTTAATCTGATAACATCCACGGAACTCTACAGACCCTCCTGCTATTCACCCAGCTTCTTTAAATTTGGAGCCCTATCTTGGGGAAAATGACCTGGCGTTTTAGCGTGATTACAGACAAATCATCTCCCTGTAGAACCGTTGGCTTAGAAATAGTACAGTCGCTACTACGTACTGAATCTAAAGCCCTTCATGCTTTTTTTTCGGGTTTTTTATGTATCATCTAATGCAATAATTATGTACATTAATTGGTATGTGCACTAATGTATTAAATAAGGTTTATTTTATTGAATAATAGAAAAAAGCAAAACAATTCCTCTTATTTCAGAACTGATTCAACAGTAATAAGTATACTCATAGTTTTGCTGATGAATAATTTAAGTACAATATATATAAATAAATAAATATATATATATATATATATATATATATATATATTGGTTTCTACTTATCTTGACTGTTGTGGAAATATTATGTTTTGGTTCTTGAGTTTCAGTCAGTTATTTATACTTCTCTAGGCGACGTTTCGAGACTAGGTTAGTCTCATATTCATGCCCTGACACTATAAAAATGAGCTTTTAGTGAAAACATTAAATAGCACACTAAAATAAATATAAAATGACATGTGTAAGTAACAGCATCCAGCTTCTAGCATTAAGAAGGGTACGTTCATCCTCCGCTACAGCTTGCATCCACCTCACGTTTGGTCTCCCTACTCACCGTGTGCCATGGATTCCTTCTGTGAGGATCTTCTTGGGAATCCGAGTGTCCTCCATCCGTCCCACGTGACCTGCCCATCGTAGTCGGCCCAGTTTGATTGTCCTGACAACATCTGAGGTCGTATAGAGGTCGTATATCTCTCTGTTGTACCGCCGTCTCCATATTCCGCTCACTTTTATTGGTCCGAAAATCTTCCTCAGGATAGTCCTCTCGAAAATTAAGAGAATTTTCTCGTCTGCCTTTATTAGAGCCCAGGCCTCTGAGCCATATGTGAGCACCAGTCGAATCAGGGTTTTGCAGATCAGCACCTTTGTCTGCCCGGAGAGGTACCTGCTAGTTAATTGCTTTCTTAGGCTATAATAGCACCGATTAGAAGAATTAATTGATGTACTAAACAAGGCATTAAAAATTAATTAAACCATGTGTTGAAATAACGGCCATGGATTGATTTGTAATACTAAAGATGTCTGTAGTTTTATTTTACTACAGAAGATAATTTTCATATAATCTAAAAAGTAAAAAGTTTACAATACTTTCTTTAAAATGGCCACCGTTTTAACGACATCAACATTTTAGAATCTATTTAGAGATTTTAAAACATTTTTTTTTACAGCCACATTGATCCACAGAAATAATGGAGATTATTTCAGTCAGATATTAACAGTTTACAATATCCAAAATATTAATCATTTTTATATTTTCATTATTATTGTAAGTGACGGTATTAATAAAACACTGATTGTAATGTTATACAATTTAAATATATCCCAAAATATTATCAAATTATATTGATTAATAAACAACCAAGCATGAATTCCATAAAAAAACAAAGAATCAACAACGAATTCCCAAAGTGTTACTAAGCGTTGTGCCGACCGGGAAGGGCCTGAGGGGCATACCAAGGTGTAGATGGGAAGATTGCGTTAAGAGTAATATGGCGGATTTGGGTTTGGGTTGTGGTCCTAGGACAAAAGTTTGTAAGCAGAGATTGGTGACATCGGCGTCGAGCCTTTGTGTTCGCTGAGCCTTGTTAATATTAATAAACCATTAAGGAAATAGAAATTGCGAAATAATCAATGCTCACGTCGGTCATAATCTAATAAAAGTATATAAGAAAGATTCCATTGCGTCTACGTGCAAGAATAGTGTCGCAATTTGATTTTATTATTATTGTTAATGCGTAATTTGTCATTGAAGATTTATGATAACCCGTGGTGTAGTGGTTAGCATACTAACCTGCTGTAACCAAGGTCGTAGGAGGCCTTAAGGTTTTGCAGCATGGTTAAAAATCCTTAGTTATGCCGCCCTTTGGAGGGGACGAAAAATGTTGGCCTCAAGTCTATGTTATATCAGATTATCATTATAGATCTCTATCCTAATTGTACCATAGGACATATCAGCAAAAAGTTACGCTGAATGAAACCAACAAACAAACATTGAAAATTAATTGCACTTATACCTAGTCTATCGTTGAACATCTCTTTGAGAAACCTGCTGGGAAATATTGAGTTGTTTCTCTTTATATCTTAGGAGTGAGCAAAACTTTATATGCATTCGAGAGAATTATGATCTCACATTCCGCTTTGTCCCCCTTTTTATGGATTTGATACATTGCTGCATTACTTAACCCTAATGGCATCCCTCAAGTATAAGTTTTCTTAGTGCTTTCTTCAATTCTTCTCTAGTTAAAATTAAACCCTTGGTACTTTTGTACTTTGCAATCTTCGCATTCATCCTCATCCGTAGTAGCTCAGAGCTTTATTGAAATGCCGAATCCATTCCTTGAGTAAAGAGGATTTCATCTTCTTTGCAACATGTTACCTTGGGATTGAAGATGGATTTATCTTCTGGAATATCAGTATACCTTACTTTGTGCCTCTGTGGTTTTCCGCGTCTTTAATCTGGTTATCCATCCCTTTCGTTTCCTTTTTCGGTAAACATTTTTCTTATATGTTCTCGCCTCCTTTCACTGGAGCAAGAAAATTGTAAAATAATTATTAATAATCATTACATAAGGGATCGTTTGCAGAGTTCAATGAACATCTCAGTTTTATTGTTGTATCCTTGTTAGATAAATGCATAGGTCTTTAGATATTCCAGAGTTATTATTTTTGTTTAATAGTTTAATTATAATTATAGTAATTAATTGTTTAAATGATTAAATAGAAATTCATAAAAAAACTCATCGAATGCATCACATCCCACATTTACAGTCCCAGAGATTCAATCATTAACAATAACCTCACTCCAAGAGGTTCAATCAAATGTTCAAAGAAATACAAATAGATTATTGTATAAAGCACTCTGATTCATAAATTGGTAAGGGATGTGAGATGCGCTAAAATCGATCTTCAAGGTGTGGTTAGTTATTTTCCAGTATTTTAAATATTTAATGCTTTTGAAGATTTTGCGGGAGCCCACAGTGTTTCGATTAGTAGGAGCTAGCTGGACAAAATTCCAGTCCATTGATGCTTGATTTCCTAGAGTTCGCCTCTTCATCCGACGGATATGACCATAGCACCTCATCCTTCTATTTCTTGATATGTCCATTATTTATCTGTTGACTATATCTTTATCCAAATTCTTTCACAAATGACTGGTCCAAAAACTTTCCTGAGTATTCTTTCTATCATGTTTATTTTATTTTTTATATGTAGTAAATATACAGTTTAACATAGGAATCTAGTTATAAACAAAGAATTCTCGATAAGATTAAATAGTATACCTTTGAAGTAACATAAGAAACATTCGCCGTGGGAAATCAAAGCATTGCTATAAAAGGTTGGAACAGGTTAGGCCAAACTTTATCCTGATATATTAAATAAATAAATTCAAAGAGGCGCGCTAGATAGCGAGAGATCTCTCCAGCCGACGTTTCGACCTACTATGTAGGTCATCTTCAGGGCTAAGAGAAGAACAGACAAAAAACAGAATAGACTGTAAAAATACATAAAATAGAGATACAGAAAAATAACAAAATGTAGAGATATAAAACAATTGAGCGGGAAAAAAAAGTGAAGGATATATAATGAAAGGATATATGAATAAGGATGATTACATAGTAGATGTATAGAAAGGTGATAATATAAAACAAAATACAAAGAGAGCAATGAAGTTAAACAGAAAAAAAATAAAAATAAAATGAAAAATAAAATATAAAAAGATATAAATAAATAAAATGAAAAAGATATAAATATAATGAGTATGGACAACTTAGTAAAATAAAGATAGAAATGTATTGCAAAGAAAACAATAGTATGAAAATAGACTCATGGGGAGTACCATAAGTGAAATGAAAGAACATGAATTAAAAATATGATACCTAAGAATGAATAGAGAAGCATATATTATAGAAAGTAAAGAAAAGGAATCTAATGTATGACAGGCCGAGAAGTGAAATATAAATATAAATTTAAAATATAAGTATCAGATGTTATATAAAGGTATAAATGTTATATAAAGGTATAAACTATACATTATATAACAGATGTTATATCAAGGTATACAGATGTTATATAAAGGTATACATTAGGAATGATGTTATATTATATAAATAAAGATGAAAGAATACAAGGAACTATACATGAGAGATATAAGATATCAGTAAGTGAATGGAGATATATTATAAAAAATAATAAATAATGATGTTCTGTGAACATGAACTCTTTAATTAAAACTATGATGGATGCTAAAATGATGATGGGAGCAATAGGTGTGAAGGAAGGAGATGGGGAAAGATGAAGAGAAGATATAAATAATATGAAACATTACGAACCCAATAGGAGTGGCTGCTCGGGCAGAAAGTAACTGGCGCGAAATTTTTTATTATTGATTTTTAAATAAATATAAATATAGAATATGGAAAAATATAGAAATTTTTTTTTATTATTTATTATTATTTACTTTTTATTATCTATTTGTATCAATTTTCATTTTATTCTTACATCTATAATAATGAACTATAATTCTATTATAATTAACTGAAAGGTTTCTTGTAACTACTATTTTTTCTTCAATTTGTAATTTTTTAATCTCTTTTAATTATGATTCTCTCCTAATGCTTAATTTTTCTTTTATTGGATAATTTTTCATTTTCTACTTTGTTCTAACTTTTAATTCTTCATTTATTACTTTGTTGGATTAAAACATTACCTCTTTCTACACTTTTACATAATTTAATATTCTACTATATATATTTTTATTCTGTGCAATGTATTATTTTAATGTATTTTTATCTTTTATATTTAGCCCTGAAGAAGACCAGCAAAAATCTTAGATCAGTAAGGGTTCTGACACCTGACCTATACTACTGTAACCCGTGAACGGGCCTGGGGTTCAGTACATGGTAGATACTGTACTGTTTCGTAGACAACGGCTATGCAGGGGGTTATTTGTGCTAGATCACGCTCAACCGCCAGATTTTACCCATTATTTTTGGTACCCATTTTGTATAGGCCTTGTGAGCCCCAAGAGCGTCCTGAATCCCAATGGATCCATCTATGCCCCTAACAGATTAAATAAAAGTCACCGGTATTGGCTTTTAATATTTTAAAAAAATCCCTTATGTCAAGTAGACATGAGCTTTACTTCATTAGCAACTTCACTAGCTATAATACTTTCGATATTAAATGAAAATACTAGAGATGGTAAAATAAATACCACACAATCATAAGATCAAATCATCCTAAATAAATTTAAAAAAATACTCAATGTAAATTAAATGATCACAGTACGATGAAAGAGACCACAAACACTTTTCATAAAGGAAAGATCGTCAGATAACACTTTAGACAAAGAAACACAAATAACCGAGAGAAAAAAAAATGAAAAGAAAAATTTCCCGAGAAAGAAAAACAAATTTCCTCACCTCAAACGACCCTTTACGTCCGCAGTCGGGCAAGTTTTAAGTTATCAACGACTTAGCCGAAAACAATGGAATACCAAGAAAGTTAGAAGTGGAGTTGGAGTATTATGTCTCCTTGTTGGGGTTAGGAGGGGGCTTCATAAATAGATCAAAAAGTAGTACATATAAAGCATAATTTTTTTAAAATTCATATTTGAATAAATTCTTAATTGCCTTGAATTATTCCTAGCGGTTGAATAATCAAAGGGATAATTAAGGAATAATGACGTGGCGACTACGTGCAAAGGATTTCCTTTTTATTTTTCTTTAATTAAGGAAGCAATTAGTCTAAAGAGGATTCATTATCCTTTTTAAGAAAGATTAACTAGCTTTGCATTTTCAATAGTCTTCTCTTAATAATCTAATTATTTATTCACAAACACTTTTTTTTTTATTGTTGTTTAAATTACTTCTCATTGATTATACTATTAGCGTATATTCTTTTTTTTTTACCAGAGCATACATTTTAGTTTATGTTTATTTTCATGTTATTATCTAAAATTTGTATTATTCTAATAATGGTCCTCCAAGTTGGGGGACTCCCAGTATAGCCCGGTCATCCATTATCCTGAGGGGACTTAAATATTCAAGTCCGTAATTGAAACCATATTGCTATATGGAGCAGAGACATGATATATAAGTGCTGCTCCAGGAAAAAAGCTACTTGCTACTGAGATGGACTATTGGAGGAGAGCTGTCAGGGTATCAAGACTAGAAAGAAGGACTAATGCCGCAATTAGAGAACGAATGCAAATTCAACAAAACGTCCATTAAAATATAGAGAAAAAAGATTTGAATGGTACCTCAGAAGAATGAGTGAAGAATTGCTAAAATTAATTCTCAATTGTAGTGCCGAAGCGAGGAAACAGCAAGGAAGACCTCGAAAAAGATTGTTAGAAGGCATTGAGGAAATTATGCCTTATAAGGCCTGAAGACTACCTGCAATGTGGGTCGAAACGTTGGATTTCAAAGTTCAACCCTATTTAAGAGATTATTTCTCTGACCTACAACCGGATCATTTTTATTGACTATATAGATTGCACACTTATTTATTTTTTATCACTTTAATTATTTCATATAGTCCTAAAAGCAGGTGAGATGATGATGTTGGAATGGCACCTAAGACGCCACAACCAGAGTGGCCTCGCTTCCTACCAATAATCTGTCGGTATTGGACAGAAGGAGCCTTTGTGCTGACTGCTAGAGAAGGCAAGGACTACTCGACACGGTCCTTGTCAGGCTGCTAATAGTTCTCCGCCAGGCCCGCCCGGGATTCCTCAGCATTATGCTAATCTCATCACCCGGTGAAATTACACTATCGTAGTTGGAACCCTGATCTAGGATTAACAGCTGTAGGCTGGCAACAAACTGAATGAATATTGGTATTTTAATTTGTTTTTAAATATATATATTTTTCGAAGGAAGGAAATGTTCCGGGTGGAGGTAAAAAAAAAATCTTTTGAAAAAGGAGAATTATTTATTGTATTGTAAGCTACGTTATAGGTCTTCTCCAGGGCCTATAATGGGGTCTAGGATTGACAGTTGACTACACGTCGTAGATCTGTCAATTATAGGATCTTATAAGCCCCTATTATAAGCCAATAATACATAGTTCTCCTTATTTAAGAGATTGTTTTCTTACCTACACCCGCACCATTTTCTTACTAATATACATGAGGTCAACTAATATTATCGATGATTATAATTTTTTTTTCTACCGATAAGTAAAAATAAAAACCTAACGAATTTATAAAATTAAGCTATATAAATTATCATCTATTAACACCGCTGTATGTGTCGCTCTTTACATTGCTATGAATAAAAACTTGTATCACTTCAACCCGTGAAGTGTATAAGTGAATGGTAGATACTGTACTATTTCTTGGACGACGGTTGTGCATGGAGGTCATTTGAACTAAATCACGCTCAACCGCCAGATTTTCCCCCTTATTTTGGGTACTCACTTCATAGAGGCTGGGTGAGCCCTAGGAGAGTTCAGAATCCCAATGGATTCATCTATGCCCCTAAAAGATAAAATCAAATTTGAACCCAGGAATTTCAGCATGGCAACTTAGTGCTCAACCAGTGAGCCATTCCGCTCCCCTATTGCTATTAATATTAACACTTAAATTCCTATTGATGGATATATTTATCCGTTGAAAGCAAGCAGTGGCTGCTACAAGCGCATTTCGATCTCTGAATTATAGGAAAAAATAGGTTATTATATTGGTTGATTCCCGTTAGCGTGAACATATTCAGTACACTCCTGTACGCTGCTGCGTCCTAGCACACCCATTCAACTAATTTCTTTCGATCGAGAGTGAATTTTTTTACGAAAGCCAACTCAATCCAGTTCGCGGCTGTGTGAAGTTTACAAAACTGCCAGTGGGGACTGGTTGCAATGCCTAGATCACTGATTTTTTTTTTTTAAATACAATGTTCTTAATCTAAATATCATCCTCTTAATCCCCAATTTTCTTTTTACGAAACGGCCTTTTAAGACCACGCGAATATCTTTCCCATCTACTCGTACTTTCCTTTTCTCATTGTTGTCTTTCTATTATCCCAGTTTTTTTCATCATTTCTGCGTGCCTTTACTTCCTTTCTTCTAACCACGCTTTACCCTTCCGTTTTTCATTATTTTCCTAAAAAATATTGATTTCTTACCATATGGTTCATTATCTAGACAGTCTTGTCTATTGTTATTAATTTGTCTGCTTTTATTCTCATTTGTTTTACATATCCTCCTACGCTCTTGTATTCACTAATTTCGTCAAATACTTTCTTGTTAAGTCTCCCTTGGTCCATTCTTACCATATGTCAGTAGAATCTTAGTCTTCTGATCGTTACTTCGGTTTCCAGGTCTTTCATATCCCTGTATATTTCCTTGTTGGAACGTACCCTGTAGCCCCCTGTGTTTACTTGGGCCCGTTGATTCTGCTCAGGATCCTTTTCTCTATTTTAAGTATTTTTTCTAGCTTGGGGAGACCCGTTGTCTCCGTCCCAAACAATCACTGATTTCACCACCGTGTTGTAGTGTCTTATTTTTGCGTTAGAGGATAGGTTCTTCTTTTTATTAATATTTCCTGTTAGGAAGCTTAGTTTTTCCAAGAAAATTAATTTTATTTCATTACAATTAAAAGTTTATGTTTACTGTATATTTTTTCCTGGTGATTAATGCGCATTATGTGCTCACAGCTTGCGGGCAGGTGGAGTCCGGCGTGCAGGGCATGTTCGGGCCGTGGGAGGCCGGCCTGGGGGCTCACGTGCAGAGCCTATGCGAGGCCCTCGACCTCCCGCACATGGAGGCGCGTCTGGACCTAGACCCGGGCTTCAGGGAGCTCTCCATCAACCTCCATCCTCCCCAGAACTACCTCAACGACGCCGTCAAGGATCTCATCTCCTTTCTCAACTGGACCAGGGTCGCCATCGTCTACGAGGAGGACTATGGTAAGCCTTTATAATTCACATCTATTGTATCTATTTATGATAAGCATGGATAGAAAAATGAGAGGTTTTGTATTGCCTAAAGAAAAATAAGAAAATATTAATAATGGATCAAGGAAACACATAGTGTAGAGCGTAATGCTGCAGAGCCGTAGTTACTAGGTTCGGATCTCGCTGTGTCAGGTAAATTATTTAATCTGTTAATAGGCATAATTAGACACTGTGCGATCTGCAGGCCTTCTACAGCTAACTCAACCTCTTCAATGTTAGTACAATTGATTAATATTAGAAAAAATTTCATCCCTTTTTATGGGACATGGTACATACAAATCTACCAAACAATGGTACTCCCAAATACCTTATACATCAGTGAACTGTATATGCCTTTGTTGCAAATGAATCACATACTTCTTGATGGTAGGATGTTAATAGTTGGGGGTGCAGTCAAGAAAACACGCAAAAATAGTTTCACCTATTTTTGCGTGTTTTCTTGACTGCACCCCCAACTATTAACATCCTATTATAGTACCTACAGTCAACTAATTTCTTTCTCATACTTCTTGATGATTGGGTTGCTCGAACTTTCCTGGCTGTCTGCTTGGATTTTTTACTCCTTGATTAATACACTTGAGGCAATAAATAGAGCACATGTGTCTATAGTTTGGTGACTACTGTGTCTAGGTCGCAAGGATCAGAGATGACTCAGCCTCTATGGCAAAGAAATACAGCAGATTCAGGATTATGGTGAATTTCCTGTACATTGAACACCGTTAGTTGGGGGGAAATTCTGGTTTCCCCTAGTTTCCTAAACCCTTTAGGGTTGAGGGTGATCTCGTCTAAATCAACTCCTTCACAATCGTTAATTTAGATAAGTACAGTTTCTATCATGTACTGAACCTATGTCTCTTTGTTGAAGATACTTGGTAACTTTGAAATATTTAGCAAAAACGAAATTGGTGTAGTATGAAAAAATAATAGGTATGATTCCTAAATATAATTATAAGTGATTTTTAACACGATTCCTGTATCTCACCTTTTACGGGATATACAATCCTTCTTCAAGTAAAATATTACTTGCAGGTATCAACTAAATAAAATTTTAGTATGTTTTCCAGCCTTGAAAGCTAAAACTGTAAAAAAACTATAACTTATGAAGGGGCTTAGTACATGATAGAAATTGTAAGTCAACGGTTCTGCAGTGAGGTGATTTGCCTGAGATCACGCTCAACTGTCTGGTTTTCTCCTTAATTTAGAGACACATGTCTGCAGATCCTACAGTCTGTCAGTGACTATTAAATGCTTAACTTGATTAAGAAACTAACCCGGAACCTTCTCATTTTCGACAAGCCATTTCTAGTGATAATTTTCCCCAATGAAGGGTATCCACTTTTCCCACCAGACCCCACAAGGTCCATCTCCGGCAGTCAATAGATCAAATGATTTGCCTCCCATAGCTGGATTTAACCCGGTACATTCCGCACAGCACCTCAGAGCTCAACCGCTCAGCTGCCCCGCCCCACTCTAAAAATAAAAAAATAGTTTAAATCAGAAAATCGAATAGATTGAATTAGAGAACTATATACCGACGTACTAATCATGTAAAACGGACATGAGAGTTCAAAAACTAAGTAGAGAATAAAAAAACAACTGTATCTCAAAAATAGGTATATATTCTAATCAACAGTTGTACAGAGAATTCATCTTGCCAAGAACACACACAACTGCCAGTTTTTTTAGGCTGGTTGAATACCATGACAATCAACAGATCCTATACGATCGATCTACGCTTGATATCTGAATAAAAAGTTTTTTCTTCTTGCTGGAACTAATGTAGTTTTACGCACTAAGTTGCTTTTAGAACGTTTTTTACAATTTACTAAAAAAAAACTCTAAATTAAAAATGGAAAACGCCAGCGGATTCGAAAACTTGCCAAGATTGTTCCCATCGGACGTTGGATTATTTGATCAAGTTGATTGGGGGCAAAGTAACCTGCCGAGGAACCAATTATCTAGAAAGGCTTCCACATTTTAGAGAGGTGGAGGTTATTCACTTCGAAGTTTGACGTACTTCCTTGAGTACCTTACCTCAAGCAAAGTATTTATATAGAATTTTATTCAAGGTTTATAAGAGGATTTAATTAAGGGAATAAAAACACCAATGAGACTATGTGGGCTTGAAATTATTTATTTTATTATTTTAAGAAATATTAATGTTGAAAAAGAAGCGGAGTGGCTCAGAAGTAGAGCGCTGAGTTGCCGCGCCTAAAGGTTCAAATCCCGGGTCCTAATTCCTGGGTTCAAATCCCGCTCGCTGGCAGCCATTTATTTAATCTTTTAAGGAGGGCTGTAGATCGATTCTATGGATTGTAGGACCCCTCCTGGGGCTCACCCAACTCTTATAAAGTGGGTACCTAAAATTAGTGAGAAAATTTGGCGGTTAAGCGTAATCTAGGAAAAAATATCCTCCCTAGACAACCGTTATCCAAGAAACAGTACAGTCTCTACTACTCACCGACCCCAAGACCACTCAGGTTGTATAGTAATAGTTCATTTTTTTTTAATTAATATTGAAAAGCGAAAATTCAAAAGAGACATAAACTAGGTGTTAAGACGTTACTGGAAAAAATCTCTGTCTTAAAACAGGAAACAAATACCGCGTGTCCACTGGTTTCTTGCTATTGTCTTTTACTTATGTTTTTTCTGGTTTATTATTATTGTTTTCTGTTGCATTTTTTAAAGTTTGTTGAGTGTGTTTTTAATTTTCTATTTTATCGCCTATTTTTATCTAACCTTTTCCACCTGGGGTCTGGTAACCTTCCTTACGTTTCAGCAGTTGCATTCATGTTTTGGAGGTCTTGTGAAGTTTCCTCTGGCATTTTGACATAAAGATATGCTTTATTTGTTTGTTATTTTCCTTTGCTGTTATCCTGTTTCTGTTTTTGGTTGGAATGTTTCCGCTAACGTCTTAACAACAATGAATAAGCAATATACAACAAAAAAACATTTAATGTTAGTCAAAAACTTACTCAATCTGATTTCAACGGTTTCAAGAACGTAAAACATCAACTGCTTATAAGTTACTAATGTGGTCGAATTAACATTTATGAAATTTATTTATCAACAAACAGTTCTGGTAAACATTGTTCTCAAACACTGCTCTCAAACAATGTTTCTGTTTTTGTGCGTATGCTCTCGTATGCCCAGAAATAACCAAACAACATAAAGTTAACAAAAACACATCAACTTTAGTCGTCTTGAAGTGTTTATCGAAGCCTCTCATTTTTCATTTCTTGAAACATCATTTACATTTTCCACCATTTTATTTAATAACAAATACAAAAGAACATATGGTACATTTTCAAGTGAATCAGGAATGTTTAAATTTATTTTTTATTTCAACTAAGGTTTTGATTCTGCAAATTTGTATCTTACTTTATAAATAGTAACCAGATTATAATGTTTTAAGAATAAATATTTTTACAAGCCTAACTGCGAAACTGCGATATTGGGCATAGTAGGCTGTGGTGCTAAGCACTACACCACAAATGACCCCATTGTGAGTTTTTTTTATGAACCTCTTGGAGTGAGATTGCTCTATTTGATAAGTCTGTCTAGACCGTTGATTTGAGATGTGCATCATTTTGTCTTCTTTTTTTTCCAAACATTTTAAGGCTATACTTTTTTATGATTTTTCCCATTACGTTGTACTTAATATACTACATATATGTAGAGATATACAATACTCAAAATGACCATGCACTGATGCCATGAAGGATAAAGAAGAAGAGGCCGACCAAGGACTTCGTGGATGAACCAAGTCCAGGAAGACGACGGCAGGATACGACCTTAATGAATAAGATGTACTTGACAGGAAGACCTGGAAAAAATGTTATCCTGAAATTTGGTTGGAGTGTTCCAACTTTGGGGGTAAACTCAATGAATAAATTAAAAAAAAAGATATGTAGATCTTTTTGAGCTTTTGTTCATTTTATTGATTTAATTCATCAATATAATTTATAATAGCGAAGTCATTCTAATGTATGTTATGTATAATTCTAACATTGAAATTTAGATTTATTAAAAAAAATAACGCAAAATCGTGTGAACAGCTTAAGACATCCATATCAAATGACATGCATACGACTTAATAAGTTCTAAGGATGAAATGTATACTGTTGAAATGCTTTGAAGAAGTTCTTGACCAATGGAAACATGTTTTGTAGTGTCTTCATCGAGCCTATGGCTAAATTATATTAATAATTATAGTAGTACTGAAGTATATTAGAGGGTTTATTCTTCAATTATAAATAAAATTAAGTATTTTATAACATATTATACGAATAATATGTAGATAGAAATATCGATCCTCGGATTTGTTATAAAACATGGCCCTCCCAATACGCTGACAACGCACAAACTATTGAGTCTGTCGATAAAATCCCCGAAAATCGGCCGTTAAGGAGAAGATCTACTCGTGATATCCTTCGAATAGAAAGAGAGGTAACTAACTGCTATGTGAAGTGGAAGAGGGTATGAGTGGAGGGGGGAATATGCAAGGATGAGGGGGTATAGGCAAGGGTGGAGGGGGGATATGCTAGGGTGAGGGGAGGCAGGAAAGGTAACCCACTTACATACAAAAGGCCGTTTTATCCAGATGTGCCCTCAAATCCAAACCTACGATCTGACGTGGTACTTGCTCGAGGAGTCTGAGGTAAGAAGTACCTCCTCCAGGATAATGGAGCTTTGGGACAAGAAGGATATTGTGAGGGGGGGCGAGAGATTTAAAAGCCTCAGGCACCATCCTATATTTCAAGGATACTTTTCTTTATTCCAATAATTTCCAACTATCCTTTGCCATGATAAAAAACAAATTATTATACAAATTTCGTTCTCATCAATATTAGAAATTTTCGAATAATCGGAATATAATTTCCTAAAAACTAAATATGCGCTAACTGTAAAAACATCCGAGGGATAGAAAGAATCTCAGGTGGTAGGGTACCATTATATGTGATCTTATGGATAGTAATGAGTGGCATCGAACCTTTGGTAATCGGCCTAAATTGACTCTATATGATCCAGAGATCTTGCAGAGGCTCCCTTAGTCTCTAGTAAGTTAATAACCTAAACTGTGCTAACACATGGTAGTTAAGAGTGATCAGAGTCAAATCCTTCCACAATCTTAGGCTTGAAATCAATAAGGTATCTACCATGTACTCAGCCCAATATCATTCATAGGTTTGAACTTTAAACTAACCTAACTATGAACAGATATCTCATAAATACTTCTATTTTCAACTATACTTTCGCCATTATATTTCTTTAATTAAAAACATCTGTTGATTAAAATAGTACAAAAATAAAAATTAGAACTTTTACGATTTTATTCGGGTGCCTCAATGGACCCTGAAGATCTTTGTCATTGCGAACTAATAACATCGTGGTAATCATGCATATAAATATGGTTGCAGAAACATACACACCTAGACTCACCTTGCTGCAAACCATTATTTCTATGGTTAAGGCTGCCTTTAACTTCATTATCAGTCCCTTGGGGGCTGATCCATCAATATCCTTCCAATTGACGTAAACTCTGTTGCAAGGACACTAACAAATCGATCAAGCACCATGGATTATGGCACCTCGGGGTGAGCAAACGCATTAGGGCCTATATTTTTTTTCCCGAAGCAGACAGTCCTTAGATCAAATCACTGAGTGGTTATTTGATAATCTGAAAAACCTCAACCGTCATCACTCCGAAGATCGTTCTTTGTTAGTTGGTTCCAGTACGCCGACAGGCCTCACATACACTAGGGTTGGGGAATTCTCAAGGAATCCGAAGGCTAGAATTCAATCTCACAATCTGTGGATTTTAAGCTGTTTTTGTTTCAGTTATATCTAAATTACAATGTATTTAAAAAAACATCTTTTCTGTAACTTAAAAACGCACAGAGGGTTTACATTGATTTGGCGATGAAATATTTAAAGAAATGAAATTGATATGAATCTTAAATAGGTCTAATGAATCAAGGACCTTTCCAAAGAAACTAAAATAAATAGAATATTTGAAACAAAACTGAATATTAACCCCTATCTGGTAAGAATAACGCCGAGCTCGTTATGTTAGTCGAACCCGCTTTCATACATTTCATTTGTTTTTCAATGAAAAACAACATATTCGATACTCATTAATTATGTTAAACAATCTATATTCATATTTGAATAATATAAAATATATAAGAAAAATAATTACAATATTTGCTTGGTATGCTTCTTCTGTGACAGGTGCGAACGAAAATGTATCTGCCAAAAATAACTAGTTTTATAGAAAACATTTAAGCTCACTGTCTCAATCTAGGTAGCCTATTTCAAACTAATCGATTAATTAAATCGAAACTATCAGGTCTCGATAGGCCTCTAAGTTTAACAGGCTCGATGAGCAAATAAATTTCCCGGCTTAGATCATTAACTAAAATAGAGTGCAAGTTCAGTAAAAGGGCTAAGTTTGTTCGCACGAGCTTTGAGTCACTAGTTCACTAGCAAATGAAACTTATTGACTTAGCCACTTGTGCGTCTTCAGCTCTTCTTAAAGTTGAATATTCTGTAAAGTTTCCGGATACATTCGTATAACACATGTAATTCATTCGTCAAAGTATTTACTCGAATGAGTATGGTTATATGAATTTGTATATTTATAAGAAAATGCCATCATCTCTTCCAAAAAAAGTGATTGTTTAAGTAATCTATGTCAATTCTATAATCAATTTATCAATTATGTATCATAAAACGATTACTGATTACAAAGGTAGGTATCTAGATTCAGTCACTGTGAGTTGCTTCTGGTAAGCTGATGGGATTCATTTAGTCTTTTTGGCATGAACAATATTTAAGCATATATTATTAATATATTATATTAATATATAATAAAACCCGTTCCAATACAATGAAGGGTCTTTGGTTCAATATTTGGTAAATAAGGAAGAAAATGGCCCGGGTAGAGGTCAAGAAAATTCTCTTGTATAGGGAGAAATTTTTATTGGTATGCCAACGTTTCGACCCACATTTCAGGTCTCCTTCAGGGCTAAAAAGACAAAATACAAATAAATTAAAATAATAGATAGCACAGAATAATAATATATTGTATGTGTTATATTGATATAATAATATTATATGTATTAAATAATAGAAATAAAAGCCAGAGGGGATTGAATTATATAATGACAAAGAGGTACTGTTTAAATTCACCAAGGTAACAAATGCAAAATTAGAAATTAGAGCAATGTAAAAAATTAAAAGTAATCCAATAAAGATAGTCTATTATTTATTACAAATAACATTATTCTATTAATATACTATTAATATTGTTATTCAGTGCCAGATATTATTTTTATTTATTTGTAACTTGTATATTTAACCCTGAAAAGTTCTCTGAGAAAAAGTTCTCCCTATATTTGGCAGGTATTGTATTTTTTCTAGGACATTTGTTGTGCAGGAACGTGATTGACAGTCAGGTTACCCTCTCCCCCTCATGAAGGGTATCCACTTTCTAACACTAAAACAAATCGGAATTTTACTATTTATCTTCATATGTTAACTCAGTTAAAGTGATCTTTTCGAGTATTGTTACAATTTAAGTAAAATGATGTTTGCTTAAGTGTTTCTCTTGCGTTAGTAAACATTTTAGGTATTTCGTTTACATTCCAACTATCACAAATGCAGATTCAATTCGATATATTTTAGTATTTGAATAATCGATGTTTCGTCGAATCCGACATGTTAAATTCTTCTTAATTACCCGGCGTTGACAAGACTGAGGACACATTAATCAAACCTGATTCGAATTCCAAACACGTCTCCCGAAATTTGCGATTAGCATTTCCAATTTCGCCTTCATCACTAAATAGTCCGCATTTTATCTATTTCATAGATTGTATAATTTCAATGATTTAGTAGCAAATAAAGAGGAGCTTACGACTTCCTGGAAGAACCCGGGTAAATATAAATTTCGTAATATTACATTATTTACTTTAGTCCTTTTAGGAATTCCCTAAATGCTGTAGTAGACTAATTTATTTACAATTTCATTCTTTTTTATAGATACATCACTCCTAATATAAAATATACATCACTATAACTTATTTAGATTTCCTGGTGAATAGTGACTGTCTTAAAACTATTTCAATGAAAAAGGGCAGAAAGTCCTTCCGCTTTAATACGATTACAGTAGAAGGAAAAAGGAACGAAGAATGTAAGAAGCTTAATAAAAGAAGTCGGAAAAGGCGGGTTAAAAACTAAATAAAATGGCTAATATCTTTGGAAGAGGCACATTATTTTTATAAGAGACTGTTCTAAATCGTATCATTTTACTAATGTACGAGCATTAAAATATATCAATATTAATGTACCAAATATTTAAATCGTTTTGCATGAACATTTTTAATCATTAGAGTAATTAAATAAAGAAGCTAGTCACTGGTAAAAGTCGAACAACAAATTCAACTTAAAAGGTCATGAAGCCATCTTTTTTTCAAACGCCTCGGAGGACTATCGGGAATTGAAGAGGTAGATACGTTTAAAACTAGTGAGTTTGAGTGGGAACAAAGTTTGTCATGAAAGGATTGAAATCGGATTCGGGCCAGATCACCTACAAATTTGGACAGGTTATTATGGATGACTTTGTTCGTGACAAAGTATTAAGGGTTTTGGATTGTAACAATTGGATACGAGAAAAAATCGATGGATTTGTGGAGCCCCAAAGTTGTTTATTCCATAAGTTCAGATGGGTCTTATGATTGTCATGTATATGAGTCTTTTATAATTAATTGGGAACTTACATCGTTTGTCTAGTAAGTGTTGAAGTTAGTTTCTCACGAAAGGATTGATATCGGGTTTGGGCCAAATCAGCAACAAATGAGACATTAAGGTCATTATGGTTGACATTCTTCGTAACAAAGTAAGGAGTATTGAGATTTTAAGAATTCGGATTGTAAGAATTAGATACTGGAAGGAGAGAAATTTCTTAGTGGAGCCCCCATATTCTACTCTGAATGTTATATTAAATATTATAAAACAAAATATATCAATTAAATTCTAAGCTATTTGTATATATTGATATTTAGGATCAACCTTAACCAATGTTCAGATTACCTCAAAAATGGCACTTAAAGAACTTATAAAGAAACTTTAAATTCCAAACTATTTGTATAACAGTATATGTATCATATGTTCTTTTGTATTTATATATATTAAAATTTTATTTACAATAATTTAGTTAGGTCTATTAGGTTAATGTGTATTAATATATATTATTTATAGCTTCCTAAAGTTAATAAAGCAAAATTATTTTAACTCAAAATGATTTTCTTTTGGCAGCAAAAACTATCTGCGCTAAAGGTCAGGAAAAGCAAGTTACGAATAATAAGTTCAATTTCTTCCTTTTTTTCTTTGATTCTGCTTTTGTAGTTAGAGGAAATTAAATATGGAGCAGTTTGATATTTCTTCTTGTAAAACTTTGGACTCGCTTTGAACCCTTACTTCAAACATTTTATCTATTAAAAGTTTTTGATTTCCTTTTTTTTTTTTTTAATTGTTCTGTATTTGTGATTTGTCTTAGAAGGTTATGTTTTACGAATTTTTATTTTAGTAAAAAGGTATTATTATTAATTATCTTAATTAGTTTAGGTGAAGAGTAGTTTAACACGGCTTTATAACAAATTTGGCCAACAATGTATATTTTTTTAGCATAGTCAATATCAGTAGATTATTACAAAAGTATAATTATATCATTCACTGTAATCAAGATTTTAATGGTTGTAAAACAAAATGCATGGTATTTTCACTTATTATGGTACTATAATTTAAAGAGTTTTGACGATTTCGTACTCTACTATTGTATTTTTATATTTTAGTTAATATATATATTTTATAATTCATTTATAAAATAATAAATATTAGTTAATTTTTTTTAATGATATCAATGAATTGATTATGGTTATCAGATATTTCTGAGAATTTATAATTTTGAGAAAATGCTAGAAATTAATTTCAATGGAATCTCCCATACGAAAAACAAATTAAAAAGATATCTATCATAATCATTTGTAGTAAATTTAATTTAAACAATAATGAATCTAATTAAATTTATACAGTATTAAAAAAAATGTAACTGAAAAATGACAAAATATATCATAACTTAATAAAAAATGGAAAATGGTATATGGTTATTATTAAATATATTTTGTTATTTTAACGAATGCCTAATTTTGAACTGAATGACAATAAATAACCTGCAGTCAAAAAAATATTAAACAAAAAGTCTTTTCTTCTATCTTCACCATAGTTTCCATCTGTTTCATTTATTTACAGTTTCTAATGTGTTTTGTAATTATATTTTTTAAATTTGTATTTTGCGTGTTATTACAACACGTAGGGTGCGATATACTCAAGGCCCTAAGTTCAACAACGGCTGAAGCAGATCAATTATTTATTCTGTTAATATCCGCGAAAAGATTCACAGATCTCAAGGCCCTCCCAGGGCTCACTCAGAATTTATAATATAGGTGGAAAACCTGACGGCTTATAGTGATCTTGACCAAATTGCCTCCTTGCACAATAGTTGACTCAACGAAATAAACTGCATGGTTTGTAGTGGAACAGTTTTTTTTTTAATATTTTCCCTAATAACAAAACTACTAATATAAATGCCTACGAAAGTATTTAATTATTATTAAATGAAGCTAAAGAATTTTTCATTAAGTCGGTTTAATATGAGACGTAAATCAAGAGGCATACTTTCGTAGGGTACCGAAATGTACTGTTGCTCACATAAGCGTCTTTATAGACTATTAATTGGTACAGTGGCGTACTCCGCGAGGGCTTGCCTCACGATTTCAGGGGTACAGGACGTGACCAGTCACGTATATGTTTGGAAGGTATAGATTCGCGTTTAATATTACCCTGTACGCTTTGGCTCAGCACACTCTGGACTGAGTGCATCGCTCTATGAGTCGCGACAGTAGTAACTTTGCCTAGCGGAATTTCAACTTCAAAGGGCCATATACCTGTCATCGACTATACCCTTTCCGTAAATCTGTAAGATATAATTATTTAATATATATTAGGGATATTTTAAATTTTAAGAACGTTGTAGTTACGTTATGTTAAAGAACCTAAATCAAAAAACTCTTAAGGATATTGCAGAATAGAAAAAAATTGGTATTCTGGTACCATGTTCCTTATCCAAAACAATTTTTCATTGGGAAAAAAAATTACCAAACCAGATAGATGCATGAGGAAAAGTTCCAAACCACAAATAATATAGAACAATGGTATTACAAATGAAAATAAAGGCCATCTACGGTGTAGAGATTAGGAAAGCAACCTCTTATCCCCAAGGTTGCGGGTTCGCAGCCCAACATTAGGCCTTAGGATTTTGTATTCTATTATCCTTTCAATCAAGTTCAGGCGGTCATCCGTGGACGAAAATATGTAAACATCTATTGGCATTGCCATCGTTCCTTGGGTTCACTTTTATTTTGTATTATTTGTAAATGATTAAAAATATCTTATACAATATTAGTTGGCCTTGATATATGTATATGAGGAAGAAAATGGTCCACGTGTTTTTTGGAAAGACCACGTTTCGACCTACATTCTTCTTCGAACCACAGGTCTTCTTCAGGACTTATAATGGGGTCAAGCGTTGTGGTTTAAGTGGAAAGACTGAAGTCTCCCTAATCAGAAGTGAAGCAAACAAGTCTCCCTATTTAAGAGAATTTTCTTGACCTCCATTCGGACCATTTTCTTTCTAATTTAAAAATAAAATAGAATATTAAACGTTGTTAGTGGCTCAGTGTTAGAGCACTGAGTTGCCATCCCGGAAATCCTGGTTCAAATCCCGCTGCAAGCGATGAATTTTATTTAGTCTGTTTCCAGCTGGAGATGGATCATATGGGATCTAGGACCCTTCTGGGCCTCACCCAGCCTCTATAAAATATTATAAAAATAAGGGGGGAAATCTGGCGTTTGGGCGTGATCTAAGACAAGTCACCTTGTAGAACCGTTGTCCATGAAACAGTACAGTCTCTACCATGTACTGATCCCCAGATCCGTTCACGGGTTGTAGTGCTATATTTTTTTTTTATTAAACGTTGTTACAATTGTTGCTTCCTAAATGATGCAATCGCTCCTGTGTTTAGGGGAGGCTAAGGCCGAGATAGAGACAGTTAGGATATTGTAATATATCCCCACCTGAGACACAAAGCCCTATTCATTATGTCCTTCAAGGAACACCTCCACTAATGATGTTAGAGTTCCCTTTGAACATGATTTAATTTAGTTTTCACTTAGCTGTGAATAATAGTAACAAGTTCTAGATACTAATGAGCCGGTCTATGTCAACTATTTCTCACAAATCAACCATGAGAATAGTTTAACAATTATTTGAGGAAAACGGAGTATTTTGCATGCTGAGAACAGATTCTTGAGAGGGAGTGAAAAAGGTTGAAATTTATTCCAGGAATCTTACAAGAATCCATTATTTTACTGAATCAATCATTTTATGTTCATTATTTATTCATAAACTGATATGGCTTAGTTTGGAACCAAGTTCTTTTATAACGAAAGAGTTGATTAAAGTAAGTATTTCTGTTTAAAGTGATGAGAAAATTCAGGGTAAAACAGGGACAGTCTGGAAGTAAATATTACAGTTCACAATATGCAATAATAATAACTAATAACTAAATCACTCTGAAATGTTAATAAAGTTTTTGATTTTCTTAGATAATATTCAATACAAAAAAACTGTTACATTAAACATAAAGAAATTCAGTAGATGGTAGATACCATGCTGCTTGTGAAAGTTAAATTTTTACCGAGACGTGAAGGGGACGTAAAACGATAATCCCGAGCCTGTGCAACGTCAGAAAGTATTTAAATATCTCTATCCTAATTAACCTTGGACATGCAAAATTTAGGACATCCCCTTTAGCATCAAGCCATAATAGAATAAAAAAAAAAACGGTATCACTACTAACCTTGAAAGGTCTTATGGACGACATTGGAGGAAGTTTTTTGTCCCAGATTTCACCCAAACGCCATGTTTTCTCCCAATCGAGGGTAGCCACTTTATGCAAAAACAGCGCGATCCCACAGAGCCTAATCATGACCGTCAACAGAATAAATAATTAATTAAATAACTCAGCACCATTTTAACTAGAGCGCCCCATTCTCTCCCACTTTCTTAAGAACAATGTTAAAATTAAATGTAAAGCTCTTCTGTTACTTGATAAGATTATTACTAAGGTAATTAGTTCATTGTCTCTTAAGACATCCTTTTATCCTGGCTTGTTCTAACTCTTGGATTAAACTGTCAGTTCAGTCTTTTTCCGAGTATTTCGTAAAGAATATTTACGAAAATTTAGCACCATAGAAAATTAAAATTCTGATATCGAGTTAGTGAAAGATGGGCTCGAAGAAATTTAAGATAAAATTAGAGGCAATTGAGATATATCAGCTCCGGATCTGAACAAACGACCCCAGCCTGTTTTCTAGCGAGGAGGGAGGGATTGCGAGGGGGTAGGGAGGGGTAGAGGGTGGGTAGGAGAGGGGGTGTGAACGATAGGAGAGGGGTAAGGGGTGGGGGGGTGTGGAAATTGGGCAGAGGCTGATTTGTAGAACGGATCCTTTCTTTATAATTACATTTTCTGGAGGCAATCCTGAGGGAAAAGCTCTTAACCAGCGCTAACCAACTTTCTCTCCTTTTTTTACTCTAATCAAATCAACCTTTTGGAAGTTAATTTGGGTATTAAAAATTATTTAGGTAATATCGGAAAATTCGTAGGACCTATTCACTAATACCCTTTACCTGAAATATAATAGGCAGTACGCAATTCCCGAAATTAGAAATAAGTTTTTAGAAAAAAACCAATGTCTGTCGTGAATCATGCGGTCTGAATTTTTCGTTTATACGCTTGTATAGTTCCCTTCCGATTAACCAATATCAGTATTCCTAAAGTACGATATGAATTTGATGGTTTCACTTCTGGGTAGATGAATGAATGAATTATTTCACTTTGTTTGTAGTTAATATGTTACTGGGATACTGCTTATCTTGAAGTAAATTATAAATAAAATAAAAAAGATCACATGAGTAGAAAACAAACAAGTAGCTAATATGAAACCTACAGTTTGGGAAATATAATTGTTCGGAAGGATAATCCTCGTTGAGTGCAGTTTAGGAACCAATCACGGAGCTGCACGTATAGAATTTAGTAAAAGGATCTTAAAATGTGGAAATTAATTTATGTTTTTTTTTTTTAGAAAATACTCTCAAACAGGGGAGAAACAGAGGGAGGATTTTGTTCAAGAAACTTATTTAAGTTTCACCCAATCTGACAACTATAATAATTATAATATATTATATAGTTACTATTATTTATTACATTATATAATACTCGCTGATACTACTCAAACACCCACAGGCCTGTTCAAGCTGCAGGAACTGGTAAAAGGCCCGCCAGGAGCAAGGACTGAGATGTACATCCGGCAGGCCAACCCTTCCAGCTACCGGCACGTCCTTAGGGAGATCAGGCAGAAGGACATCTTCAAGGTCATCGTGGACACCAACCCGGCTCACATGAATCACTTCTTCAAAGCGGTGAGTCCTTACTCCAGAATATTTTTGTTTATATTATCTGTAAAATTATATATTGTATTAGCATATCATTATAGGATTCC
The DNA here is from genome assembly GCA_964056705.1 of Troilus luridus. NCBI lineage: Eukaryota > Metazoa > Arthropoda > Insecta > Hemiptera > Pentatomidae > Troilus > Troilus luridus. The sequence goes on along the minus strand of OZ057417.1, from coordinate 26,394,287 downwards.
ATATATAGATTCATGGGCACCTATGAGAAACTTGGGAAAGAAACTAACCCAAAACATCGCCAAATCTCAAAAAAAGCACTACTATATTCAAACAAAACATACACAGAACAACTGTCAATGACGATAATAATAGCACTCATAACCTTAATATTTACTTTTTAGTTGTTATTTATTTTCAAGTTATGTAAATATTATTTTATTATAATAATGTTACATCAGTATCCATAACATCACGCCCTTTCCATATCACACTTTCAGCTGTATACTGTCCTCCCGGTAGTCCCATCTCTCATAACCTTTTAGATTCCCTATTCCAATCTTTTGGACCGCGTTTCATTGCTGGAGGAGACTGCAATGCTAAACACCAACGATGGGGTTGTCGAAGATCCAACTCCCGTGGAAATATTCTATCTTCTCTCACATCTTCAAAGAGCTACTCAATCCTTGCCCCAAAAAATCCTACCTATTGGCCTACATCCCTCAAAAAACGTCCCGACATCCTTGACATATTTGTTACATCCCAGATTTCCCCCTCACAAGCCAATATTGAAGCCTTGGACGACCTTTCATCTGATCATAGTCCAGTCCTCCTTTTCTTGCACTCAAATTTCGCTCCCAAGCCTCCCCCTCCCACATTGATTACAGGACGTGTCAACTCGGAGGATTTTTGTTATGACTTGGAGGACAAATTGGACTTAAAAATTTCAGTTAAGACAAAACAAGACGTTGATACAGTAATAGAAAAACTTACAACTTCAATCAGAAGCAGTTTACATGATAACATCACAAATCATACAATTGATAACTATCAACAGACTTATTAGCCACAGCATATTCGAATCTTATTAAGAGGAAAACGCAGAGCAAGATCGAAGTGGCATAGAACTCGATATCCAGCAGATACAACTATCTACACAAAATTAAATAACAAACTAAAAGCAGAAATCAAGAAGTTCAAAATTCAAAATTTAATTACCTGAACTGAAAATCTTACAACCACCGACAAAATATTATGGATGACCACCAAAAAACTCCTAAAGTTCTAAGAATTTAATCATCCACTCCTTACTGAATCAAATAACTGGACAAGAAATGACGGAGAAAAATGACAGTTATTTGGTAAATACCTTTCCAAAATCTTTCATCCACATCCTGATATCATTAACGCAATTCACATTGAATGTATAAAAGAAGCGTTAGATGTTCCTCTCCAAATGTCCCTTCCACCCAAAGCATTCCATCCTACAGAAATATCCAACATTATTCACAGATTACCTTCCCGCAAAGCTCCTGGGCCTCATCACAATTCATATCTTAAAATACCTTCCTAGAAAGGCCATTCTATTCCTTACCTATATATATAATGCTGTACTCCGCTTCACATATTTTCCTGACCTCTGGAAATTATCCATTGTAAAAATGATACCCAAACCTAAACAAAAAAAAAAACCAGAATACCCATCCTCATACCGTCCTATCTCTCGTCTACCTTGTATGGGAAAAATCCTAAAAAATTAATTGGGAAAAACTCATCCTCAAACGATTGTACCCCATCCTTGATGCAAATCACATAATACCAGATTACCAGTTTGTATTCCGAGCATCCCACTCCACTATTCAGCAATGTCATCGTGTGGTGGATGTAGTCTCCTCTGCATTAGAGCGTGGATCATATTGTTCGGGTGTCTTTCTTGACGTGGAACAGGCTTATGACCGAGTATGGCATCTCCATAAATTCCTACCCCATACATAGTTTCTCATCCTTCAATCCTATCTCACAAACAGAACTTTCCAAGTAAACTATAATAACGTCCATTCATCCCTCTTTTCCCAATCTGCTGGTGTTCCTCAAGGTAGTATCCTTAGCCCAATCCTTTATACAGTTTATACAGCTGACATGCCAACTCATCCTAGTACTATACTTACCACGTATGCTGATGATACATGTGTATTATCAGTCAACACCAATCCAGTTATTGCATCTCAAAGCCTCCAATTCCATAACTGATCTTGAAGAATGCTGTCAAAAATGGAGAATTAAAATGAATTCTCAAAAATCGCATCAAATCACTTTTACCTTATGTCGTAAACCAATGATTTCCTGCTCTTCGGTATCCTTTAATAATATCCCACTGGTGCCTGTAGAACAGATACGATACTAAGGGTTGAATCTCGACAAACGATTAACCTGGAACCCTCATACTAGACTGAAAAGACAAGAAACCGCTCGACGTTTCAGGCTACTTTAAGACTTACTAGACAAACGCTATAACCTCCCAATTAACTACAAAAGACTCGTCTACATCCCCATCATACGACCTATTTGGACTTACGGAGTAGAGCTTTGGGGCTCCACTAAGCCATCGAAAATCCTACATCATACAAACAACACACCCTCAAAGTTTCAGGCCTCTACGATTAGCGGGTTAGGCTGTGTGTTGATACCTCCGTCAGTCATTCAGGACAAAGCATTTTATATGTGTAGATAATAAAAAACATATAAAATGTCAGAGATCTTAGGTCGCACCGAAGAAACTAGCCCTCATGATGGTTCACATGTTTTCATGTAATGTTTGAGGTTTCACAAGATACATAAGCTTTCTGCATATTATGTATTTCACTGGCTTCACATTGTTCATTTTATTTTTTTCGAATAATCCACTACGGACAACGTTTCTTCAACTCTGCTTTTCCTATTCTGTTTCATCATCACCCAGTTCTTCTTCATTCTTGAAATATGTTTTTCCTTCTTTTTTTCTGTCCAAACCGTCTTCTTTTTAGGTGCCTCCTGAAAACCCATAGATTTGTAGAATTTTGCTTTCATAGATGATCCATCTGTAATACATCTTGGTATAATTATCAGCTCATCCATGCCTTTTTTCCACTTCTGCAAACCAGTTATTCTTTAATTTTAACTTCAAATATTTGAAAAGTCGTCTAACTAACCGCCTGAGATCCTTTCTACATAGTTGTTATTATTTCTATTATAATAAAATACTGGTTTAAGTGTGTGTTAAATTTTAACTGCAGTATTTTCGTTCCAAACGGAGTGATGGAATGATACACTGTTTTCTATGTCTTGACCCTATTTTTTTATAATATGTTACTATTCTACTACTTAAATTGTAATAACGCCAGTAAACGACTTTTTTCGACTAGTTATAGATATTGTTATATGAAACTGAAGAAAGTTATATAACTTGGTTACATAACTGAGTTATATCGAGGGTGACAGAGACAGAGCGACTGGAAGTGGTTGATGTTAACATGGTGGCCATTGCTGTCGCCTCAAGTTGTTTATATTCGACCAAAGCGACCACAAGTTACTTACTACGTGTTGTCTCCTCCTGTCTTCAACAGCTTGACAGTTCCCTTCAACACAGTTATCAAACTAAGTTCGACTTCTTTAACTTCCAGAAAAGTGATAATGCTTTATCAATTATTACTTTCTTGCAATTATTTCAATAATCAAATTACAATAGGGCCCTCTACCTAAACTTAAAAGGATCGGTTGTGTTTTGTTTATCTCTTGAGCGATCATAACGAGAAGGTTTTAACAATAATAATAAATTTAAAGTATATCTAATTGAAACTAAAATAATTATAATAACTCTAATGATTAAGGATTTCAGTTGAAAGTAGTTAGATAAGTGAAGTGAGAAGCCGTGAATTGATAAGGCGGAATTACTCTGGAATCATACTTATTTTTATGATTTCTTGTAAAATTAAATAAAATTTATTTATTTATTATTTAGTTTTCATTTGCACCTGCATAATTCCGCATCAAGCAAATTTGGTCCAAGTGTTTTTCTCTTTGCTTTTTACATGATCATCGAGTTTTGGAATAAAAATATCAATAGTTGAGTAGGTCTCTTGGCCCAATGTCTTTTTAAACTTTTCTTATCAAGTCCGGTCATCAGGTAACAGGGAATAGAAAAGCGAAAGAACGAGTGGATTTTGGTGATTTTGTCTCGATGAGTGGAATGTTGTGTATTTGTTATGAATATATGACTTTATAGTGGGAATGTTCATGTCGTTGTGTATGGTGTGATTCGAAATATACCATGGTGCCTTAACAATTTTTCTGAGAATTTTGGACTGTATTGTTTGTATCTTGTGTATGTGGACTTTTTTTGCTGAACGCCAAAGTTCTGCTCCATATGTCCAAATAGGTTTTAATATATTATAGATAAGTCGTTTGTTCCCTCAGTCAAGTGAAGATCTGTAGTCCCGAAGATGTGATAGTTGTTTGTACCGTCTAGTCAGTTCTAGTCTTTTTAATTTAGTATGTACGTTCCATGTAAGTCTTTTGTCCAAGTATAGTCCGAGATAACGTACTTCGTCGTCAATTTTGATTGCTGGCCACAAAGCTTTGCGTAGTGAGAAGCTTACATGGCTCGATTTTGAGGCGTTTATTCTGATATTGATGGTTTATTCTGAACCACTTTTGTAAATCAAATAAATGATTTTGAAGAGCTGTAGATGCTAGGTTTGGGTTTCTGTGAGAATAAATAAGGCCTGTATCGTCAGCGAAGGTATAGATGTTGGTGTAAGGGTGCTCCGGAATATCAGAGGTGTAAACAGAATAGAGAATGGGGCTTAAAACACTGTCTTGCGGTACACCCCTGTATTGAGGAAAGAAGGAGGAAATCGAAGAGTCAACGAAGGTACAGAAGAATCTGTCTTGGAAATAAGATTGAAGAATTAAAAAGTATATAGGAGGTGAATAAAATTAAATGAGATTTTTATTTGAATTTAGGGAGTGGGGCAGAAGACTCAATTGCTGAACTGTAGGTCCAGCGTTCTAATCTGGGTGTGGCAAATCAATTATTTACCCTGTTATCAACCATAAATCAGAAGAAATTACATACGCACAGGTGAAACTTATATTTCATTTTGAGCTAGCTGTCCCGACAGACGTTGTTCTGCCCTATTTCCCTAAAACAAAGGGCTTCCAAATTTTCTCCAACCATTACAATGGCAACTTCATCGATTGTTGGTACATTAAAAACATCTCGCATGTTCTCCTACGTTATTTTTATCAGCTCTAATTACAATTTTATTATTACCAGATGGCATTAGATCCAGTGTAGTTTAAAACAATGTAATCAATTGATTTTGTTGATGAAACAAAGATTGTAATTGTTCAACGATAGACCTAGATAATGACCTAATAAACTTTTACTTACAACTAACGCGCATTTGTTTTACTTTGATTGACGTCAAACGTTTGGCCGCTGGGAAAAGAGTGGTTTGTATGGGAAAAGAAATGTTTGTTTTTTATTATTTCCCTCGTAATTTTTACATTTTTCCTCTCCATAAGAACCTTTAGCAAAAATATGAAAAACAAATTAGCCGAATTGTTCGAACCGTTCTCGAGTTTTGTACTTAGCAGCACATTTGGCGATTCATTTTTATTTATTTACATCAATGATGTTACTTTCTTATCTTCCCGGTTAATATAATTGAAGTTATAGCACCACTGGTTGTTGGGATTATTAGCGTAGGAATTCCTTAGAAATTAATTAACGCTAAGCCGACTGGTAAACGTCAGAGGAATAGACAGAGGCGTAGTTGAGAGGATTGCGATAAGGATGATCATGCGGGTTTCTGTTTGGGTAGTGATCGAGCCACCGGGTTCGCTTTCCCTTCAGTAACTACTATTAATTCTGTTTTGTTTTTTTTGTTGTTTTTTTTTTTAAATTATTTTATTGAATTGTACAACTGTAATATATACATCTAGTACAAGGGCTGTATGAATAAATAAATGCATGAAAGGACGTGTAGAGGCACTACCCATTGGCAGCACTCTAATTACATTTCTATTATAGAAGGTCCCGAGGCCATCTTCTCTTCAGACGCCTAGGAGGATTGTCCGGGATGGAATTGGAACCAAGGATGATAACTAGTGGGTTTGGATGGGCCTGGAGTTTTTTTTTTTTTTTAAATAAGAAATGTTTTACATTATTATAAGATTGTCTGTTTATTCACCTAACATCACTTTATGGTGCTTTAGCAAATCAGACGATGGTAGAACGGGAGTCCTAAATTTTGCCTATCCAGGTCGTTAGTATGGGGACGTTTAACGAGTAACTGACACCATACTGGTTCATGACCACCATTTTTGGACCCGTTAAAAAATATTTTTAAAAACATCACCTTGGGTGTTATGCTTATCACAACACCACCAATGATCCCTATAAAGTAACAACACCCAAGAAAGAGAGTAAGTGTGCTATAGACCCTGACAATGGTGGGGTATATTTTGTCCCCAGTCTTTGTAGGGTTGTGGAGAGAGAACTGTATTGGAAACAAACTATAAACTAGAGTAGAAGAAATTTATATAAGTCCCAGAGATAGCCTCGTCGGTCCCTTCTATGTAAATATAACTGCGTATTCTCTATCACTCCGATAAATCGCGTCTTAACCATGTTTTCTTCTGTTTTCTTTCTTTCTTTTTTTGGATGGTGGGGACAGGAATTTCTGAGATAAAGAATAATAAAGAATAAAGAATGTCTGTAAGTTGTTATTAAAAAGCAGTATTGCCCATTATTCATTGGATTTATATTTGAGGCGTAATTTTTGAATAATTAAATTTGGTTTGTTCGTTCAAAGTCACTTTAATCTGCTATAGCTGGTTGAACGAGGCTATAGTGGGAGTTCTAAATTTCTGCTTACCCAGGTATAATGAGGATAGGAATCTATAACGAGTTCCTGGTTATTGGACAGGCTCGGGACAACCATTTTTCGTCCTCTTCGAAGGATGGCATAACAAAGAAATTTTTATTCCTATTAAATAATCCTAAGGCTGGGAACCTTTGGCATAGCATGGTGTTATCAGTAATCACTACACCACAAATGTTAATATTTTATGTGAGATTTACTACCTTAGATTTATTTCATTGGATTAATAGATTCTAGTCCTTATAATAGGCGAAAAGTAGGCTGGATAGTTATTAACTGCTATTTAAGATGCTCCGGGATTCGTGTTGGAATTTTAACATAAAAACCTAAAAACGTTTCAGCCTCTTTATTTTTAGTTTTTAAGTTCAATAATTACTTTCTGTATATTTGTTTGTAACAATAACCTTGAACTAATCGGTAAAGTTAAGTAATGAAATCTAATCAATCTACAAATAAACTAAATTTGTTTAGGCTGTAGGGAGAGGAGTGGCTCAGTGGTAGAGTACTGAGTTACCATGCCGGAAATCCTGGTTCAATTCCCGCTGCAGGCCATGATTTTTATTTAGTCTGTTTGCAGCGGGAGATGGATCATATAGGATCTAGGAGGGTTCCTGGGGCCCACCCAGCCTCTATAAAATATTATAAAAATAGGGTACCCAAAATAAGGGGGAAAAAATCTGGCGGTCGAGCGTGACCTAGGACAAGTCACCTCCTTGCATAACCGTTGTCCATGAAACAGTACAGTCTCTACCATGTACTGAACCCCAGACCCTTCATGGGTTGTAGTGGTACAGGTGCAGGTTTAGGCTGTAAATTGCTATTATACTGTAAAAATAATTATGACTAACTGCTTTGTAATTATTTTTTTTTTTTAATTTATCCATTCGTTGATATAGGTCACTTTTGTCCTACTCAGACCTACTACCTAAATGTTAACTTGGCGCATATAAAACTTCAAAGGACTTCCCACTTAGGGTGGAGTTATGTAATGGCTTCTTGACCTAAGGATTTGAGAATAAATATGGTTTTGAGACCAAGGAAAGATTGGGACATGATCGTGACCAGCATAACAAGCTTCCTTGACCTCTTATTTTATATGTATATATTCCACCTCTAAAATATTGTAAAGTAGATAGACATATAAGAGAATACAGAGAAAATGGTATGACAGAGTAGGGATTGTTAAGAGTCTAGATAAGTGGGTAGTCACTATGTTAGTTAATAGTTAATAGTCCATCTACTAAGTTCATACCAGAAAGTACCTATGTATAATCATGTTAACTTATTCCACTTGATAATAAATATATATAAATCGTTCTTACGAGGAAAGTCTCTGTTAATTTTGGAATTAGGAATAGTGATGAGTAGTCTTTTGAACTCCTGATCTGAGATTATTATGCTATATTTTATTTTGATCTTGTAGTTTTTAGACCGTGATTTGGTGAGACGACGACTGTTTAGTTATTAACTGCTTCTTGAGAGGCTATAGTTATATCTTTGTTTTAACTTCTTTTTTAGTTTTTACATTCATTAATTACTTGTTTATAAATTTGATTGTTATAAATTTAAATTATATTATTAAAGTTAAGTAATATCGGAGCTATCTAGAGTCCTAGCGCACTGATCAAGAGCAGGACATTCGATAAGATCTAGCCCGCTTAAAGAACAACTGGATACTAGGACCCGGAGAACATTTCATTAGCAGCAAGGGATCAGATAGCAAAGGGTTTGTCCCAGAACTCGAGGGGGGTGAAACAAAAAGAAGATGGTCGCAATGTACTCGCAGTCTAGGAAAGTTTCCTGTATTATCGCTTTCTCTTTCTATCTCTTATCTACTTTTGTATCATATTAAGTTAAGTCCTTATAGATCATATCTAGGCACTTATCAAGCTATATTTATTTTCCAATTATAAATACAAAAAAGTTTGTTTAAATTATAATCAAATAGTACATGATTTTTTCCCGTCAATTAAGGGTACTCACTTCGTAGATTCTTGGTGTTCGCTCCAGGAATGTCTCAAGGCCTCACAGGGTACATCTGAAGCTGTTGAAAGCTTTTAAATGCATAATTTATCTGCCACGGCCGGATTTGAACCAGGAATCTTCAGCATAGCAACTCAGAATGCTACTCACTGAGCCACTTCGTTCCGAAAATATAAGAAAAATAACTAAGAATAATCTAAAATGCATAATATTTTCCCACAATTAATGGTATTCACATTAATGGCTGAGTGAGCCCCAACAATGCCCGTCAAATTGTCGATCAGTGTCTTTAAACTGAATATATAATTGAACTGCCTAAATCTAGATTAAAAACTTCGTATTTGTAGATTTCAAGCCTGATTATGAACCAACAGAGCTAGATAAATTACTAAAAATACATTCACAACTTTTCGAAAGGTAGGTGATTTCTTAAAAAATGGCATCATTACACCACTACAATACAATATGGCTCTACTGCCCAGTGTGGGTCTTAGCCTCCTCCTGTGCCACTCCATCTGCCCATCCCAACCTAGGTCTTCCTCTTCCTCTGGAAGGTCCAACTTTCCCTCCAGTAGCTTCTTCGTGGGATCTTCCTCACTCGATCTGGCCATATGGCCTGTCCACCTTAAGCTATTTATTTTCACTCAGGTAATGATGTAGGGCTCCCCAAACATCTCTTCTCGGTCGGTTCGCCTTCCCCAGTGACCATTCACATAAATAGATCCGAAAACTCTGCGGAGCAGCATTCTTTCGAAAACAGCCAGCTCTTTTTCCTTAGCCTTAGATGAAGTCCAGGGAGAGGAGTGGCTCAGTGGTAGAGTACTGAGCTCCCATGCCGGAAATCCTGGTTCAAATCCCGCTGCAGGCCATGATTTTTATTTAGTCTGTTTGCGGCGGGAGATGGATCATATAGGATCTAGGACTCTCCTGGGGCACACCCAGCCTCTATAAAATATTATAAAAATAGGGTACCCAAAAATAAGGGGGAAAAATCTGGCGGTTGAGCGTGACCTAGGACAAGTCACCTCCTTGCAGAACCGTTGTCCATGAAACAGTACAGTCTCTACCATGTACTGAACCCCAGACCCTTCATGGGTTGTAGTGGTACAGGTTTTTTTAGATGAAGTCCATTTTTCAGAGGCGTAGGTTAGGACTGGGCTAATCAGGGTCTTATGTAGCATGGACTTTTGTTTTCCGTGTTAGTAGTGAGCTCCTTAAATCCTTAATAATTTCCATTTATCACTGTTTATTATTTCGTAATTACAAAGAAATGTATTTCTAATCGAGAAGATATAAAAGGTACTTCAAAGGTAGAAATTAAAGTGTTATAAAATAATAATAACAGTTTATGTAAATGCTATGTAAACAATGGGTGTGAAGAGAGATGATTTGGTCAGATCACACTTAATCGCCAAAAATTCCCTGATAGTAACCACTTTATAGAGGTTTGGTGAGACTTATGTATTATGAAGGTCTGTCGATCCAAACAGGGCCCTATTTTGGGTGAAAAGGTTTTTTTTTTCTTCAAACTACTGTCCTATATCATCAACATAATTTCACATAAATGAAGTGGATTATTGCATCAAGTCTACAACAGTATATTACACAGGCGGAAAATCATCAGGAACTTTGTTATGAGTATAAGTTGAAAACCCAATAGTTGAGGAAATTTGTGATATGAAACCTGACTTCATACTAAAACAAATTTGATAAATCATTGTACTTATAGGATTACTAACATATACAACTAATAATCGTACCTTTCAAGTTAAATAATAATTTTAGTATAATATATATATATATATATATATTAAAAAAGGGAAAGGTCAACAGAGACATTAAATAAATGTTAATACATTAGTGGAAAAATTCCAACTAAAAACCTTAAGTCTCTAAACTAAAACAGGAAATTGAAAATACCTGTCCAATATTTAGTTTAGAGACTTAATGTTTTTAGTTGGAATTTTCCCACTAATGTATTAACATTTATTTAATGTCTCTGTTGACCTTTCCCTTTTTCAATATATATTTTGTGGAATAACCATAAGTCCACTGTTTTTTTGATAATTTTTTCCTTTTTTCTTGCACTTTTACTTTCATTTTTTCACATAGTTTTTTGTATTCTGTTCTTGTGTTGGTTTTTACTATTATTTATTTTATTTTGTTTTCCTGTTGTGGTTTTTGGGGTTTGGTGAGTGTGTATTGATGTTTCAAATTCTGGAGTATTTATCAGCTGTTTTTATCTAACCTTAGCCAGCTGGGAATCCTGTAACCTTCCCTATGATTCAGTAGTTGCATTTGAGCCTTGGAGGTGGTGGGATGTGTTTTTTGGGTGCGTTATTTATGTTTTTGCTTTGCTGTTATTCTTTTTCTGCCCTGAGGATGGCTGAATAGGCGAAATATTGCACAGATATTTTTAATTTCCTGTTTTAGTTTAGAGACTTAAGGTTTTTAGTTGGAATTTTTCTACTAATGTATTAATATATATATTTTTTTATTTTATTTAGGTTAAAATATTTGAGAAACTTTCGAATATTGGACGATGCTGTTGAAATAAAAATCACTATTTATATTCCCTTTAATTGTCCATGGAATTATTTTCTCATTTTCAAAAATAATTAAAATTGATATTTACCCATATTCATATTATTTTATTTTTTCTTCTCCTAATTTATTTTTTAATCCGATACCACTACAACCCATTAAAGGTCTTTAGTTTCAGGACATAGTAGAGACTGTACTGTTTCTAGGATAACAGTTGTGGAAGGAGGTGATTTGGCCGAGAACACGCTGAACCCCCAGTATGTATTTCTAATTAAATCATTCGAGACCAATTGCACACCTTGAGTGCAATTGATTTCCGAGGCTATAAGACCGTTTGTGCAATAACAGTAATATGCAATTATCAGTCATTCTGAGTAAAATAGTCGTCGAAATGGGATATTTTTTGAACTAATGAAACCTCTAATGTACAGGAAAACAAAATTTGGCATTGGTTTACCAAATAATCTAAAAATTATCTGAACCTGGTGTGCAATGATCTTATTTATGTGACACTTACATCAATTACAAATTGGGTGATTTCTATAGTAAACATGTTTTTTAAATTAAAAATGAACAATATAAAGAAAAAAATTCGCTCCCGTGGACCGTGTCTGAAAAAAATCGTCGTCTCCAATGGGTTAAGAAACTCCACTCTGAACTGATAGTGATAGTGGGCTACTACCAGTGTGGTTTCCGGCCTGGGAGATCAACCATCGACCATATATTTTCTCTGAGACAGATCCTGCAAAAGAGGACATGAGTTGCAAAGCAGGCATACGACAGCGTTGATCGAAAGCAATTACTTCAGATAATGCTCGATTTGGGAATTCCCAGGAAGCTTACTAGGCTTGCAAATATGACCATGCATGATAGCAGGATGGAAATAGAAATGCAAGGTATGCTATCAGAAGAATTGGAGTAAATAGTGGCCTGAGGCAGGGAGACCCGTTACCACTTTAGATTTGTAAAAGACGATAAGGGCAATACGAACCAACCCTAAGCGATCGATTGACGCAGCACTTGCCATATACGGACGTCGTTCTCATGAAAGCTAGAAGGACGGCAGCGCCTGGAGTAGCTTTTGAAGAGTTTGTAAGGGAAGCCGCAGAAGTGGGTCTTCATGTAAATGGAGGAAAAACAAAGAATTTAAAAACACCCAAAAGAGCCACCAAACGGAACGCTACAATTTGCAGATGGCGAACGCATTTTCTAAAGTACCTTGGATCTATCATAACATATGACAACAGAATGAAAGCAGAAGTGAATGCGAGGCTGTATATAGGTAAAAAGTGTCTCCATGCCCTGCAAAAAACTTTAAACTTCAAAGCTCTGTATAAACAAGCTTTTTAAATAGATACGAGTAGATATAGATACGAATAAGTACATATGAGTCCATATGACATGAATAAGTACATATGTAACTATGGGTCTTGAGACCCATAGTTACATATGACAGTGAATCCTGGGTATTTACAGATGAAAGTAAAAGGAAACTCAATGTCTGGGAAAGGAAAGTACTCAGGAAGATATATGGGCCAATAAGAGAGAACGGTACGTAGCGATCAAGGAAGAATCGTGAGCTCCGCACAAAATATGGAAAACCAGACCTGGTATCGTTTGTGAGAAAAACCTCCCTCAGATGCCTGGGACACGTGGAACGGATGCCAGAAACATGGATACCAAGACGCCTCAGGAGGGAAACGATTCTAAGAAAGGTCTGGAATGAGATGGTTAAACAATTCTGAAGAAGACCTCAAGTTCCTTGGAGTAAGGATATGGAGATAACGAGCAAACGAATGGCTGGCTTAAGGTCCTTGAGAAGGCCCTTGTAGGACCGTAGCGCCCATCAGTAAGTAAGATACCACACGTTGAAAAACGGCTGGGTGGGCCCCATGAGGGTCTGTAGATCCCACTAAGTCCATACGTGGCTGTTATTTTATACGCCATAGCCGGATTTGAACCCGAGACAGTACAATGCCGGTATCGGGCAAATAAATGTCGGTTTATTCTTTATTTAATTGTTCTTTTATTAGTTTTATTAACACGTTGCCGCACACTTTTAATTTGACTATCGTCCTCAGAAATACATTTTTTTTTCAATTGTTTATGACTGCCAGATGAAATCGAGTGTAAGTTGTATGTTTAGAAGTGAAAATTATCACATTTGGCCATTGTTTTTCCAAAAAAACTGTCGATTGTTATAACCGTCATTTGCTCATCATGTCATTTTTTCTTTTCCCGGGGCAAATGACGGCTATGAACGACGTGACGACGTTTACTTAATTCATGAAAAAATACTTGCAGAATAAATGGTTCGTCTTCACAGAAACACACTTTTTAACTGTATGAACTGAAATGTACTAAAAATTTGGTACGACTACCAAACGTTATCCCCGTCGTCAACGACTGTTATAGCCGTGATTTGCCTCTAGATACCCAAATGTTTCGAAGCCGTAAAGCATGTGAAAACGCATAAAAGGCCAATAAATAGGCTGCCTGGCATGCTACACCCTTTTTTTCGATGTATTATTGAATAATTCAGAGCTATGAGCGAAATGCGTATTCCATCCAAGTTGGTGGGTTTGGTAATGAGCACGATGGAAAACACAGTTTGCAGCGTAAGGGTAAATGGCTCAATCACAGAAAAATTTAAGATTAGTACAGGACTTAGGCAGGGAGACTCGCTGGCACATCTACTATTCAATATTGTAATGCAAAGTGTCATTAAAAGGGAAGGATTACTGATGGTGGGAACCATCTTTAGCCGTAGTCTGGGTATTCTTGCATATGCTGATGACCTTGTATTAGTAGGAAGATCGCAGATTATCTTAAAAAAAGCTTTTGAGAGGCTGGAAGTGGAAGCTGGAAAAATGGGGTTACAGGTGAATGAGGAGAAAACCAAGATCATGGTGATAAAGAATAGTAAACAAAACCGACCACCTCATAGCTACACGTTTGGAAGACACACTTTCCAACGAGTTTCAAGTTTCCAGTATTTAGGAAGCCGTATAAACGAGAATACGGATGAGGAGGAGGAAATCAGAGCCAGGATAGTATTAGGTAATAAAGCGTGTCTTTGGATATCAAAGCTACTGAGAAGTAAGTTCCTTAGCTTAAAGTCCAAGCTGATGATATATAAAACCGTCTGAGACCTAATGATATCGAGCTTCATCAGGATTCAACGCATCAAGTGGCTGGTCCACTTATATAGGATGCACGAAGAAAGAACCGCTAAAAAGCTGTATAAAGGAAATCCGGGTGGAGTAAGACCTCGAGGAAGGTCCAAAGCAAAATGGAAGGATGCCGTCTGTGAAGATCTGAGGCTGAGCAAGGTCTCCATCACTCGAGCAGGCGATCGGGACGATTGGGGTAGAGCGGTTGAGCAGGACTTCTTTATGAGTAATGTAATTTAATAATTAACAAGTGTATGGCCAACGGCCATACCACGTTGATCACATCGGTTCCCGTCCGATCACCGAAGTTAAGCAACGTCGGGCGTGGTTAGTACTTGGATGGGTGACCGCCTGGGATAACCGCGTTCTGTTGGCATAAAAGAAAATACCAATTACTCAAATAAATATATCTGGCTGTATGGAAGTATGTATCCAATGCCATTAAAAAAACAACAAAAAACAAGTGTATGCGTCAGTACACATCGTACTAGCGCTGTTCTTTTTTTTTTTTTATTAAAATGTGCCATCGTTTGCCTACACATCGCCAAAGATCGGACGGCTACAGGCGTCATTTGCGGCAACATGTTAAATAAATATTTTTCTTTTAAAGGATAACTCGCACTCCTATCGCAGTATCTCCTCACGCACTGAAAACTTGAATACTGATTGTTGGCTTAACCAACCCCCGAAGGTCTCATTCAACATGTAGATTGCCTAGTTCGTTATGAGGTTCAGCAATTCGAATTAGAACATATGTTTTACATTTGCAAATAATTTGTAATTTTAAGGCGACATTTACTATCTTATATCGCATATAGGTTAGCACATAACTGCTTTCATATTTGGCTTTAACACATTCCGCATAAAATATTTTCCTTTAATATCACAAAATGTTTTATTATTTCAATACCATAATTATGAGTATACATTTTAGCTAGTCGATTTCAATATAATTTTTTTTTTTTTTTAATTTATTTAACATTACTTTATGCTACTTTGTCCAATAGGAAGGGTTCTTTAATGAGTACCTGACACGATACAAGTCCTGGCCATTTTACGTCCCCCGACCATGGAAGTATAACTAAGAATATTTTACTCCCTTTGAAAAATGCTAAGGCGTTCTTGTGCCTAGAAGGCTTTTTCATGTACAAATGTTTTCTATATATTAATGTTTAGTTTTGATAAGAATAGATCTACAACATAACTGTTTAAAGTAAGAAAATACCATCTATTTTTATGAGATATGGTTCATTCCTTTTCTGGTATAAGTGGAATGTATTATAAATGATAAAGATGGTAAAAATAAATATAAAAGCAATTTTAATGATAATATGATGGCAAGAAAATACAATGTTAATTACTGATTAATCCCTGGAGTTTCTTTGGTTGGTGGTTTCTCCCTACTTGCCTGCTTAGGGATCAATTCCATGGGGTTGAAATGTCTGGAGTTCTCTTGTTCTTCTGAAGTAAAAGAAGTAGGCCATTTTGAACCTAGTTAAAGGTCTAGGCATTATAGAGGGCTCTGCCTCTGCTACAAGGAGAGTAAGGAGGATGGTTGTTTTAGATTGAACATAAACGTTTTATGTTATTCGTCACTAAATATTGACGTTCATGCTTTAATTGGTTAGATACTGTTTTGTTTTTTTATTTCTGACATGTTCAGCTTACAAATTGGTATATTATACATCTATTTGCACTCTTCTTCTCCTGGAGTTCCATCCGTGCTTCTTCCCCCTTCCAATAATTCTTCATTTTTCTCCTCGGCTCTTTCCCTCTATTCTCTATCCAAATTTTGGTCCGTATTCTCATCTCCCTCACCTGGAAATCCTCAAAGCTATGCATCCACATTATGGGAGTAGTTTTGTCCTATATCATATTATCAGTTATATTAATTCAGTTACGTCTTTTTTAATTCTTTCAATTGACTGGTTGCCATTTTCTCTCTTTAATACGCGGTTAAAGATTAAATTAATAAGTCTGCTATCATCCACCATTATTAGGTGATCCAAGAATTCAATTCTTCTTTGCTCGTCTGTCACAGACATCTTTTCAATTTCTTTCCTTTTTACAGTTCTTTATTACTCCGACCTAAATTCTTCTTCCAGCGTACTCAAAGGCCTGAAGATTTTTCATAGAATTTTCCTTCCAATTTTTTCTATCTTTACTATTGCTTCTGTTTTCAAGGAGAAAATTCATTGTTTGGCATAAAGACATTCTGGTCTAATTGATTACCATATATATGAGAAGTGAAGTATTTGAAAAAATAAATATGGGTGGGTCTTAGAGTAGTCTATGGTTTGATACTGATATCACTAAACTTTTTATACAAGATTTTGGAACTAGCACCATTGTGTACCATAGCACCATCTTCACATTTACTTTCTTGAAATTATCCCGTTACATATCCCTAGAAAGTTATTTTTTATTATTAATTTATTTATTGAAATTTTCAACTGCATTATAACATTATAACAAGTAAATGGCAGGATATACACAGTGGCAAGAACAAAGAAAAGTAGAGAAACTACCCAGTGGTAGTACTCAAATAACAAATTCAACTTAATAGTTCACGGGGCCATATACTTTTCAGACGCCTCGGAGGATTATCCGTGATTGAAGAGGTTGCGAGGTCAGAAACTAGTGGGTTTGAGTGGAAATGAAGTTTTTGATGAAAAGATTGATATCGGGTTAGGGCCAAATCAGATACAAACGGGGCATTAAGGTCATTATGGATGCCTTTATTCCTAACAAGTAAGGAGCATTAAGGATTTTGGATGGTAAGTGGAGCTCCAAAGCTCTACACCAGTTGGGTCTAATGATTGTCATGTATGTGAGTCTTTTCTAATTAATTGGGAGCTTAGAGCGTTTGACTAGGGAGTGGAGTGGCTCAATGGTAGAGCACTGAGTTGCCATGCCGAAAATTCTGGTTCAAATCCCGCTGCAGGCCATGACTTTTATTTAGTCTGTTTGCAGCGGGAGATGGATCATATAGAATCTAGGACCCACCCAGCCTCTATAAAAAAAAAAAATAATAATAATAATATAAAAAAAAATAGGGTATCCAAAATAAGGGGGAAAATCTGGCGGTTGAGCGTGACCTAGGACAAGTCACCTCCTTGCAGAACCGTTGTCCATGAAACAGTTCAGTCTCTACTATGTACTGAACCCCAGACCCGTTGACGGGTTGTAGTGGTACAGGTTTGCTTATTTTTTAGAGCGTTTGACTAGTAAGTGTTGCAGTAGCCTGAAATGGCGTTTTGCAAAGTTAGTATCAATGTTCATGCTTTGTGTTTTTACCGTTTCTATTTATTACTTAAATTATAATAATAAATTTGTTAATAATACAAGTAGAATTGCCCAAGTCTAATTACTTTATCAATAACCGGGGATGAAGATAGATTGTTCGGGCAGGCCGACCGCCTTTCGCAGAAGAACCAATAAACTCCCTTCACCTGCAAAACTTTTCCAGGTAAATAACCAACCAACCGTGAGAAAGCAATCTTAATGACCTTTTCCGTGGATTAACAGCCTTACCAACTTACATAATTAGTTCAATTAGTAGTATTTATAAATGTTTTTTCTTTTGTTTTGTTTTTTACTTGGGCAAGTGGAAATCTTGAAAATACGCAGTTAGGAGCTTACCTATCCGTGTGTGGGATTTTTACCCACTAAAACCACCACCCTACACCTGTTTTCCACACTCCACGGGACCGCCGCTAGGCATTACTTCGTGGAGGGTAATGGCTGTCTGCCGCTTCATGGCTATTTCCAACTTATTTATATTTTTCATTCCAACATTCCAAAAATAAGCTACTTCTTGGTCTAGATTCTTCTTCTTCGAGAAGGCACCGGTCTTTACGGATTTCCTCTCCTTGTCATTTCCACCTCTGTTAGTCTTTTGAGGACCCCTGTGTCGAATTTTTTCACCCCTGCGCACTATTCATCCGACTTTAGCATACAGCTCACTAAATTTTCAGGAGTCACCTTCTTTCCACAAGCCAGCTCCAATTCCCTTCTCTATTCAGTTAAGTACATTAAAAAAACAACGATGTTCTGCTGTTTCCTCTACCGCCAGAAACGTTGGGCACTGTCGTCGAGTTTGAATTTGTACTGGTAGGCTCTAAAGCATCCATGTCCAGATAATAACTGTGTTAGGTGAAAATCCACATCACCATGTCTACGGTCATACCACGAACCTATGTCAGGCACCAACATGTAGGTCCACCTTCCGGTATTAGCCGTATTCCAACGCTGTTGCCATCTCCATCTCTTGATCCTCGTGAATTACGACTGTACCATCTTTCCTCGACTAACATCTCGACCGGAGGTATGCAGCTTCTTAGGAAAAGCACTTGTTACCCTCAATAAACCTCTTCGATACAGTGAGAACATCTTGATTGAAGCTCCATATAAAAGAATTGAGGAGACAACAGTTACTAGGAGCCTTCTGCGACTCTCTTTGGGTCCTCCAGTATTTGGAATAAGGCCCGTCAATAATGAAGTAACTATTGCCGCTTTGGCGCTGATATACTCCGTAGGTGCGATAAACTGGAGACGTGCATCAATGAGAACTCCCAGGTATTTCAAGTAGGGCTGGGAAAGAATTTCGTGCCTACCTAATACATACATATATGTGTGTGTGTGAGTGTATGTATTCAATTTTAGTATATAACTCTACACTTATGTAGGTCTTAATATTGACAACAACCTACTAGTGGGAATAGTGACCCCATATGGTTCAGTACACACTAGGGATTCTACAGTTTTCCAAGCCAACTGCTAAAATTGACTCCTAATTAAGAATGTCCGCTTTGTAGAGGCTGGGTAATTAGGTAGAGGCCTCAGACGGTCATCGGACCCCACAGCGTAGAGTGGCACCTATGTATCTGCATGACCCTTCAACCACAGATGGGCCCAGGAGCACTCTTCTTCAGGTATGCCTAACTTTTGCGGGCACCCCCAGATATAACACCCTGGATTTTTATCGCGTCGTTGAATCTACCATACAATCATCTGAGCCATGGTCAACCGAATCTTCTATTCGTGCCGAATTTGGCTTCCAGTATTCTCCTTGACACTCGGTTCTCCTCTATTTTGATAATCTGCCCATTCTAGCTTATTTTATCTGTACGCTCAGCATCTATTTCTGTATATAACTCGTACAGCTCTCTGTTCACCCGTCATTTCCAATCACCTCCCATTTTTTGAGACCGAAAATTCCCTGTAGTATTTTTTTTTTTTTAAATAAGGAGATTTTCTTTATCGCTTTTGGATAGTTCACATATCTGGAAGGCATGCGTTAGAACCAGGACTATTAAATTTAGTCTCGTTTTTGTTTTCTTTGAGATCAAGCTGTCCTCCATTCATTGATTGAGACTGAAAAATCACTTATTTGCAACTTTTGGTCAAGTGTCCATTAAAGAATAATTACAATGTTGATAATTTAATTAAGACTGGCTAGTAAATTGTTGCACACTGAAATAAATAATTAGTCAAGATAATAATTGACCATGCCATCCCCATAAAAAAACAAATAAGAATAAATAGTTCTCAAAGGATAGAAACAACATGCAAAAATGGCATCCCTTGTGGGGATCGTATTCACGACCTTTTTATTATAAATCAAATTGAGAACATTTGTGGATTCCGAATAAACGCTTAGATAATTAATGTAAATTAAGTTTGTGTTATTATCTTCAATAATAACTGAATGGCATACCGATGTAAATAAGATTATATCCACTCTTAAAGGATGGACATAATATTAGATGGCTTTTTATATATGAGGAATATTTATCAAACCCTCTTCTATATCATTAATGTTGCTGTTATTTCTGTGTATTTCCACCATCTCTACTTTTCAAATAGCATTCGTTAGATTAATTTCTATTACTTTCTTTATGACTTATTTGATAATACAATAACCATCGCTTAAATCCCTTGATACCTATGTGTAATTTTATTTTTTTACAATGTATCATATGTCTGTATCTTGTAGATCTAAGGCTGCACCTACATTGGATCCGGTGTGATACGATGAGACGTCGCTAGCAAACCAAATGACTGAAATATATCGAGAGTTATAACATTTGGTTCTTTAAATTTATAAAATTAAGATTATTTTTAATAGATTTATATTTTACTATAATGTATAGTAAAATATGTATAATATATACACACCAGCATCGTATGTGATAGAATCACGACGCACCGAATCGGATCCAATGTAGCCTAACCCCGAAGAAGACCTGCAATGAGTCCAAACATCGGCTTTCAAATAAATATTTCTCCCTTTATAAGATTTTCTGACAAAATCCGGACCATGTTCATCTTCTTTTTAACTATTGCTTTATTTAAAACTAAAAATTTTATTATTTTTTAACTATTTTTTGTTTAGTTGTGAGAACAATAATAACCATTATCAGTTTTTACCCTTGAAACCATACACCAACATACATAATATACATAATAGTCTTATAATGCGAATTTAGACACCGAATTTAAGGACATACATTATTAAACGTTCTTAAGAAGACTAGGATTTTAGGTCCTCTATTGAGAGGAAATAGTTGAGTAGTGGCGAAGGACAGTTGTGGCCGTGCCAAAGTGGAACGAGGCCAGAGCCTTAATCAGGACCTTGGACCCTTCGGCTCTTGGACCCTCCTCTTGGGGTCTTGTTCCTCTTTCAATTAATACTCAACTTTTGTCTTCTCAATTAGCTAATGATTATACACACAGGACCCTTAATTGGGCACATGTTGCCTTCAACACATCGGCCTTCTGTATTAGGTAGCGTACTAATCAATCAATATAATCACCTTTATCGACCTGTGGTCTAGTGGTTAGCATAACAACCTTTTAAGCCCGAGATCGCGGGTTCTTAGCCCGGCAGGTGGCCCTAGGATTTTTAAAGGGAGTAAAAAATCCTTGGTTATGCCGTCCCAAGTCCCAAGTCCCAAGCCTGTACGATGTCAGGTACTCATTAAAAGTCCCTATCCTAATTATACCTGGATAGGCAAAATTTAGAGCTCCTGATGTAGCATCGTCCGATTACCCATAGGAGCATAACGTGACGTTGAATAACCAAACAGCAACAACAATATAAATCCCCCTATTGTTTAGCGAAGAATGCAATCTTTTAAATAATATTTAATAAAGATAAACAACAGGAAAAAATTGCAAACTAGAACATGAACTATTAAGGATAATTTCAAGTCTTACAGATAACATGATACATGATATTGAGAAGTCACATGAACATGCAGTTTAAAAAACTGGATTTAATGTTTTTAAAACATCTAATTAATACCAGCTTTGTTATACTAATGAATTCCTTTGATGGGAATTCATTACAGAAGGTAACAATGAATTGCTTCTATATGTATAAACATGAAATCTCATTTATATTAACCTGTGAACGAAATATTTTGTCACACACGAGAACTACTACTGCATTGGGCATGACAACCTTTTTACGGACAGACCAGATGTGGTAATCAGAAGATGATAATACTATAAAGGCAGGTTCACAATCAACATCTGGTGAATGGAAGAGAAAGGGAATAATACGATCACCTTTTCCATTTCTGCCTCAATCTGGACTTATATTTCAACGAATTGTAACAAAAAAGTATGACGAACAATTTTTGAATTTTTTTTGGAAAAAAAAAATCATCCCTTTTAAACACATTGCATGCATTCTTGTATGGATTGACACTGATAATCAAGAAATAAAACTTTGTCAGAAAAAATATTCCAACTGTTAATTAAATTTATACATTTTTCTGATACCAATGCATTCAATCTAATTTTGAAGAATATGAAAAATAAATTCAAGGCTTTATACAAATCTAGCCGATTAGGACATATTAGTAGATGAGTCTCTTTTGTTATGGAAAGGGGTGCTATCATTGAAAACAATGCATTCCATCAAAAATAAGTCAATTAGGTAAATTGTGTATGCTAAGTGACATTATAACCAGACACACAAGTTTCTTGTAACTAAAACTGTCCAGATGAAAAAGGAGCCAACTGTAATGTTTTTGAATTGTACCATAATTTCTTGGATAAAAGATCTACGGTAGGATTTGATAATGGGTATAATAATTGATCTAGCTGAAAAGATGTGCAAGAGAAAAACCGAAGTTGTTGGAACAATAGGGAAAACTACCATCTGATATAAAATCTCGTATTTTGAAAAAACGTGGATATATTGATAAGTGATGAGATTAAATAATAATTATGAAGTGGAAAGAAAAAAGTGATGTAATTAATGTGACAAATACTATCCACGACAATAAAATTGTGGAAACAGATAATCGAGGGAAAAAGATGTCAAAACCAGAAGCTATCGTTGAATACAACAAAAACAATGGGAAAATTTGACCGATAAAATAACCTAGAAACCAATTTTTAAAAAACAATATTATAAGATTTTCTTACGATTTTTTGATGAAATTGATATGGGACATTTTATCGCATTTTTCTTGTTCCCTTCATGCATCTAGCTTTTTTCCAGTTAATTATTCATTATTCTAGTCTTTAATTACTTTAGTATCAAAAGTTGTCATCCTTTAAGGAGTGGGGTAGTGGGGGGGTGAAGAGTGCCGAATTTCTGTGCTTAAGCACTCAGCTTCAACAGCCTTGGATGATGATCTTACAGACCCTCCTGAGGTTCACTCAACCGCTATAATCAGGGGGAAACCTAGTGGTTGGGAGAGACATCTGACAAATCACTTATCTGCACAACCCCTGTCTTGAAGGATCAGTACAGTTTATACCAAGTACTGAACCCAAGACTCATCACACATTGTAGGGGTTTTAGATTAGGCAGTATTCGTCCTTTTTCCTTTGACGCGCATTCCAGACATCATGCCAAGTGACCTCCAGAGCGCTGTAACCGGTACAATCGAGATCATTGCATTTCCGAAAGCATTGTAGCATAGAGGTAACCACCTTATCCATTCAGCATTTGCTATTTATCAGAAGGGAGTACTGTGTATATCTATACCATAATATTAGTTGAGTGGAAAATTCCAAAGAAATAACCATTGTCTCTGAAACAATTGGGAACTACCGTCAGAATCGTGCCAGTTTCGTAGTTTTTGGCTTGAAATGGACAAGTAATATATTTATATATAACACGAATCCTTAAGTTCAAGAAACTCGATTTGCATAAAATTCGACTGAACCGCTTATTCCTCTAGGTTTATTTATCAGGATCTGCCCTACATACAAGTCCAGTTTCCAGTTTACATAAGATAATAATAACCTTTATTTGTTCATAAACTATAATAAACATATACAAAACATTCTATTTTTTTCCTATACCTATTCACGTATAAACGAAATCAACCTTTAGTTGAGGTTTTAAGTTCGATTGTTTCTACCTATCACTCTTGCACTCACTCACTCACAGCCTGGCGCTACAGTCCTTGTAGGAGCTGGGCATCCTCCAACAACTTGCTCCACTCCGCTCTATCTGAAGCTAACCTCTTCCATCTCCGCACTACCATCCTACGCAGATCCTCTTCCACATCTTCCATCTATCTCAATCGGGATCTCCCGCATTTTCTCCTTCCTCCCGGATTATCATACACCATTTTCGAGGAAGTCTCTTCGGATCCATGCGTTCAATATGACCTAACCAGCCTAGCCTTCTCTTTCTAATGACCGTGACTAAGTCTGGCTCCGCTAGCAATTCCATCGATTCTGCATTATTTCTCGTTCTGAATTGCTCGCCTTCCTTAATAGGGCCATGTATTGTTCTTAATACTCTTCTTTCCCAAATTTTGAGGGAATCTTTGGCTGCTTTTGATAGGACCCATGTCTCGCTACAATATGTAACTATGGGGCGTATGATTGTCTTGTAGATAACGATTTTATTTTTACGGGAGAGATTCCTGAATTTCAAGACCTCCCGTAGAGCATAAAAGCACTTGTTGCCCGCTGTAATTCTAGCCTTGACTTCCATTGTCATGTCGTTGGTTCTTGACAACATCCCTCCCAGATATCTGTAGGATTCGCATCCAGGGAATCCCCAGTCTCCGATCTTAACTGTTCCATGCCTATATATCCCGCTTCTCGTCGTTATCGTATATTTTGTTTTGCCATTGTTTACAACGAGGCCAAGTCTCCTTGCTGCCCCCTAAAACTCTTGCATAGCATCCGATAAAGCTGACATTGTTCTGGCCGACATAAGCACATCGTCGGCATCTGCTAGATGCTGCGTCAATCTATTATAAATTGTGCCGTTTGGGCTCGCCTTTATAGATCTGATTGCTACTTCCAGAATCAGGTTGAATATCACAGGTGAGAGAGGACCACCTTGTCTTAGTCCCTTATTTACCTTGAATTCTTCTGAAAGCTTTCCCTGGATCTTTACTCTACTCCTGGCATCATTCAGCGTCATTCTTACGAGCCTAATTAATTTTAATATTAATTAACGGAAGTCCCAGGTTCTTCAGTCCTTTGTACATTTCATTACTCTCCACTCTATCATATGCCTGACGAAAATCAATGAATAAGTGATGGAGATCCACGTTGAATTCATAGGACTTCTCCAGCCTTTGACGTACGGAGAACATGTGGTCCACTGTTGACCTCCCTGGTCTAAAACCACATTGGTACTCTCCCAAGATTCTTTCCGCCCACTCATTCACTCTTCTACACAAGGCTATAGATAGAACTTTATACCCAGTACTAAGCAATGATATTGGGCGATAGTTGCTACAATCTTGCTTACAGCCTTTCTTATATATTGGACATATGACTGATTCTGACCACTCATGGGGCATCACTCTTGCAACCACACTAATTAATGTATTTGTCCAATCCGTTTCCACTCTTTCCTTTCCAATGCTACTCTCTTCCAGGCTGCCCCTCCGCAGCTCTTCTTCACCTCCTTGCCCCAGTCTGTTAGTGGGCGTCCTCTTTTCCTTGTGTGCTCTTTTGGATACCAATCCATAAGCTGCCTGGTCCATTTTCCATATCATTATTTTAATTAATTTTCTTTTTTGTTGTTTTTTTAGGTCATTACGTAATGTGTTTTTTATTCGGACCCTTCAAAATCATATTTTAGACAAAAGTTAAAGTTGGCAAAGAAGAGTTCTGCTTCGAGGAAGTCCTGTAGCGCCCCTTTCCTCTCAAAGAATTACTCTAAGAGATCTGAGGTTGATGCTAAAGCATTTAGCTCTCAGCGGCTGGACCCGAGCCAACTTGCAGATCGAATATCGTCCCTTCTTAGCTCCGCAGATCTCAAAGATATTCAGTCTTTCATATTTCCTTTCCCCTTTTCCGAAGTAACTTTTGAATTCTCGTTCCAAACCTTGTCCGTGTTTGTAATATATCCCGATAAAAATAACAACATATTTGAATATGAAACGTATAAAGAATGAGATATCATGATTTTCTTTTTAGCAAATTTTTAGGTAAAATATGTTTCTTTTTAACATAAACTTAATTTAATTTATTTATTCTTTAATTTTCATTTGCACCTGCACAAATGCGCATCAAGCAAATTTGATCCAAGTGTTGTTCTCTCTGCTTTTCTACAGGAACACCAAGTTTTGGAAATGATCAATAGTTCTTGAGCAGGTCTCTTGGCTATTGTCTTTTTAATCTTTTCCTTTCAAGCCCGGGTAGCAGGGAGTAGGAAAGCGGAAGAACGAGTGGATTTTGGTGATTTTGTCTCGATGAGTGGAATGTTGTGTATTTGTTGTAAATATATGATTTTATAGTGGGAATGTTCATGTCGTTCTCGAAATATACCAAGGTGCATTAACAATTTTTCTGAGAATTTTGGACTGGTTTGTTTGTATATTGTGTATGTGGACTTGTTTTGCTGAACCCTAAAGTTCTGCTCCATTTGTCCAAATAGGTTTTAGTGTACTAATATACACAAGTCGTTCGTTTCGTATGTCGAGTGAAGATCGTTAGTCCAGAAGATGTGATAGGTAGTTGTTTGTAGCGTCGTGTAAGTTATTGTATTTTTAATTTTGTATGTTTGTTCCATGTAAGTCTTTTGTCAAAGAGTAGTCCCAGATAACATACATAGTTTTTAGAAGCTTCGTGGTTGTCAATGTTGACTCTTGGACAGGATGTTTTGCTTAGGAGAAGCTTATGTGGCTCGACTTTGGGGCGTTTATTCGTATTTGATATTTGTAGAACAACTTTTCAAGATCAAATAAAAAATTATTTTCAAGGTTTTACATAAAGAAACAGTGGGGTATCTAGAATAGCAGTGAATAGCTAAAAAGTCGAAGTGAATTGCTAACTGCATTTGTCTACTTTTCTTAATTTGTCTGCAGCGCATTAATGTGATCTTACGTTATTCTTATGTAATGGTGCGTCTGAAATCTATGAAACGTTTATTAGAAAAATTTCTCTGATAATTAAAATTCCCATGGAACCTCAGATTTTGACATCCTGGAAAACCACATCACAATTCAATTTCTACTAGAAGTACAGGGCCATCACTTCTACTCCTTTTTGCATCGGCAGCTGATTTTTTCCTAGGAGACGCTCAAGCGCCAGATTTCCCTCCTTATTTTGGGTACCCACTTTATAGAGCCTGGGTGAGCTCAAGTAGAGTCCTAGATCCCATATGATCCTACTAACAGACTAAATAAAAATCTTGTCAGCAGCTGGATTTGAACAAAATTTTTGGATTGGCAACTCAGTGCTCTACCACTGAGCCACTCCGCTCTCAAACAATCAAGTTAGGTATTTATAATTGTTTATATCAAGTTAGGTATTTATAATTGTTTAACTCAAGTTAGGGCATAGTCAAATGTTTAAACGAATTGATGTACAATTATTAAAGTTTTAAAGTGCAATATTAAACGATAATAGCTAAGTATTCAGATACGTCAGCTGGCATTGTACTAAGATTAAAGTAGACGCTGCATAATTAGTTTACATTACCAAAACATATCACATTAATGACATCATAATTAAACTGATTCGGGCGTCTATGTAAAGAGTTATTAAAATACATCATCATGTTAATTTAGCCCAGCTGAAATGTTGGGATGTAAATTCTCTATTACTAGACTGAATTTCCATGTTTCAGCAATTGGAACTGGAAAATCAGATTTGTTAAATAATTCCATACCAAAACATAAAACAACATATAATTCTGTAATATATAATAATAATAATAATATCCGGCGCAACAACTCGTCACCGAGCCTGGGCCGCCTCCAGCATTCTCCGTCGTAGCCGGCCAAGTTCGATTGTCCTGACAACATATGAGGTCTTATATCCCTCCGTTGTATCTCCGTCTCCATATTCCGCCCGCTTTTATTGGTCCGAAAATCTTCCTCAGTATTGTCCTCTCGAAAATTAAGAGCCTTATAATAAATAATAATAATTATTTATAATAATAAGCCTTATAATATATAATAATATTATTAATTTAAATAAGTAAAGTTACAGTGTGCCTCACTCTTACAATTTTATGTACATACCTACTGATAAGGGTAAAATATTTCTTAGAAAAAGACTGACATTTTAATGTATAAAACCTTTTTATAGATTTAAGCGGGAGCTCACGCCAGACAATAACTTACCATTTTTATTTTAGGGGAATATACATATAAACTACACTATACTCGAGTGATATATAATCCAACTGGCTCTAAAAATATAATAGCGATAAGTGTTTTGCTATATTGGGTAAATGCTATATTTGGTCACTGCCCGAGATATGATCTCAAGGAAAAGTCAGATTCTTTGATCTGAATATATTTAAATAATAAATTGGGAGGCCATCCTGAGATCGTCATACTTAATAAATAGTAATTCTAAATCATTAATGAATAAGAGACATATCCTTCTCATCTCCAAAGGTTGACTAATCAGGAGTTGTTTATTAAATTATCATAATTATTGAATAACATTATATTTATTAATGCTTACATCATCATACAATCATCATACATCGTTACAAAAGTAGCTTATAAAAGTACTTACAAAGAAAGGGGGCGCTATATGTAACTTGCTAATTCTTGACCATCGCTCCATCCAGTTCCTTTATCGTGAGTTGACTGCTCCTTCCCGACAACTGCCCTTATCTCTGAGAGTAAAGGTAAGAAACCCTTGTGTCATTTTACCTAGGCCCCTTACCATATTTACTTACCATATTAACTTTTATGTAAAAAGATGGTTAACAATTTTTTTTTAACAATACTTTCATTATAATTTTGAAGCCAAACGATTTCGTCTATTTCATCTATAATATAAATCAAAATTTAATAAAATGAAATGCAATATTAGAAAATGCATTCCCCATAGGCGTTGATGGCCTAAATATTTGACGCCTTTAAGAAAATATTTAAATAATCGGGCAAATTTAAGCAAGAAATAAAAAAACAAAAACAAATGTTTCTTCCAACTACAAGGAAGCAACCATATCACGTATCAAATGATTTCATGTAAAAATATATTAAAAAAATTATTTACGTTCTTAGATTTATATAGACAATTATTAGTAACATAACATGAATATTTTTAAAGTTTAAATTAATTGTAAATGCACTTTTTTCATGTTTTTTCAAGTCGGAACTGTTGAAACTGAAGAGAATGGAAAGTAAATACTGCTGTTAAAAACCCGCAACTCAATAAAAGAGTAAATGTTTTCTACAGAAAGCTTTATCGGAAATTTCAGAGCCTAACAAAAAAAGCCGAATTAAAAAACGATGACTGAAACCGTATAAATTGTAACTCAATTATTTATTTATTTCTCATTACTCAAATATATAAGGATTTATTAAATAAGATTACAAAGAGAATTTGCATAGTATAGAATAACATATGCATAGTATATTAAATACAAAGGACATAAACAGGGTTGCTCCTTATCCCCTACACTTTTCAATTTATAAGTTGAAAGTGTACAATGTGAGTGGAAAAGAAATGTCTGAAGATGGGAACCATGGTAGGAAAGAATGCCTTTATAATCTTCAGTTTGCTGAGGTCCAAGTGGTAATAGCCAATGATGAGGAGGATGCTTCCTATATGATAAGGAAACTGTTAGAAGCATACAAATTGGGAGGCCTAGAAATCAGCAAACAAAAAACAGAATAATTGGCTTTATATATAGATAATACTTTCCTCATACGAGAAAATTCGAGTCTTATCCATAGTGAAAATTTTAAATATCTTGGCAGGTGGCTCTCCACTAGAACTGGCTGCGATCTTGACGTAAGGGAAAAGGACACTTAAGGAAGAAAGACAAGAAGAACTTTAAATTCTATATTATGCAGTAAGGAAGTTCAATTGTCTACAAAGAAAAGACTTTACCACTCCTTTGTCAAAATTGTGGGTCTCCAAATACCATTATATGGGTCAGAAACATAGGCCATCACTACTAACATAGAAAAAAAACTCCTAGAGATGGAGATAGACTTCTGGAGGCGTGGGTGTAGTATGTCGAAACTCCAGCACATCCCTAATCACGTGATCAGAGAAAAAGTACAGGAACTCCACAATATCTTGCACACAATTGAGACCAAATAGCTGACCTGGTACCGCCATGTAAAGAGAATGTCAGAAAAGCGATGGACCAAGAGAATAATAAATTATGTTCCCAAGGAGAAGAGGAGAAGAGAAATGGTACAAAGTCCATTCCGGCAAAGAAATGGTACGATGGGTCGAAAGAAGGAATGGCAGCCAGAAGGCTTACAGAGGAGGACTGCCAGGACCGGGGAAAGTGGAAGAAATCAGTGTCAGCTTACGACATATGACAATTGTTATAATAAAGTTGTATTATATATATATATATATATATATATATATATATATATATATATATATATATATATATATATATAAAAGTTAAGTGCCATGGCCTGGTAATAGTGGAGCTTAATACTACTGAAAGTGTTAACAACTCCCGGATCCAATATAAGGAGGATTATTTGATGAATAAAGTTAGTGTTTAACCAGCCTTCTAGTGAGTGGTTTCTTCCCCAAATGACTCTTTTTTTTTACGTTTCGTGTGCCGAAGCTCTTAAATTATATGTATATATATATATATATATATATATATATATACACATATAAAGTACTTTAAATTGAATTAGATTATATATAATATCACAGTTTAAATGAACGGCATATTGCAATGTCTAATTAGGTGTTTAAATATGATAGGTAATTATTGTTATTTGTTGCCAGTTATGATTACTGATTGATCTTATGATTTTACTATTATTCACCATAACCATTTTATCCCCGTTTACCGCTGACGCAGTGTTGGGTCACAATTTGTAGAGAGTTTGGGACAGTTGTCTCGTTCCTGGGCCAACTCTCTTCTCAAACTCCAGTCCATATCCCGCCTCCTGAACGCCCATCTAACCTCCTCCAGGAAGACGTACGAAACTGGCGTTGAGGGAAGAAGACCAAGAGGAAGACCGCGCATTTCTTGGGAGAGTGTAAAAAAAAAGACAAAAAAAATAAAAATTTACTGTTATTATTTAATAAAATTAAGAATACATTTTATTTTTATCCTTTTTTTTTTTTTCTTTCAGATTCTGCAACTCCAAATGAACGACTACAGATACCA